>CM037877.1:122264173-123464173 GCA_021292165.1 Shinisaurus crocodilurus
ATGCTCAAAATGTTCTGAACAATTGCACAAGCCACAGAGTTTGGGGGGCTAGAGCAGCCACCTCTCCTCTACTTGAGAGAAACCATGAAATACAGTCAGCTGGAGTGGGAAAATATGCTTTAGCCTTCCATACCCTGTGAGCATGTTATTCTTCAAAGAGAAGCCATCGAATTCAGTGGGCAGCAAGAAATCCATTTTAGGCCTCAAAAGGGGGGGGGAGGTACAGTAGGAGAGAGAATTTGGGCTGGGGGGTGGCTAAGGCACCCAAACACTGCAGGGGAGACCAATGAGGGCCACATGTGGCCTACAGGCTGTGGGTTGCCAACCCCGGCTGTTAGTACTACTATCCCACAGGGCCTCCTAGGTCTCAAGCAAGCAGCAGTGGTTATCACAATTTGCCATAATGATGACCAAAAAGGTTCTTCCTAGGTTCTCTAGTCAAAGCCTCTAGATCAGGGCTCTCCAACTTTGGGTCCCTAGATGTTGCTGGCCTACAGTTCCCAGCATACCCAGCCAGCATGGCTAATGACAAGGGATTCTGGGAGCTGTAGTCCAGCAACATCTGGGGACCCAAGGTTGGAGAGCCCTGATCTAGAACAATAAGATTCTATACCTGGTAGATGTTTATCCAATCTCATAATATTTATGTCTATTGAAGGGAATTCCACAAGTTACCTGGGTATCCTGTTCTACTGCCCAATTGTTCTTCCAATTAGGGAAAAAATCTTTATGCCAAACGTGTCTTTCAAGACTATGAAAAATCTGGAGCTCAACTCATCTGGCGTATACTTTTGCTATACTATTCAAATTCAGTATCAATAGTACAAATATCCTGTGCCTCCATAACGGATGGAGAAAGGCAGTACTACTACAGGGCGAAAAGACAGGCTGCCACTACCACTATTTTAAAAAAAACACCACCACCTGAGTAGCTACAAATGTGCGAAATGGCAGAGGGCCCAAACTTCAAAATTGTTTAATATCTTTAAACCTTTTAAAAATACTGGAGGCTGCCTCCTCCAGACAAACAAACAAGGCCAACAGAGTGCTACCAACAAACATTTATTTTACCGTGTACATTCAGTGACTTCAAGGTTCCCTTCACCCCACTACTGATCCCACTACTTCCCTAAGGTGCAAGGCTGCACTGGTCTCTTAACCCCTGGGCAACATGAGCCCATATCTCCTTTTGATCTGCTGCATCTTGTGTCACTGGATGCTCTCAGCCAGGATATGGTTGCTGCTGACAACTTTCTCTCTACCTCCTGCTCTTGGCTTGTACCCAACTCACAGTGGCCTCCGCATTCTTCCTTCAAGAATTCCAGTCAGAAAAAGGAGGTGTGCTTGGGGTGTGTCAGGATGGTACAGGAGAGGATTTGGATCCGGATGATATGGCCCCAAACTGGCCAGTAATCTATGCCAGCCCTGGAGCTGGCATAGATTAATTCCCTCCCAATGGAAAGATAAGAGGAACGATGTTAGGAGAAATTGCTGTTGTCTTTGGACTGACGTCTCTCTTTCTTTTGTTTGTGGCCCTGTTGGTTCAGGTTCAGTTCCTAATAACACTATGTATGAGGAGGCACAGCTGTCTCCAAAAATTATTGACTCCATGTACAATACTGTACTAAAATTCACAATACATCTTCTGTTAGTTCAGCAGCCAGCAGGAACAGTATGAGGAATGCAACAAAAGAAGACATGCCCAACATCTTTGAAAGTTGATGCTTCTGTTGCATTTAGTCCAACTACAGTAGACAAAGCTAGCCATATCTCCTAAGCTTCTGTGACTTAGTCCTAGTCCACAAATGCATATTGATATTTCGGAAGAGACAGATATTAATGAAGATGACATTACAGACAGATCATTACATACTCACTAGTTCCCTAACAATTGCAAAAGAGACTGGCAAAAGAGATGGCATATCGTATGCCATCTGATTTCAAAGATAATCAAAATGACCAAGGTATTTCAGAATTTATAGAAGAGGTTACAAGCATGCACACCTATGAAAATAAGCCATTTGCCGATGAGATGGACTCCCCAGTCTTGGAATTAGAAGATGATAGCCATTTCTTTTTTTACCTGGTTATTGTTACCTTTTTGGTAGCTGTGGTTTACATCAAAGATCACAATAAAAGTAAGTTCCTCTTGTTGGTTCAGAGCAGAAGATGGTGGGGTGGGTTTTGCTCCAGAACAGTTGGATATCATTGTTTAGATCAAAAAGTTAATGAGGCTATGCCTTCATTAAAATGACCAACAATTACATTTTTTAAAGCAGTGTGATCTTAGTCTGTCAATCTAGTAATTTTCTTCACCTTGTCCTTTATATAATGTGCTGGTGTTTGTGATAAGCACAGTCTTCTTGCCTTGCAGCTTTTTTTTTAGCTTTCTATGCAGGTTTTTAGCTTTATATGAGGGCGTGTAAGCTTAGTATTTACTTTGGGTGACAGTAAACTTCAGCATCATTGTACATAGTGCCATATTTAGTCACTTTATTTATCTTCCGCTTTAGTTCCCTTCTGCCTGGAACAATTAATAGACCTAGTTGAGAACATGGCCAAATAGTAGTCAATATTCAAAATTAGTAAATATGGGATCAATGAATCAAACCAAAAGAAGTTTCTGGTGATTCCCTGTTTGGATCATGTATCCTATTGCTCAGTACATACTGCTGAATACTACAAAGTGTCCTTCAATATAAAGCTGGGTTCCTTACTTCTAGCCACATTAGGTACTTGTATAAGAAACATGCTTGCATTTGTTCTCTATAACGTTTGCATAGAGCAGCATATTAAGAAAATTGTATTTTTTTTCTCATATTACTGATCAACCTTTCTTCTTGCATTGTTCACAAATATGAGTTTTAAATGCTGGTGATTCTGAGCCAAATTTTTCCTCAACCATTTTGTTTGCCCCCACCCCCGCCTTAAAAACCCAGAATTCAGGTAAACTTTTACAGGCTAGAAATTGATCTACAGAGTCTTGTGATATTCTGAAAAGCTCTTAAACCTCTGGCATGAGAAGAGCCAGTGTGGCGTAGTGGTGAGAGTGTTGGACTGGGGCTCAGGAGATCCAGGTTCTAGTCCCCGCTCGGCCATGAAACTCACTGGGTGACTTTGGGCCAGTCACTGACTCTCAGCCTAACCTACCTCACAGGGTTGTTGTGAGGATAAAATGGAGAGGAGGATTATGTAAGCCGCATAGGGTTCCTTGCAGGAAAAAAGGCGGGGCATAAATATAATAAATAAAATAAATAAATAAATGGGCATGACCGTATCTTAGTAGATAAAGCAACTGGGCTTCTAGATTCTTACATTTATTATTCCTAAACACAGGTAGGTGAAGTACAAACAATATATGCCAGAACGGTTTTATTGCAGTCATTTTTATCATATTTGTATATGATGTATTTGTATATCACTTTTAATAAATACACTCAAGAACATAATTTTGTAGTAACTGTAGCTTGATTTCTATATTTTTATTAGAGTGAGTTCTTTTTGGTGAAAATAATTAAAAAACCTAAAACAATGACAACAACAAATTATTCCCTCCTACTGGTTTAAATGGGAGGGAATCAGTTAAAACATGGGCCGTGGCTTGCTGTCAAACAAGATGGCCATATAATCTCTTATTTAATTATTTATATTTACTTATTTATTTGAAATATTTTTATGCCGTTCCTCAGTCAAAAGGCTCCCAGAGCAGCTTACAATCTAAAAAGACACGACACACAAAGAAAAAGGAATGGGGAGGGAAGAAGGGGGGGAATTAATTCTGGCAGGGCTGGTGGGATGGCCCTGCACCCCCTCTCATGCACAGATCTAGAGGGTTACTGTCAGCAAAAACAGTTAGTATCTGAACACCTCTTCCTCACCTCACTAAGGTACAGTAAAATCTAAATAATGCAGCAAAGAAAGACATTAAGTAGAGATCAGGGCTTGAAAGTGCATTCTACAGACCCTGACGCTGTACACACATTGGCATGCTGTGACAGGGAGGAAGGCCCTGTCATGGTGCAGAACACTGAAAGGCACCAAAATGTCAAGGCCATTGCAGAAAAAGCCCTCAACTCCAGCACCTCCACCAACATTTAGTGGCAGAGAGTTTCCCTAGTTTCCCTTGAAACTAGATCCTCGAGGGCTCAAGTTTATATGTAGCTCTAAGAACTGCCAAATTTATAGCTAGGGCCACTCAACTGAGATCACAATACATAGAACAAATTGGGGTTGTATGCAAAGGTGACGAATTAATCTAAACTCATACTGTTTTAGAATTTTCTCATTATAAGTTTTGCATTTGTCTCTCTTCATTTTAATCACCTAGTTATCTAATCATTTATTGATCTTTTACCTATTTTATCCTACCCCTTACCTCAATTCGATTTTATTTTATGTATAATTTTATTTTATGTACTGTAGTTTTGATATGGCCAAATGACTAATCAATAAAGAATATCTATCTACCTTGAACTGAAGAAAAGGAGATGTCAACAAAATTAGAGGATATAACTGACACAGCAAGCACTGCTTTGACCTTGACACAACAGCAAAAGACAGAGAAGTTAAATATGGTGGCCAAGGAACTACAGCTCAACATAGAAGACATTGAAAACAGCAATGATTGCCTGCATTTCTGTGTCCATTGGGTGGCAAAGAAAGGGATGGGGGAAAGACATGGTTAAATTCCTGTATGGATGGATTAAAGGAATATGCCCTGATATGAACTTAATGAAGGTCAACATAGAACAAGCTCATTGCTCCTTGAGACCAGTACCACCAAAAGAGGCAACCCCTAGTTAGAGTTGCAAGGTTCCTAAAGCAGGAAGAAGTCTTTCGAGCTTTTAGCAACCTCCAGAACCTGTAATTTCAGGACAAAAAGTGTAAGTCTTTAGTGACTTATGCCCAGAGTCACTGCAAAGGCACAGGGAACTCAAACCATTCACTGAAAAGCTCAGGGCAGCATACCACTGGGGATTCCCCTTTAAATTGATGGTGTAATACAAAGGGAAGTTTCTGACAGCAACAACAAAATCACAGGTGGCAGATCTATTGGTGGAGCTAGGTGTGACTGCTCCAGAATTTCCTTCAGACCAGGAGGCAATGGAGATGAAGCAGAAGATCCAACCATTCTCCCACAAAGGGACTCTTTAAAAGCCCAAGGGGGGAAAAAACCCAAACTTGTTTCAAAGGTAGGCTCTGAGCAGCAGATCTACCTCAATATATATCTACATCTATATAAAGCCACTGGGAGCGGTCATTAGGGGGTTTGGAGCCAAGTGCCATCAGTACGCTGATGACACACAGCTCTATGTTCTTGTGACAACTGAATCAGGAGAAGCTGTGCAAGTCCTGGATCAGTGCCCTGAACTCAGTGATGGGCTGGATGGGGGCCAATAAACTGAGGTTGAATCCTGGCAAGACGGAAGCCCTGTGGGTGAGTGGTTCCCAAGTCCGGGAGATAGGCTCATTGCCTGTTCTAGATGGGGTTGCACTCCCTTTGAAAGATCAGGTTCGTAGTCTGGGGGTACTCCTAGATCCATCATTGTTGCTGGAGTCCCAAGTGACTGCGGCTGCTCGGAATGCCTTTTACCATCTTTGTTTGGTTTGCCAGCTACGGACTCTCCTGGACAGGGATAGCTTGGCCACAGTGATACAGGCACTAGTAACCTCAAGACTGGATTACTGCAATGTGCTCTATGTGGGGCTGCCCTTAAGGCTGCTCCAGAAGCTGGAGCTACTGCAGAATGCAGCAGCTCGGCTGTTGTTGGGAGCTGCCCCTTTTCAGCATGCAACTCCTTTGCTGAAGGAACTGCACTGGCTACCTATTCGCTACTGTGTGAGGTTTAAGGTTCTGGTACTTGTGTACAAAGCCTGAAACAATTTGGGACCAGGTTACCTGAGAGAGCGCATCTTCCCATACCAACCTACCTGGTCACTGAGGTAATCAGATGGCATGCTCCTGGTGGTTCCTCATGGACCTTTGGCCCGACTGGAGTCCACCAGGAGAAGAGCCTTCAGTGTGGTGGCTCCATTTCTGTGGAACTCCCTGCCTCTGGAGGTCAGGCAGGCTCTAACTTTGTGCTACTTTCAGTGCCTGCTGAAGACCTCCTTGTTCCAGGAAGCCTTCTCTGCTGTCCAACCACCAATGTAATTGTTACTTTGTTTTCAATGTGTTGTTTTTGTTTCTTTTATCTATGTTTGTCTTTTTACTGTTCACTGCTCCAGAATCTACTTAGATAGGGAGCGGTATACAAATACTGTAGATGATGATGATGATGGTGATGGTGATGATGATGACAACTAGGAACAAATGACCCCCATGAGCAACAAGAGGACCTGCACTAAATTGAAGCTGCATTATATCCTTCTATGGGCTATGAGTACAGCTTAATCAATAATTCATGTTTAAATCTATGCTATGAATGTACTCACTCTCGCACACAAACACAACAGCAGATGCTCCCTTTCACAAACTTTCACACACGACCACACACATGTACAAACCAGCAAAACCATGCTGGCACATTAATCTGCTATGGTTCCTTGGGGAATTTCTGTTAACATAGTTAATGTTTATTTCAAAAAGAGGGAGAAACAAAGCAATATTGGAGTTCAGGGATAATGAAAAGAGAAAATGGGAAGAGTGTGTGGGAAGGTATGAAGAACAAAGCAGGTGTTTAATAAAAGGATACACATTTAATGGCAGCAGGGAGGAAGAAAGGGAGGGGAAATAATTTTTATAAAGAAAAAAACAGTAAGGGAAAGGGTGAAAAAGAAGAGGAAGGAAAACAAAAGAGGGAGAGGGGGAACAACAAAGAAATGGAATTGATATGAACAACACATACTACCCGTATTTTATTCATTCATACCAAAAGATTAGTATGCCCAAATTGTTCTGATGCACAAGATTGTACATGATATAGTAATAACAGTAGTAGTAGGCGATCACTCGTGACCGAGTAAGATTGTCTTCCAGGAAAAAAATACAAAAGAAAATTATATAAAGAGGAAATTGTATAAAATTGTGTAGACTCTAGCGATGGGTCCATAAGTGACTGTGGAGGCCAATTCTAGATCCACACAGCTTCCCACAGTGAGGACACAGGTTACCAGATGGAAGATGGTCCTGTAAAGGATTCGTTTGATGTGCTTTTCGTTTAGCACGTTTCTCCCTTTCACCTTGCACTCGGGCTTCTTCAAAGTCCATAGAACCTTTGTGAAAGGCCAACCTCCAGTTAAAGCGTTAATGGGCCAGAGCTTCCCAGTTTTCGATGTTTATATTGCATTTTTTTAGATTAGCCTTAAGAACATCTTTAAACCTCTTATACTGACCACTGATATTCCGCTTTCCATCCTTGAGTTGGGAATAAAGTACGGTAACTGCTTTGGGAGACAGCAGTCAGACATTCGAACAACATGACCGGTCCACTGAAGTTGGCGTTGAAGGATCATTATTTCAATGCTAGTAGTCTTTGCTTCTTCCAGTACACTGACATTTGTTCGCCTATCTTCCCAAGTAATTCGCAGGATTTTCTGGAGGCAACGTTGGTGAAATCTTTAGCAAATATTTTACCTGCGGTAGCTAAGAGGAAAATGCCCTGATAGTTTTCACAGTCTGTTCTATCACCCTTCTTAAAAAGGGTGATAATTATGTACAAGATTGTACATGATATAGTAATAACAGTAGAGTATGGCTGAGCCCTCAAGTTTTCTCCACAGACTGCAATGGTCCAATGGACCAAAATATGAAGACTCCACACTATGGAACCCTCTCCTGTTGGGGATTTTATATTATTTTGATCGTAACCCCTGTTTTCACACCATAATGTCTGCACAGAGTCCTCCAAATGCATTAATCTTTAAACCTGCAACCCCCATTGCAATGAAAGATAAATAAAACTTAAACTACGGTATATGGAAATGGATAGTATCAAAATAACCACATATAATGTAAATGGATTGGGGGTGTGTGATTAAGAGAGCAGTTAAGAGAATAGTTATTTAAAAGAAAAGAAAAGAAAAAAGACAATTCTGATCTCATATTTCTCCAGGAAACACATGGGAAGATATTTGTGAATCAAATATTAAACATCCTCACTTCACAGAACAGTATTGTGTTCCCAGCACAGCAAAGTCTATAATTATATGCAAGAAGCATCCTTTGGTAGTACACAATGTGCTAAAAGACCAAAGAGGTTGATACAGTTTAATAAAAGGTAATCTAGGGAAACCCCATTAACTCTAGACTCCTTCTATATCCTTAATGTGCAGTGATCCACTTTCGTACACAAGGTTTTACAGCAACTTGATAAATTCAAACATGGAATAATAATATTGGGAGGATATCTGAATCAGACTCTAAACTCTGCTCTTGATAGAAACTCTTATACACCAGGTATTCAAAAAATTGACAATTGTTCACCTCCTTCAATTCAATAGGCATCTGGAGAGAGTGTAACCTAGGGGTCCAGGACTAGTACTTTTCCTCTTCTCAACCCAAATCCTATTCTAGGATTGACTATCTGTTTATATCCCAAGAATTACTATCTAAAGCAGGGCTCTCCAATCTTGGGTCCCCAGATGTTGCTGGACTACAGCTCCCAGAATCCCTTGCCATTAGGCATGCTGGCTGGGTATGCTGGGAGCTGTAGGCCAGCAACATCTGGGGACCCAAGGTTGGAGAGCCTGATCTAAAGTAAAAGAAACTCAAACAGGCACTCTCACCATCTCAGATGATACACCAGTATCAATGGTTATGGCCTCAATGTATACTCCACACACCATGGCTATCTGCATCTATGGCTACAACAAATTACAACAGACCTGCTTAGACAAGAGATTAAACAATATTTTGACACTAATTTGGACCCGGACATTGAACAAGTTACCTTTTCGGATGCAATGAAAGTGGTAATTAGAGGAGTACTAATCAAGGAAGCTAGTAAGGTAAAAAAACAGAAAGAAGGTGCCAAGGAAACTCTGTTAAAAGTAGGGATGGACGAATCTGTCAATTATACTTTCTCCCACACTTGGATTTTTTAGATCTCAAGTTCTTTTCATCCTGAATATGAAAAATACGAAAATCTTTTCAAAAGCAAACTGTAACTAAATTCTCACCCATCTGGAAAAGCCAAATGCAATAGGTACAGTTATTCTCATGGAGAGGGCCATCAGTTGTACCTGCCTGCCATATAGATGTTAAAGATGAAGCACCTGTCAGAGAAAAAGAAATGGCAATCCCAATTTAGCACTAATATAGTTGAATACACAGGGATTCAAACGGAGATCTTTAAGAGCTAAGCACTCAACGCCCTGTGCTTGGATGGATGAATCTGTCACTTTGGTTTCTTCTACATTCAGTTATTTTAAATCTCAAATTCTTTCCATCCTGAATATGAAGAAATTTGCAAATTTTAGTAAGTTCTTATAAAAAATGAACTGAAACAAAATTATCACCCATCCCTGTTAAAAGAAATACAGCTCCTAGAAAACTAACATAAGAAATTAGTTATTTAAAAAAAAAAAAAAAAAAAAAGGTCTATAGGGCAGCAGAAAGAGAAATGGCTGAACTGAAAGTTCTTGAAAGCAGAAAAATCCAAACCTCTCTCACATGGCTTAACCGACAATATTATGAATTTCAAAACAAGAACTCTAGGCTATCAGCCAATGCCTGGGGGGGGGGGGGATTTAGCTCAAAATTTTGAAGAATGTCTTTTGGCAATCAAAACAGCTACTATGCAAAGAATTGCTAATGTTTATGTGGGTAGCAGCTAATTGAAAATTGCAGCACCATGCAAGACCAACCAATCGCTCGCTCCCTTTGGACTAATAGATTATGGAACCTTGCACCAATGGAGAACTTAACCAAGCAAATAATGAGCACATGACTCTGTCAAAGTGAAAATAACTTTTACAACTTATGGCATCCTTTTATTTATTGAGTTTGCAAAGATAAATAAAATTGTAACTCATCCACCAGGAACTCATGGTAACTTATGGAAAGACCTGCTAAACTAATGAACCACTTCTTCGCTTCTTTTAAAGGTGAACAGTGCCAGAACTCCTCAAATTAATTTTGAATTACTGTAGATTGTTTTTTGGGATGAATTGATTAATGTTTGAGATTTGTTACATAAATTCAATAAAAAAATAAATTATTTTTTAAAAATTGAAGAAAGCCTCACTCAAACTAGTGCAAAAAAATAGGAATTCAGCATTTGCCCAATTCTATGAAAACCTTTCCACCTCAAATGTGCCAAACCTGAGTACACAGACAAGTATACTAACCGACGGGTGGCGCCATCCAACATGGCTGCCCGTAACCCTCTGAACTCGGAGGATTACAGGCATCCAATCGAGCGCAGGAGAAGGGCAGAGGCAAGTACTGCCTCTGCCCTTCGCTTGCCCTGCAAAAGAAACAGACAGCTGATTTTGGCCATCTATGTCTTTTGCCCCTGCTCATGAGGAGAGGGGCTGAGGCCCCGTTAGGATACATTGTACCTCAGCAGAGCCTCACTCCTCCCCTCCCCAACTCCTGGAATGCCCCCCAGCGCCTTCTCCGAAGTGGCACTTGTGACTTCAGGGCTGCAGCCGGCCCAGAAAGAACCATACAGGCTGCAAAGGTGGAGGAAGGACTGTGAAGGATTGAGGCCTACACAGGCTTGAGTTAGGATGAAACCTGTAGGCCCAAACATCTCCTGATGGGAGGGGGGGCATTCATGAGTTTCATTTTCCCCTCATGGAGTTTCCTTTTCAGTGAGAGAGGTCTCCTTTTCCCCCTAATGGAGTTAAGTTTCATTTCCCCAGTTTGTCACCGGTTTGTAGCCTTTTAGTCCTGGTGAGAGTGTATATAAAGGGGAAGCAGAAGCAGCAGTGGCAGAGAGCGAAATTGAGAGAGAGAGAGAGAGAGAGAGAGAGAGAGAAAAGCTGTGGAGGAGAGATTCTGCAGGCACCAAGAAGCAGAGAGCAGACAGAGAAGCAGTCTGAATATCACTGAAGAATGCAGAACAGCCAGGGCTAGGCTGAGAAGGAGTCTCTATTAAGGTTACAGGTGAAAGAGTACCTAGGTTAGAGAGAACTGTGTTATTGTTTCTTTTATTTCTATTACACCTACTTTTTGAAAGTATACAGCTCTATTTGTGTAATTACCCTAAGTTAATGTGGATTTACTATACCAATCTTACTAAAGTAAACAGTTATTGTTAAGCTTTACTTATCTGGAGTGTCTTTTGCACCACACCTAAGGCCTAATCCCATGTTACAATGCAGAGAATTGGCATCCTGATATAGGAGGGGCTCTTAAAGAGGCAAAATATCTTTAAGGAGCTGATCAAGGTGTCCTAGTACAGGTGGAACCTTGACAAGGATGCTCCATGGTTGGGGTCCCAGCTTCAACCTTGGAACACATTTCTGAGGTTGGAGCTAGGACGCCGACCTATCCTATGGCCATCTAGACAGCATATAGTGGTCATAGGATTGTGCCCTAAATGTACTGTCTTTAGAGCCCAGCCATCAAGCCTTTTCAAATCAGAAGATTTCCAATTCTGAAATGAAAGAAATAAGCACTAAACAAAAATGTGGCAAAGCACCTGACCTAGATGGTTGCACCTTAAAACAAGATGTAAAAATGCAAACTGCAGTCTTGGCAAACAGAATTAATTTGTTCATCACTAAATACATAAAGGCAGATTGAACAGGCTTCATGCCTTGTAGATAATTAACAGACTCTATACACCAGGGTTGGGCAACTTGTGGCCCCCAGATGTTTCAACCTACAGCTCCCCCCTTTTTTGGGGGGGAAGCTTTATTGTGCAATCGCCGTGCCTCATTCACGGAATTTTACAGGGGGGTTCAGATGACGTCATCTTCCATTTGTAAGCATACTGTGTTTTCCCACTGCTGCTTCCATCTTTTTTAATTTAAAAAAAAAAAACAGTATGGAGGGAAAGCAAGAAGAGCTGCACGATGTCTTTTGATTGGAGCACTAGGAGCCCTCCATGTGGATTGGAAGCACCCCATGTGGTCGCTAAACCCTGGTTAAGCTGAATGAATTTTAAGTGAAATGCCACAGTTCTAGTACTAAAGATTACTGACATATGTTTCAAAACTATGGATTACTTCCCAGAACTATAAGAAAGGCATCCACCACTATGCATGACTATTCTCACATACATCCTACACGCTGTGAAACCAAACTGTGCAGACATGGCGACAATCTAAAGTAGGAACAATATCAGATCTCCTGCTCCATAGTGCTCAGTACTGAACTCCCTATTCAGAAAGGCCGAACATGACAAGAACATGTTAGGTGGGGGGGTTAGTGCAGGGGCGCAGAACCCTATCAGGGTGGGATGCTGAATTGCCCATCATCAGGCCCTCTGTGGACCAGATCATTTCACCTAGTGTGGCTTCCCCCACCCCCTCTGGGATCCAAAGCTGGCTCTGTGGACTGGATATGAAATCTCGAGCTGGATTAGGCCTGCAAGCCAGAGGTTCCACATCCTGTTTTAGTGGTCGGAGTTGAGTGTTGCTTCAGTCTAAAATGTCACTGTTTTAAGGGATTCCACAAATGTCTTCCTTTTTACTTCTTTCCTTACTGTATCCATTTTTAACAAACTTGCTTATGTCTGGCAATCACCCAGTTACAAACAACTCTGCGTTGATGTACAAATCTAGCCCAGGAAACCAAGAGCACATCCATACCAGAAAGTAATAATCTAAGAATCTTCAAAGAGGTTTGAGCACTCTTGAAACTAGGAAAGGGCCAACACCATTTCTAAAGGGTTACTATATTAGTGGGGTATTTCTCTTTTTAAATAGTGTATCCTGAGAACAAATGTGGCGCCTTGAAGACTAACAAATTTACTCTGGCACAAGCTTTCTTGGACACTGTCCACTTCATCAGATGCATGAAGTGTTAACCTCAAATTGGCATACCGGTATATATGAAACATTTTTATGCCGCTCTTCAGCCAAAAAGGCTCCCAGAGCGGCTTACATATAATCAATTAACAAGACAGTCCTATATACATGCCGGGGTGGGTGGGGGGTGGGAGTGTGGAGAGGTGTAAGTTGTGTTGTCCGCTGGAAACTGAAATGCCAAAAGTACAAAGAGTGATCATTATCTTAACAGTTGCCATTCCCAAAATGTTTTTGGGTGATAACATAGATAGTTGTGCAATAGTGAGCTGATTAACATATGTAGTATGATTTTAAAAAACCCTTTTGTCCTTATTTAAACCACAAGAAATATAGTTCAATCTCTTGATGAACTGTACTTCAGCAATTTCACACTGATATCGGTCTTTAAAATTCCTTTGTTCAATGACCTTAAGGTCATGGATATTCTCCCAGGCTGAAATGTCTGATCCTATATATGCTTACTTGAGACTTGCAATCCTGGGCACACTTACTTGGGAGTAAGCCCCACTGAACTAAAGACTTCCTTCTAAGTTAGCATGCGTAGAATAGGCTACATGTTCATTGTCTTATAGTTCAATCCTATGCATGTTTACTTAGAAGGAAGTCCTACTATATTCAATGGGTCTTAGTAACTGTAACTAGATTATTAAGGTCATAGGCCAGCAGAAATGGGGCTTAGTCTCAAGTAAATGTGCCCAGGACTGCAGCCCAAGAGCACAATTCACTGAAAAATACTACTGAGTATACCCTGTTGAAATGAATGAGAGCATCACACGGTCACACCCTTATTTCAATGCAGCTTATGCAAGAGAACTTCCAGGTGGATTGTACCCACTAAGCCTTCTACTTGTGTTAGAAACAAACAAACAAACAAAAGTCCCAGACTAGAACACATTCCACCTGCTTGAAAATAACTGTTACTAGAACACTTTCTTTCTCAAGTTGTACCAACATAATATTTTGCTCCAATTCTAATCCCCCATGAAAAACAGCCATTCTGACCATTCTTTATCTCGTTTTACTTTGCTACACACTTGATTTGCATATACAAAACATGACCAGTAAGGGCTGTAGAACTCACGCCTGTTACATTAGCGGTCTAATCTTGAACACGGTTGCGAACAGGGTTCAATTGATACTGAGCAAGCTCAAGCCGTTCTTGTACACACTTACCTGGAAGTAATCCCCACTGAACACCATGGGGCTTACTTCTCGGTAAACATGCATAGGATGGGGTTGTTAAACAAATGCGTCGTAGCCTGGCAAAGAGATCCTGGCAAAGAGACTCGGCAGCAAGTTCCATTTCATACGACGGGACTTGCTCCCAAGGAAGTATGCACAGAACTGCAGTCGTAGTTCCCCTTTAGAGCACCTTCTCAAGCTTCCAAATTAATTTTGATTGAAGAATCCAAAGATACGTTCAAAGAACGAGACGCATTAATATATAAATAACAGATGGAAGTATCCGTTCCATCTAGCTTTGCATCCCACAAGTCGGCTGAACAGCTGCATGAAAATGAGCACGAATTTGCCGACGTGGTAGAAATAGTAGTAGTGAAAAACAATTAGCGCCGATAACTAAAAATACAAACCGCTACCACCACCACCACCCCAACTCGAAAGAACACACCGATGGAAGCAATACCCACGCGCCCGCCCCCCGATTCCGGCTTGCTTACGGAGAAGCGGGATCTGGGACGGCAGCAAGAAGGGACGTCGCGCAGTTTCGCCCGAGCCGACGCGCGTCCCGGCAGTCTAATTATCCCACGCGGGGCCAACCCACCGGCCGCGCAGCGCGCCGAGCCCACCTGTCGGGGAGTCGCTTCGCCTGGCCTCCTCCATGACGAGCCCGCGTTGACCTTGCGAGGCGGCGGCGGCGGCGGCGGCGGGGCTTTCCCGAGCTACCGTCAGCCAGCCTCAGGAGAGGGACGGAGGGCCATGGGTCGGGGGATCCCTTGCTTGACCGCCAACTTCGCGCGGGACGCCGTGCTCGGGGGGGGGGGAGGCGGAGGCACAGCCGCGTCCAGGGCGCGCAAAGGCCTCTTGCTCCACCCTCGGGCGAGCGATGGGATCGGGAAGGAGCTCTCAACAAGCTGTTGGGGCCACTTCGGTTGGCCGAGGTCGGAGGGAGCGCGTAACTGCGCTACATATTCATGATTAGACTAAGGTGGAATGGACTGCGCAGCGGCGGGCGGTGGATTCTCATGCAGGATGGGGCTATCAGTCGTGATGGCTATACGTATTTTACCTCCAGTATCGGGTAGGAGGATGCCTCTGTATGCTGGTTGCTGGGGGACATGGGTGGGAGGGTGCTGTTGCACTCATGTCCTGCATGTGGACTTCCAGTGGCCAACGGATTGCCCGCTGTGCAAACAAAAGGCCTTTGGTCTGATCCAGCACAGCTCCTCTTACATCTTACTGCATTTCTGAATGGTTACCCAATACAGTAATGCCTTGGATTGCAAGTAACTTGGTTTGAGAGCATTTTGCAAGGCAAGCAATTTTTAAAATATTTATTTAATTTTTTAAAACTTGATATTCAAGCGACCTCTTGCAATACAAGTACTGTAGTATGGCTTAAATTAAAAATATCTGTACAGATTTTTTGGGGGGGATTTCATATAAGAGTGTTTTGGATTACAAGCATGTTTCCGGAACGAATTATGTTCTCAATCCAAGGCATGACTGTACAAAACAAAAATGCCTCATGCATGTGGTAAATGAGCACACTTGCCTGTTGTGCTAGTTTACTACATGCAAAGAATTTTACAAAACATGATGACCCCCCACCTTCATTTTGAAGTAATATTGTCCAGAATTCTATGACCTCAGTGTAAGTAATGAATGGAAAGGCTCTACCCTTTTAGGCAGGTTGAGGCCTCATACAGCAGAATGGCGGATGCATTTTAAAAGGCTCCCCCATATAAAAAAGCTTCCTGCAATTTCAAACAACAACAAAAAGAGTGAGGTTTGTGGGACTTTAAATAGAGGGTGGGAAGTATGTTGGAAATCTGAGCCGCTGGGGGGGAAACAAAGTTAAACAACCTTGTCCCAGCAGCTACAGAAGTTTCAGCGGAGAGAGATTGTGGCGTGAGAAGGGAGTGCTAGGCCAGTAGGTAAAAAGCAAAACAACAAGTCTGTTTCTTTAAACACAAAGGTTTACTAAACTAAGACTTGCAAAATATGAACAGAACATACACAGAGTGCTATTGTACAAAAGTGAAAGAGAACAATATGTCAGACAAAAACAGATACAGTCAAGACATACATAAACTATCTCTTTACTTACAGAATGCTTTCCTATCAATAACTCCTAATCCAATTAACTCCTTATTCCCCCAACAAGAACACAAAGACTTTGCACACCTTTTATACAATTCTGTACAGTCACATGAATAGATGATGCAATGCCAGCTGCACCCATAGCATGAAGTCATCCCAGCTGAAAGCAATCTATCATGACCCCTGCTCCAGATTCCCTGAAGACAGAAAAAACTGTACACCCACTACACTGGGCCAAAGGTGACATTTAGCTCAGGCATGACCTTGATCATGTCTGCCGGTTCTGTTGCTTCTTTGCCCGAAGGCAAACCTGAATATGAGAACTCCATATTCCAACACCCCTCCTTGCCTGAGTGGCTAGAAGCTTTATTAACATTTACTAAACATTTCTTTCACATTAGTACACCATACCAAACTTTGTAATTATTTCCTGGAATTTTGGCCTGGGCAGAGCCTTTGTCATCACATCCGCCAAATTCCCCTCTGATGGACAGTACACCAGATTTATTACACCTGTTTGTATGTGTTCTCTAACATTGCAAAATTTCACTGCTACATGTTTAGTTTGAGCTTTTAGATTTTCTGAATTTGCCAAAGATATGCACGAAGTGCTATCACAAAAGACCTCAACCGGTAACTTTTGATTAATTCCCATATCTTTGAGTAATTGTATAAACCATGTTGTCTCTCCACATGCCAAAGAAACTGCTGCCATTTCTGCCTGGCAACTAGACGTGGCCACACTTGTCTGTTTCTTTGATACCCAGTTTACAACTGTATTTCCTAATTGCATAACCATACCACTGACTGATTTCCTGGTTAAAATACAATTTCCCCAGTCAGAATCCACCCAAATTTGTAAATTTTCAGAACCTTGTAAACAAATACCCACGGTGCTTTTGAGATATCTTAAGATTCTCTTTGCTGCATTCCATGTTGGAACAGTGGGTTGTGACGTAACCTACACAAAACTCCCACACTGGCTGCTAAATCTGGCCGTGACCATTGTGCCAGATATAGCAAACTGCCAATCAATGATTGATACATTTCAACCTCCGGAAACACTTTATCTGTTGCACTCACGGACTTCACAAAATCTGTAGTCATTGGTGTCAGTACAGGTGCACAATCCAGCATACCATATTTTTCTAGCAATGCTAACACCTTGTGCTTTTGGTTGAGACAAATAGATTTCTTTGTTCTAACCACCTGAACACCCAGATATTGTGACACTTCACCCAAAGATTTAACTTTAAACTTTTGTCCCAGTTGCTGTGCAAATTGTGATATCTGACTGCTGTTTGACCCAGCACACAAAATATCGTCCACAAACGTGATCAGCACCATGAAATCACTTCCTGAACCCTTAGTATACACACACGGGTCAGCTATACCACGTTTGAACCCACTTTGCACCAGTGTTTCATTCAGACACATGTTCCATGCTCTGGCAGACTGCTTTAAACCATAAACCGCTTTCTTTAGAAACCAAACCTTTCCCTGCTCACACTCAAAACCTGGAGCTGGCTCCATGTATATTTCCTCCTCCAGAGGAGCATTTAGATACGCCATGGTGAAATCTAAATGGTGCACCATTAAATTTCTTTTTGCAGCTAAAGACAGTAGCAGCCTTACTGTTTCAGTCTTTGCAGTTGGAGAGAAAGTTTCATCATAGCTCTCCCCCTTCCTTTGTGAAAAACCCCTGGCCACGAGTCTTGATTTGAAAATAGATTCCCCTGAAATTGACACCTTTCGTTTGAATATCCACCTACTGCCAGTTACTTTCACCCCTGCTGGTGCAACAACCTCTGAATATACATCATTTTGTTTGAAAGAATCCATTTCATTTTTCATTGCCTCAAACCACCTTTGTTTTTCTGCGTTTGGCAAATTGTTAACTTGTTCCAAGTTTTCTGGCTCAACATAATTCACATTGCAGACTCTGGCACCGCCTACAACAAATCTCTGGGGTGGAACACCTTTAGTACTTCTTTGAGATCTGCGTATCTCCATTTCAGTACTTTCTTCGGCTTGCCCTTCCCCAATTGTGTCGGCTCCTTCTGAAGAAGATTGTTTTGAATTCCCTGGGCTTCTTTCACCCCCCCTCTCTCGCCGGCTGCTCTGGCAGAGAGGCTTCTAGTGGAATTAATACTTCAGGGTTTGCGTGAATTTGTTGCCAGCCTTCCTCAACAAAATCAGCGTTCTGGGAAATTACCACCTTGGCATTACCACATGAAAACCGCCAGGATTTCCCAGTTCCTGCGTACCCAACAAAACACAATTTTTGTGATTTTGGGTCTCCCTTCCTCCTCAATGATTTTGGAATATGCACGTATGCAAAACTGCCCCAGACTCGGAGGTGGCCAAGATCAGGCGTCCTCCCAAACAGTTTTGCATACGGTATATCGTCAATCACTGCAGACCAGGTCCTGTTGCACAAATAATTGGCTGCCAGGATTGCCTCACCCCAAAAATGTGAGTTTGTACCCAGACCAGCATCAGTTAACAAACACCTCATTATCTGTTGCAGCGAGCGCAATTTTCGTTCAGCCGTGCCATTTTCCCATGGGGAATATGGGTTCGTGACCTTGTGCACAATACCATTTTGTCTCATAAACCTTTGGAACTCCCAGCTCAAGTACTCTCCACCCCGGTCTGTTTGTAGAGTTTGTACCTTTTTATTAAATTGTCTCTCTGCATAAGCAACCCAATCTCGAAAGACAGAAAAACATTGAGCCTTATTTTTCAAAAGATACACCCAAGTAAATTTTGAATATTGATCCATAACCAGCAAAACATATTTTGCACCACCTTCACTGGGCTTGAAGGGACCACACACATCAGAATGCACCAGCTCAAACAGTTCACTCGCTTGTCTGTTTGATTTTCTGCTTATTGGCTGCACCTGAGACTTTGCTTGTTTGCACACAGCACAGTTGAGAAATTTTCTGCACCCTTTCAAAGTAACACCAGTGCAAGACTCAGCAGTCTTCTGTATTACACTGAACCCGGAATGCCCCAACCTCCTGTGAAATTTGTGTAAACAATTCTCGTGTAATGGTGTATTTTTAACCATGGCAATGCTTGGAGACAACACGTATAGCCCATTAACCAGGGAGGCTTTTGCTGCAAGCTTCCCACCTTTCTGGATTTCACAGCCAGATTTTGTGAACAACACTTCATACCCTTCACCGGTAAGACATGACACAGACAACAGGCTATAATCCAAATTGGGGACACACAGAACATTCTCAAATTCTGTATCTAGATAGGGTACTCTACATTTCCCCTCACCCACAATAGGACATGTACTCCCATCTGCCAATGTAACAGTATGACTACTATTTTCCTTAGACACTTGACTAAAAGACACAAATGGTAAAGACGAATTGGATATGGTCTTAGAACTCCCACTGTCAAGAATCCACCTTGACGTGGGCTGACTCACATTCACCCTTACAGTAGCTGACAGAATTATTACATTGTCCATCTTCCTGATGCTTCTTCTTCTGTTGAAAGCTTTTCTGTAAGTTCGCTTTACATTGCCTTTTAATGTGACCCGGTTTTCCGCACTTGTAGCATTTTTTCATGTACAAAGCTCTCTCCGTTTCTTCTCCGGCAAACCTCGGCTTTTCTGCTGCTCCGTAACTCGACACTCCGGCCCCTCCTCGGCTCGAATTCCTTTGGTTGGAGGGAGCTGTCGTCTGCTTCTCCTGTTGCTTTGCTTTTCTCCGCTCTTCCTCTTCGAGAAGCCGGCCAGCCAGATAATCCATCGTTAAATCATCTTCTGGTAGCGAAGCAACACTGTTCACCAGCAAGTCCCAGCTTTCATCCAGAGATGACAAGACAATCTGGACTTGGTGAATTTGTTGGTATTTCTGACCCCGCTCAGCAAGTTTCATCAGCAACTCCTGGATTACTTGCAAGTGGTCAGACACCTTCTCACCGGGCAGCAGCTGTTTCTTGTACAGTTGCTGCGCCAACAATATATTCGAGCTAGCAGAGTCCCGAACATGTACTTTCCTGAGAGTTTTCCAGCACTCAGCGGCATTTTCCAGAGACCACACATGCATAAGCTGTGAGTCTGACAGAGACAAAACAATCATAGCATGAGCTCACTGCAGCCGCCGGCTCTCCTCAGGGGTTGGGTCGCACGGGGGATCGACAATAGCAATGTCCCACAAATCCTCCCGCATCAGTAGCATTCTTGTCTTGAATTCCCAAGCTAGGTAATTCTCTCCTGTAAGCTTGTCCACCACCACTCCCAGATACTGCTGCATCACTGCCATCAGAACACTGTCCACAGGCTGCACAGTGGGAGCTGGCACAGGAATTCTTCCTTCCTCTTTCTCCAGAGGATCACTCTGTAACTCCGGCTCAGACTTCACCTCCTCAGCCGTCTGTTCCTCCAGCTTTTCAGGGTTTTCTGCTAGAGAAGGACCAGCAATACAAAGCCCTAGCCAGGAACTTTGCAGCGATCTAAAACTTCTCTGCACCCAAACAAAAAACCTTACTGGACCTTAGCCAAAAAACAAAATACTACTACTTCTCAACGCTTACCACGTTCTCAATCCTGGGCCCATAACCTGTTGGAAATCTGAGCCGCTGGGGGGAAAACAAAGTTAAACAACCTTGTCCCAGCAGCTACAGAAGTTTCAGCGGAGAGAGATTGTGGCGTGAGAAGGGAGTGCTAGGCCAGTAGGTAAAAAGCAAAACAACAAGTCTGTTTCTTTAAACACAGAGTCTACTACCGACCACCCAATCAAGGAGAAGACGAGGATGGAACTTTTGAAAATCAAATTGCCATTGTTTCAAGGAGGCATGATGTGGTAGTAATGGGGGACTTCAATTTCCCTGATATCTGTTGAGAGACTTATTCAGCCAAACATGGCCCCTCCAAGAAATTCCTGAGTTGTGCTGCTGATAACTTCCTCCTACAGAAAGTGGAGGAAGGAACTAGAGGATTGGCTATCCTTGACCTGATTCTATCCAACAGAAACGAGTTAGTGGATAAAGTGGCAGTTTCAGGAACTCTGGGGGAAAGTGACCATGTTATACTTGAGTTCTTGATTCTAAGGGGAGCAAAAGCTGAGTGTAGCCAAACACGTACCCTGGATTTTAGGAAAGCCAATTTTAACAAACTCAGAACAATGATAAGTAAGGTCCCATGGCAAGCGACTCTAATGAGAAAAGGAGCCCAGGATGGGTGGGAGTTTTAAAAAAAGGAAATTCTAAAGGCACAATTGCAAACAATTCCCACAAGGAAAAAAGGCAGAGGGCAACAGAAGAAGCCAATGTGGCTTCACAATAAACTCAAAGATGACCTGAAAACAAAAAAAGACACGTATAAGAAGTGGAAGGAAGGACAGGCTACAAGGGAAGAGTACAGGCAGGTAGCACAGAACTGCAGGAATAGTGTCAGGAAGGCTAAAGCTGAGAATGAGCTACGGTTAGCGAGGGATGCTAAAAACAACAAGAAAGCTTTCTTGATACATGCATAGTAAAAGACAGAGGAAAGAAATGGTGGTTCAACTACGCAATGAGGATGGCAAATTGATAACAGAAGACAAAGAAAAGGCAGAAGTGTTCAATTCCTACTTCGGCTTGGTCTTCCCCCAAAAGAGGGTCTATGACTCTATGACCTCCCTGGCAAACCTGAAGTGCAGACTGAAGGGGCAGGATTGCAGCTTGAGATTGATAGGCAAATGGTCAAGGAGCACCTGATTACTCTGATCAAGTTTAAATCTCCAGGGCCTGACGAGCTGCATCCTCAAGTAATAAAAGAACTGGCAGAAGAACTCTCAGAACCACTATCTATTATTTTTGAGAAATCATGGAGGACAGGTGAAGTGCCAGATGACTGGAGGAGGGCAAATGTTGTTCCCATCTTCAAAAAGGGCAAGAAGGAGGAACCTGGGAACTATAGGCTAGTCAGTCTGACATCAATCCCTGGGAAAATTTTGGAGCAGATTATAAAAAAGTCAGTCTGCAAGTACCTTGAAAACAATGCAGTGATTACTAGAAGCCAGCATGGATTTGTCAAAAACAAAACCTGCCAGACTAATCTGATCTCATTTTTTGATTGGGTAACCTCCCTTGTGGACTATGGTAATGCTATGGACATAATATATCTGGACTTCAGCAAAGCTTTCGACAAAGTGCCTCATGATATCCTGATTAGCAAGCTAGCTAAAAGTGGGCTAGATGGAACAACTATCAGGTGGATCCACAATTGGCTACAGAATCGGACTCAAAGAGTGCTTATCAATGGTTCCTTCTCAAACTGGGGAGAGGTAACGAGCGGGGTACCACAGGGCTTGGTCCTGGGCCCAGTGCTCTTCAACATTTTTATTAATGACTTGGATGAGGAGGTGCAGGGAATGCTTATCAAATTTGCAGATGACACAAAGTTGGGTGGAACAGCTAATACTCTAGAAGACAGAAACAAAATTCAAAGCGATCTCATTAGGCTGGAGCGCTGGGCCGAAAACAACATAATGAAATTTAATAGGGCTAAATGCCAAGTGCTGCACCTAGGGAAAGGAGACCAAATGCAGAGTTACAGAATGGGGGTCACTTGGCTCAACAATACTACAAGTGAGAAGGATCTTGGAATTGTGGTAGATCACAAACTGAATATGAGCAAGCAATGCTCATATTCAACTTGAATATTCAACATATTCAACTCGGGAGATCCGGGTTCTAGTCCCCGACTCTCAGCCTAACCTACCTCACAGGGTTGTTGTGAGGATAAAAGGGAGAGGAGGAGGATTATGTAAGCCGCCTTGGGTTCCTTGCAGGAAAAAAGGTGGGGTATAAATATAATAAATAAATAAATAAATAAAATGCGATGTGGCTGCAAAGAAGGCAAATGCTATTTTGGGCTGTATTAATAGAAGTATAGCTTCCAAATCGCGTGAAGTGATCATTCCCCTTTCCTCTGCACTGGTTAGGCCTCATCTTGAGTACTCCATCCAGTTCTGGGCACCACACTTTAAGAAGGACGTAGACAAACTGGAGAGGGTTCAGAGGAGGGCAACAAGGATGATAAAGGGACTGGAAACAAGGCCCTATGAGGAGAGACTGAAAGAACTGGGCATGTTTAGCCTTCAGAAGAGGAGACTGAGGGGAGATATGATAGCACTCCTCCAGTACTTGAAGGGTTGTCACACAGAGGAGGGCCAGGATCTCTTCTCGATCATCCCAGTTTGCAGGACACGGAATAATGGACTCAAGTTACAGGAACCCAGATTCCACCTAAACATCAGGAAAAATTTCCTGACTGTCAGAGCAATAAGACAATGGAACCAACTACCTAGGTGGGCTCTCCCAATCTGGAGGCATTCAAGGTGCAGCTGGACAGTCATCTGTCAGGGATGCTTTGACCTGGATTCCTGCATTGAGCAGGGGGTTGGACTCGATGGCCTTGTAGGCCCCTTCCAACTCTACTTTTCTATGATTCTATGAAAGAGGCGGTAATAATGAACCACTGCCCTGGCTCCAGTGGCCCTCCTGCTGGGCTACCAAGGAAGCAGATGCTGCTTTCAAAATGGGAGACGAACAGAAACTCGGCCTCCATAGCCCCAGTGGTAGAAAAACAGATTTTATGTAATTTATAAACTTAAACTAGGCAAACCTAACTGGGATCTCAATCGTCCTTGCAAAATACAACTGAGGTTGCAATCCTATGCTATGCACACTTACTTGGGAGTAAGCCTATCGAACATCGTGGGTCATTTCTGAGTAAACATGCATAAGATTGTGCAGCATGGCAACTTGGTAGTTTAAATATGTTCTTTAAAAAAAAGTTATGCATTTAATAAGATAACTTTTTTAAAAATTCATATATACATTTTAAACATTAGTTATAAATGAATTTGGATACATTTTTGGTATAATTTGTTCTAGATGTCAAGATGTCTCTTGTTTCTTGGGTGCTGGGGCATTATGTAATGAAATACGGCTGATCATCAAGCAATAGCAAACATTTTCTTCCTTGGTCATGGATATGATCCTGGGAAAGTAAACAATGCACTGGTGAAAATAAGAGACTCTGGTTGTAGATTTATGGGAATTGATACTGGAAGTAGTAAAACGTTAAAAGTGTCTGGTTGGTTGGTTGCCTTATGGTGCTATTCCCTTAATACTGGTAGTATGTGAAAATCGATGATCATAGTAGCCTCTTGTGTACCGCATTAGTACGGTAAGTGTAAGGATTGTCCTGAGCATCTACGGTCCAGACACTCAGTAGCGTTTAGCATTTCTCAGCATGGAGATGTAATGATGGAAATAGCTATTCCTGTAACTCCCATAATCCCTACCTGTTGGCGGTGCTGGCTGAGGCTAGTGGGCGTTGGAGTCCCACAACTTCTGTTCCCTGCCCAGCCTGGCCTTGAAGACACAGTGCTTGTATATGGAACAATTATGGCAACCAGAATTATACATGGTTGCTTATGGCTAGTGTGGTGCTTGTTCCTTTCTATGTGATGTAGTTTGACAAGAGGTTAAAAAAGGGGGGGGGGGACTGTGCCAAAAATGGCCAGAGAGGCAAAGAGAGAGGCAAACTCCAAACTGGTGCCTGCTGGTTGAAATACATGAGCTAAAGTATTTCAACCAAATGACAATCTTAGGGGCAGCAATTAACACATTTGCCTGTCTCAAAAGGTGCTTCCTCAGCTTCACATACCAGTGCTTTTTAAACTGTCATCAAAAATGGTTGTGTGTATATGAAGTTAGAGCATGCATGGGAAAGTGCCTGCACTCTAAAAGGCTTGCCACCTTCTTTTCTGAGAGAGGCCCTTGTGCCTGAAATAGCTGTATGAACAGAGGGGGGGGGGGGGAATCAAACAGGTGCTGCTTTCCCAATTATGGCTGCTCTATGACACCAAATGTGGCACAGTGCGGTCCTCAACATGCTATGGAGATTTGTTAGAGTTGCAGGCATCTATGCCGGATGGTAAGAATTACTTGTGGGTTGTCCCCCACCCCACCTGTTTTTCCCCAGTAGGTTTTCACCAAGTTTCATGTTTCTATCTTTTAAAATGAAGAAGTGAAAGACGTCCGTCCCCCCATGCAAGTCTATGGAAAAAACTAGACGGAATCGATTCCGTTACCGTAATTGAATCGGGATAGATACAGATTGGATGGAATCGTAATCAGGCCCGATCCCAATTACACAGATTGTAATTGGAATCTGTGGAGAAAGCCTGAGCACACACACACACACACACACACACACCGTGACATGAACCCTGACACAGTTTCCCCTTGGCAACCCCACATAGTTTTCCCTTGACAACCCCTTTTCTGCATAATCCCCACGGGGGGGGGGGGGGACAGGAGATGCAAGTCTGGCCAGACAGGTAATACGTGACCCCATCTGCATACCCTCAATGGGGCACATCTAAGCATGAACCATCCGGAGGTGAGAGGCAGTCTCAAAGAGCTGCTAAGTATTCCCCAAAGGGCACTGGTAGACCCAAGGCACCACCTTTTCCCGGGCAGGAATAAGCCCACCTGATCACTAAGGGGGCAGGAATAAGCCCACCTGATCACCAAGGGGCGGGGAGGGGGAGTACGGGGTAGAAAACCCCTCGGCCAGCCCCAAAAGAGTTGTGGGAACATGGGTGAGCTGTCAAACTCCAGATCCTAGCCTCGGCTAGGGCCAAGCAGTTCTCTTCCCCGAGCGTGGACGGGCTCGGAGTCAAGCTATGCAGACCGCTACGCAAAGTCCGTAAGTTCAGAGTCTTTGATGCGAGGTGACTCTCTTACTGCAATACGCTATGCCTGTAGATTGAAGGTTTCCGCCTAGTCAGGTCATGACCTGGTTTTATGTTGTAACATTCCTGGAAGTCTATTAGTTCCGCCCCATTAATAAAAGTCTATTCTTTGGTCTAAGTACGGTTACGAGTGATATTTAGGTCGTGGTTGGGTTTAAATCATTGGATATCCATTTGAAGGGCAATATCTCGGTGCCGGTTAACCTGTTAAGTGCCGAACTCGCGCAAAAGACCCGGTTGTTGGTCTTCCACAGAATCAGATTGGAGGGGCTGTGCGCACAGCCCTAGTTATAACTATAGTTTTATTGTTCAACAACAATTATTTTATTGTTATATTATTATTATTATTATTATTATTATTATTATTAATATTTTAACTGCTTTGATAATTTTATTGGAAAGCTGTATAAAAATCTGTAATACACAAATAATAAATAAAAGTACTCCCCTACACACCTACAATCACTCCTGTACCTCCAAGACATCCATTAAAAGAAAAAGGGAATAATTAGAAAAAATGGAAAGAAAGGAAAGAAATTGAGGAGGAAATGATGAGGGATGGGGGGGGATCCTGGGCACCGTAGCGCAATCACTGACACAGCCCCAGGGTGCCAACTTTTTTAAAAAAATTAAAAAATGGGGAGGGATTGGAAAAAGAAATTGAAACCCCCCCCCCAACTGCTCCCAGGCTGACATTTTAAAAATGCAAACATTTTCTTTCATTTAAAAATTAAAAAGAAAAGCAATGTACTTGTTTTTCAATGCGCTGCTGCTGGGGGCTGCTGCACCAGGAGGGCTCTCTTCTAAGACTGCACACCGCCACACACTCACAACAAAAAGCAAATAAAAGACACACATGCACTCCCCCCCCCCCCCAGGGATGGAGCTCCCCAGGGCTGAGAAGCTTTTCTCAAGGCAAAGACTCTCCCTGCAACCAGCTGATATCCTTCCATCCCTGGAGGGCATAAGCTAGGCTTCCTCTAGTTTCCCAGCAGGACTGAATGCCTAAGCAGCAGAGAATGTGGAGCTGAAGTAGGGAAAGAGAAAAGTGCTTTTGTTGCTTTGTGGATTATCATGAGAATGCAGTATGATACTGACTGACTCTGAGCACCATGTCAGTGCCCAGTTCTGAAACAAATCATAGTTGGTTCCTGGTTTGCTTGGGGCCAGCGGATATGGACATCCAGCAGACAGGGTTGCCAGATGCCCTGCGCCTGCAGCTTAAGCACACATCACAGAGAAGCTGCACATTACTAAATTGCTCCCATTGCATCAGAAAGCATTCTCAGACTCAGTATCAGCCTAGCACTGCACACCGTCATGGTTGACTTTGTTCAGGGCAGGGAGAAGGCTTGGAATGTCCATGCTTATAGGGAGGTGCCCAGGTTGGCTGAGGGGAGTTCTGCCCTCTGCCCAAAGTGAAGATCTATCTCTGCTTGATTAGAGCTTTCGCCATTTTCTCAGTTCCCAGAAGCATCAGGCTCCATGCTCTGATCTGCCAAGCCCCACCCCTTAGCTCCAGACCCCACCACCTTAGTCTCTGGGCCTGAGCCTCAGGAGACCTGGGCATCCTAGGAACCATTAATATATTTTGTCTAACAATTCAAGTTACTGTAAAGACAAGAAAATTCAAGAACATCTTAGGTAATTGTCTGGATAGGGTTCTTCCAGGTTTACACTGGAAGTATTTTTAAATCTTCCCAGAGCAGCAATGAAAGTTACACATAGAAATCAATGGAGAAATCCAGGATTTTACTGTAGGTGTGGTTGGGTACCTGTTTATCCATCCCTAACAAAAATAGCAAAGATAGGAGTTTATTCTCTTCCTAAGTGAAGTCTTATTTTGTATATATAAGGGGATATATATTTGCATTTTAAACATTTTTAAAATATCCCTGCCAATGCAAATTCCACTGCTAATACAGTTCTAATTGCCTGAAGGTATACTTGCTCATAAATAAAGCTGCCTGTACTGACCTTATCCTGGAGGTCAATTTGTATGATTGGGTGTGGCCCAAAGCTTCTTGGGCCACACCCAGTTATTTGTAATTGTCATCTGGAGTCCTCACACAAAGAATATGGTTTTGATTGGAGACAATTGTTTTGAATCTTGAATCTTGAAGTCTACAAGCCATTGAGATATGATACTGGTTAGCCCAACACTTACTTTGGGGTGCAGGGGCATATAAACTTCATTTCCTTATTGAAGCTGCTCAGTCAGCCCAAATTTCAAACTATTGTGGGAACTAGGAATAAGGAACTGGGAATTCCAGATGAGGCTTTTATTGTGCCTCATTCTGATTCATTCACTGGATTTTATAGGGCCTCCAGACAGCACCATCTTCAACTTTTAACCCTCCTGTGTTTTCCACCACTCCTGTCTTTTTTTTCCCTTCCCAGCACAGAAAATCTGTTAAGGAAAATAAGATGGAATAGCAGCACATTCATTTTGATTGATAGCAGTAGGAGCCCCTCCATCTGGAGGCACAAACCTCCATCTCGTGATTTATCCATTATTTTTTATGGGCAGCTCTCACTTCCCAGCATGTGTCTGGTCTGACTGCCTTAAAGAGGTGCAGGAGTGGGTGGAGGCAGGGCAGCGCAACACCGAGCTAGAGGAGAAGAGCAGGAAGGTGGGAGCAAATGGAGGCGTAGTTAGAAAGTGCAGGGAGGAAAAAAGGAGTGATGAGCCCAGGAAGACGTGGAACATAGAAAAAAGGAAAAGCAGGCAAGGCCTGAATGTTTGGGCAAACAGGGTGGTGCTCCCCAAACCCTCCTGACCAAAAGCAATGAATAAAAGATAGCTGTAACTGTAAAAGAAAGCACTTTTAAAAGAAAAGTAGAACAAAGCACACCTGCGTTTGCTTCCTGGCTGTGCTCCAACTCTCAGGTGGTTTTTTTTAGGGGTACTGCACATGCATGTCGGGCACACGTGCACAGCACATTCCCAACGGTTCTAGGGCTTGGGAAGGAGGCAGTGAGCTGACGTGTCAGGAGGGAACACTGCCTCACTGCCATAGATAGCAACAAAGCAGCTTTCCCGAGGCCCCACAGAAAGTACAGAAAATGGGGCATCAGGAATGGCACCTAGTAGTAGCTATTCATGACCTGCCTCCCTACCTCACTTTGGAACAACCTGGCACATATTGTATCAGCTGTCCTGTTTCATTTTCCAGTAGTCGTCTTTGTTCCTGGTGCATTGGAGAGAGCACAGAGCAGCAGCAAAGGAGTGGATTTTTTGGATGCTCAGAACTTACTGCCCATGCTTATCCCCGAGTAATCCAGTCCTTCTTACTTGTGAGTAGAGATGCATAAATGGGATTTTTGTATTGTGCTGCTATTCACAGTTACTTCTGAGGAGTTATGGAGAGGGGTGGCTGTGGGGATGCTCAGTGAAAGAGGTGAATTTTGGATGCTTTTTTGTGTGGCTCTGAGAAGATGATGATGACCTCTCAGTGTCCCTTTTTGCAATGGGCTGCTACTGGGTTCCAAAGACTGCTTTTCTGTGGTTTACATCTGAGGATGATGATGATGATGATGATGATTAATAATAATAATAATACACACGAAGGGGTTGATTTTGGATGCTCTCAGTACTTGCTGCTGTGTTCCAAAGACTGTTTTGGTGTGGCTCTGAAGATCCTATCCAAATCTATCCTCATCATCTTTTTCTGTGGCTGTGTGAGTCCAACCATTTTGCACACATGATCTTAAAGTCATTGATTCTCTGTGCAATGGGAGTTTTTTCTGGAACACGAGAATGTGGGTCGAAATAAGTACTTCTGTGTGGCTGTGTGCATTCCACCCTGCTTTGCACTCATGACCTTAAAGTTCATGTGCCTCAGTTCCCACATTCTGTGGTATGGGTTGGTGGCTGCTGGGGATTCAATAGACTGCTCTATCTCTGGTGAATCTGCCCCACCAGCTCCAGTGGGCACCAGCTGTCACTGAGGAGAAGGGAGAAGACGGGGGGGGGGGGGAATCAAGACAGTGGAGAAAAAGAGGAGGGAAACACAGAAAGGAGTGGAGGATGATGGAGGAATACTTACTGCTCAATCAGCTGGTTATTATGAGGCACACCCTCACTGTTGGGGGCAAGGGCCTACGATTTTTTTTTAAAAAAATCACCCTGAGCAGGTTGAGTGTGTGTGGACTTCTTTTTTTTAATTATTATTTTTATTTTATTTATTTAGAGTTTCAAATAATATACACCAAAAACCATACCAACATACAAATAACAACTACAGTGCCCCCTTCACCATACGGGACCAAAGAATATTCATCCTCTATATTCCCCTATTACTCAATATTCCAAAAAAACATCATATCTTGACAAGGCATGCCCCCTTTTCCCTTGACTAGCACAAAATCTAAAAATAGCCCCCAAATATCCTTAAAATTATTTCTCTTTAATTGTCCTTTTTTGCATTTAATACAGCAAGTTAACTTATCATTTACAGCAATGTCCCATACCTCCCCTTGTACCAATCAACAATTGAAAAAACATGTTGGACTTTCCATTTCTTTGCTATCATTAATCTCCCAGCTTTTAACAGGTTTACAATAAGTTCCGTTATATCTTGGGTACAAACCAGTTTCTCAGATACTGATAACAATGCTAATTTGGGACAGAGCCCCAAATTTAAACCAGTTATTTCCGTGTGTGGACTTCTTATACCTCATTATCTGGATGGGAGCAAGGGACACAAACCATGACCCCATCCTTGGAAACTGAAATCCCCACTTCGGGGCTCTCAAATTTTGCTAGCCAACGCTGGAGGCAGTGGCAACTTGGCAGCAGCAGTCTCCTTGAGGAGAAAGACTAGGGGTGAACTCAAGGAGAAGGAATCCTTGCATATGGGCTAACATCCAGAGAGGACTGGGTAGAAGAGAGGCTGAACCCATCCAGGAGAGCGAGTGAGCCGAAGAGGTTCCTTGCCATAAATGTAGGGGGTGGGAACCGGGAGTATCTTCATTAACCTAATGAATGTAGAAATCCACACTAGGGCATCAATCTTTTTATGGAAACTATGGATCTAGAGGTGGTGGTGGTTCAACCTGCTCCTCCTTAGCAACCCCCACACAATATTATCAGGGTTCACGTTGGAGAAGCCATTTTCAAATGATCCCCAGGGTGGAAGTGAGAGCTGCCCAAACAGCAAAGAATAGAGAAATCCTGGATTTTACTATGGTCTCAGTTGCGTATCAAAATACCTCCCCGCCCCGCAAGAATGCCCCAAAGATACTAGCAAAGAAAGTACCTGCTTTTTCTAAATCAGGTCTTACTTTTTGCAAAACATGTAATTTTGGAGGGTTTCTAAACATTTTAAATATAGCCATGACTCCAGATTCCAGTGCTGATACACTCCACATTGCACATAGAGGGGAGCCGAGGCTGAAAGAGAGTGGTTTACAACGGCCCTGAAAACAGTCCAGTGCAAATGCTGCAGGCTTGGGGCCAGGCTGAAGCCTAGAATGGATTACAACAGTGTAGTCCAGCGTTATTATACCCTTGCTAGCTGTACAGGACCTGTTCTTTGAACGGATTAAAAAACTGATTACTTTCAACCCTGTTGAGTACAGTCATGCCTTGGATTGAGAGCATAATTCGTTCCGGAAACGTGTTTGTAATCCAAAACGAACCCCCCCCAAAAAAATTTGTACAGAGATTTTTAATTTAAGCCATACTACAGTACTTGTATTGCAAGACGTCACTTGTATATCAAGTAAAAAAATAAATAAATATTTAACAATTTGCTTGTCTTGCAAAACGCTCTCAAGGTTACTTGTAATCCAAGGTATTACTGTACTTCAAATCCCCCCTTTTGCCCCCTTAAGTGTTTTTTTTTTTAAAGAAAGTTTTCACATCGTAGTTTATATTAGTGATCCATAAGCAACAACCATGCCAAATTTCAGCTTTCTAGCTTAACGGGAAATAGGAGATAAACTGATGAGTCAGGGCTTTCGCCTATAGAAGATTGCAGGTTGGGGGTCCGGATAAGGCTCAGAGAGAGTAGCATATAACAATGCTGTAAAATAATCCAGTGTTTATATTGGAGAGCAGAGGTGGGGCTGGAGCTGGTTTGGGTTTCCAACCAAAAAACCGTCTCACAAAGGACGCCTCCGGTGGCGGGAAAGATCAGTTCCCTTAAATCACCCCCTCAGTCCCACTCCCAGCCCAGCCCCCAGTTGCACACAGCAGCCTTGTGCATCAGTGACTTGCATGCAGCCACGTTGCACTTTTAAATGTCTCCCCATCCACCCCCGCCTTGATATATTAAAATTTTCGCCCGCAATAAAAGCAGAAACTCCTGTCTTTGCTGATACCTTTTGTTTCTAGACAGGCTGGTGTCCAGTCATAGCTATGCTAAAATCCTGCATTTCTCCATTGATTTCTATAGGTAGCTGCCACTTCATCCCCAGGAGAAAAAGAACAGTTCTTCCCTGCATCTCAGTCTACAGTTATAAGTCGACCGGGCCCCTTGGTCGGCCAGCGGGGCTTGTGACAGGCGGCGCCGGGGGTGGGGTGGGGGTACAAGCAACAGGAAGTACTGTATAGGTATCTTGAAACCATAGACTTGAAACTATAGACATATAATCTTCGATAGATATTCAGAGATTCGAAAGCCACTCTTTCAGCAACCAAGTAGGTGAAAGTCTTAAAGTCTTTATTTATTTATTTGTAATAGTTATATACCGCTTAATATAATAAAAATCCCTAAACGGTTACAGCGGTTATTACAGGATTAAAACCAATTGTCTATCAGTATACGCCCCATCAGATAACGTGAACATGATAGAAGTTAGCTGTGATCCCCCACCCGACACACGCACACAACCTACAATGGGCTATGTTGATAACAATGGCGACATTGCAATCCGACCCCTCAACCTGCAATGTTGACTGGGCTGCATCCTATTCTCTAAAAGCCTGTCTACAATATGGCATAATGAACTGCATTTACATTGGAATTTGATTGGCAGGGCTATTTTTAAATGCCTAAATACTGAAACAGGTTGTTTAAATTTCATATAAAGTGAGAGAAGGAAGCCCTCCTCTGTAGCCTTTCGTTGGAGTGGGACACGATAGTATCCAGTCACAGCTAAACAGCATTTCTTCATTGATTTCCATGGGAGCCCTCACTTCCGCCCTGAGGGAGGAGGAAAAAAGAATATTGCAGTTGAAACAGGAACTGGCTCCGTGGATTAGTCCATTCAAACAAGTCTATGAGAGCGAGCGAGCGAGCGAGCGAGCGACGCATCCTTTTCCGTTTCGCGAGTGTGCGCAGGCGCACTGGGGGCTCGGCTCGCTCGCTCACTCGGGATCCCGGAGTCGGTGGCCGCCTGGCCCGGTGTTTATCGGCACGGCAGCCGGCGGGGGCCGAGGAGCAGGTCGCCACGGCCTGGCTGGGGGGAAGGAGGCGGCTGCCCCCAGCGGAGCAAGGTGGCGAATCCAGCCCCCCCCCGGCGCCGCCTGCCACAAGCCCCGCTGGCCGACCAAGGGGCCCGGTCGGCGGTTGCCCAGCCGCGGTGAGGGGAAAGATCCTGGAGCGGTCCCCGGGCCAGGGCTGCGGCAGGGGTGGCTGAGCCCGCCCCCGCGAAGCGACGCTTAGGCTCCCCTCCCTTTTCAGCCTCGACCCCGCCGAGTCCCCCCGCCCCCGCCCCCGCCCCCGCCCGGCTTAGGAACCGCCGCTTCTTCTGCTCCCCGGATGAGCAGGGCCGGCCCGGATCCACCTCAGGCCGTCGGGATTGGGGGCGTCCCGCCCGGGAGGAAGCCGCTCTGATGACGGCTTCCCTACGTGGAGCGAGGCGGCCCTCGTGAAGACGCGTCGATCGCCGTAACGACTCCCCGGCTTGATCCGCAGCGGCCCCCTCCGCGGCGGCGGCGGCGGCTTCCCCTTGGTCCCGCTCCCGGGCGCGATGACCACGCCGGCTCTGCTGCCTCTTTCCGGGCGCCGGATCCCGCCTCGCAGCGTGGGCCCGTCCTCGTCCTTTCCTCACCACAGGGCTACCTTGAGACTCTCTGAGAAATTCATCCTGCTGCTGATTCTCAGTGCCTTCATCACGTTGTGTTTTGGGGCTTTCTTCTTCCTGCCGGACTCTTCAAAACACAAACGCTTCGACCTGGGCTTGGAGGATGTCTTGATTCCTCATGTGGACACCGGCGAAGGAGGGAAAAACGTGGGCGGCTACTTGATCCATGGGCAAGGCCGAGACCAACATAGGCACAGGTAGGTCTATCCCACATAAAACGTGTGCATGGAGTACCTTTCAATCTTGGCAAAGGAAAATAGGGGGTGCAGTGGGTCCCCAGATGTTTTTGGCCTACAACTCCCAGCATGCTGGGAGTTGTAGGCCAAAAACATCTGGGGACCCAAGGTTGGAGAACACTGCAGGTCTCAGTCTTTCCCTTCCCTATGCCTGCTAGCAGTGACTTTTCTCATTGAAGGTAAGCCAGACATTTGGACTTGCGAAAACTAAGTGCATACCATCATCATCATCATCAGGCGATCACTCGTGACCGAGTAAGATTTGTCTTCCGGGATAAAAGGAGGAAATTCTAAAGAAGATTGTGTAGACTCTAGCGATGGGTCCGTAAGTGACTGTGGAGGCCAATTCTAGATCCACACAGCTTCCCACAGTGAGGACACAGGTTACCAGATAGAAGATGGTCCTGTAAAGGATTCATTTGACGTGCTTTTCGCTTAGCACGTTTCTCCCTTTCACCTTGCACTCGGGCTTCTTCAAAGTCCATGGAACCTTTGTGAAAGGCCAACCTCCAGTTAGATCGTTCATGGGGCCAGAGCCAGTGCATACCAGTGCTGGTGCTGTTCTGTGCGGTAATGCAAGGAAAGCCAGAGGGAAAGAAGGCAAATGCCGTTTCTCTGAGAAATGGCTTTGAATGATTGGTAATTGGAAGGTGCTGGTCTGCTGTCTGCCTTTATTGGACATGTAGGCCTGCTGGGAATTGTATGGGCTAAAACTTTGCTATGTCTGGATTGTGCAGGCCTGTGTGGATAACCTCCAAGTAACCTGGAAAAAGAATATTTAAAGGTCCTCAGGGCAGATACTTGTACCATGTACCTTGGTGGCACTATAAAAACATTTATAATGTCCTTCATATGCATTTAAACCAAGCTTAAGTAGACTTGGTGTGTAATTTATGGAACTGGAAATTTTTAATGATTAAAAGTTTCTTTTCACTGCCCAGTGTGTCTGGAACAGGAAAAGAGAGAGGCAGGATCAAAAGGGCAATCCTTCTTCAGGGCAAGGATATTTTACATTACAGTAATACCTTGGATTACAAGTAACTTTGTTTGAGAGCGTTTTGCAAGACAAGCAAATTGTTAAATATTTATTTAATTTTTAAAAACTTGATATACAAGCGACGTCTTGCAATACAAGTACTGTAGTATGGCTTAAATTAAAAATCTCTGTACAAATTTTTTTGGGGGGATTTCATTTTGATATAAGTGTGTTTTGGATTACAAGCACGTTTCTGGAACGAATTATGCTCTCAATCCAAGGCATGACTGTACTAGGTAAAACTGATTGGGTGTACCACAACAAACTTTCTGCTTCTGAGCTTTACTACCCCTTCCTTAAGGTGTATGGAATGCTGGAATGAATTGCATACAATGAAATCATTTTACTACAGAAGAATAAAGATAAGGTTAGCTAGCAAACATAATTGGAAAAATTGCTGACAGGGTCCTCACTTAATTTAAATTTTATCCCATTTATTCTTTGTTTGACGCAGCTTATAGCAAAACATTAAAAACCAAATTCATCAATGTTACAACACCAACTTATCGGTACCTAATTTAAAGACTATAAATAAGGGCACAATCCTAAGCATGTTTAAGCAGAAAAAAAATCCTACAACTCCCAGCATTCCCAGCTAGCATGGCTGGCTGGGGAATGCTGGGAGTTGTAGTACTTTTTTTCTGTCAAACCATGCATAGGTTTGCACCATAAAAGTAGTGCATGTAAAATAGCAGAACTCCCAGTCTACTCCTAGAGTTTTATCCAGTTGGTGTCCTTCTGTTGACAGAAGGCTCTCTGATGTAGTAGAGGCTTCCAAGAGTGGAATGGGGAAGAAAGTGATTTTCAGCAGTGCCCTCTCCTCCCATGCCCGTCCAAATCTGTTCCAGAGTGCTGGTTACTGATAAAAAAAAAACAATAAAGGCAGAAGTTGCCTAAAGGCAGCAGCCCAAGAACTTGTGGAAAGGCCAGCAAAAACAGATGGGTCTTCAGAGCTTTCCTGAAGACCTGCAAAGAAGGGGCCTGATGGAAGCTGATGGTGTGGGGCTATCAGTGAGAAGGCCTTCTTCCTTGTACTTACCAGCCTACTTGTCAGCGGGCAAGTGAAAAGGGCCTCTGCTGATGACCTTGGAGCGCAGGCAGGCTGGTATGGGAAAAGGCGGCCCTTCTAGTAATTTTGACCCACACCAGCTGAGGCTTTAAAGATTAAAACCAGCATTTTAAATTGGGTTTAGAAATGCACTGGCAGCCAGTGCAGCTGGTACAGTATCACTGTCATGTGAGCTGACTGTTCAGATTCCACCAATATTCAGGTGGCCATATTCTGTACCAGCTGAAGTTTCTGTACCATCTTTAAAGGCAACCCCATGTACAGCACTTTACGGAAGTCCAGCCTGGATCTCACCAGAGCAGATATAACTGAGGCAAGATCCTCCCTCTTCAATAGGGTTGCAACTAGAATACCAACCTAAGCTGGGAAAAAGTATTCCTGGCAAGCATTGCCACCTGAATGTCCCCAGTTAGCACCGAGTCCAGGGGCACTCTCAAACTGTCTGCTTGTTCCTTCAGGGGGAGTGCAATCTCATCTAAGACCAGATGTAATCCTCTATCCAGATTAGTCAGTTTCCCTACACACAGTATCTTCATTGACTGCCTGCACCAGTGTCTGGAGCAGTGTTCTCCAACCTTGAGTTCCCAGATGTTTTTGGCCTACAACTCCCAGCATGCCCCAGCCAGCATAGCTGGGAGTTGTAGGCCAAAAACATCTGGGGACCCAAGGTTGGAGAACACTGGTCTGGAGGCAGGTTGGGGGTCACATATGGCTATGACTCTTAAAACATTTTTCAGATAAAGTCACTCATATCCATGCCAATTTAGATACCACATCTAAATTGGCATGGATATGAGTGACTTTATCTGAAAAATGTTCAGCAAATTGATCTCAGCAGGTGTTTGAGGGCTCAGCTTGTTGTTTTCCAGGGCTTACTTGGAAAAAGGCCTGTCACCACCCAAAAGAGCTCTTCTGGGCAACATTGAGCAGATGCAATGGTGGCAGAGAAATACAACCTTTTCAACACCATAACACAGATTTAAGATGGGTTCTTAATTGTTTAGTCATACTTGTTATGAGTCTTTTGCCATTTGCACTCTAATTTCTGGCCCTGTCGCTTCATTGCCCTCAGCTCCCCAGGTTACCAGGGTGCTGAGGTAGCTCTACCACTGGGTTGAAGGCATTTGGGAGTGATCATATCAAGAGTCTGGACCATTCCCTTGTTCCAAGCAGAGACCAGGGCCTTGGCAGTACTGCTGGCTAGGTTTGCAGGAAAATCCCCATGAGACCTCAGAAAACTATCCAGAATCTTCAGCCTTCTGGGGTAGACAATCAAATTCGGTCCATAATCCCTGTGGTAGTTACAGGCAGCTTGAAGGCAAAACTGATCAGGTATCTGCCTATGCCAACAGAGTCATTAACTGCTCCACCACCCACAGATCATTATCCCCTAATCCAGTACAGAAAACCAAATCTAACGTACCGTATGTACCACATGGGTTGGGCTAGGTATTAACTGAGACAGGCCCATCCATGGTTGTCACGGAGGCCATGAAATCCTGAGTGTCAAGGTAGCCTCAGCAAGGATATTAAAATCCCTCAAGACCCCCAGCCTTCGTGTCCTCAACACCAGGCAGATCACCTCTGTCAGCTCAGGCAGGGAGACTGTTAGGTGGCTGGGATGTTGGTACACCAACAGCATCCCAGTCCTGTCTCAAGATCCCAATACCAGGTATAGACATTCAAAGCTGGGTGATGAAGGAGATGGATTCCCTATAGACTAGAGCCAAACTTGGTGTTGCACTGCAAACCCTGGTGGACACATTTGGGAGAGTTGACCCCACCCCTTCATCCAATTAGGCCTCAGTGATACAAGCCAGGTCAGCATGCTGTTCCAGAATTAGGTCTGCAATAAGGCACCCTTTCCCAATAACTGACTTGACATTCATCAGTAGCACCTGCAGGGAACTGGGTGACTTTGGGCCAGTCACTGACTCTCGGCCTAACCTACCTCACAGGGTTGTTGTGAGGATAAAATGGAGAGGAGTAAGCCATTTGGGTTCCTTGCAGGAAAAAGGAGGGATATAAATATAATAAATAAATAAATGATTTCCATATGCTAAAAAAGTGTTTTTTTTAATTGAGTTTTTTCTCTATTCAAAATGTGAAGTGAATGGGAGAAATCTGCTGTATTCCAACCATAAAACACTGCCTAACTTTCAGCTGTTCCCAGTCACCTACTTTGTTTTTAGGACTGCAACCTGATGTATACATGCCTAAGAGTAAACATTACTGAATTTAGTGGTGCTTCTGAATAAACATGTATATTAAACATTTGTTTAACAAAGGCTCTTTGGCTAGTTTGACTGCAATCTGTAGCTTTTTAAATAGAAATGTAAGCAATCTTACAAAAAGTTTTACTATTTAAATGACCAGTCTGAAGTAGCTGTAATTTCCCCTGGGCAAGTGGATTTGCTGAAACCTGTTACCAGGTTTAGAACAAACCAGGATCTGAAACCATGGTTTCAAGTTTGTTTCAAATCCTGGTTTGCTCTGAACCTGGTAACCAGAGTTTCCCAGTTCAGCCATAATGGGAATCTGTTTTAATTAACCCAAGAAGCTTTCAGTCATGGCATGTGGAGAAGGGAGCAGGAAAGGGGCGGTACAAGGTCAGAGTACTTGGCCCAAGGCTTGTGTATATTTCAGCAGCCAAGATACTTAACTTCCACCAAAAGTGGGCCATTAGGAACTCCTGCAATTAGTGATTGTTATTGAGGAGTAAGTACTCCTATACTGCTCTCATGCTATTGTGGAGTAACAGCACTCCTATACTGTTCTCGTGGGCTAGCATTGACAGATGAACAAAGAGGAGTATGGATTTGTGCCCTTGTTCATACTTCACCTGTACCTTGATTTGTCTTCTGTGAATGAAAGCAGGATTAAAGTTTTCAGCCTGCAAAACCTCTAGCACTCCACCTGTTGGGGCCCTGACACCACCTATAACTGAGATCCAGTGGTTCAGATTAATGCAGCATAAAATTACACATAGTAGTATAAACAGCAGTATGTTGTATACTATTTGGTAGATGTTTCCACAGGAAGTTTTATAAAACTCTTTTCCCAGCCAGACTTTCAGGTCAGCCATTTGCTTTGAACAACCAGGGACTGCTTTTGCTGCTGCTCTGACTTCTAGGAACACAGTCTTGTCTTGCTACGTCTTACCCTCTAGCTACGTCTTACCCTCTAGCACAGTGTTCTCCAACCTTGGGTCCCCAGATGTTTTTGGCCTACAACTCCCAGCATGCCCTAGCCAGCTATGGTGGCTGGGGCATGCTGGGAGTTGTAGGCCAAAAACATCTGGGGACCCAAGGTTGGAGAACACTGCAGTGGAGTCTGGCAATAGCCACAGTTTGACACAGAAAGTGCAGTGGTTACAGTATTGTTGTGATTCTCTGCCTGAAGTGTGCCACTGATTTCCCAATCTCTTCTCGAGCACTATTCAAGACACTAAACTAAGGGCACTGAGTTTAATGTCATTAGGTGTTGCTTGCTACTCATTTGTTGTAAATGAGCTGTCTAACTGCTAAGCTGCTGTTGAGATGATGTGTATTTGTCATTGTTGAACCTCAAAGAAATGACAGAACCCTAATGATTTTGTCTTTTGTTTTATACTTAAAATAGCCAGTAGTAAAAGTTTAGGACATCAGATAATGATATTTTCTTCTTCCCAGCACATGTTTTGTGACCTTTTTATAGGGATGAGTAGTTTAAAGCTTGTGGGATAAGCGGAAGCTGAGATCCATTGTGCCAAGTTTCTGATGAATTTTAAATCCCTTTTAAATCAGGTTTATCAGGGGAATCTTCGGCTGCAATCCCAAATGCACATATTTACAAGTAAGCCCCATTGAACTTAGTGGAACTTAGTTTTGATTAAACATACATAGGATTGTGCAGTTAGTTCTCGAAACTGTCAGTGCCAATTTTGCAATCACACATGGGTCTTCCTTATTTTGTCATTGCCATTGCCTAAACTGTTTGTGCCAAAAACATGTTGTGTAACTAGTGTTTGGTGTAGTAATGTGAAATCTGTAAATTGCTATTGGCATTGGTTGAAATACAGAGTTCATTATTGCTGCAGCGTTGTAAATTAAATGAAAAGCTTTATTAGTGCCTACAGCTACATATATTTCCACTCTCACCAGGTCTCTGAATATTTTAGAGTTTCCTGCTCTGCTGCAGCACCCAAACCTTACAGCCTCCATGTTTCACTGTACAGTTCAATATCTTCCCTCTTGCCCTTTCCATCTCACATTCCAAACTAGCCATTTGCATTGTGTCTACCTCCTTTGTACTGCTGACCCTCTTAGGACTGGTATTTCCCTAGATAACAAGTAGTTAAGGGTAGAACACTAGCAACACTAACGGGTAAGCTGCCTTGGGTTCCTTGCAGGACAAAAAATGTGGGTTATAAATGTTGTAGTAATAAGTTCCAGATCAACCTTGGAGTCTTCCACAGTGATCGGGTTTGCATGATCACGGAGGGGGAAATAAGCCATGGTAGCTTCCCCCCCCCCCCGTGCTGGGGGGGGATTTGCATAATTACTTTCTCTGCTGCAGCTTGCTCCAGTTATACAAACCCAGTGAGGGTGGTTTGTTGCCATGGTTAACAAGCCACCCCAGAAGTGTGGGGTTAATTAGTTTAATTTGCACTGAAAAATGTTCTCATGCCCGAGAGCAGTGGTGGGCAACTTGTGGCCCGCCAGAAGATTTGGCCTACAACTCCCACCGTCCCTCACCATTGGCTATGCTGGCTAGAGCTGATGGGAGCCAGAGGCCAAAAGATCTGGAGGGCTGCAAGTTGCCCACCCCTGCCCTACCGAGATCTAATTTAGCATCTATATTTTACTTGCATTTTGTAAATGAAGGTTTAAAAAAGTACTCCATGTTAATTTTTTGTCTGAATACACCACAAGTATTTGACCTGAAAGCACGCTTAATGTGATTTAAATATTATATTGTGCAGAATTTTTTGTTGGAATACTTGTAACAATTTAAATGCAATAGCATATACTTCCCTTACATTGTCTAAATTTAAGAAAAAACAAAGGTACCTGAAACTATTGATTTAGCAACCCAAATTACTGTGTACGATATGCTGACAACCCCTCATCTATTTCAACACAGTTCTCTTCCACTATGGTTGTTGGAGCACCTTCAGTTTTGTTGCCACTACTTAATTAGTTCCATTTCACTCTGAGACATATATGTATTCTTTCACATACTTGCTAGGGATTTATTTATTTATTTATTATTTATTGCATTTATACCCCGCTCTTCAGCCAGAAAAGACTCTCGGAGTGGCTTACAAAGATTAATAATAAGACAGTCCCTGCCCTCAGGCTCACAATCTAAAAGACATGACACAAAAGGAAAAGGGATTGGGAGGGAGGAGGAAGATTGCAAAACTCAGGCACCAGTTCTTAGTTAAAAAAGGTTCTTATAGGTTTTTCTTTCTTTTTTTTCTTTTTCTGGCAGGGAAGGGCAAAACAAGCTCCCTGCAGCTGTTCCTTCTTTGGCTGATGTATGGGGCTAGGCTGGTCTCCCCCTTGCTGTGATGTTACTCCTGGGAGGCAGGGGGTGCAGCCTCCCAGTGGCCCTTGGTTCTCTGGCCGATGGATGAGGCCAGAGTCTGCCGCCCCAGGGGACTGACAGTTAATCACCTGAATTAATCAACTGAATTAATTACAGCTTTGGAACTGCCAAGCTTGGCTAATATTATATTTGCAATTGGCATACATTCATTTTTACTAATGAATTTTACTAATGAAAATTTTCTGCAGAAAAATAAAGCGCTAGAACATTTTCCATCCCACATCACTGGTCTCCCAGTCTTTTTCATTTACCTCCCTGTCCCCTCTTACTAATAACGAAGACATTGGGCTTGAGTTGTTCCCCTGGTATGCAGAGATGAATTATAGCATTCCCAACAAACCAAGAGTCCTTGATAGCCAGTCAGAATTTGTAATTAGCACTGAATGTAGCCCTCTCCAACTTGGGAAGCAGTGGGGTCTTGTCTCTAGAATCAGGCTGAGCTTTGGAGGCATTCAGAATTTCCACTTCTGGGCTTGGGAGAAGGATGAGGGCTCTTCCTTGAACTTTCACTTTTAGCTTCAGAGGAACTTGGAAGGAGCAAGAGTGCTCTTGCATACCTTCCAAGCCAATGTGAAGTCAGAGATGAGGCCTTAGCCCACCCTTATTTTGAGCCGGGGGGGGGGGGCATTTGCTAGAATGAAATATAGACTTGCTGCTTGTGAGCACATTTATGGACTTCTGCTACAGACATACAGTCATGTGAAAAAGAAAGTACACCCTTCTCAAGTTCCATGGTTCCACGTATCAGGACAGAAGAAAAATCATCGGGCCCGTAGCAGGTCTCAAAATTAGGTAAAGACAACCGCAGATAAACAACAACACATGACAGAGTACACCGTGGCATTATTTATTGTACAGAAATACAGCCAAAATGGAGAAGCCATGTGGGAAAAACTAAGTACAGTACAGTAATACCTTGGATTGCAAGTAACTTGGTTTGAGAGCGTTTTGCAAGACAAGCAAATTTTTAAATATTTATTTAATTTTTTTTTACTTGATATACAAGCGACATCTTGCAATACAAGTACTGTAGTATGGCTTAAATTCAAAATCTCTGTACAAATTTTTTTGGGGGAATTTCGTTTTGATATAAGAGTGTTTTGGATTACAAGCACGTTTCTGGAACGAATTATGCTCTCAATCCAAGGCATGACTGTAATACCTTGGATTGCAAGCATAATTCGTTTTGGAACCGTGCTTGTAATCCAAAACACTTGTATATCAAAGTGAAATTCCCCATAAGAAATTTGTACACATATTTTTAATTTAAGCTGCAATAAAGAATGATAGTGTAAAGTCTTCATTTTTCTTGACCGTTCTACAGTACTTGTATTGCAAGACGTTGCTTGTTTATCAAGTTAAAATTTGGAAGTACATTAGTTGGTCCCTAGGCGGATGGGGGGGTGCACCTTATGATTTATTGTAGTTGTATGTAGTTTATAATAACTAAAAAATTTTTTTTAAAAAAAGTATTACACAAAATTCCAGCTGATATAATTGCCAGGTTGTCTTTAAAGAAAAGGCAGGTACAAAAATATCTAAACATGTATTGGTTATTAAATTAACAACTATCAGGCCTTCCTCATGAATTCACCATGTGTTGATGGTTTGCTGTCACATTTATTCCTTAGCTATATTCAAGGTGATTTAGAAATCCTTTAAAGCCCTGTGGGTGAGTGTTCCTGAGTCTGGGAGATAGGCTCATTGCCTGTTCTGGATGGGGTTGCACTCCCTTTGAAATATCAGGTTCGTAGTCTGGGGGTACTCCTAAATCCATCATTGTCACTGGAGTCCCAAGTAACTGTGGCGACTCGGAGTGCCTTTTACCATCTTTGATTGGTTTGCAAGCTACAGCCTCTCCTGGACAGGGATAGCTTGGCCACAATGATACAGGCACTAGTAACCTCAAGACTGGATTACTGCAATGCACGCTATGTGGGGCTGTCCTTAAGGCTGCTCCGGAAGCTGGAGCTAGTGCAGTGTGCAGCAGCTCGGCTATTGTCGGGAGCTGCCCCTTTTCAGCATGCAACTCCTTTGCTGAAGGAACTGCCCTGGCTACCTATTCGCTACCGGGCCAGGTTTAAGGTTCTGGTACTTGTGTACAAAGCCTGAAACAACTTGGAACCAGGTTACCTGAGAGAGCGCATCTTCCCATACCAGCCTGCCTGGTTGCTGAGGTCATCAGATGGCATGCTCCTGGTGGATCCTCATGAATCCTTTGGCCCGATTGGAGTCTGCCAGGAGAAGAGCCTTCAGTGTGGCGGCCCCATTCTTGTGGAACTCCCTGCCTCTGGAGGTCAGGCAGGCTCCGATATTGTTCTGCTTTCGGTGCCTGCTGAAGACCTCCTTGTTCCGGGAAGCTCTTCAACCACCAATGTAATTTTGGTTTGGTTTCAATGTGTTGTTCTTGTTCCTTTTATCTGTTTTTGTCTTTTTAATGTTCAGCACTCTGAAATCTGCTTGATGTGGAGCAGTATACAAATACTGATGATGATTATGTTATCATCATCATCATCATCATCATCATCATCATCATCATCATCATCCCTTTGCAGAAAATCCATGCACTACTAGCATCCCATTTATATCACTGCAGTGCATTGTATGTGGAATTGGAAGACTGCTTGGAAATGTCAATTGGCACAAAATACAATAACTAGATTGCTGACTGGGACTGGGAGAATGGTACATATCATTTCACTCTGAAAACAACTTAATTGGCTCCTGGTCCATTTCCAGGCACATTTCAGAGTGCTGGTTTTAACCTTTTAAAGTCATAAGGGATTTGGGACCATGGTACCTTGAGGACTGCTTTCTCCTACATGAACTTGTCCAGATATTAAAATGGTCCTCAGGGGTTGCTCTTTGGTTCCCCTTCCTTTAGGAGGTGAAGTGGATGGTAAGGTGAGATAATGCCTAGTGATGTGGGGTGGAAATTTTTCTAGTGCTTTATTTTTCCACAGAAAATTTCATAAGTTTATTAGTAAAAATGAACATATGCCAATTGCAAATACAATATTAGGCAAGCGTAGCAGTTTCAAAGTTGTAATTAGTGTTTTCAGGTGATTATCCTTGGCAAGTATGTGAGAGAATACATATACGTCATTGTCCTTGAAATAAATATATGTCTAAGAGTGTTGTAATGGAATAAATAATGATAGCGAAACTGAATGTACCCCAGCAACCTTAGTGGAAGACAGTTGAACTCTGCTGAAATACGTAGATGAATGGTTGTCAGCTTATCATGCACATTTCTTTGGGTTGCTAAAATTAGTCTGTCATCATTTTTCAGTACCTTTCTTCCCCCCCCCCCTTAAATTTAAACAATGTAAAGGAGGTACATGCTATTTTCTTTACATTTTTACAAGAATTCTAGTTTGCTTTTTGTTTACATAATATAACATTTAAATCACATGGAGGGAGCAATCCTGTGGCCCCTAGAGAGCATCTGAGAAGCCATAGGATATTTTGGATCCCCAGATCTTCGGAGATAGTGCTCCAGACTTGGAGCTGGGAATCAGCACTCCGACCCCTCACAGCTGGCACGGTAAGAAGAACCATGCCGACTGCTCTCCACGGTTGGGAAAGTGACCTCAGAGAGGGAGAAAGGGGGACGTTCCAGTGGGAGAGAGGGGAGGAGACTGGAGAGGCCAGGCTACAAGTTATTTTGAGGCCTCCCCAGCCTCCTTCCCTCCCCCTTTGAAACACTGTTGCTAGACAGGCAAAAACCCCTTCTAGCGAAAATGCAGGGTGGGAGGATGGCGAGACGAAGATCACCTCCGCTGCTCTTCCCGCCCTGCATAGGATGATTGTAAACCTCTTCTGAGTTTGGGGACTTGATAGGATTGCGCCCTCAGGGCACAATCCTATGCATGTTTAGACAGAAAAAAAATAATGCAGAAACTCCCAGCATGGCCCGGCCTGGGTGGGACATGCTGGCAGTTTTAGGACTTCTTTCCGTCTAAACATGCATAGGATTACATTCTAAGTGTGCTTTAATTATTTTTCTTAAATATTTCAGGTCAAATACTTGTGGTGTATTGGGACAAAAAATTAACATGGGGCACTTCTTTAAAGCTTTGTTTACTAAATAGAAGCAAATTCGATCTCTCTAGGGCAGGGATGGGCCCTCCAGATGTTTTGGCCTCTGGCTCCCATCAGCTGTAGCCAGCATAGCCAATGGTGAGGGATGGTGGGAGTTGAATGCCAAATCTTCTGGAGGGCCCACCACTGCTCTAGGGCATGAGAACATTTTTCGATGCAAACCATTTTCCCCCCTGTGCAAAGTAACCTAATTAACCTGATTTGCATTGGAAAATTTTCCAATTCAAAATTTTCCGGAAAACCAACATCACTGAAGTATCCTGATAAAGTTGGTGCTCTGGTTTAGGAATAATTTCCTCAGGGAGGCTTGCCTGGCACATTTGTCTGGCGTCGTTCCAGCTCCAAGTGAAGAGTTTTTTCATTTGTACAGGCTTCTTAGGGCATGATCCTATATTGTCCGCTCTCGGTGCACTAAGGCTCCAAACGTGGAAGCTTACATGCGTCTAGTGCAGGGCGCAAGGTGTGGCGGCAGTGAGTTCCACTGCCCCGCACCTCATGCCATGTGGTTCATCTCGACCGCCGTTTTCAGCCAATCTAGATGAGGTGCTGCGGAGGAGGAGGGAAGGAGGCTGGGGTGCCATTTGGATATGGCGTAAGCCATCACCCCCAGTCTCCTCCCCTCCCCACCCCACTGGCATATCCCTTTAGCTCTCTCCGAGGTCGATTTCCGACCTCGGAGAGGCAACCGGTGAGGTTTTTTCCATGCTGGTTGCGGGGTGGGGGCAGGGCAGGGCCTCCGCATTCGGAGTCCCAGCACCACGGTCAGAGGACCTTGGAGCTGGGATTCCAACTAATTCGATCCCCCACCCCAGACAATGCCAGGAGGCCATGGGATTATCCCTTAGATGTTTTAAACTTTGTTTTTATCTTGGCACCCTGCATATGCAACCTGCTTGCATATGTAGTTCCTCTTCTAGCTAGGCATATGTGTAAAACCTCCTTCCTCACCCATGTGGGGTGTTATGTTATTGAGCCAAAGAACTAATATTTTGCCTCGATTTAAAAGAGGCAATAAGAATGATGTGATTAATTACAGTCGTGTTCCAGCACTAGCATAACTTTTTTAGTTAAGAGGAAATAACAACTATTTTATGTGTAATGATGTGTGGGCACGTGGAATTCCTTCTTTGGATTGGGAGCTATGAGTGTAATGTATATTCTGAAGCTCTGCCAGTCCCCACTCCCAGTGTAAGTGGGGGATTTCTATTGATCTTGAGGACACACAGACACAGTTCTAAAGGTTTTTTTTTACAGGGTGTCTTACCTTAATTTCAAATAAAATGTGAGATGCTGAGAGCTTATGTTCTTTTCCCCCTTTTTTTAATTTGTAAAAAAGCTGACCCGCTGGCACATAGCAGCCTGACAGTTATCACTTCCTCAGAAGAATGCCTCATGGGAATGGCAATGCTGCATGTTTAATAAATTTTTTTGCGGGGGGTTGCTCCACCCCACTAATGGTTGAAAAAAATTGGACCAAGTTCAGCCCAGCTCTAGTCCACCCACATCGCGTTGTTTCTAGTGGGGTGTGCATTGTTGCATATCTGGACAGGCGTACTTCTACCTGTCTAGAGCTGGATGAGGCCTGAAGAGTTGGATCCATTGGATCTGTTACTATGGATCAAGCTGCAAATCATTAAGTGTTGACTAATTAAGTGAAATTCTTGAATAAGTGGAAAGGGCCATTGAATCACCAGAATTTCTACAATATTCGAGTGCAGAGTATTTCTTACATTTTTTGATATAATGTATATGTTTGTAAACACAGCCATGTATCATTTGTAGATACTAGCTAAGCCTCTTCAGTTACAGTTGGAATAAGAAATAGACTCTTGCTATATACCGTAATAGAAAGCTGAAGTCAGCCCATGCTAATGTGATCCCCAACATTTTCCAAAAACAGGGCTTGAATTGCCTTTAAGAAGTTAACCTCTGACTACTATTTGTTTCTTTAGGGAAGAAGAGGAACTCTTGAGAAATAAAATTCGTGCAGATCACGAAAAAGCTCTAGAGGAAGCAAAAGAGAAACTGAAGAAGTCACGGGATGAGATCCAAGCAGAAATTCAGACTGAGAAGAACAAGATAGTAAAGGGCTTGAAGAACAAAAGCAGCAAGCCTCTGCCACCAGTCCCAGTGCCAAATCTTGTAGGGATAAACAATGGAGATCCAGTGGATCCAAACATCCGAGAAAAAAGGGACAAAATTAAAGAGGTAATGGGTTGTGTGATCTGATTATTACTTAGGTATGTTTCCTGATGTGAGGATTATTTCTATAAAACACTCTGAAGCATATAGTTTATGGCAACCATGCTCATTCCCATCCCCTGCTGATTTGTCATGCCCCACCTATAGACCTCCCCTTCCAAATAGAGTGTGTTCATGGGTGCCAAGAGACCGATTTTGTGTGTTTTCTTGCTTTTGTTTGTTGTAGAATTAAGGGTAAGCAATGAGAAGCATGCCAGCTTGGTAGTGCTGGTAAAGAACTGTGAAAAGCGTAACTCTAACCACTGAGGTGACACAATGCAGTGATAAGAGAGAGGTAAATTCCAAGTTACCTCATCTTCTCTTGGCAAAAGTAAGGGTTATCACCTCTTCTTCATGGTCTCTGTGCAATCCACAAGGGGCTTGCATCTGTAGAGGCCACAGCAACAGGAGGCTTCTGGCAGGCCCAAACTGATCTGAATCCAATTGCAAGGCACCTTCTGTTAGATGCTTTGCTTGCATCTTAGCAGTAGCTGGAAAAGGTTGGGTCTGTCAGCCTTATATTAACAGAATGCATTAGTATTCTCTGAAAGTTTTCTCTTTTCCTTCTTAGCTATTTAGTTTTAATTAAGTATTATGGCATACCAACTGTACAGGTGCAATTTGGATTAATAAATTCTTCCTCATTATACCTCCTTCTCTGCCTGCCACACATCCCATGTCTTAATGCTTATATTGTATTGTTGTGATAGACTGTAATTGTTATAAGCCACTTTGAAAAGCAGGACATAAATATAATTCTCACAGATCCCTGGGAACTGGTGTTCTGAGAGAGAGCAAGGGATCTACAATGACCGGGTTTCTTTGGGGGAAGCTATGACAATTAAATTAGTTGATGGGTTTCCTTCTATATAGGTCAGTGTTCTCCAACCTTGGGTCCCCAGATGTTTTTGGCCTACAACTCCCAGCATGCCCCAGCTAAGGTTGGAGAACACTGATATAGGTAATACATGGGTGACTGCCTGGGCTGCCCACATCTGTTCTCCTGCATTGAGCTTATAGGTTGGACTTGATGGCCTTATAGGCCTTATAGAGGAATGTTTGGAATTTTGGCTTGGGCTCGATTCTCCCCCCTCTCTGAACTGTTGCCGCTGCCCAGCTTGTTGAGAGGGTTCTAGTGGAATTAGCACTTCTGGGTTTGTATGTATTTTATGCCAATTTTTTTCAACAAATACAGCATTCTGGGACACCACTACTACTTTCCCATGCCCACAAGAAAAACGCCATGACTTCTTAGTCCCTGCATAACCAACAAAACGCAGTTTCTGGGACTTGGGGGGTCTCCCTTCTTTTGCTGTGATTTTGGAATGTGTACATAAGCAAAACAACCCCAGCCTTGGAGATGCCTAAGATCTGGTGTCTTCCCAAAAAGTTTAGCATACGGAATGTCATTAATCACAGCAGACCTTGTTTTGTTACACAAATAATTTGCTGCTAGAAATGCTTCCCCCCAGTGCAACATTCAGAGGTCTTTTGCACCACTTTGAAATTAGGATGACCCATCCTTCTGTGTAACATATTTTTTATGTGGAGGCCTATTCTCTACAAGTTTGGCAGTTTTTTGAGACAATACATGCAGCCTATTTACTAAAGAAGCATTTGCTTCTAGCTTTCCAGCTTTATGTATTTTACATCCTGCATGTGTAAATAACACGTTATAACCATCTTTTGTTAAACATGATACAGACAATAGGCTATAGTTTAAATTGGGTAGACACAGAACATTGTCAAACACTGCATTTAAACATTTTACCTTGCATGTTCCTTCCCCCACGATGGGACATGTGCTACCATCTGCCAAAGTTACAGAGTGACAGCTTTTGTCTTTTGATACAGAACCAAAAGATACAAATTATAAAGAAGAGTTAGCTATAGTCTTAGAACTCCCACTATCAAGGATCCATGTTGAAGTAGCTTGACTTGCATTCACACTTATAGTCGCAGAAACAAACTGGGTAGACTTAAACTGTTCATCATGTTGCTGTTGTTTCTTCCCTTTCTGTAGTTTCACTCTGCAGTCTCTCTTAATATGACCAGGTTTTCCACACCGATAACATTTTTTCACTGACATAGCTCTCTTGATCCCTTCTCCAGCAGATCTCTGCTGAGAAGTTGCTTTGTCTTTCGACACACCTCCCCCTTCACTGCTTGCATTCCAGCAGCCGGAGGAAGCTGCCGTCTCTTTCTCCAGCAGTTTAACTTGCCTTCTCTCTTCCTCCTTGAGAAGCCGTCCTGCTAGATACTCCATGGTTAGATCCTCTTCTGGTAACGAGGCCACACTCGAAACCAACAAATCCTATGTTTCATCCAGTGATGACAAGACAGTTTGGGCCTGATGTATTTGTGCATAATCCTGACCACGTTCAGCAAGTTGCATAAGGAGCCCCTGTATCACTTGTAAGTGGTCAGAAACACGTTCACCAAGAAGCAGCCGCTTCTGGTAAAGTTGCCTTGCCAGAAGGATTTTAGATCCTGCGCTGTCACGGATATGAATCCTTCTGAGTGTTTGCCAACATTCTTGTGCACTTTCTAGTGCCCTCACATGCATAAGTTGCGAGTCCTTAAGCGCAAGGACAATAGTAGCATGGGCTCAGTGCAACTGCTGACGTTCCTCAGCCGTGGGGGATCTTGTGGGGGGTCTTGTGGGGGATCATCCATTGCAACATCCCACAAATCTTCCCGCATGAGTAGCATTCTCATTTTAAATTCCCAGGCCAAATAGTTACACTCATTCAGACGTTCCATAACCACTCCCGGTACCTGTTGCATTGCTGCCATTATGAAAGAGTTCTCCGGCTGCACAGTGGGAGCTGGTACAGGAATCTGCTGCTGCTCACCCTCTTCCTCGTGGGGAGCACTCTGTTGCTCAGGTTCAGGTTTCACATCCTCCAGCTCTTCCTCCAGCTTTCCCGGAGGATTACAAGAGAAGGATCAGCGATGCAAAGCACTAACCAGTTTCTTTTACCGCGATCACACTTCTCAACACCCCAAACGTGAGCTCAGGAACTAGCCAAACAAAACCACTGAGTCCAAAAAAATGCCCTGGGCCCATAACCTGTAGAAGTAGGGAAATAAAATAATAATATTCCTTCTTCGAAGCAGAGTTGCAGGGATATTGGACCTGTGGATTAGGCTAGTCCATGTAAAGGGGGAAAAAACACAAGCCAAGTATTCTTTAGCAAAAGGTTTTACTAAGGCTTTTGGCTTGATCATAAACAGAGCATATAAAGAGAGCAAAAACACAGCATAGCACACAGAGCCAGACAGATGGAGAGAGAGACTGCCTCTGTCATCACCATCATTACATACTTATATACAATATATACAAGACCTTCATATTACAAGCGGTTAAACACACCTGCAAGTAATTGAACACATCACCACTCTCCACATATCTATGTGTCCTTGAGAGCACAATAGAAAAAACGTTAACTGGCACATAGAGGAGTGAAAGATCAGCTACGGCCTTGAACACTTAACTGCACCTGTCTCCAAGGCTAGCTTTCTGCCTCGAAGGCAAACCTGAATATGAAAATATTCTGACATCCAACTCTACTATTCTATGATTCTGTGAATCATATCTGTGCTTATGTTTAGTTTAAGAATTGTAGCTGAGGAAAATTTCTATGAATTGCCATTTGCCTTTTAATGCAGTAAACTACTTGGCATTTATTGCTGTTCTAGCCTTTAAAATAAAATCTGTCAGGGCTGTATGCAACCAAAAAGTATAATCATTGTTAAAAGGCTTCAATGTGGAATCATTTGTTATTGACCTTGGCCCTGTATGTCATTAGGGTGAAACTCGAACTTGATGGAATCCATGGAGGATGTCTCTGATGAACACGCTGTAGTTCTGCAGTCATTGTATTTGATGATTTTTTAAATATCTCCTTCTCCTTTGCTCTTCATATTTAATCTGTTCCAAGTCATGCTACTTTCCCCTATAAAACTTAACAACAATTCCCCCCATTCCTCACCATCCTTTCAGCTAAAACACTGGTTCAAGCTCTGGTAATCTCCTGCCTTGATTGTGGCAATCTTCTATTCTCTGGCCTTCCCTTGACACACCTCAGTCCCCTTACCTTTGTCTGGAACTCTTCTGTCCAAGCAGTTGCCTCTCTCATTACTTGGGCCATGTGAGAACCCGCCTCAAATGCCTTCTCTAGCTCCCCATCTCCGTCTGCTTTCAAGGATAAGCTTCCTGTCTTTGCTTTTCAAGCTCTCCACTGCTTTCTCCTACAATACCTTTCTGCTCTTCTATTCTGTCTAACCCTAACTAGTAGGACCAACACTCGTCTAATGTTACTTCCCTCAGCTGCTCCAAAATCTTTCTGCTTCCTTAAATTATTCTATCCAACCCCACTTGCTTAAAATTCGTAACTGGAATGCTTACACAGAACCACCTTTCTCTGAACCCACCTTTTCCATGAATCCGTTGGCATGACTGCTTAGTCCCCATCCCCATTTGAAATAAAGCTTAAGTACATGTAGCCACATTTATTCACATTCATTCCCCGTTACCCTTGCCTGTCCCTCCAATTTCTCCTCTTCCTCCATTGTCACTCCCATTATAACATTTTAGATTGTAAGCACCATAGGGCAGGGGCCTGCTGTCTTTGCTCTGGTTTGTATAGTTCCGTATTCATTTATGGGGCTATAGGAATCATCATCTTCATAATCACTTGATGATTTTAGGTCCCAGGATATAAGATCAGTCTAAACAAGTTTGAATTAATCAGAATTAATGTGGAAAGCATTGATATGAAAACATTTTTTCATAGGTGTTCTATTTCTTGGAGACACAAAGGCATTAATATTGAGGGATATAGATTATCCAAGATTTTCACAAGTTTCTTGTGATCCAGTGGAAGAAATCCAGTAAAAGTTGCAATAAATCTCAATTCACTGGTATTTGAAATATTTTCAGACTTGCAGTATAATTTTCAGTTGAAAGAAAGGTTGTACTTTGTATGTGGGAAGAGAGAATATGTAATCAAGTTTAAAGTGATGCATGCTGGGGCAAAAAATCCCAACTTCCAAGTATAAGTTGATGGGATCTGAGCTAGCAGTGACCGACCAAGAAAGAGATCTTGAGGGTGTGGTGGACAGTTCGATGAAAATGTCGACCCACTGTGCACCTGCTGTAAAAAAAGCCAAACTCCATGTTAGGCATAATTAGGAAAGGAACTGAAAATAAAACTGTCAGTATCATCATCAGGCGATCACTCGTGACCGAGTAAGATTGTCTTCCAGGATAAAAATTTACAAAAAGGAGATTTTAAAAGGAAGAAATTCTAAAGAAAATTGTGTAGACTCTAGCGATGGGTCCGTAAGTGACTGTGGAGGCCAATTCTAGATCCACACAGCTTCCCACAGTGAGGAGACAGGTTACCAGATGGAAGATGGTCCTGTAAAGGATTCATTTGACGTGCTTTTCGCTTAGCACGTTTCTCCCTTTCACCTTGCACTCGGGCTTCTTCAAAGTCCATAGAACCTTTGTGAAAGGCCAACCTCCAGTTAGATCGTTCACGGGCCAGAGCTTCCCAGTTTTCGATGTTTATATTGCATTTTTTTAGATTAGTCTTAAGAACATCTTTAAACCTCTTATACTGACCACCGATATTCCGCTTTCCATCCTTGGGAATAAAGTAACTGCTTTGGGAGACGGCAGTCAGGCATTCGAACAACATGACCGGTCCACTGAAGTTGGCGTTGAAGGATCATTTTTTCAACGCTAGTAGTCTTTGCTTCTTCCAGTACACTGATATTTGTTCGCCTATCTTCCCAAGTAATTTGCAGGATTTTCCGGAGGCAACGTTGATGAAATCTTTCAAGGAGGTGGAAGTGACGTTTATAGATAGTTAATGTTTCACAGGCATACAATAAAGTTGGTAATACAATGGCTTCATAAACCAGTGTTTTGGTCTTCTTACAAATATCCCGATCCTCGAACACTATGTTTCATTCGAGAAAACGCTGCACTTGCGGAGCTCAAACGATGTTAGCTGTAACAGATAGATAGCTGCCAAGATAGAGAAAATGATCGACATTTTCTAGTATTGTCCCGCCAAGCTGGATAGATGGCATCACCAAAGGGTTAGCTTGCACTTGCTGATGAAGCACTTTGGTTTTTTTGATGTTAAATGAGAGACCAAGTTTTTCGCATGCTTCTGCAAAAGCATTTAGGATAGTTTGGAGATCATCCTCTGAATGTACGGAGACCACATTATCATCAGCATACCGAAGTTCCACAACGGAGGTTGTAATTACCTTACTTTTTGCTTTCAGCCTGCTGAGATTAAAAAGCTTTCCATCTGTTGATATATGATTCCCAAACCAGTGGGAAGTTTCCCCTTGACAAGATGTAAAATCATGGCGATGAAAATAGCAAATAATGTTGGGGCAATAACATATACCTGTTTAACACCTGATCCCACTTTAAATGGAGCACCATGAGAGCCGTTGTTGTCCAAAACCAACCTGTTGCCATCATGTTGTCATGGAGAAGTCGCAAGATAATCACAAATTTATTGGGGCATCCAATTTTCATAAGGATAGTCCAGAGAGCCGTTCAGTCTACAGTATCAAAGGCTGTATCATACTCCCCTTATACAAATCTATGGTGCAACTGCACTTAGAATACTGTGTACAGTTCTGGTCACCACACCTAGAAATGGGTACTATAGAGTTGGAAAAAGTGCGGGAAAGGGCAACTAAAGTGATCAAGGGGCTGAAGCAACTCCCCTATGAGGAAAGGTTACAGCAGCTGGGATTGTTTAGCTCACAAAAAAGGTGAGGAAGGGGAGATATGATAGAGGTGTACACCATTATGCGTGGTGTAGAGAAAGTGGGCAGGGAGACATTTTTCTCTCTCTCTCATAATACTCGAACCTGGGGTCATCCCATGAACTGATTGGTGGGAGATTCAGGACAAATAAAAGGAAGGACTTCACACAGTGCACAGTTAAACTCTGGAATTCGCTTCCACAAGATGTAGTGATGGCCACCAATTTGGAGGGCTTTAAAAGGGGATTGGACAAATTCATGGAGGAGAAGGCTATCGATGGCTACTAGTCCTGACTGGCTATATGCTACCTCCACTATCAGAGGCAGTATGCCTGTGTATACCAGTTGCTGGGGAACATGGACGGTAGGGTGGTGTTGCACTCATGTCCTGCTTGTGGGATCCCGTGGGCAGCTAGTTGGCCACTGTGTGAACAGGATGCTAGACTGGATGGACCCTTGGTCTGATCCAGCATGGCTCTTCTTATGTTCTTATGTGTGTTAGGAAGAATGGCTGAAATAAATATTTTTGGTTAAAACATTGGCAGATGATAAATATCAATGTTAATTTGTGTTAACTGACCCAAATTTTTATTTGTTTTTGTTCCTTAGATGATGAAACATGCTTGGGATAATTACAGGCAGTATGGATGGGGACATAATGAACTGAAACCCATTGCCAGGAAAGGACATTCCACCAACATATTTGGTAGGTTATTTACTCTGAAAATGAAAATTCCACATAAACATCTGTTGGTTATACCATTGTATTACTGATATTTAATAAAGTGAGTGCTATGGACCAGGATCCCAAACTTTCATCCTCATAGGATCCTAACCCCTTGTACCTTGAGAAGGCTCCAGAGTTAATGCTCAGTGAGACAATTCAGTCACAGAAAGACATCCCCCCCCCGAAACACCCTCTCCTGCAGAGACCTCCTCCTGCTGCCTTGCCCTTTTGTGCCTCGTTGACTAAAGAGGGCAGGGCAGAGGTTTCTGGCGAGGCACAGCAACCACCTGAGGGCCAGGTTTCCCTGCCAGGATCAAATGTGCAATAGTGATCTTTAGCGGCCATTGCCTTGTATTTAAGCCAGAGCAACATGCAGTAGACTTTGATAGAAGCATTGGTAACCTGGAAGGCTTCCTGCTTTCTCTGGAAGTGTGAACTTATTAGGACTTGTTTTGTGTGCTGAACCCAGGGAAAGTTGGGTCTTTTGTTGTGATGCTGGTGAACTGTTTCATGTCTGGAAACTTCATTCTGATCTGTTAACCATGGATCTTTATTGGGAATGTAAAGGCTTAAAGCTAATTACTGGAATTACTGCAATAAAAGCTCTGCCTCGGCTCCTGGAAGTCAGGTTCCGACATGTTTCCGCTTATGCTTACTTTTGTGTTTGGAAGAATGGCGTATGTTAGTCGTGACAAGGAGTATGAGGGGAGTAAGGTTACTAGAGGATGCAGAAAGGGTCACAAAGGTGAGGTTGGACAGACACTGGGGCTAATGTCTAAATAATTGTGAGGTGACACACGTCAACAGGAGAAAGGAGGAGGTGTGCTCTCTATTTATGAGTAGGCAGGCATAGGACATGTACAGATTGACACTGTTTAAAATGAAATAATTAAATCTTTAGCATTTATGAGTAGAATACGTCTGTTCTGATAAGCTTGAATAGTTAACTGGTTTTAGTTCTGGTTAAACACACACAAAATTGTGCTCTGCACCTTTAAGAGAATTGTGATGGAACAGTGTTCTCCAACCTTGGGTCCCCAGATGTTTTTGGCCTACAACTCCCAGCATGCCCCAGCCAGCGTAGCCAAAAACATCTGGGGACCCAAGGTTGGAGAACATTGTGATGGAAAGATGTATGGAAGCTAAGTGTGTAAGGGGCAAGTGTATGGAAACTAAGTTGTAAACAAGCACAGTATGCACTCTAGAACAAGGTTGGGGAACCTTTTTTATGTTGAGGGCCACATTCTCTTGTGGGAAATCACGGGAGGGGGAATAAGTGTTTCCAATAGCAGAGGAGACTGTGAGGCTGTAAAAGCTGCAGGGCCAAACCTAGATTCTAGGCAGTTGGCGCTCCAACCACCCAGCAGACGCAGAAGGAGAGAGAGCTGGCCCGCCCGCCCAGTCCTTTGCTGGAGTGAGATGGCAAAGGTGTGTCGGCTTGTCCCCAAACTCACACTGTGTTTCAGAGATGCAGCATGAGGTCAGGGACAAGACCTTACTCCAAGGCCAATTTTTGATTGGCCACCCAAAATGGGTCAACCCCTTTCTTTAATACAGAAAAATTGATCCGTTGCCAAAGTGTAGTATGTTGCATGTGTTCACAAGAGCAGGTTGTGTAGGCCAGCCAGTTCAGAAGTTGCAATTGTAAGTATTGCCATTCAGCTGCAGCAGGCAAATCATATTTGGCACACAAATCAGAAAATGACAAGAACTCATCGTCATCCCCCACAAAGTAAAAATCAATTTGTCCATCCAAGTCCGCCACAAGAACATTTTCTTACCAATTTTTAAATCTGGATTTTACCATAAGGTTAATTTAGCATGCAAGAATGGATGAAAATGTAATTGACACTACATTCTCCGCCACATGTCTCTAGCAACCATAACTGTGGGAGGAACCATATCTGTTTTAACATGGGTGGATTTTTGGAGGTGGCAGTGTACAGAACTGGAAGCATTAACCTTTCCCTCCCCCACTGCCCCTACCTTCAAATCCCCCCCCATGCAGCAACTAGGCTGTAGGCGGAAAGCTCCCATTTGAGCAAATTAGAGCTTATGGTGGGTACTGCACAGGAAGGGCAAAGAGGGAAGGCTGCAACCCACAAGTCAGTGGTTCCCCACCCCTACTCTAGGGCATATTCAGAGGCATGGGGCAGAACATTTTCTGCTACTATATTTTTCCATAGAAAAATAAACCTTTTTCTAAAACTCATCAGTTTTTAAAAAAATGCATTATTTCATTAAAAAATAGTGACATACAGAATAGATAAAATACCATTCAAATGGGAAGTTTCAAAGTTGTAATTAACTCTGTTCAGGTGACTATCTCTAGGAAGCATGTGTACTGCCTGTTGGGCTTGCGAAAATCAATGTGTTAACCGTTTTCAGTGTCCTGATTTTTAAATTTAATTTCTGTTTTTTAAATCCCCCCCCCCCCCATCAACAGCATCCATATGGGTGTTGGGTACATAAGCTTTGACACATATACAACATAAACAGGGTTGCTAGATCCCCAGGCCTATGCCTGTTTATTTATTTATTATATTTATACCCCACCTTTTTTCCTGCAAGGAACCCAAGGTGGCTTACATAATCCTCCTCCTCCTCTCCATTTTATCCTCACAACAACCCTGTGAGGTAGGTTAGGCTGAGAGTCAGTGACTGGCCCAAAGTCACCCAGTGAGTTTCATGGCTGAGCAGGGACGAGAACCCGGATCTCCTGAGTCCCAGTTCAACACTCTCACCACTACGCCACACTGGCTCTACTGTTCCAGTAATTAATTAAAGGGGTCTATTTTTTTGAAAGGTTTACATGGAGTCCATCCTTCTATCTTGTAATAGCCTGTAATTTTATTCATCAACGTAAGACTCCATATTATCTTTTCTTCTGTGCAATAGACAGTGTACAGGGATTGCCAGCCTTTTGCTAACAAAATCCCTTTTAGCTTACCATCATGACAAAGTGTCTAGGGATCAGATCTTTAAGGTCTCCCAAGAGTATAGTTGCTGGAGTTAATTGCAACTCATACTGTATGTTGTAATTTCTCTGATGCTACCTCTGAACTCTTTCCAGGTCCTTAGCCAGATTACAATGTCACCATATATGGGCAAAAGTCCTCCTCCTGTTCCTACAGCTCCAACACATCTTTGTTACTTCTGGAAACACTAAGAACATAAGAGCATAAGAGGAGCCTTGCTGGATCAGACCAAGGGTCCATCTAGTCCAGCATCCTGTTCACACACAGTGGCCAACTAGCTGCCCACGGGATCCCACAAGCAGGACATGAGTGCAACAGCATCCTGCCGCCCATGTTCCCCAGCAACTGGTATACATAAGCATACTGCCTCTGATAGTGGAGGTAGCATATAGCCAGTCAGGACTAGTAGCCATCGATAGCCTTCTCCTCCATGAATTTGTCCAATCCCCTTTTAAAGCCCTCCAAATTGGTGGCCATCACTACATCTTGTAGAAGTGAATTCCAGAGTTTAACTGTGCACTGTGTGAAGTCCTTCCTTTTATGTGTCCTGAATCTCCCACCAATCAGTTCATGGGATGACTCCGGGTTCTAGTATTATGAGAGAAAGAGAGAAAAATGTCTCCCTGCCCACTTTCTCTACACCACGCATAATGGTGTACACCTCTATCATGTCTCCCCTTCCTCGCCTTTTTTGTGAGCTAAACAATCCCAGCTGCTGCAACCTTTCCTCATAGGGGAGTTGCTTCAGCCCCTTGATCACTTTAGTTGCCCTTTCCCGCACTTTTTCCAATCTACAGTACCCATTTCTAGGTGCGGTGACCAGAACTGTACACAGTATTCTAAGTGCAGTTGCACAGCAGGTGCACAGTGGGTCGACATTTTCATCGAGCTGTCCACCACACCCTCAAGATCTCTTTCTTGGGCAGTCACCGCTAGCTCAGATCCCATCAACTTATACTTGAAGTTGGGATTTTTTGCCCCAGCATGCATCACTTTAAACTTGCTTACATTGAACCACATTTGCCATTTTGATGCCCATTCTCCCAGTTTGGAGAGATCCTCACAATCCCTTTTTGTTTTAACCACCCAATATAATTTGGTGTCATTAGCAAATGTGGCCACTTCACTGCTCACTGCTAATTCCAGATCATTTATGAATAAGTTGAAAAACATTGGTCCCAATACAGATCCCTGTGGGACCCCACTGTTTACATCCCTCTATTGGGAGAATTTACCATTTATTACCACTCTCTGATTTCTGTTCTTTAACCAGTTACTGATCCATAAGAGGACCTCCCTTCTTATTCCATGACTGCTAAGTTTGCTCAGGAGTCTTTGGTGAGGGACTTTGTTTATTGACACTCTCAAAGAACTCTAAAAGGTTAGTGAGACAGGACTTAGGTTTGCGGAAGCAATGTTGATTCTTTCTCAGCAGTGCTTGTCCTATATGCTTCCTGATTTTATCTTTAATAATGCTTTCAACCAATTTACCCAGAACAGACATTAAGCTAACCACCCTGTAATTTCAAAGATCCCCTGGATCTCTTTTTAAACATTGGTGTTACATTGGCCATTTTCAGGTCCTCTGGTACAGAGGCTGATCTTAGGGACGTGTACATATTTTTGTTAGAAATTAAGCAATTTCATATTTAAGTTCTTTAAGAACTCTCAGATGGGTACCATCTGGGCCTAGCGATTTATTAACTTTCAATTTGTCAATAAGGTTGAGAACTTCATCTTTTGTCACCACTATTTGCCTCAGTTCCTCAGACTCCCTTCCTGAAAACATCAGTTCAGGCACAGGTATCTGTCCTGTATCTTCTGCAGTGAAGACAGAAGAAAAGAATTCATTCAGCTTCTCTGTAATCTCTTTAACCTCTGTTAGTACTCCTTTAACTCCATTATCATCCAATGGTCCAACTGCCTCCCTAACTGGTTTCCTGCTTCTGATATATTTAAAGAATTCTTTATTGTTGGCCTTGATGTTCATAGAATCATAGAAAAGTAGAGTTGGAAGGGGCCTACAAGGCCATCGAGTCCAACCCCCTGCTCAGTGCAGGAATCCAGGTCAAAGCATCCCTGACAGATGGCCGTCCAGCTGCACCTTGAATACCTCCAGAGTGGGAGAGCTCACCACCTCCCTAGGTAATTGGTTCCATTGTCTTATTGCTCTGACAGTCAGGAAATTTTTCCTGATGTTTAGGTGGAATCTGGGTTCCTGTAACTTGAGCCCATTATTCCGTGTCCTGCAAACTGGGATGATCGAGAAGAGATCCTGGCCCTCCTCTATGTGACAACCCTTCAAGTACTGGAAGAGTGCGATCATATCTCCCCTCAGTCTCCTCTTCTGAAGGCTAAACATGCCCAGTTCTTTCAGTCTCTCCTCATAGGGCCTTGTTTCCAGTCCCTTTATCATCCTTGTTGCCCTCCTCTGAACCCTCTCCAGTCTGTCTACATCCTTCTTAAAGTGTGGTGCCCAGAACTGGACGCAGTACTCAAGATGAGGCCTAACCAGTGCTGAGTAAAGGGGGATTATCACTTCATGCGATTTGGAAGCTATACTTCTATTAATGCAGCCCCAAATAGCGTTTGCCTTCTTTGCAGCCACATCGCATTGCTGGCTCATATTCAGTTTGTGATCTACAACAATTCCAAGATCCCTCTCACATGTAGTATTGTTGAGCCAAGTGACCCCCCATTCTGTAACTGCATTTGGTTTCCTTTCCCTAGGTGCAGCACTTGGCATTTATCCCTATTAAATTTCATTTTGTTGTTTTCGGCCCAGTGCTCCAGCCTATCGAGATCGCATTGAATTTTGTTTCTGTCTTCCAGAGTATTAGCTGTTCCACCCAACTTTGTGTCATCTGCAAATTTGTTCAGCATTCCCTGCACCTCCTCATCCAAGTCATTGATAAAAATGTTGAATAGCACTGGGCCCAGGACTGAGCCCTGTGGTACCCCACTCGTTACCTCTCCTCAGTTTCTGAAGGTACCATTAATAAGCACTCTTTGAGTTCAATTCTGTAGCCAGTTGTGGATCCAACTGATAGTTGTTCCATCCAGCCGCTTTTTTAGCTAGCTTGCTAATCAGGATATCATGAGGCACTTTGTTGAAAGCTTTGCTGAAGTCCAGATATATTATGTCCACAGCATTCCCATAGTCCACAAGGGAGAAATGAGATCAGATTAGTCTGGCAGGATTTGTTCTTGACAAATCCATGCTGGCTTCTAGTCATCACTGCATTGTTTTCAAGATGTTGTTAGAGATATGCTCCTCAAAATGCTTTTTTTGCATCTCCTATTGTCTGCTTGCGTATCTTTTGTGCTAGCTTGTGCTACCATTTGTTTTCCTCACTTAGGCAAGATTTCATTTTCTGAAGGAAGGCTTCTTATCTCTAATAGCTACCTTGATAGGGATGGTCATTTTAATCTTCTGCTTTTTGAATCAATCTGTATAAATCCCTTGTTATGCCTCTTGTTGACGCGTTCCCTTCTAAACCATCTCTAGACACAACAATCATTTCAAATTTGGTTAAATCTCTCACATACTCGGTTTTCCTTTTCCATTTCTTTGACCACTGTTCTAGCTGTAATAGATTTAACCACAATACTCTTTTTCTCCCAACAATTTCCAGTATTTGATCTCTAGTCTCCATCTTTCCACTTGATAATCTTGTTTAGCTTTATGCAGAACATGCGTATGGTTATCCTTAATCAAATTATGTTTATTTTCAGAACTTGTTTTACATTTTGATCCTCTTATTAGTACAAGCTCCCCCTTTTTGGTCACTCTATATACAGTGATACTATATCCAGAGACATTGATAAATGCATTTAATTTGTTTTTTAAGAATTTTAACTGATCTTCCAGGATCTTCCAGTGTAAGCAGGCACTGTGTCTGCATAAAGCATTGTTTTACATTCATGTTGATTTATAATTATGCCTTTCTTGCCCCCATCTTGTCTCACTTGTTGAACCATAATTTCAATAGGTATATTAAAAAGTAACAGAGACAACAGACATCCCTTTCTAACTCCTCTTCTAAACTAATTGTAGGAGACATTATACTGTTTATCAGAATCCTGGCCCCCAGCGCTGTATAAATGAGCTGAATCAAATTACAAGATGTGGTCTGAATCCAGACCTATGGGCAGAGTGATCCTATGGCCCCTAGACATCGTCTACGGGGCCATAGGATTCTTCGGATTCCCAGATCTGAGGTTGGAAGCAGGGATCCGACCTCAGAGCAGGGGATCTGTACTTGGACCGCCCCCCCCCGCCCTTCCCCTTGCAGCCGACATGGAAATAACCATGCAGGCTGCTTCTCCAAGGTTGTAAGAGTGACCTCAGAGAAGGGGTAAAGGGGGTGTTTGGGGTGGGTGAGGAGGGGAGGAGACTGGGCCCACCAGGATACGATACCCTGACAGCGCTGCAGCCTCATTCCCCCCCCCCCAAAGTGCCACAGCTAGGTGGCTGAAATCGGCCATCTAGCTGACTTACAGGGTGGGAGGAGCAGGGAGGCGGAGATCGCCTCTGCCGCTTCCCCTGCTCTGCATAGGATGCCCATAATCCTCTGAGTTCGGAGGCTTACGGGCATGCCGATTGTATTGTGCCCTAAGAGTATCAAACATAAATTTCCACTCTATGGAATCGAATGCTTTTTCCGCATGCACAAAATAAAATAATGTATATAGCTTCATTTTCTGTATATGATCTATCAAATTTACCATTTTCCTGATGTTTCATACTAATCCACCACCACCACCTTCATGAAGCCTGTTTGGTCCTCTGTTATGAATTTCCCAAAATATTGTTTGTTATATATAGCTATTATAGCTGCCATAATTTTATAATCTGTATTAAATAGAGACAGTGATGGCGAACCTATGGCACGCGTGCCACAGCTGGCACACAGGGACCTCTCTGTGGGCACTCAAGCCATTGGTTGCTAGATCGCGAAGACCGTCCCCTTCTGCATTCCGCATTGGGTTTCCATAGTAACTCCTCTCCACTCATTCCTCGCTGGCCTCCACAGGAAGGCACACTCCAACATCTCCACCCCCAGAAACTGACTGCGCAGGCACCCAGCCCTCCTTCTAACTGAACAGACAGCTCAGAAGCACAGCGCGCGCGCGCCCGAATCTTTGCGCGCCCGGTGAAGAGCCATGCCCTGAGACAGAGTGGGGCGCGATTAGCTAGTGCCCCCTCCTCCTTCCTGCCAAATTTAAGGCACTTTGAAATAAATAAGTTGGTTTTGTGTTGCAGTTTGGGCACTCGGGCTCAAAAAGGTTCGCCATCACTGGTCTATAAGATTCTGGTTCTTCCCTGGTTTATGGATATGTCTGTCTCTCCAGGGTGGAAATGGGTCCATCTGGGTGGAGGTTATAGTACAGTTAAAATTAGTATTAGAATGCTCTTTAAGATTTACTGATGCAGACGTTCTTTTAAATTATTTACCTGCTGTGTGGATTTTATCACAAGGACAATGCATGTAGATTTTGCACACCGTCTTGACAGCTAAACGATTGATATTACAACACTGGAAAGAAAAACACTCCCCTCCTATAACACAATGGATTGAGGACCTAACGATGCTTTCAATATTTGAAAGGGTGGTATTTAGTGTCCACTTGTGCATGGATAATATATGGATATTTGGTTATGCATAACTGTTTGCATTGATAGATGAATTACTATATTTTTATGTATACTTACGGATATACATTTCATACACACTTAATGTAAGTGATTTAGGGCACGATCCAATGTCCTCCGTGCTTGATGCAGGTAAGCCTCTGAACCTGGAGGCATATGTGCATCCAGTGCAGTGGGCAAGACGTGGGGACGGCATCAGCCGGAGTCTCCTCCCCTCCCCCTCCCGGCATGCCCCTTTAGCCCTCTTTGAGGCTGATCTCTGACCACAGAGAGTCAGCCAGCATGGTTCTTTGCACCAGCTACGAGGGGGGCGGGGGCTCCACATTCAGAGTCCCAGCTCCGCAGTCGGAGGACCTGGGACTCCAAATAATCCTATGGCCCCACAAACAAAGTCAGGAGACCATAGGATTGCACCCTTATTTTAATTCCTGGAAGGATTTTTTTTCTTTTTTCTTTTATATTGTTTTGTTTGTTTTGGCAAAATACACAATAAATATATATATTTTAAAAAACCTGTGCAGGAATCAAAAATTCTTTCCCTCAATAATACTTCATTAAACATTTTTAACAATTTTGTGATCAGTAATGCACTAAATTCTTGGCAGGACCTGGAGATTTCCTTTTTAAAATGTTTTTAATTGTGATGTTAGCCTCCACTACAGAGTTTTTTTTATGGTCGATGTTAAATGTTGGTATGTGAACTCTCCCAACAATTATGATTTTTTTCCTCTGAGGAATTATATTCATGCAAGTTCTCATAAAAACACTCACAAACTCTAATAATTTTGTGTGTGTGTTATCTAGCACCATTTTACTTTTGTATACAATTTATTTTTTGTATATCTTTTTTTCTGTCAAAAGATTTGCTGGACGCTTTCCCAGTTTATTAGTATACCCAAATAGTCTTTGGTTTGAGTACAGTCCAGATTTAGTAGCTAAGTAAGCATCAAGTAACCTCAGTTTGTCTTTTGCAGTTTGCATCCTCTGTTTACTAGTTTCTGTGCCGGTATTCTTATGTTGCTCTTCCATATTATAGAATTTCTATCTTGTTCTTTCTTGTAATGTATCCCTGCTGTAATTAATTGTCCTTTAACAGGGTGTCTGTCACTGATGGGTCATTAATAAGAATTCCCTGATTTCTCTTTTTATTTCGTACACTGGGACCCTGTTTTTTTTAACAACAATATGTTGTTTCCATCTGAAATCTGAAGTTGCTACGCATGTCATGGGTGTATGATCTACCTAAATCCATGGTCCTGTTTTGACCTACCTACCTTTTATGTAGAAAAAATGTCATAAAATATAATCTGTCCTAGAATATGTTTTATTTCTGTAAGAATAGAATGTATTTGCGCTTTTGCCTTGGAATGTAATGTCCCCATATAGTACTGATTTATTTGAGAAAATGTTTATACCTCTTTTCATATATACGGTATATTTAAAAGTCCAAAAACGTTTCATAAAGAAAAATTGTGAAGGACTGCCGCCGGTCCTTTGCATTAGTTCGGGAGTAAACGGGTTAACTGGCACGGTAAAAACCCCTTCTATGCGGCTCCCATAGGAGCTAAACCCAACCGCGATGTATATTGACACTGAAAAGCACTGAGACAGTAGCGGAGCTTATGTTTATAGCAGCTTTAATGGAGCGGAACTAATAGACTACTAGGAATTTCACACTGTAAACAGAGAAGTCTATAAAACTTAATGGAGTGTAGCGCTTCAATACACATCTAGTCTGCAGCAGGCAATACAGAGCAAGGCTTGCAAAACACAGAGAGTAATGACACCAAAGAACCTGACTTACTATTCTAGCCCTGCAGATTGTTCCGTCTTGCAGCCGGTCACCGAGCACTGGGCCCAGGGTTGTATAAGCTTCGTCTCCGACTGAAGTCAGGGACCTGATCTGTGCAATCCTGCACCTTGCTTCCAACAACCCCTGGTGAAAAAGACTTTTTACCCCTTCTCTCGCCCCCTCCCCTTCTTTGATGACAGGCTGGGCTGGCTCTGCTCGGTACTTAGGGACACTTTGCAGCTCTTTGAGACTGCGCCCCTCATACTTGTGGGTGTTTTGCACCTCCTTGGGGTAAATGTAAATGTGCCCTATTGAAGTAAATGCAAATGTAGCTATGCAAACCAGTCTGCTCAGAACTGTGTCTCTTCTGCCTAGGGTGGGGATTATGCAGACAGAGGAAGGAAAACGTGTGGGCAGCGGAAAGGAAAAGTGTGCTAGGGGTCAGAAAGGAAAATGTGCGATCAGGCTTTCTCTCCACAAAAATAATAATACAACCCCCCCCCCCTAGTAATAAATTAATAAAATATTCCATTAAAATAACCAAGGGTTGCTGGCAATGGTGACAATCGGGAAAATGCCAGTGCAAACCAGTATCTCTTTAGTTGTTGGCCGAAACACTCCAGACTTAGAGCCCACCTGATTGTGATGGGGAGATCATTCCACATAGTGGGTGCCATAGTGGACAAGGCCCTCTTCTGCATCACAACCAAGCAAGGCCTCCCCCTCAACATTTAAAGACGGGAGTAGGCAGTTTCTTAGATACCCTGGTCCTGAGCTGTTTAAGGCCTTAATCATCCTCTAATAACACCTTTTCCTTAAAAGGTAGTATATACTCAAGTATAAGTCGACCCTAATATAAGTCGAGGCCCCTAATTTCACCCCCCAAAACTGGGAAAACTTATTGCCTCCAGTATAAGTCTAGGGTGGGAAATGTACGAGGGGAGACTCCCGCCGCCACCCCCCGCCACCCCCCGCCACCGTACCTGCACCCGCCACCGAAGCCCCGTTGCCGCCGAAAAGCCTCCCTGCCGCCGAAGCCCCTCCCCCGCCGAAGCCCCTCCCCCGCCGAAGCCCCGCCGCGCCGAAGCCCCCTAGATACCCCACGCCACCCCCCACGCCACCCCCACGCCACCCCCCGTCACCGTACCTGCTCCCGCCGCCGAAAAAGCCTCCCTGCCGCCGAAGAAGCCCCGCTGCTGCCAACTTCCGCCGCCGAAGAAGCCCCGCTGCCGCCGAAGAAGCACCCCCCCGCCACCCCCAGACACCTCCCCCATCCCCGTACCTGCACCTGCTGCCGCCGAAGAAGCCCCGCTGCCGCCGAAGCCACGCGGGGCTTCTTCGGCGGCGGAAGTTGGCAGCAGTGGGGCTTCTTCGGCGGTGGAAGTTGGCGGCAGCGGGGCTTCTTCGGCGGCGGGGAGGCTTTTTTGGTGGCGGGGGGTGGTGTCTGGGGGTGGTGTGGGGGTGGCATGAGGGTGTCTGGGGGGGCTTCGGCGGGGGAGGGGCTTCGGCGGCGGCGAGGCTTCGGCGGCAGGGAGGCTTTTCGGCGGCAACGGGGCTTCGGTGGCGGGTGCAGGTAGGGTGGCGTGGGGGGGTCTTTAAATGTTGCCTACTCCCGTCTTTAAATGTTGAGGGGGAGGCCTTGCTTGGTTGTGATGCAGAAGAGGGCCTTGTCCACTATGGCACCCACTATGTGGAATGATCTCCCCATCACAATCAGGTGGGCTCTAAGTCTGGAGTGTTTCGGCCAACAACTAAAGAGATACTGGTTTGCACTGGCATTTTCCCGATTGTCACCATTGCCAGCAACCCTTGGTTATTTTAATGGAATATTTGGGGGTGGCGTGGGGGTGTCTGGGGGGGCTTCGGCGGGGCTTCGGCGGGGGAGGGGCTTCGGCGGCGGCGGGTGCAGGTGTGGGGGTGGGGTGTCTGGGGGTGGCGGCAGGGGTCCTGGGGGTGGAGGGGGGTGCCTTGCGGTGGCGGCGGGGGTCCTGGGGGGCGCGCTGACCCAAGTATAAGTCGAGGGGGCATTTTTCAGCACAAAAATGTGCTGAAAAACTCGACTTATACTTGAGTATATACGGCACTTTAGAAGGGGTTACATTTATTTGATATATGGTTTTTATTGATATTCTGTTTTAATATTCTGTTTTATTCTTTTTATCTTTTTATTGTTCACCACTCTGGAATCTGTTTAGATGTGGAATGGTATATAAATGTTGTAAATACATAAATAAACATTAAGATGTATATACAAACCAAATATAGGACGAATACAGTTTATAGAAGTTTGATCTCAGAACTTAAAAACTGGGTGGAAGCGGAGGTAATTTTGGCAAAAGATTTCTATGCTGTACTCAGTCAAGACTTAGAACACCTCAGCAGGTCACAACAGACATATAATGGTGCCAAACGTCTTCCAGAATTGATAATTGATTGCCAACAGATATACATTGCACGTCTTTGTGGGATCCCTGTCAGTGAGGGTTAGACAATCCAATGTCAGGGATAGAGGGCAGACTTTTCAACAGTATCCCCAAATGTTAGGCTTGACTTTTCCTCATAGAGATGAATATCTGGCATTCACATATATGAGAGAATATAAACTGGTCACGGGCACATTTAATGTATCCTAAGCATGCTTCATGTTCCTGGGAACCCCAGCCATTAAGAATAAAAACTGTGATTGTCTGTGTAGCTTCTCTCCTCAGCTGCATAGTCTTATCTTGGGTTCTGTTTCTTGGTCATGTTAGAGAGTGATAGATGGTTAGGAAGTGGCTTATATGGATGAGTGGATGATGAGCAGTGTATTCTAAATTACTAAATTCCACAATAAGAGTGACAACGTAGCTTTATTTCCCAGCTCAAGTTTAAGGGACTTGTATTTGATCGACCTGAAATTGTTGTGCAGTACATTTTCATGTGAGGTGGTTTTTCCTCTTTTCCTCACAATGTGGTTACTGTGCTTCTCAGGCCTTTTCCTTTTCATAGTCCTCATGTTGATTGGCTGGCTCTTCATGACTTGGCATGCAATTAATCATCTCCTCAGTTTGTGTCTTCGGGTCAGATAACTTTTCTGTGAATATGCTGTCACTACTAAGTTCTTCCTTATGGAATGTGATGTTCATAATTTGTTTTCCCCCTCCTTGTTGACCAAGTTGCCCCTCTGAATCTTCTTGCGTATTTGGGTGCTTGATGACTTTTTGCAAAGAAGGTTGAGGCAGGTCATCTGCAGAGCTCATACCTGTCCAAAAAATGATCACCTCTTTGCGAGAAGCGGCAACAGCCAGGGTAGTGATGAGTATACAGGGCACCAAGTATAGAAGGGTTGACTGACTTGCTTGTAAAAATGTTGCTGCAAGAAAAGTTACCAAGAGGCCATAACTATAAGCCAGAGTAGAAGCTAGAAAATAGACCCCTGAGGAGTTAACTTGTACATCAAATCTATGGCAGTAGGCTACCAGAAAACCAGGAAGTACAATATCCCCAAGCCCTACAGCAGTAAAAGAACTATCATCCAGAATTGATGCTGAGGGTAATATTGGTACTTTCAACAGAAAGGGAATCTCTTCAGAATCAGATGACCTGAAAGCTGTCATGTCTGTGACACTTCTTCCTGTTTTGGTTAGGAAAGGGGTTACGAACAAACAGAGTACATCATAAAATAAATGAGCAAACAGAAACAAGCTACAGTTCTTTAAGGTAGGCATATGAACTGTTCTCAGAATGTAAATGCCAATAGATATTCCTAAAATGTCTTGTAGAACCCAGCTCCACTCGTCCTCATTTCTGAAGATAACCCAGATTGCATTGGCAAACATACACAGCACCGCCAGAAGCAATGTTCGGACCTCTAGACCTTTGTGAAAATATGGAAAATGGATTACATGTTTTCCAAATGGGAGCTTGCTCATAAGTGGAGCCAAACAACAGTATAGGCTAAAAGATGCATATAAACAGAAAATGCCGATCATTGCATGTACCAGGTAATCATAGAAAAAGTAGAGAGCAAGAAGCATGAAGGAAGCCATAACTGCACAAGTACATGTGAAGTAGATATTGGTATCAATTGTTATCTCACCAAAATCTTCTGTTCGGCTTTTGAGATACTGTTGCTTTTTTTTCTCTGTGCTTCCTGCCCAGTAGCTTCCTATGGTAACTATGCCCATTGACATCAGGTAGATGATCCCACTTTTGTATAGCAAGTCCCTGATCAAATTCTTGAACAGTAAGTAGAGAATGTCCACATCACTGAGCAGAACCCCTGGAATAGTAATCTCCTCACAGTGACCCCAATTGTATCCAGATCTCCAACTTCTCATGGGATATGGAGCATCTCCACCAAGAGTCAATAGTCCCTGGGTTCTATTAATTTGATGCAGTCTGGCATTCTCAAAGAGATTGCAGTTGCCCTCCCTTACAGATGCAATTCTTGTGCTGAATCCACCACCATCGTTGTCATCCTCCCCAAAGAATGAAGGTAGGCAACACATGGCTGAGTAACTGAGGTTCCGAGTTAATGGCTCAAGGTCGAGCCAGTGATTTTTGCTACCCTCCTGATAAGATTTCATCCATCGTGAAGGGAAGAGGAAACAGTAATCTCCTCCTTTTTCTGGACTGATGTGGATGACTCCTGGATTCTGAGCAAGCACAGGTAGAATAAAAAACAGGAACAAACTGGCTAGCAACAGCACCGCCTTGGCATTTCCTTTCCTCCTTGGCATTCCACAGTTTTCCTTCATCCTTGCTAGGAACTGTAATCAAGTGCTGCTTCCTTCCCTTCCTGTAAAAAAGAGCCTGTCCCTTTTTTCCTTTGAGTTTGACGCTTCGGCCCTGGGTCCCAAACTCTGCTTGCTACATGGTAAGCTCTTCCTGATAACTTTACCCCCTCACCATGGATATAACCCCCAAGCTTGTTTGTTACATAATAACCCAGCTTCCTAACCATGGAAACAAACCCCACCCTTGTCTACTACATTGCAGGCTTCATCTTCTTTGGCTCTTGCTTTTACACAGCAAGTTCCTTCTACTTCTGAGCGAGGCTGTTTGTTAGATAGTGAACCTAATCATCCTCTATGGATAGTGAGGCAGAATTACGTATTGGCAATGGGATTGTATTAATGTTTTTGTAATTTACGGTAATATTTTGTTTAATCTGGTTACTCTCTCAGAAGCAGCTGGGATGTAAACATTTCACTTCATAAAGATTGTCCTCTCCTAAGGTTTTCCAATATAATGCCAAATATTTATTACTTTGATATTACAGTGGGATACAGCAGAACAATGAGGGTAAGGGAGAGATGGAAGGAGAATGTACCTCTTGAGGGTCATAGTGAATAATGAGATCCAGGGGTGGTCAGACCTTTGGATGATGATCAACCAGTTCACAGGCTTGCAATTCACCAGTTTCCTGTGGTGAATAAGAATTGTCCCCTGGCAACCAGTAAAGGCTCTGTTCTCCCAACAAGCCTTAACGAGGTACTGCCCTTTTAAGGTTAGGTTGGAGACAGACAGCCTCACATTGCAGCCATGTCTAACATGTGGCTGCAGTTTTGGAGACTGGAGGCTAGGCCTTGTGAGTCTCTTACTTCTGGAATGGAGGAAGGAACAGACTAGAATGCTGCCTCTGAAATATACATAACCCTATGCTGAAGAGGGCTGCAATTCTAGAACCTGCGTACCACAAAGACTCCATCTGCCTTCATCTTCCATGTAACTGTTTCTTCTTCTCCTTCTCCTTCTCCTTCTCCTCTTCTTCCTCTTCTTCTTCTTCTTCTTCTGCGATCCCTGTGGTGCTCCGACGAGATGCTGTCTTGCCTGTCTGGGATTGTGCAGCTGTTTAGGTGACTGCATCCACGTTATTTGCCACTGTCAACTGAATGGCTGTGCCCAGATCAATGCTTTATTTATTTGAGCAGGGCTCGTGTCCTTTTTTTTTTTTTGCGATAGTGACACCTTGCCCACCTACAGTAAGGCAGCTCGTTAAATCGCCCATATGTGTGATGCACAGAGACCATGAAGAAGAAGTTGCTTACCTGTAATTGGTTCTTCAAGTGGTCATCTGTGCATTCACAGAACCCACCCACCATCCCCACTTCAGTGTCAATGCCGAGTTTGATGCTAGTACCTGAAGTGGATATATTTTCGGTATCGAAGTCAGTGTGTATACCGATGCTGACACCGAGATTGTCTTGGTTCTGAGGCCACAATAACTGGTCTCAGAGAACTGAGAGAACGGGCAGGAACCTGCTAGGGCAGTGTTCTCCAACCTTGGGTCCCCAGATGTTTTTGGCCTACAACTCCCAGCATGCCCCAGCCAGTGTAGTTGGCTGGGGCATGCTGAGAGTTGTAGGCCAAAAACATCTGGGGACCCAGGGTTGGAGAACACTGTGCTAGGGAGATGCGTACTAGGACTGTGGGGGACGGGTTCCTGCCAAAATTCCTCAGCTATAGAAGTTTCTGAAATGAGGCTCCACACAGGCGCAGAGCCCATATGTGTGAATGCACAAATGACCACTCGAAAAACCACAGTTACAGGTAAGCAACCTGTTCTTTCTCATGGAACAGTAACTAGGATTTTGGGGGATCCTGGCCTACCAAGAATGAGCTGTGTGCTGTTGCACACAGCCCATTCCCTCCACTAGAAATGGTTTGTTTAGCATGTCATCTGACTGGGGATCCTGGCTTGTTGCTCCTAAAGAAGCCAGGATTTGTAAGTCAGGAATGAAAGCTGCTAACTGATGCACAGTATTAGGACCATATTACACCTGTCTTGAAAGACCTATACTGGTTGCCAATTGCTTTCCAGGCTCAATTCGAGGTTTGGTTTTAATCTTTAAAGTCTTAAACAGCTTAACATCTGGATATCTAAGGGGACTGCCTGTCTCATTATGAATCTGTCCAGCTATTAGGATTTGCAGTAGAGACCCTTTTGAGGGCACCATTACCCACAGAGGCCTGTTTGTCAGGCATGTTTGAAAGGGCTTTGTCCTGTGTCACTCCCAAACTGTTGATGACAAGATCCCAAGATGATGGCAATAAGTGCAACATTTATAATGAAAATTCTTATTTTTTACCTGTAGGAAATTCACAACTAGGTGCTACTATAGTAGATGCACTGGATACCCTTTATATTATGGGCCTTCATGATGAATTCAGAGAAGGGCAGGAATGGATTGACAATCACCTTGATTTCAGTGTGGTAAGTAGAACTTCTTTTGCGGTTGAGTTCACATGACATGACAACCCACCCAGCAAATCAGCTATGCAGTGCAGGTTGTTCGCAGAACAACTCACAAGTGTGTTCGACAGATGACCGGGCTTACCATGGGTCATTCTTACCCTCCTTCCCTCTGATCCTCCAGTTGATATCCCAGGATCCTGCACATCTTGTCTCTCCCTCACTGCTCCGATTGCAACCCTGTTTTCATTTGCTTTTTTTGCTTTTTCCAGGGTGCTCTGCTGCCGCCAGTGACAGCTGCTCCATTGATGCCCAAGCAGCACTGGAGCAACTTTCATTGGCTCATTACCCTTTTTTGCGGGCTGCAAGGAGAAGATTGGAAGTGTTTGCTTCTAATTTCAATTTGCACAGTTTAGTGTTGCTTCCAAACTGTAAACTGTGGTTAATCTTAACTACAGTTAGTTGAAACAAAGCAGCTTGATAAACTGTGGTTTGGTGTTGCTTTGTTTCACCTAACTGTTGTTAAGGCTAACTGCAGTCTGCCCAGGTTCAAACACAATGCTTAACTATGATTAATCTACAATGGAAGCAAAAGCTTCCAAACTCCTAGCTGCATTGAAGAGGGGGCGAGGGAGCACACGATCTTAAGGCTCACTGCAGTTCATTCTTATAACAATGAACCATGGTTTATTGTTACATCCAAATGAGGCCAATGCCTGCTTTCCATTACTATCTTCAGAACTCAAAACTATTCTTGGCTTCTGCTTTCCATGAGGCAGTTCAGATTTACCATTGTGTTTGCAGGCTCTCAGCCAGAGGGTTATGCTGTTAATTTGCTAGTCACTTAGTAGGTATCACTGACTCCAAAATCTGTGCCATCCTGCCTCATAGATTAATATCACCAAAAAGGCTGATACAGGAGCTGATAAGAATGTGTTAAATGTAAATGCACTGTACTAGTTGGGAGTGGGGGGTACTGCATTGCAGTTGTTCCGCTCCTACTTGGATGGCCTGCTCCAGAAGGTGGTGCTTGGGAGATATTGTTCGACCCTGTGGACTCTCCAGTATGGAGTTCCTCAGGGGTCGGTCTTATGCTATTCAACATCTACATGAAACCGCTGAGTGGGGTCATCCGGAGTTTTGGAGTGTGGTTGCCATCTAGTACACTGATGACACACAGCTCTATCTCTCCTTTTTATCTTCAGCAGGTGAGGCTGTGGATGTGCAAAACCAGTGCCTGAAAGCAACAATGCACTGGATGAGGGCTAATAAATTGAAGCTCAATCCAGACAAGACAGATGCTGTTAGTGGGTGGTTCCACTGACCGGATGGACGGTGTTCAACCTGTTCTGAATGAGGTTGCACTCCCTTTGAAGGAGCAGGTCCGTAGCTTGGGGGACCTCCTTGAGCCATCTTTGTCACTTGAGGCTCAGGTGGCCTCAGTGGCACTGAGTGTCTTCTACCAGCTCTAGCTGGTGGCCCGGCTACACCCCTATCTGGACAGGGATAGCCAGGTCTCAGTAATCTATGCTCTAGTAATTTCTAAGCTTGACTACTGCAATGCACTCTACATAGGGCTGCCCTTGAAGACTGTTTGGAAGCTGCTGCTTGTTCAAAATGTGGCAACCAGATTAATAACTGGGTCCAAGAGGTCTGAACCTATAACACCAGTTCTGGCCAGCTAGCATTGGCTGCCTATATGCTACCAAGCTCAATTCAAGGTGCTGGTTTTAACTTATAAAGCCCTACACGGCTTGGGACCGCAATACCTGATGGAACGCCTCTCCCAACCACAATCTATCTGGACACTACGCTTAGCATCTGGGGCCTTCCTCCGACTGCCACCCCTGAGGAAGGCTCAGAAGACGGCAACAAGGGATAGGGCCTTTTCTGTGGTAGCCCCATAACTGTGGAACAGGCTCCCCAGTGAGGCCTGCCTGGCACCAACTTTACTATCCTTTCGGCTCCAGGTTAAGACTGCCCTCTATGCTGAGGCATTTACGTATTTTTCGCTCCATAAGACACACTCCCCCCCCCCCCCCCAAAACCTAGGTGGAAATGTCTGTGCATCCTATGGAGCGAATATAGTAAAAAAAATTATTATTATTATTATACTTTCCTCTGCTGGTCCGGAAGAACGGAGGACTCCTGGGCAGGGCGGGAGAAGCCCCCGCCTCTCAGCTGATTCCCCGCGGAACAGCTGATTTTTTAAAAAAATAATTAATTTATTTTTTCTTTTTAACTTTCCTCTGCTGGTCCAGAAGAGCGGAGGACTCCTGGGCAGGGCGGGGGAAGCCCCCGCCTCTCAGCTGATTCCCCGCAGAACAGCTGATTTTTTTAAAAAAAAATTAATTTATTTTTTCTTTTTAACTTTCCTCTGCTGGTCCGGAAGAGAGGAGGACTCCTGGGCAGGGCGGGGGAAGCCCCCGCCTCTCAGCTGATTCCCCGCAGAACAGCTGATTTTTAAAAAAAAAAAATTAATTTTTTTAAATTTTTTATTTTTTTACTTTCCTCTGCTGGTCCGGAAGAGTGGAGGACTCCTGGGCAGGGCGGGGGAAGCCCCCGCCTCTCAGCTGATTCTCCCCGGAACAGCTGATTAAATTTTTTTTTTATTATTATTATTATTATTATTATTATTTACTTTCCTCTGCTGGTCCGGAAGAGCGGAGGACTCCTGGGCAGGGCGGGGAATTCCCGCCTCTCAGCTGATTCCCCGTGGAACAGCTGATTTTTTTTTTTTATTAAAAAATTTTTTTGGTACCATATGGTAAGTGCGTCTTATGGTCCGGTGCGTCTTATGGCGCGAAAAATACGGTAACAGCTCCAAAACAGTACACGGGATAGTGGTTATGTCACCTTTTTTTTTTTTTTAACCAGGCTACTTTTTATAAAAGTAGTCTTAGCTATTTAAGTAATTTTAAAATTGTTTTTGAAATGTCTAGTGAAAAAAATTCCCCCGATGTTTTTATTGTTTGTATTTTTAGATTGTATTTTATTGAAAATTGTATTTTATTGTAGAATTGTATAATTGTTGTAAACCGCCCGGAGAGCTTCAGCTATAGAAATGAAATAAATAATAATACTGATGATTATGATGAATGTATGTTAAATGTAAATGCACTGTACTAGCATCTAGCTTAAAGAATCTCCCTTTTTTCTGTTCTAAGAATTCAGAGGTATCTGTTTTTGAAGTCAACATCCGTTTCATTGGTGGTTTGCTTGCAGCCTATTACCTGTCAGGACAGGAGGTAACTGAATTATTATATATTTGTGGAAATATGTGCAATTCATCACAGAAATGTCTTAAAGGGAGCTAAGGCTTGTTTTCTTGCCACTTCATATTCTGTTTGGTAAGTAATCATGAACTGATGGATGCCACGGCCTACATGTATTTAGAAAGTCAATGCAAGTGCAGAAAACCCACAGAATTTGGCATTGGCCACAGAAATCAGCATTCTGAGAAGCTCTTCATTTTAATCAAAGGACATTTAAGTGAAGTCTCTGGGGATTTGGTAGAGGGTGCTTTAGTTCTCTGAGAAACACACTATCCCTTCCCTTGCATACTAAGAAAATCTATGCAAGCTAGTTTAATTTTTATAGTTTATCCAGATTGCAGAATTCAGCTTTTCTTGGCATAGCATTTGGGTTCTTGGCCACAGTTCTTAGCCCTTTTCTCTCCATCTGCTTTTCCATTTATTTATTTATTTATTTACTTATATTGATATATGACCTTATTTTCTAAAAAGCCATCAAGGCGATGCACAGCAATTTAAAACAATAAACAATGAAAATAAGAACCTTAGAACAGTAACACATTAGAACATTAAATCCATCATTTAAAAGATAGATTAGAAAGAGATGTCTTCACATCCTTTCTAAAAGCCAAGAGAATGGTGGCAAATCGTAGTTCCTGAGGGAGTGCATTCTGCAGTTGCAGAGTGGCACAGGAGAAAGCCCTTCCATGCATGCCTGAGAAACGGGCCTCTGTGGGTAAAGGTGTCCTCAAAAGAGCCTCTCCTGCAGATCTTAAGAAGCAGACAGGTTCACAACGAGACAGGCGGTCCCTTAGACAGCCAGACTCTAAGCCATTTAGGGCTTTAAAGATTAAAACCAACACCTTGAATGGCGCCTAGAAAGCAATTGGCAACCAGTGCAGGTCTTTCCAGGCAGGAGTATTGTGGTCCTGACACTGTGCACCAGTTAGCAGCTTGTAGCTTCTGGACGCTCTTCAAGGGTAGCCCCGCATAGAGTGCATTGTGATAGTCTATTGCATTGTAATGTAACCAAGGCATGGATAACTGTTGACAAGTCAGACTGACTCAGGAAGGGTTGCAACTGGCATACCGAGCGTACTTGTACAAACGTATTCCTTGCCACTGCTGCCATCTGAAGATCCAGCAACATCATTGGATCAGGGAGCACTCCCAAGCTACTTACTGTTTCCCCTCTTCCCAAAACTTTGTGTTCACTGGTGTATAGCATAGCAAATCAGCATGGGGTTCATGCTGGATTCAGTTTTCTTCCTTAATCTTTCTCCCATCATGTTGACCTTTCTGGTTGCCAATATAGCTGGACCTTGGCTTCCTACTTAAGGTGAGCTCTTTCTCCAGTCTTTTTGCTCCCATAGAGAAAGGTACGGCATACCTAGGCCAGTGTGCATATACTTCTCAGGTCTGTCTGCATCCTAAGTTAGTAATGAAAGAAAGCCCTATTTACTTTGCATTTTATGATTCAGAATAAATGTGTTGCTGGGCCCCAAAATGCATCATTGTAGGCTGGTTCCATGCTTGCATTAATGATAATATTAAGTTAATAATGTGTTATTACTAAAACCTGCAGTTGTGTGAAAAGATTGTAGTACTGCTACCCGGAGAATCCAGAGGATTTCATGGGGGGGGGGGGTTCCTCAGGTTCATGTTGGCACTGATATTATTTATTACCGTACCTGTATAAGGATTATACCTGCTGAGAGAATTGTCCGGAGACTTGGTGTGAGGTGTGGTCAGTATTGCCATGGTTGGGTATATGTGCATTAGCAGGCTGAACTAAATCCAGAGAAGATGCAGGATCTCCATATGTGCTCCCCTTCCTATCAGTGGGGAGTTGGGGAGGAGAGTGCTAAGGGGCTGTTTATAGAAGGGTGTCTCTTTCCCTTTTTTTAATTACCGTAGTTTTTAAAATGTGAATTACATCAAAACAAAACAAAAAACCATAAAAAAGAGGGGGGGGGGAGAACAACAACAAAAAAATACAATTTGCTTACAGTATTTTAAATAGATCACTTAGAGTAAATATATCCTTAAGTATAAAAAAGTATGTAGTAATACAATTATCCATAAAAATAGTTATGCATAAACTTCAGAAAAAGCAGACCAAATATCCATGTATTTATCCATTTGCAAGTGGCGTCTAAATACCACCCGTTCAAATGTTGAAAGCGTTATTAGGTCCTCAATCCATTGTGTTATAGGAGGTGAGCGTTTATCTTTCCAATGTTGTAATATCAGTCTTTTAGCTGTCAAGAGGTGCGGAAAATCCACATACATTGTCCTTGAGATAAATTGCATGCAGCAGGTATATAATTTAAAACAATGTGTGCATTAGCAAATATTAAAGAGCATTCTAATACTAGATTTATCCGTTCTATGACCTCTACCCAAAAAGAAGCAACCACTAGGCATTGCCAAAACATATGGGTAAACAAAGCATTCACAGTATTACACTTCCCAGCAGTTAGCTGACTTAGACAAACCCTTATTAAAAATGTGTTGTGGTGTCTAATAAACACGAAACAAAAAGTTTTTGTTGAATAAGATGTAACCTAAGATCCATTCTGACACAGTTGCAAAAACAATGTTCCATTGATCAGGCAACGTAAGTCCATCTAATTCCCTATTCCATTCATCTTTAAGACTCTGTGTATCATACTTATTCACCAATAATAAGGTATTTATAAACATGATTCGTAGGTGGATATAACTGCTCAGCCTCAATCAATGCATCCAATAGCAAAAGAGGCTCTGAAGCTGTAAAAGCAGCTGGACCAAACCTAGATTCTAACAAATGTTGCAATTGCAAGTATTGCCATTCAGCTGAGGCAGGCAAGTTATATTTAGTATGCAAAGCAAAAATTACAAAAACTAATTGCCTATACTCACTAATTGATCCAAAGTAAAAATCAACCTGTCTGCCCAAGTCCGCCACAGGAACATTTTCTTACCAATTTTTAAATCCAGATTACCCCATAAAGTCAGTTTAGCATGAGAAAATGGGTCAAACTGTATTTGACGAGATATAATACGCCACACCTCTCTAACTGCCATGATTGTAGGAGGCACCCTATCTGTTTTAGTGTAGCGAGTCTCTAATGCCATCCATTTGGAGAGAGGATCCAGACATAAGGATTCCACAATTGACCAAAGTGGATAGTCTAAGTGGAAAAGACCAGAACTTAGAACTAGTCAACAAATAAGCCCTATGATAGAAGGCAAGATCTGGAAAATCAAACCCACCTTCTTTAGTTGCAAGTTGCATCAATTTCAAAGAGATTAGTAGAGGCGAGGAACCCCAGAAAAATTTGCGAAACAAAGCATTAAGTTTTTGAAAATAATTGCCAGGTATAAATAGAGGAATCCCATGTAAAACATATACAATCCTAGGTATTATATTCATCTTAAGTGTATTAACCTTACCCCACAAACTCAGCTTAAGAGATGCCCATCTGTCTATATCCCATGAGATCTCATTAATCAACTTACTCAAATTAAGTTTAATCATTTGGGATATATCTCTAGGGATAAGTATTCCTAAGTAAGTAATAAAATCTGGGCACCATCAAAACTGCCATTGAGTTAAATACACTCTGAGATATATTATCTCCAATCAGCATTAATTTCGACTTTGACCAATTGATTAAATAGCCAGACAAATCACAAAAGTTCTTAATCACCTTCATCAAAGCAGGAACCGATGACTGGAGTTTTGAAATAATAAAAGATCATCAGCATAAAGAATAATTTTAAATTCTAAACAATCATGTAAAAATCCATGAATACTATTGTTCTGTTTAATAGCACATGCCAGGGGTTCCAAACGTAAATCAAATATCAATGGAGAAAATGGACATCCCTGTCTAGTACCTCTCCCAAGTATAAAATAGTCTTGAGAAAAACCCATTAGTCTTAACTCTTGCTCTTGGGGTTGAATATTAAATTTTAACCCAATTTAAAAATTCCATGGGAGAGCCAAAGTTTCTCAACGTAGCAAAATAAATTTCCAATGAATTTTGTCAAAGGCCTTTACAGCATCCAAAGAAATTATAGCAGTTGAGTCTGTTCTATTTGTATTTAAAGCAATCAGATCAACCACTAATCTAAGATTATTGGCTGTCGATTTCTAATGAATCACACCTGATTGGATCTAACATGTGTTGTAATAACTTGTTGCAATCTATCAGCCAAAATTGCTGTTAATATTTTAATGTCAACATTAACGAAATAGGTCGATAGCGCAATATGTATGGTCTTTTCCAGGCTTAGGAATCACAGTGATATAAGCATCATTTACTGATGCCGAAAGAGAACCATATTCAAAAATATAATTATAAAGATGATGAAGCTTTGGGACCAAAAGGCTAGAAAATGTTTTGTACCACTCAACTGGAAACCAATCTGGGCCCGGTGCTTTCCCAACATTCATATTCAAAATTATTTTAATTATTTCCTCAATACGCAGGAAAGCCATAAGGAACTGTTGTGAGGAATCTAACCTTGGAAGTTTAAGCTGAAAAAAGAAAACGTCCTTATCTTGCTCTGATATTTCTTTACCCGTACTATACAAATCGGAATAAAATATTAAATATTGTAAATTTATATTTTTAGGGGAAGTGTATATCATATTGCTCTCATCTTTAATAGCAGAAATAACACCTTGATGCTTTTTCTGTTTAAGACAATGTGCCAAAAGCTTACTAGGACGTTCACCATTCTCCCAGTATGCCTGTCATAAACAGGTTAAAGCAAATTCCTCCTGCTGTGAAAGGATATTATTCAATTCATATTTAATGCTCTGCAGCCCTTGATAAAGTTGTGCAGTTCGAGAAGTTTATAGAAGGGTGTCTCTTTCCCTTAAGAACGAGGTACATCTGTGTGTGAGTATGCATTTGTGAGCGGGGTGTTCCTTCAGCCCCAGGAAGGGGCTATGGACTTACACACTTACCTGGGAATGGGTCACATTGAACTGAGTGAGGCTTACTCCTAAATAGGCATGTATAGGATTGCACTGTTAACAGTGGACAGTGGTTCAGCCATCTTTCTTCTGCCGCAGGTATTCAAGACAAAAGCAGTGCAGCTAGCAGGAAAACTACTTCCTGCCTTCAATACACCCACGGGGATTCCTTGGGCAATGGTGAATCTGAAAAGGTATGAGATTTAGGAAGAGCAGCATGCTGGCAATCAGGAGTAGTAGAAAACATATGTTTGGCAATTCCTAGTAGATTTGGACTGCTCAAGGGCTACTGAGGGATGTTCTGTATATTCAGTTGATACATGGTGGGATGGCTTTCTTTTCATAATAGCTGTGGTGTCATGTTAAGCTGTCTGCAGTACTCAGGTTTCTATGTGATACTTTCTAATTGGTTCTTTCCCTTACCAGTGGTGTAGGTCGCAACTGGGGCTGGGCTTCTGCTGGCAGCAGCATCCTGTCAGAGTTTGGTACACTTCACATGGAATTTGTACACCTGAGCTACCTAACTGGCAATCCTGTCTACTATGAAAAGGTTAGCTGTGTGTTCCCTTTCTGGTGTGAGTTTTAGATTTTTCATGACACTGACTGTAGATAACATAGAAGTAATGCACTAATATTGAAATGTGCATACTTCCTAAATATATATACTGTGGTGATGAGTCTTTTCTTTCATTTAGGTTATGCATATTCGTAAGCTACTTCAAAAAATGGACCGCCCTAATGGGCTTTATCCAAACTACTTGAATCCAAGGACTGGGCGCTGGGGGCAGCGTGAGTATTTCCTTCTCAGGTTTTCCACGCATAATATATGGGTTTTCCACGCATATATATCACAGCCAAACCAAGTAGAATTGGAAAACCAGTTCCAGCCACCATGGCTTCCAGTTCTAGTTTGGAAGGAAACCATGGTTTGAAGTAACACTTCCATGTAATCTAGAAAAGTAAACTTTACTACAGGTCTAGTCCAAGACAGTCTTGATATCTGAAAATGGGACTCTTCTATACCTTTTCCTCAAAATGCAGGTACTCAAATGTGCTCTAAAATTCTTAAGGAACTTTCACTTTAATAAGAAATATTTTTCATACATATGTGAAAGATACACATGAAAAAGACCATTTTTACATTTCTTCCTCCGCCTTTTGGGCAGAGGGATGAAATACACCCCCAAATGATTTTAATACTTCAGTTTCAGCTAGAAAACTGGAATTTGGTGAATACATTGTCCACGACTAAAATGGGACACTAAGGTTGCAATCCTATGCATGCATGCCTGAGAGTAGGCCCTATTGAGCATTATACTCTTAACACTCTAAACCTGAAATGTGAAATAGAGGCCATCACTCCAGCACAGAATAAGCCAAACTTTGAATGTCTGGCATAAATAAAACTTGTTTAAAACAATAAAAAACAAATGCATTAAAACACAATTAAAAACACAACAATAACAGAATAAAAACAGCATCGAGCAGACCCGCTTATATACCAAAGGCCTGCTTGAATAAAAAGGTCTTTGCTTGCTGGCAAAAGGACAGTAGAGGGGGGAGTGAAGCTAGCTTTGTTTGGAACCTTGTTTGGAACTATAGATTTGATACCTTTTGGCCAATTGGGGCACAAAAGGGCTCAGATTGACCAGGGGTGAAATCTTTAATGTATTGTAATAATTTTTGGGAGCATAACTGAAAAGATGCAGAACACACAGTGCAAAATCTGTAAGTCAAAACTGGAAAAATCTTGTGTGTTAGATTTCACTTCTGGATAAAAATGTTCATATAGGGCAAGGTGTGACCTGTCTTCAGTATATTATACACCAACATTTTCCTCATTTAACCTGTTATCTAGCACTGATCAATGGTTAGTCATAATCAATTGAGGTAACATTCCCAGTGTTCAACAATACTCCCGTAGGGATGGGAGAACCATGGATGCTCGAGCTCACTGAAATTCTCCAAACTTTGCTTGAAAGCTTTACTTGAAGGCTCACTCCCGTTCTCATTTGTGATCCTTTTTTTTTGGTTCATTCAAATGGGAAAAGTGCTCATTTTTCAAGTGTGAAAATGCGATTATTTTTTTAAAAAAGCACAGCTTTAAAAATACACAACTTTAAATTTTATATATTTTTTAAAGTGCACTTTTTTAAAAGTACACATTTTGCGGACCTAAGTACAAGTTCAAGAATTTGTGAAAATTTTCAGAGAACATGTGCCCACATTCAGAGTTGTGAATGGAGCATTTTCAAATGATTTGCAAACTGAAATGAAATTCTCATACATCCTTATTTGTTAGCACAGTTCCTTCTAAATGCATAGGTCTTTAAATGGAGTGATGGTATCACCTTGAAGGATTCAGTCAGATACAACCTTTTTTTAATGAGTTGATGACCCTAATAGAATTATTAGTCATGATGCCCACTGATAATGCTTAACTGATAAAACACCTTTATTGTGTTTTTATAAAAGCCAGAAATATACTCAAATTTGAGTACAAGGTGGCAAAACAAGATGACAAATGCAACGTATTCTAGGTGAAATAAAAGTCAGAGAGATGAAAATGAAAGAGAACCTTGATTCCATGACAATACTTTCCATTATGCCAATATGTCAATACCATAATTCACAAATCCACAGAAACAGCAAAGTTGATGTACAAAGTTTTCTCAAATGTTTTAACTAATCATAAAAGTCATTGTTATCGATATCTCCTTCAAGGACAGATTCAAAGTGGTTTCCATCAGCTTGGTTGTTACAATGTTGTACATGGCATATTTCTGTGCACATCAAACCATTCTTCATATAGACACATGTGAGCACTGCACAAGACTGCTTGCACCTGCAGAACATAAGAACTTAAGAACCATGCTGCATCTGACCAGGGGCCTGTCTAGTTCACCATTCTGTTCACACAGTGGCCATCCAAATATCTGTGGGAAGCTCACAACAGGCCATGAATGCAATAGCATCCTTCATCAGAATATTCATCAGAAACTGGCATACAGAGATACACTGGGTGGGTTCACATGATACGATAAGCCACAAGGTATGCAGTGTGACTTATAAGCCACTGTATCCTCAATGCACCCAATAGATGAGGGGCACATTGTGGGTAGGGTGCCCCCCTCCCCCTCCTCCACCCTTGGTCCCCCTGTGGGTATCCCAGGGGACACTGCAGGAGGAACGTGACATTTCCCCCCTCCCTGTCATTGCAGATCTGTCAGATGTGTCAAAGAGGAATTACTCCTGTAAACAGAATCCCTAGGAGTTTTGCATGTTCCTGGGATGCTAGCCTCTCAAGGACACTTGCAAAACTGAGGGGACACTTGGGGCACATGATCCCCCAAAAACTGAGGATCCTGCTGCGAAAGGGGTGAACAAGCCCCTCCCCCCTTTCACAAGGAAGGATCACTACGGGCTTTGGAAGCATTTGACAGGTCAGCTTTTGACTGCTGTCAAAGGCTTGCAAGGGGGGATTTACTTACCTGCATCCCCAGGGGGGCCATGACAGGGTGGATACCTGGTGGACTTTGCCAGCAGATACCCACCCACCCCCGCCCATTACCCACCTCAGGTTCCCCATTGCCGCTCCCGCCATTCCTGCATAACTGCAGTTGTCCACAGTTGTGCAAGGGTGGCAAGAAATTTTTTAAAATTTTTTCCTGCAAATATTTGTGAAAATTAGGGGCTCCAAATAATAAAATAAAAAAATAGTTGGCAACCACAGGCAGCCCCTACAAGGTACTGCTCCTTGGAGGGACAGCTCTTGACTTTCAAAAGGAGGATTGCGAAAGCCAGCTTGACTAAGTCTGAGTGTTTGATTCTGGAACTGAGATTAGGGATTTTCGTCCATTTTATTACAAATCAGGGAAATATTTAAGTTCTGTTTTACAGAGCCAAATCATTGGTAAACTATTCTATGTTAGGAGGACTTGCTGTCTTCTGTTAGTGATGCAAGATGAGATGTAGTCGGAATACTAAACATTTAAACCACAACGCTCGTGGAAGTAGGTTGCAAGAAAATGAGAACTCCAAGGAGAACTTCAATCCTATTAAATATATTGCCGGAGTTATTAAAATATTTATAAAATATTAGTTGATTTATCCAGACTGAGGACTTTGCCTTTGCAAATCCAGGTAGTATTGCATACATCCATCTTCACACATACTCTCTCTCCCTCTTTGTTGCAGATCACACATCCATGGGTGGTTTGGGAGACAGTTTCTATGAGTACTTGCTGAAAGCCTGGTTGATGTCAGATAAGATGGACTTGGAGGCAAGGAAAATGTATGATGATGCTATTGAGGTGATTATAGTGCACTGATTCCAACCCCCTCCCTCCAACAATAACAATGTTGATTTTTAATTTTTTCTTTTCTTAGAATCAAGATAATCCTCTTCTTTTAACTTTTTTCAGAGCAGCCAGGTATATATGATTTCTCTCTGTTTTGATTAATATTTGAAACTGGTTGGAAAATATGAAGTTCACCAAACTGAACACATCCTGCTAGCAACATATTGTGACTTACCAGATGCTTGACAACCTTGACTCCCCGCTCCACCCATCCCTGTTTCTGCAGTCTCAGGCAGCCAGCAAAAACAGGAGGTTCATCAAGCTCACAGGTCACAACACTTGTCTAGTAGATTGGATTTGGATTGATAGATCACAAGTTGTGCAGGCCTGCATTAAGCTTCATATTTTACCATAAATGACCAGCTATGTAGATTATATGAATATAGTAAGAACTGGATTTCAGTATAGTAAGAACAGACTTTCCACTCTGAATTGTTTCAACACTATTGTAACTGAACAAATATTTGCTGCCATTCTGAACCTGGCTTCCTAGGCTCATTCATTTTAATGGCTAAGCATGTGCAATCAGATATGTAATTGCACCCTAAATGCTCTATTTGAGCAAAGGATGTGGTCCTTTTGGTTCCTACAAGCACTGCAGTGTCAGAGTAACTGTTGAATCAGAGAGCTCCAAACAATATCATTTGCAAGGATTAGCATTAAGAGATTGGGAGAAAGAGATATCAGGACTCTACTTCCTTTTACAGCCATTCCTATGATTAATTTTTAAAAAATATTGGCAGAAACCATATCTATAAATCATGAATAAAATTTTAACCTGTTCCCAGGACTTTTGACAGAACTTTTGTGTATACATGGAGATAAAACCTCACAATTTAAAGTTTTATAAAAGGAGTCACTTGACTGTACAATTCTGTGAGCAAGGAGACACTTTGGAATTGTCCCTGAGCCCAGACTTCCAAGCTACTTCTTGTTCAGATGTATAGCGGTCTTAATGAAGCTATAGGTTCTAGAATATTTGTCCCTACATTTTTCGTAATCTTCTTGGTTTGATTCATGTTAAAGCCTTGGGTCCCCAGATGTTGCTGGACTACAGCTCCCAGAATCCTTTGCCATTAGCCATAGAATCATAGAAAAGTAGAGTTGGAAGGGGCCTACAAGGCCATCAAGTCCAACCCCCTGCTCAATGCAGGAATCCAGGTCAAAGCATCCCTGACAGATGGCTGTCCAGCTGCACCTTGAATGCCTCCAGAGTGGGAGAGCCCACCACCTCCCTAGGTAGTTGGTTCCATTGTCTTATTGCTCTGACAGTCAGGAAATTTTTCCTGATGTTTAGGTGGAATCTGAGTTCTTGTAACTTGAGCCCATTATTCCGTGTCCTGCAAACTGGGATGATCGAGAAGAGATCCTGGCCCTCCTCTTTGCGACAACCCTTCAAGTACTGGAAGAGTGCGATCATATCTCCCCTCAGTCTCCTCTTCTGAAGGCTAAACATGCCCAGTTCTTTCAGTCTCTCCTCATAGGGCCTTGTTTCCAGTCCCTTTATCATCCTTGTTGCCCTCCTCTGAACCCTCTCCAGTCTGTTTACATCCTTCTTAAAGTGTGGTGCCCAGAACTGGATGCAGTACTCAAGATGAGGCCTAACCAGTGCTGAGTAAAGGGGAATTATCACTTCACACAATTTGGAAGCTATTCTTCTATTAATGCAGACCAAATTGGTATTTGCCTTTTTTGCAGCCACATCGCATTGCTGGCTCATATTCAGCTTGTGATCTACCACAATTCCAAGATCCTTCTCACTTGTAGTATTGTCAAGCCAAGTGTCCCCCATTCTGTAACTGTGCATTTGGTTTCCTTTCCCTAGGTGCAGCACTTGGCATTTATCCCTATTAAATTTCATTCTGTTGTTTTCGGCCCAGTGCTCCAGCCTATCGAGATTGCTTTAAATGTTGTTTCTGTCCCCCAGAGTATTAGCTGTTCCACCCAACTTTGTGTCGTCTGCAAATTTGATAAGCATTCCCTGCACCTCCTCTTCCAAGTCATTAATAAAAATGTTGAAGAGCGCTGGGCCCAGGACCGAGCCCTGTGGTACCCCACTCGTTATCTCTCCCCAGTATGAGAAGGTACCATTGATAAGCACTCTTTGAGTCCGATTCTGTAGCCAATTGTGGATCCACCTGATAGTTGTTCCATCTAGCCCACTTTTAGCTAGCTTGCTAATCAGGATATCATGAGGCACTTTGTTGAAAGCTTTGCTGAAGTCCAGATATATGATGTCCACAGCATTCCCACAGTCCACAAGGGAGGTTACCCGATCAAAAAATGAGAACGGATTAGTCTGGCAGGATTTGTTCTTGACAAATCCATGCTGGCTTCTAGTAATCACTGCATTGTTTTCAAGGTGCTTGCAGACTGACTTCTTTATATCTGCTCCAAATTTTTCCCAGGGATTGATGTCAGACTGACTGGCCTATAGTTCCCAGGTTCCTCCTTCTTGCCCTTTTTGAAGATAAGAACAACATTTGCCCTCCTCCAGTCATCTGGCACTTCACCTGTCCTCCATGATTTCTCAAAGATAATAGACAGTGGTTCTGAGAGTTCTTCTGCCAGTTCCTTTATTACTCTAGGATGTAGCTTGTCAGGCCCTGGAGATTTAAACTCTTTCAGAGTAATCAGGTGTTCCTTGACCGTTTGCCTATCAATCTCAAGCTGCAATCCTGCCCCTTCAGTCTGCACGTCATGTTTGCCAGGGAATAGACTCTCTTTTGGGAGAAGACCGAGCCGAAGTAGGAATTGAACACTTCTGCCTTTTCTTTGTCTTCTGTTATCAATTTGCCATCCTCATTGCGTAGTTGAACCACCATTTCTTTCCTCTGTCTTTTACTATGCACGTATCTGAAGAAAGCTTTCTTGTTGTTTTTAGCATCCCTGGCTAGCCTCAGCTCATTCTCAGCTCATGCTGGCTTGGTATGCTGGGAGATGTAGGCCAGCAACATCTGGGGACCCAAGGTTGGAGAGCCCTGTTCTAATGTTTCGATGCTTACTTACAAAATCATTTTAGATTTTTAAATGCTTAGGGAGGATTAACAGAGCCACGTGTTGAAAAACAACAAAGAGTCCTACACATTGAAAGTGAACATGTTTGGAAAAAAGCTAGACTAGAAACTTTCCCCTGACTTCCTAGTTCTCTGTGTGAAATGAATTTAATTGTGTGGAGGAGCACTGTCATGTAACACCCACCCACCCATAAGCAGTACAGAGAAGGCACATGTTTACCACCTCATTGAGAACTAGACTTTAGTTATGCCCCAGTTTGACCAAATTAGTGGTGGAATACCAGGAGAGCATTGCCTTGAGTAAGCCTGACTTCCACTGGCTGATTCAGGTCGAGGAAAGAGGCTGCTTTACCAATATTTTAGCTGTCCTCTGACTCCTGAAAGAACAAATGGAATTTCTCAGTTTAAGTCAATCAGCACTGATAGAAGGTTGAACCCACATTTTTTGTTGCGATGGGTTTGCTTCATCATATTCTAAGAATCATTTATGCTTTTAAAATCAAGAGCACCATCCACAGGTTTGTGTTGCGTTTTGTGATTGTAGGCTTCTGAAATGTTTACAAACAAGTTACGGTTTTCTTCACATCAACTCATTTGCTTGAAGTGCAAGGGCCTTATATCAGTATTTGAATTTTGTGACTTAACAAAGCAATCCTAACCCCCGGACCCACTGACTGGTAGGGTAAGGATGTGGCAGACAAGCCCCTCTGCTTTCAAAGAGGAGATCTGCTGGTGCGGGAGCACATCAGCCTGAGAAGCCCCAGTTATGCCTGTGGAGAGGTCTGCAGGTGTAAATCTACTGCTGTTGTGGACACCGCATGCAATAGGCCCTTAAGTGGGGCACTCCAAAGGCAGAGCATAGGTTCCTCTGTGAGGTCACAGGATCAGGCTTCCTGTCTACACCAGCCTCAAACTGGCATAGATATTATACCTCCTGTTGCAAGCAGCAGGAGGGAAAAGGGGGGGGGGGGAATCAGGTAAGTGCCGCCCTTCTCCCTTGGAAGTGGCAGAGGATTCACCACCACCCCCAACCCTGCTTAGGATTGTTTTCTAAGCCATATTCATTAATGGTGCATACACAGCATAGAAGTCGGCTGCCTCAATTTGTTCCATTACTTGGAAATGTTGTTCACTGCCCTGAACGCTCTGTGAGCAGAAGAACGGGATATACATATTAAATGATCATAATAAAATCGTATCAGATTAGGGTTCAAGATTTGATTGTCCAAAGTATTGTCCAAAAATAATTAGGCATTTATATAGCATTAATGTTGTTAGAACAACAACAACAAAATACTTCAGTATCAGAAGGGCTGATACTTATGATTAACAAATTAATTGTGAAACAATGAAATTAAAAGAAGTAATGGATGTATAACTCTTAACAATATTCGGTTAGGTCTCTGTTAATGAGAACAATTTATGTTCCTGTTTGGAGATGCCTGCAATTTTATTTAATTTATTGTGTTTATATCCCCCTCCCTCCCTTCAAAATTCTTGGGGCAGCATACATGGCTTCCCATCCCATTTTTTTCTAACAACAGTCCTGTGAGGTAGGTTATGCCGAGAGAGGGATTGGCCCAAAGTCATAGAATGAGCTTTATGATGGAGTGTGGATGTGGATTTGAACCAAGGTCTCCTACTCGAACACTCTGACCACCAGGAGGTGGCCAGTGGCAGAAGCTTTGCTATGCTGTTAGGTTTGCCCCTGAGTGCTACAGGGCAAGTAGCCCTCACTCATGTGCTTGTTACCAAATGAAGCCATAATAAAATGAAAAAGGTGAGCTGCCACCTACACAATGGCATTCTTCATAGATTCATAGATCATAGGGTTGGAAGGGGCTTACAAGGCTCAATGCAGGAAACTAGAGGAGGGGTCTCCCATCCAAGTAATAACCAGGCCTGACCCTGCTTAGCTTTCCACGCTCAAACAAGCTGAGCCAGCGTGAGCCACATTTTACTACAGTTAAATAATAGTTGGCCAAATTACAATATTTGACCAGTAATAAAGCTACAGAAACAGTAATCTTGCCAGTTAGTGCAAAAATCAGACACACATCTTCACAGTAACCTGGGGAAGAAGTGGAAGCAACCTCGGATAAACCTTCCTGGCTGTTGGCTGAAGTGCTACAGTGTAACAGAAGCCAGAGCTCTTGACAGGAGTTCATCTGTTGGCACAAGGGCCTATGGATCAGAGGTCTGTGTATTTCAATGAGAATAGGGTTCCAAGAAGCAAGGAATTGACTACAGCACTGATCAACTGCTAGGCAGAAGGGACAGAATGACTTGCTCTAATAGATTATCACTTCATCTAGAGCAGGGCTCTCCAACCTTGGGTCCCCAGATGTTGCTGGCCTACAGCTCCCAGCATACCCATCCAGCATAGCTAATGGTAAGGGATTCTAGGAGCTGTAGTCCAGCAACATCTGGGGACCCAAGGTTGGAGAGCCCTGATCTAGTGGCAGATGTTTTCTCCTACAACTGCTATCAGCTCTAGCCACCACAGCCAGTAGTGAGGAATGTTGAGAGTTGAAGGCCAAAACTTTGGAGGGCCACAAGTTACCCACCCTTGCTTTAGAAGAAAGCTGCATCCAGTCTATTTCTAACCAGCCCATACCTACACCAAACAGTCTCTGGGGAAGAGAGAAGAAGAATGTAAGGTATGACTCTCTAAGCTATAACTCTGCTCCCCCAAACACCTTTTCTATGGGAAGGATGAAAGGGACTAGGTGCTTAACTGCCATCATATGTGACAGAGCAGGAACTACATGACTTCTCTTCCTTCACCACCACCCCCTTTGGCAGAGAAGGAAGAAGCAGAGCAGCCCCTTAGCTCCCAGCCTCCCTTCTGTAAGTTTATTGAGCTTATCCAATTGTATGAATATGTATGTTGTTCTCTGGTTCCTAGCAAGAGAGAAAAATCTTGGAAAGTATTTTAATACAAAGCATAAAAATGTACTTATGATATGGAGTGTTTTGGCATTCCAAGTAATTGAAGTGTATTGACTTTTCCCTGCAGGCCATAGAGAAACATCTTATCAGAAAGTCCAATGGAGGCCTAACTTTTATTGGGGAGTGGAAGAATGGGCATCTTGAAAGAAAGATGGGCCATCTCACATGCTTTGCTGGGGGAATGTTTGCACTTGGAGCAGATGGTTCCCGAGATGATACGGCTGGACACTACCTTCAACTTGGAGCAGAGATTGCACATACATGTCATGAATCATATGACAGGACAAGTATGCATCCTTGCCTGTCTTGGGTTTTGAGTGTGTGTTTTCCTTAATATTTGCCCTTTCCTATTGTAATGGGACTGATCTGGAGCAGTTGAATGTAGAAGAAAAGTCGGGAGAGGGTGTAAACTTTGTAAGAGATTTATTTTGAGCTCATGTCTCTGATATTTGGTTTGAATGGAGAATGTGCTGTGTGTATTTAAACCTAATTTTGAGAAGAGAAACTGCATAAAAACACCTTAGGTTCTGGTAGTCATTAATTGTGGGAAAACTAGAACATGAGGCTATTAAATCCAACAATATAATCCTGTCACAGTGATAACAAACATAGTACGGGGGTCCTTAAGATTAAAAATCTTTAAAAGCTGAGAAATGATCTATGCCCAAATATTTTGGGGTTAATTCTACCTGTCCTTTTCTTAATGCAAGCAGCAAAATCTAGATAATCCAAATTTGTAATCCTGAAAGTTGGGATGGAAGGGGCTAAATGGGCTTCTGACGGATTTCTGACAAACATTTGAAGTCGGGGCTTAGTTATCTATGGTCTTTCTTGTTTATCTGCTAGTAGTGACACATCATGAAATCCATTCTTGGCCCCCAAGGGAGGGAAGGATAAGATACAATTGCCTGAATGTTCCAAAACTAGTTATGTTGAATACTAGCAAGAGATCATTGGTAGTGGAAGAATGGAGGGAACTGGCCTCAGAAGAAGTGTGGCAAAGGATGTATTTTTAATGAGCCTAACCCCAGCCCACCCTTTGGTTGCTTCAGCAGTGGATGGAAGCTGGGCCCTTCTATCCCTGAAGTGGACTAGGCGAAGAGGGAATTCAGTTCTGAGAAACTGGCTTCTCAGAAACCAACTCCCTGTCTTTCTGGGCCATGGGCTAGTGGGGATATTTGCCAGCGGCATGAAGGAAGCATGCACGTTTTGGGAAGATGTGTGTGGGTCATTAAATGGTCAAGAAAAAAAATAGATTAAATCAATTTTCTCATTTTGAAATTAATATATTTCCTGAATAGGCATACATACTAATTAATAGCTATAACAGTTAAAACTGGTTTTGCACACACACACACACACACACACACACACACACACCTTTGGCTAAGCAGCTGACTTTTATCTGCTTTGAGACAAGAGTCAGACTTCTGTTTGGTTCTCTCTGTATGCATGCAACGATACTAAGCCAGATCACTTATTTGAAAACTAAGGATGAAATGACATGCATGTTTATTTATAAATAAGTCATATTGAGAAAAATGAGACTTGCCTCTGAGTAAACATGCATAGAATAGAACTGTAACAATGGTCCAGAATGTCTGGAAGCAAGGGGCGGGGGAGTACTATGGTCCCTGGAGAGCATGCCAGGGACCATAGTATTCTTTGGAAAAAAAACCCCCCGGCTGTAGACACTGTTACGACCCCAGAAGGGGAAATCTGGAATGTCTTCTCAGGGACTTCAACAAGATGCTGACTGAATCTCCTTTCACTTTTGAACCAAGTGCAGGGTATAGAGGAGGCGGCCAGGTGGCCTCTCACATGCAAACAGCCACATGGCCCCCGAGGTAGGCTTTTGCCCCTTGTGGGGTGGAACTGACTGGTAGGGGAGAATAAGAATACATTGGGCAGTGTGGGGAGGAAGGAGGGAATAAGGCTTCCTTTAAGTGGCCCAAAACCCTATTGAGGGGCCCAGTTTATTTTCAGGTAAGCAACTTGTTGCTCACTCTTCAATAGAGATAGTCTAGACAGAATTTAAACATTTTGCTTGAGTGTGCATTCTTCTGTGGAGCCAAGGCTTCTCAAATGCTGGGGCTGAAAATTGATAGGCAGGATGGGAATATGAAACTCAGCAGGCTTTAGATTTCTGTAAACTTCAATGGGTTTTAGATTTCTCTCAGGTTACGAAAAGCCTGATCAAATTTGCAGGAACTGTTGGCAGATGTTAGTAACACAAAAAATATTTGTGACCATTAAAAACAAACATAGATTAATATTTCTCTCTAACTAGCATATGTGATATAGAAATTCCATAAAGCGTTGATGGATTGAATTTTTCCCCTTTTTCCTCTGCAGCATTAAAACTGGGTCCTGAAGCTTTCAAATTTGATGGTGGTGTGGAGGCAGTAGCAGTGCGACAGAATGAAAAATACTACATTTTAAGACCAGAGGTGATAGAAACCTATTGGTATATGTGGCGATTTACACATGATCCCAAATACAGGCAGTGGGGCTGGGAGGCAGCACAGGTAACTCTTGACTACTTTTCCATATGAAAATCAAAATGTTTACTGGCAGTCCATCTCATGTGTGAAGTATTGTGTTTCTGGATAGTTGCCTGCTTCACAGGTGGTGAATTTTTTTTTTTTAATGTAGGGGAAATGAATTAACTACACATCAAACAAGTGCCAGTACTCAGAACGAAACAGCAAGAGTTCCTCTTCCTATCAATTGGCCACAGAAGCTTTACATACACTAGAAAATTACATGATGATAAAAAGTAAAGACCTGTTCTACAAGTAATAAGGTTGAGCTGTAATATGAGCATTTGGAATAAAAGGAATTCTGTACGTTCATACCCCTTCTCCGAGGTCGCTCTGATGACCCTGGAGGAGTAGGCGGCGTGGTTCCTTCCACGCCAGCTGCAGGTGGGGGAGGGGGATTTGAGCGCGGATCCCCCGTTCCAAGGCTGGAGCTCTGACCTCCGATCTGGGAATCGGAAGAATTCCCCTATGGCCCCCTCTGGGCCGCCCATCGATTAAGAAAATAGATGAAATTTAAAATGAATGTTGAAAATTGAAACTATCAGTGTTGTAGTGAACAAAGCAAGGTTTTATTATATGGGTTTGAAAATAATGTAGTAAACCTAAGCATTATCATACAGAAACAGAAGAAATTCATATTTCAGAGGGGAAAGCTCACCTATTTATTTATTTATTTATTTGAAGCACTTTCTGCTGCTTCTCAGCTAAAAAGGCTCTGAGAGAGACTTCTATATAATCACTTAAACAAGTCAGTCCCTGCCTGCAGGGTTACAGTCTACAACAGGGCTCTCCAACCTTGGGTCCCCAGATGTTGCTGGCCTAACAGCTCCCAGAATCCCTTGCCATTAGCCATGCTGGCTGGGTATGCTGGGAGCTGTAGGCCAGTAACATCTGGGGACCCATGGTTGGAGAGCCCTGGTCTAAAAGGACACAACACACGAAGAAAAAAGAATGGGAAGGGAAGAGGGAAAAGTTTAATTCTTTCACCAGGGTTGGTGGAATGGTCCTGCTCTTCCTCTCATCTCACTTAGCTCAGCCTGCTGGAATGGCTGCTGGTGGTGACAACTTTCCTGTAATGTAATTGATGAGTGCTAACATATTTAGATATTCAGTTAAATTTTATTATAGTATATCAACATTATACACAATGTACAATTCTATACACATATGCAGTGCAGTCCTATGGATGTTTACTCAGGAGTAAGTCCCATTGACTTTAATGGAATTTACTCCCTAGTAAATGTGCATAGGATTTAAGTGTTAATTGGAAGTGAACCCACTGAATTCAGTGGAACTTGTTTTGGAGTAAACATGCATAGGATCAGACTGCAAGTGTCCATAGTAACTGGAGGAAATTCGTATCATATGCCCATATTTATTTATATCCCACTCCATTTTGGTAACATAATATCCATGAAAATGGGTGACCGGCCAGATGGACGATTAATAAATATAAGAAAGAAAGAAAGAAAGAAAACATTAGCAGCAGTTAGCATAAATCAGTGTCTAAAAGATCCATAGCTTCTGATTTTGAAATTTCACTTGGGAGTTGCATGGACTTCAGAAAACAGAAGGATGCATGAATTGAAATAAGCTTCTCAACTGTACCACATGTTAGCTTGTTTCTTGATTGTATGGGTGTACTTTCAAACATTTATCAGTCTGTTTCATTTGATGCAGTGATGGAGGGATCTGAGGTAGATGAGAAGTAAGAGGAGTCAGAGGCTGTGTTGGACAAAGGCATTGCACAGTGTTGCAAGAGTTAGATCCAGCATAAGCTTCCCACAGGAAGAAGGGCCCCTTCTGTCTGCATGAGGCTTCTGACCCAGTGGAGGAATCCCACTGGTGAGAAGTGGGAAAGGATCCTCAATTTCTCCCTCTCACTAGAGTTCCCCATGCCCCCCCCCATGTGCTCCAGAGGGTTGGGAGACCCTTGAACAGTGAGGGAGGTGGTGGTGGGGGCTCCAGAAGGAGAATGGAACTTGCGAAGATCACCTCCATCTTTCTGCCGGCAGGAGCATTCTGAGCAGAGCACCACTCAGGGAATGCTCCTGCTGGTAGAAAAGCTGGATCCAGCCTATTGTATTTGACAAACTTCCACTTTGGTCCAAATACCCCCAAATGCTTTTTATTCTGAAATTTGGCACTTTCCCAACATCAACTCCTAAGAGTGTTGTTTGTTTAGCAATCTAGACAAACTTGGTAGCAATGCTGTTATCATTAACATTACTATCTTTACACCTTGGGTCTAGGGGTTTTGCAGAAATGTAATATTATATTCAAATAATATTTTTAAAAGTAAGCTTCCTTTGAATGCTTCATTATGGTTAGATCCCAAAGAGAGAAACTTAATGTGTGGAAGTAGTGTTATTATCCCTTGTGTGTGGGGAAACTTGGAACAAATATAGGAAGATTTTGTGTTTGGATAAATCTCATATAGGTTCTAACTTGTTAGACTGTTGCAGTGCATTGTGTGTGGGACTGCCTTTTTAAAAAGTCCAGAAACGGCAGTTGGTCCAAAATAGGGCTGCAAGATTATTAACTGGAACTTGATGGTTCAATCATATTATACAAGTGCTTTATGAGCCGCACTGGCTGCATTTCTGGGCCCAATTTAAGCTGGTGGTTTTAACCTTTCAAGTAACGGCTTGAGGCCAGGTTACCTGAAAGGCCACGCTTACCTACTCGAACCTTAAGAGCCTCTTTATAGGCCCTGTTCTGTGTGCTCCTGCCAAATGAGGCAAAGTGGGTGGACCTTTTTGGTGGTGGCACTTCGGCTGTGGAATACCCTCCACAGAGAGGCTTCCCTGGCACCATATTTTTGGTGTCAGTTGAAAACCTTTTTATTAATCTAGGCCTTTTAAACAATTAAGACAATAGAATGAAGAGATGAAGTCTCAAGGTGTTGAAAAAAAAGAAGTTTTATTCCTTAAAGTAGCCCACGTCAAGGAATAAGGGTGCAATCCAATCGGGATGCCCATAGCCCTCCGAACTCGGAAGATTATGAGCATCCTGTGGAGGGTGAGAGGAGAGCGGAGGCAACCTTCACCTCCATGCTCCTTCCGCCCTGCAACTCAGCTAGATGGCCGATTTCAGCTGTGTAACTGAGGCGCCTCAAAGCAGGAGGGAAGGAGGCTGAGGTGCCAGCAGGATACTTCGTATCGTGGCAGCACCTGTCTCCTCCCCTTCCCTGCCCCGCAAACCCCATCTCCGAGGTTACATTTGTGACCTCAGAGCCGCAGCCAGAGAACTTGTGTTGATGGGCGACCATATAAATCTAGTTGTAGTAATTAAGTAATAATGATTTGAAAAAGAATTTAACAAGAATGTAACAGGCCTTGGCTTTTACTAATTGATTGATTGGGATCAATCAGTAGAGAGACTCGATAAAAATGTTCAAGTGGTTATTAATGTAGAAGTCCAAGGTAGAATTGTGGGAGGGACCATATCCCCCTCTGCCTATTTGAACTCTTTAAGATCAGTCATTTTTGTCTCATTGATTAAGCAAATCAGAAGTAGAACTTATTCTCTCACATTTGAAACTATTATAGATGAGAAAAGAAACTTACAAACAATCTGTCTTTGGGGTTGTGGGCATATATTTGGGGTGGTGGGAAGATAATAGCTACACAGTTTGTACATCAAGAGATAATTATTTTATATTGTGCTCTCAAGGATATTTGAGATTGTATGGATGATAAAAGCTTTATTGGAATAACTCAGAATTGTGTTGGAAATGTGGGAAAGAAAGGAGTAACGTTAAACAGTGTTAGTAGTTATGTATGATTAAAGTGGGAACTGTTTGGACACAAATTCTGGCCCTAGTTAATCAAACTTTGAAAGTTGTTGCCACTTCAATCGCTGTCAATCGCAAAGCAATTATCTAGGAAGGCAAAGACCCCAAAATTGGACTCTCAGAAGAAAAAGCAGAAGGTGACAAAGAGGCCACAGGATCCTGTCACAAAACCACTTCCACCGATACCACCACCACCACTGATGTTGGATTCTCCAATCCCAATGTCCATATCGGTACTGACACAGGACTCAGTTCCAGTTGCTTCAATATCTGAGGGTGAGATAAGAGACCCAGAACCGGAACAGACAATCAGGACCGGAACAGACAATTGCCTCACAATAGCTCTCCACTCAGATACTCCTGGTGTCGAGACAAGTCTCCAAATTCGAGAGCTCAAAGTCTTACCACTCAGAGAGAGGAGAAAGAAGCTGTGGAGTCTGTAGACCTTGTGATCGCTCCTGGTTGCCCTTATCTGCCTGGGATCGGCAGTAGCAGTGGTCATTATCTCCCAAGCGAACATATTATTGGGACAAATGGCATTCAAGACGAGACTGTGAGCAGCTTTGATACCTTGGCGTTGTGTCTCCTCAGTACCAATCTGTGCCATCTGTAGACCTAGAGATGACATATTCCTCCCACCACCTCCAGCACCGTTGCCCAGACTTTTACAGGGCATACCACATCGGGTGCCTTCGCTGTCCACCTTGACAGTACCATTGTCTGTGCAGCAGAGACCCTCCCCTCTGGTCACCCATGACCGGATGGCTGCACTGCTGTGGGAGCAAACCATCAGACGTGATACTTCACCTCATTCGACTATGGATGACTATCACTCTTCCTCTTCGTCATTAGCACAAATGTTACAGCACATTGGCAATCAAATTAAAGAAGTGTTGAGAGTTGTGAAAGACCTGGAGTCCTCAGTTACACCGAGAGATACAGGTCTTGTTAATTTGGATAAATCCAATGTGCTTTCATGTTCTGGAAATCTGGACAGGTTCCATCGACACCACAAAATAAATTCAAAGCAGCACTTTGATTTTAAATCTTCTAAAAGTTGCATGTTAAAACAGAGGGACAGGAGCTTGGTTTTACAAGCTTCTCAAGTAGTTGTGACAATCTTCCCTTTTAATGGGCAGGTTTTGCCCTGGAACTCAGTTGCCAGGGTGAATCATAATCTTAGACAAATTTTAAATATTAGATTTTCAGATTTGCTGTCAGCAGAGTTGTTATTTGTTTCCTCGAAGTATGTAAGGGTTCTTCTTAGTTTTGATGAAGCTATCATCCCCAAGTTAATAATGAGAAAAAAAGGAAACAACTAGCAAACGTTGATGTTTTTCCATCTTGAGTCTTTAAGGATCTCTGAATTAGACTACTGATCTTTACAAAGAAGTGCCCAGCTATGTCTTCAAAGCGCAGTAATAGTCCCCTTAAGTTGAGCAACATTAGAGAATTTGCTACTAGGCCTGGAAATTCTCCGGGTGATAACGATGTAATAGAAGAACTTCTTATTAACAGATTTGCTAAGTTACCAGCAGAAATTCAGGGAGACTTACTTGATAGGCTGCAGCAGTTAAGATTAAGACTCTCCAAATTAAGGGTTACAGAAACAGAATTACATTATTTTAATCAAGAATCAGGAATAAAAATATCTATGCCTAACGATCCCCAGGTGGGCTCAAGGCTTAAGGAAAATATTGAAACCTCAAGCCTGTCAACAGTCAATTATGATGCTCTTGGAGAAGGCAAGCTCCCAGCCCAAGCACAGAATTGCCCCCTTGAACGGATATCAGGATCATGTAGAAAAATTGTCTCGCCCTCGCTACCTGAATTACAGACTAATAAGTACTGGATGGATTTCAGATTCCTGGGTCCACAGGAAATTGCTTCCCCCCCCCCCAAATAAGCCTGCTCCTGAACCCCAACAAGCCTTGATTCCTATAAAGATAAATTATCCGGAATGGGTGTATTTGGAGGGATAAAGAAGGAATTGGATGAGTCATAGATCCTCTGTCCTCCAGAAAGCCCTGGCTAGTCAGTCTGCTATTTTACGTTATTTTTTATAATAAAGGGGGTCAATATATACCCCCAGCTGATTTACCAACTATGACCCTATCTGGACAGGCAGAGCCTAGCAACAGTGATCGATGCTCTGGTAACTTCTCGTTTGGACTACTGTGACGCACTCTACGTGGGGCTGCCTTTGAAAATGGTCCGGAGACTTCAGTTGGTTCAAAACAGGGCAGTGAGGCTGCTAACAGGGACTGGCTGACAAGAACATATTATGCCAGTCCTCTGTGATTTACACTGGTTACCAATTGAAGTCCGGGCCTGATTCTAAGTGCTTAAATTAACATTTAAAGCCCTAAACGGTTTGGGGCCAAGTTATCTGAAGGAACGCCTCGTCCCATACATGCCTGCCCGAACCCTGAGATCTTCTTTGAAGGCCCTTCTCAGAGTGCCCCCCTCCAAAAGAAGCTAGGAGGGCAAATGTTGTTCCTATCTCCAAAAAGGGCAAGATGGAGGAACCTGGGAACTATCATTTTTTGATCGGGTAACCTCCCTTGTGGACTATGGGAATGCTGTGGAAATCATATATCTGGACTTCAGCAAAGCTTTCGACAAAGTGCCTCATGATATCCTGATTAGCAAGCTAGCTAAAAGTGGGCTAGATGGAACAACTATCAGGTGGATCCACAATTGGCTACAGAATCGGACTCAAAGAGTGCTTATCAATGGTTCCTTCTCAAACTGGGGAGAGGTAACGAGCGGGGTACCACAGGGCTCGTTCCTCGGCCCAGTGCTATTCAACATTTTAATCAATGACTTGAATGAAGAAGTGCAGGGAATGCTTATCAAATTTGCAGATGACACAAAGTTGGGTGGAACAGCAAATACTCTGGGAGACAGAAACAAAATTCAATGCGATCTCAATAGTCTGGAGCGCTGGGCCGAAAACAACAGAATGAAATTTAATAGGGATAAGTGCCAAGTGCTACGCCTAGGGAAAGGAAACCAAATGCACAATTACAGAATGGGGGACACTTGGCTCAACAATACTACAAGTGAGAAGGATCTTGGAATTGTGGTAGATCACAAGCTGAATATGAGCCAGCAATGTGATGTGGCTGCAAAAAAGGCAAATACTATTTTGGTCTGCATTAATAGAAGAATAGCTTCCAAATTGTGTGAAGTGATAATCCCCCTTTACTCAGCACTGGTTAGGCCTCATCTTGAGTACTGCATCCAGTTCTGGGCACCACACTTTAAGAAGGACGTAGACAAACTGGAGAGGGTTCAGAGGAGGGCAACAAGGATGATAAAGGGACTGGAAACAAGGCCCTATGAGGAGAGACTGAAAGAACTGGGCATGTTTAGCCTTCGGAAGAGACTGAGGGGAGATATGATAACACTCTTCCAGTACTTGTCGCAAAAAGGTGGGCCAGGATCTCTTCTCGATCATCCCAGTTTGCAGGACATGGAATAATGGGCTCAAGTTACAGGAACTCAAATTCCACCTAAACATCAGGAAAAATTTCCTGTTCGAGCAATAAGACAATGGAACCAACTACCTAGGGAGGTGATGGGCTCTCCCACTCTGGAGACATTCAAGGTGCAGCTGGGCAGCCATCTGTCAGGGATGTTTTGACTTGGATTCGTGCGTTGAGCAAGGGGGTTGGACTCAATTGCCTTGTAGGCCCCTTCCAACTCTACTATGATTCTATGAAGTCAACTTGCTACTCACCCATATTGCTGACATGAAGAATGCTTAGGAAAAAAATTGAAATTTTCTTGCCATGAATGTCTGCTTTCTGAGCATCGTGGATGGCATTCCGCCTGCCTCTTCTTCCAGGACCAGTGATATCTAGAGGCTTCTTTTATTTATTTTATTTATTTACATTTATTTTTCGCCCATCTGGCCGGCAAACCGGCCACCCTGGGCGATGTAGATAAAAACAGGATAAAATACATTTAAAACAGTATAAAATTTTAAAATCTTCTCCCATCACCGTACATGTGTGGTAGTAGGCAGGGCCTTCCAGGGAAGTTCCAGAGAACTTAAGAACGCTTGGTGGAAAAAGAAAGCTGAAGAAATTCAACAACTTGCAGAATCTCATGATGCACGGGGCTTTTTTAAGGCCACAAGGGCCATTTATGGACCAAAAACCTATGGTACAAACCCTTTACAATCAAAAGATGGCACCAAACTCTTAAAAGACAAAGAGTCTATTGCACTGCGTTGGAAAGAGCATTATTATGATCTTTTAAATCGTAAATCTAAGTTGGATAATGAGATTTTTTCGCAAATCCCGCAAAAACAAATTAGAGAGGAACTTGCAATACTCCCCACTTTGGATGAAGTAAAAAAAGCCATTAATCAAATGAAGAATAACAAAGCTAGTGGACCAGATGGGATTCCTGCTGAAATCTTTAAAGAAGGGCCCCCCGAACTTGTACATCTTCATAAACTCATCAAAAAAATCTGGATAAGAGAAGAGATCCCAGAAGACTTCAGCTAACATCGACAGTGAAATTCAGCATCGTTTGAGCTCCGCAAGTGCCGCGTTTTCTCGAATGAAACATAGAGTGTTCGAGGATCGGGATATTTGTAAGAAGACCAAAACACTGGTTTATGAAGCCATTGTATTGCCAACTTTATTGTATGCCTGCGAAACATGGACTATCTATAAATGTCATAATTATCACCCTCTTTAAGAAGGGTGATAGAACAGACTGTGGAAACTATCGGGGCATTTCTCTCTTAGCTACCGCAGGTAAAATATTTGCTAGGATTCTCGCAAACCGTCTTCTAGCTATTTCAGAAGGGATCCTCCCTGAAACTCAATATGGTTTCCGCCCTTCTAGAGGGACAGTAGACATGATTTTTACTGCACGTCAGCTCCAAGAAAAATGCCGGGAGCAAAATCAACCCCTTTATATGGCATTTATTGATCTAGCTAAGGCCTTTGATACTGTAGACCAAACAGCTCTCTGGACTATCCTTATGAAAATTGGATGCCCCAATAAATTTGTGAATAGCTTGCGACTTCTCCATGACAACATGACGGCAACAGTTTTGGACAACAACGGCTCTCATGGTGCTCCATTTAAAGTGGGATCAGGTGTTAAACAGGGATGTGTTATCGCCCCAACTTTATTTGCTATTTTCATCGCCATGATTTTACATCTTGTCGAGGGGAAATTTCCCACTGGTGTGGGAATTATATATCGAACAGATGGAAAGCTTTTTAATCTCAGCAGGCTGAAAGCAAAAAGTAAGGTCCGTCGTGGAACTTCAGTATGCTGATGATAATGTGGTCTCCGCACATTCAGAGGATGATCTCCAAACTATCCTAAATGCTTTTGCAGAAGCATTCGAAAAACTTGGTCTCTCACTTAACATCAAAACAACCAAAGTGCTTCATCAGCAAGTGCAAGCTAACCCTTTGGTGATGCCATCTATCCAGCTTGGTGGGACAATACTGGAAAATGTCGATCATTTTCTCTATCTTGGCAGCTATCTTTCTGTTACAGCTAACATCGACAGTGAAATTCAGCATCGTTTGAGCTCCGCAAGTGCCGCGTTTTCTCGAATGAAACATAGAGTGTTCGAGGATCGGGATATTTGTAAGAAGACCAAAACACTGGTTTATGAAGCCATTGTATTGCCAACTTTATTGTATGCCTGCGAAACATGGACTATCTATAAACGTCACTTCCACCTCCTTGAAAGATTTCATCAACGTTGCCTCCGGAAAATCCTGCAAATTACCTGGGAAGATAGGCGAACAAATGTCAGTGTACTGGAAGAAGCAAAGACTACTAGCGTTGAAAAAATGATCCTTCAACGCCAACTTCAGTGGACCGGTCATGTTGTTCGAATGTCTGACTGCCGTCTCCCAAAGCAGTTACTTTATTCCCAACTCAAGGATGGAAAGCGGAATATCGGTGGTCAGTATAAGAGGTTTAAAGATGTTCATAAGGCTAATCTAAAAAAATGCAATATAAACATCGAAAACTGGGAAGCTCTGGCCCATGAATGATCTAAATGGAGGTTGGCCTCTCACAAAGGTTCCATGGACTTTGAAGAAGCCCGAGTGCAAGGCGAAAGGGAGAAACGTGCTAAGCGAAAAGCACATCAAACAAACCCTTTACAGGACCATCTTCCATCTGGTAACCTGTGTCCTCACTGTGGGAAGCTGTGTGGATCTAGAATTGGCCTCCACAGTCACTTACGGACCCATCGCTAGAGTCTACACAATTTTCTTTAGAATTTCCTCCTTTAAAATTTTTCTTTTTACCCTGGAAGACAATCTTACTCGGTCACGAGTGATCGCCTGATGATGATGACACAAAATAAAAACAGGATAAAATACATTTAAAACAGTATAAAATTTTAAAATCTTCTCCCATCACCGTACATGTGTGGTAGTAGGCAGGGCCTTCCAGGGATATTCCAGTGTTGTTCTTTTTTCCTTTATGTTCCACATTACTGATGTTTATTGTTCTATAGCAGTTCTCAGTTAGTGAAGGACCACATTATGTTTGGTGTCAGTGTAGAGGACAGGCTGTTGATGTCAGTGTTCCAGAGAAATGGGTTGAGGGGCAGTCTTGCTCTTCTAGTTGATCTGGGGATCAGGGTGGCTTCTCCCCTAGGAGAGGCAAAGATTAGGGGCAATATCCAATGGTGCCCACACACAAGTGGGAACCATGGCTAGTGTAACAAGTAGCTAGCAATTCTTAAAGCAAATGAAAATGAACAGCAATGGTTATTTCCAGAATGGAGCAGGTCAGAGGAGCTTGCAGAAGGGAGCTCCGCTGACCTGTCCTGATCTGGAAACACTAGTTTCCGCTTGTTTCTGGGGTTTCTTTAGGAAGCGCTAACTCCCTGTTGCGCTAGCGGTTGGCCCCATGGGCACAATGGAATGAGTGGAAGCACAGCAGCAGTATTGGATACTGCCATTGCACCAGATCAGTCTCCAGAGGCCCTGGATGATCTGAAGCCTTTGTCATAGAAGTGGACGCTGCCTGTTTGCTCCAGGAGGAAGTGCCGTCCAAAGTGAGGAATGCCCTCTGTGATGCTCAGGGAACAGAAATTCACAGTAAGAGAATTTCTGGGTTTTATGGCATTGTTGCTTTGGTCCAAGATAATGAGATAAAGTAAGTCATAGAATGCTTTCCCTTTTTTAGACAAATGTCTTCATGTGGCACGCCTCATACAACAAACATTTCAGTTGTATTGCAGGGGCAATCAGGTGTAATAGCACAGTTTAATTACTGATGAAAGAACCATAAGAACAAGAGGCATCCCATAACTTACAATGAACATTTGTGCTATCCTTAATATGCTCTCTCTGATCTCAAGGTCAGGCCTTAAAAAGGTACAAAAACAGTTGGGTACAAAATATTTTAAAAGGAATTTAGGAATAGTGTTCCATATTCCTACTGGTTTGTGAGAACAGACTAAACAGACATTTTGGCTATAATATTCCAAGAGTTGTTACTATGCAATCATAACCCCTGTACAACTGCCAAATTGTTATCCTTTCTTGCAGTGACAAATACCTGGTGTCAGTCTTGTTTTTCTCCTTCTGCCTTCCTGCTTTTTGGTTATGTAGTCTTCCACACTATGGTACAGTTGAATGTGACCTAACTAGACCCAGCTGTGAAGAACTGGCTGGTAGAGCATTAATTATGTTTCCCCCCTTTCGTATAGGCCATTGACAAGTACTGCCGAGTGAGTGGTGGATTTTCTGGCGTGAAGGATGTCTACTCCTCAGCTCCTACATATGATGATGTACAGCAAAGCTTCTTTCTCGCTGAAACACTAAAGTAAGCAGATTTTTCTTCTTGATATTTATCTGAGCAAGCTTGGAACAGTGGAGTTCAAAGAAAGATACCCATTTCTTATATGATTGTTGTTAATTTAATTCAGTGTTCTCCAACCTTGGGTCCCCAGATGTTTTTGGCCTACAACTCCCAGCATCCCCAGCCAGCGTACGCTGGGGACCCAAGGTTGGAGAACACTGATTTAATTGTTGTTATTTTTCTCACATATTGTATTTTAATTTATTTTTTGGTAAACTACTGTGGAATTGATGAAGGGCAGTATAAAATGTTTTAAATGAATAAATGTAACATTTTGAGTCAACAAATGACCTATTTATGAGGGGAGGTGAACCATAGAAGAACACCCACCGGTACATAGGATGTAACAATGTAGACAGACTGACAGAAAGGCACAATGTATCACAATGTACTGACTGTATCATAAGAATAAAAAGAATATTAATAAATCCTGTATTAATTAGAGACCAGGCAAAGGTTGCACATTTTCAGGACCAATGCTTCTGAGATCCTGAAACTGCATTACTTTCCTCGTTCTTATCATTTCTACTGTTACTTGTTTAACATCAGAAAGTATCAAAGGAGTTGCTTTCTGTCAAGACTAGTTGTGTTTATATCCTATATCCTATAAGGATGTACCTCTTCTGGATATTTTATAGTGACAGGCTATTAGTATGTTTTACCATGGGCTTGTTTTCGTTCTATATTGTCTCCTTTCCTCCATGCAAAAGAAATTACAAATTGTGTCTATGCTGCCAATACCTGCCCAAAGGAAAATTGTCTTTAGTCAAGGCAGTATGTGTGTTTGAAAATGTGTTTTACATAAAGAAGTGTCTAGCCCTTATGCGTGTTTTTTGTTTGTTTGATTTTGGCGGCGGGGGAGGGGGGAGTTCTGCAACATATTGGCAGTGACCTCTGAATACAGACAAATGTTTAAAAATATATTGGGAAGGACTTCCAGTGACAATAGATTATACTTTTATGCTCTGTACAGCTTTTAGTCATTCATTAGACAAATCCTTCTGGTCTGATCTTTATCTTTTCTCCTTCACATCTACATTCTTGACATGGTTGAATTCTGTGAAAACCCAGATATTACAGTTTGTGGGTGGGGGATAGAATTTAAGTTTACAGAATTTAGAATTCTTTGGAACATAATCTTGATGCCTTAAATGTTGCAGAACAGCAGCATTAATACTGCATTTGCCCAATGCAGAGATTTCATGTAGGACTAGGAAATATCATAGTCTAAAAGTCATTTAGACTATGCTCATGCTGGCTCAGCTTGTCTGAGTGTGGAAAGCTAAACAGGGTCAGGCCTGGTTATTACTTGGATGGGAGACCTCTCCTCTAGTTTCCTGCATTGAGCAGGGGGTTGGACTCGAGGGCCTTGTAGGCCCCTTCCAACTCTATGATCCTATGGCTAACCTCCAGCCTGCAGGGCTAATGTGGCCCATGAAGGTTCCCCAACTGGCCTGCAGAGTGCCCGTGGATTCCTCCAGGAAGTGTGACTTGGCTTCCAAGGGGGGACATAACCATGAAGATGTGGGTGCATGCAAAGCCAGGGACTTGGCCAGTGCTGGGAGGAGCCAATCCTGCCAACGCCGGCCAAGTCCTCTGCTGTCCCCATCGGGATGACAAGCAGCACATGAAGCCAGGGACTCAGCTGGTGCTGGGAGGAACTCCTTGGGGTCTGAAAAGGAAAGATTCATTTTATGGGTATACATTGAGGCCTGCAGGCCAACATCCACAGGTTTCATCAAGGTCAAGGAGCTCCAGTGTGGCATCTCACCTTGAATGGAACTCCAAATAGAATTTCCTACAAAAAAAAAATAAAAAAAAAATGGGGTGAGAAATATAACTTGGTCCCAAGAGGTGGGGGGGGGGGTGCACAATGTTTATGTTGTATTTTTTGTTGTTGTATTCATTATTTTAAATTTTAAAAAAAATTAAAAAAAAAAGAATTTCCTCATGTTAATTTTGTAACAAAATGCCCCATTTGTGAACATACAATTTATTTCAATTATTTATTTTATTTAATAATAAAATATTGTTTAATAATTTATTTTAGGTGCAATCCAATCGGGATGTCTGTTACCCTCTGAACTTGGAGGAATATGGGCACCCTATGGAGTGTGGGAGGAGCGCGAAGGTGAAGGTCGCCTCTGCACTCCTTCTGCCCTGCAGTTCAGCAAGTCAGCCGATTTTGACCGTCTAGCTGAGGCTCTTTGTAGCGGGAGAGAAGGAGGCTGAGGCACTGCCAGGATACATCGTATCTTGGCGGCCCCTGTCTTCTCCCTGCCCCCTTGGAACGCCCCCTAAGCCCCATCTCCAGGGTTCAACTCGGAGACGCAGCTGGCATAGTTCTGTCCACAGCAGCTGTGAGAGCGTGGAGGAGGGTGCTCTGAGCACTGAGACCTTGCTATTTGGTCGGAGCGATTTTCCGACCTCGTAGCTCGGTCTCCGAAAAATCCTATGGCTGTCTAGACACTGTCTAGCAGACATAGGATTGCGCTGTCCATTTATTTGGACAATCACAGCAGTATGTTTTTATTACATACTGCGTTAATATACATAATTCCTAAAGGTCTTCACAATATGGAAAAAAAGCACAATTATTCACAACAAAGAAAAAATATGTGAAATCTTTAATGGCATACTGAAAATTATTATTCCAATACACTACAGACAGAATTCACTTTCTCATAAATCCCTCACTATTACACCGCCTTTGGTTTCTCAAATAAGAAGTCATTTTAGACATCCATAATTAATTAATTAATCCATTTTTAGTCTGAGGTTATCTTGCTTAGACCAGACATGGTGACAGCCTTTCTGTTGCTCCCTTGAACTTGTTTTCTCTCTCTGACTTTGCAGGTATTTGTATTTGCTGTTCTCCAATGATGATCTCCTACCTTTGGATCACTGGGTTTTTAACACAGAAGCTCATCCCCTGCCTGTTTTACATCTAGCCAACACAACACTTTCAGGAAATCATGCATATCGATAGAAACTATTCCAGGACAAGGACAAAATACTTTATTTTAGCTGTGTTTTGTTTACATGGACCACTTCAGACTTAAGGCTTGAGAGAAGACTGATGAGAGTTTAATTAATCAAGAACATTGAATCAAGAGAGAGGATCAAAACTGCACTCTTAAGCATGTAGATAAATTTTAAAATTCCATTTTATACATGACCAAAACAATCTAGTGCAGCGTGTGTCAGAAAGAGACCTTGTACATTTGCAACTGAGAAGGTGGAGCATAGTGTTTAAGGATTCAAAAACCAAGGGAAATACTTCCTGCCCAATGTCAGGAGTGAGCTACAATTGGTACTCTTGATCTTTGTAGTGATCTGTCTCCTGCCCAGATGATGTGGATTCCTGATATTTTGTCATTTGCTTTTTCTTTCGGTGATGGCATGAGCAAAACATTGACAGGCAACAAAAGTGCACTAATAGCACCCATATTTGAAGCTGCTCTACTTGTTTTGAATTTTCTACTCTTCATCAGTCTGTCCAGACTGGCAGCCATTCCCAGTGCCTCTGAGACCCTTGCCTCCTTTTATTATTAATAATAAAACAATAATAATAATAAAAATAAAAATAATAATGATCAACCATGTGTTCTTGTTCATCAGTAAATGGGATATGGAAAGCATCAGCACCTTCTCTCAATCTGTCATTTTAGGATTTGGAAAGCTGCTTTCACTGCAGAGTTGTTTCTTACACCATCATGACAAAATTACCCGATGCGGTCTACCACTTGATCAAGATTCCCTTCAACTAAGTTGCTATAACTTTGTCTATGAAGCCTGGAGTTTCATTTAGATCTCACTCTTTTTATTTGTACAGTATTCAAAAATTGAAGAACTATCTTATAAGAGATGTCTTTACTAGTCTTAAGTCTTCTGAGTAAGACTTATCTGCGTATAATAGTGGTGTTTTTTTGGATCTTTTGTAAAAGCTGGAGTCTGAGGAGGAGTTGTCAGTCTTCATGTACACAATAGAAATTCTACCATTTGATCTCCAGTGAACTGGAAACATAACACCTATTAGCATCTGTCATATTAGAGAACAGATCAATAGGAATTTGAAAGTGATTTTTACTTTGCAGTGCATTCTTATCATTACTAGATGCTATTGGCAACAATTTGGGTTAGAAACTGCTTCTTTGATTTATAAAAATGGACTTGTCAGTTTCAATTAAAGAGAAGCTTTGGGCATGTTTTTCTGAGCAGGATATTTAAAAGTTTCATGTGAATATTGTTCATGTATATTGGAATCTGATTTCCTGGTGAATACAGATAACAAACCTTTATTTTCTCTTGGTATGCGTACCTTTTGAAAAGAGTGCTGAAATCCAAAAGGTTAAAAATAACCTGTGCTGACCATTGGGACCTTATCATGCCTCAAGGACATAACAGATCTGCAGCTCAGCAAACCATTTAACTAGGTAACTGTTAACAAACATATGATCCAATTCTATGAAATATAAGTTAAATGTAGTTTGCATATTGCAATCCCTATGCTGGAGATCACTGTACCCAGTTTGCAGTGGCACATTATCTGCAGCTGGGGCTCTGGGAATCTATCTGGCTAGGATCATGCTGCATTCTGATCTGGAAGCCAGTATCTTATTAATTCCTCTAGCCCACATAGTTGCAGAGATAAACCTAAAAAACATAATGGGGGTATTTATGGAATATTTACAAGGTAGTATAGGAAGATTTCAGGCATCAGGAGATTGAGATTTCCTCAGCACAGCTACTAGACACACCCATGACCTCTAGCCCATGTTTTACTGTCCCTCCAGATCTGTTTTTCACATTTCAATACCCTACCTTTTCCCTCATCCTGTTTTCCTTTCCAAGTCCCTCAATAAAATCAAAATTCTACATTAAAAAGTAAATAAAGTATTCAAATAAGAGCATGTACAGTTTTGGATAATGTAGTCCCAAGTTCTTTCAGTTCTACAGTCCAGCAATAGAATTTGGTATATTTAACACAGAAGTCTAGAGCTGTTGTGTCTAGTACAAGGCTGAAAGTTGGAAATCTGTCTCCAGAAACTGCTGTGTTATTGCTTTTATTGATCCTAATTTAAGTATTGATACTGTTCACATTGAACCCAGTGGCAGAACTCTGCATGATGTCCAAACTGTTTATTTTGCTGAAAAACAATATACAAGGGGTGGCTAAAATGGTTCTCAACCTAAATAGAATGGAGTTGGGTTTGGAATTAAGTGAGAAAATTTTCAGCTACCTCATGCATATGGAAACAGTACATAGAATATACAGTCTTGGATCCTTGTGCTTAGAAGTACCACATTACTGCTAAAGTTGTCTTCCCCATATATATTAATGTGCAGACTTAATATTTTTTCCCTTTTCCAATTTAGAGTAGAATTACACATTACAATAACACACCCTCTCCCTTCTAAACTTTTTTTCAGACTACTGGGCGTGCAGTTTGCCACAGCTTCCAGTATGCTTCTTTCCCCCTCTCCCTTACTAGTTACCAGTGTGCATAGTGCATGCATGCATTGATTAAAATAGGTGGGCAATAGCTCTCTGGTCTATTTGTAGTAAGGAACAACTAACAGGTGCTCCCCCTACCCATTTTTTTAATTGGGCTGCTGAAGCTAGGAAAGCTTGAAGGAAACTAGGAATGGACTTTTGTGTGAAAGGACTCTGATGATCTCAGATCTGGTACTGAAAACGAATTCCTGGGCTAAGCCATGTGCTCAGGGGCACATTGTTCCTTAATTACAAGTACTGTACATGCCCACCCTCCCTCAGCAGTATTTTGCACTGGGCTTTGAATGGATTCTAATTTTTTAAAAAAGATCCCACAACGTTGATCTGTCCACCCCTGTAAAAAGGAATGTTCATTAATGAAATCACAGTACAAAAAGGAATCCTGAAGTGACTGTGGATCACATCTACATTGCTTTTTGCAAGGTGTATTAATGTGCTCCTGTGCGTAGATAATGTGTAAAGGGGGTGGGGGAAAGAGAGGAAGAAAAAAGACGCAAACAGAACTGTGGCAAAATATGCATACACAAATTCAAAAATTAATATTAGACATCCTTCAGGTTAAACTGTCAGAGCAGAAGATGGGGCAGAGCCTATGAAACAAAAGCAAACGCAGTGGACATCCGCTCAGGGCCAGCATTGTTGAGCAACTGCTGAAGCTGACATGCCTTCAGGGGCCCACTGCCAACCCCCAGAACCCTGCTACTCATTTCAGTCTGTTCACCTGTCCCCTCCAAATGAGGGAACAGGAATAAGGAATAGGAACAGCAGATCAGTCTCCACTCACTTTGCCATCTCCCACTGGGCAGTACTGTGAATTGGTCCTATGGGGGCAGGGCTAGTGAATGAGTAGCAGCAACAATGAGGAAGAGGCTACTTAGGGAGTGGGTCCTCTCAAGGGCCTTTTGCCCAAGAGTCCCCCCCCTTCCAAACTGCCTCTGTTTATCTTGAATCGTGATGTGGTTTCCCCATCCCCACCAGCACCAGTCAGTGACATGGAAACACTATGCCATGACATTGTAACTTTGTTGGGGACAAACAAAGGGGTGTCATTTTCAGCAGCATCCCATTGTCTGCCATAAGATCTGGTTTGCTTGTAACACTAAACATGGTTTATTTAACCCATGGTTAAATAAGTGCTTGACAAACAATCAAACCATGATTTGTTTTCTCAATCCCTGGGTTGGTTGTTAACGTCCTCCTTTGCCTGCTCTCTTGCTGTATCCTAAATGCCTTTGCAGTAGTACTGACATGTAGAGCAGCTGGGTTTATTTACCACTCTTACCTGCTGCCTCTGTAGCCTGGGGAAACGGCCCATAAACAACCTGCATTTCTGGGTTCATCATAATGACAATCCATGGTTTAAACAACCCGGAGTTCACAACACAACAACAAACCATGGGTTCTCTTTCTGTCTTGTTCGTGGTTAAACATGGTTTGTTAGCATGGCTGGGTTCGCACATCACAACAACCCAGAATTCAACAACCCATGGGTTAAATAAACCATGGGCTAGCATTATGTGTGAATTAGGCCAATGTGTGGTTATACCCTAAAATGCCTGTACTCCAAAAGAGTAAATGAAAACAATAGTTGAGACTTGAAAGGGAAGAGTCTGAAGAACACCAGTAGTGAGCTCTCCTATGGCACAGGTGAATCCATTGCTATAATTGACATTAGAAAAATAAAAGTTGTAGTTCAAAATAATTACTACTATAAATAATAGCCACTCAAGTTAATTGTGACTTGTATGGCTATTTACTGGAAACCAAAAGCTGAATGAAATTGCTACAATTGCTTTCCTAGCATCATTAAAATTAATTATCTAAGTAGTATTTAATGACTTTAGGCAAGTATTTTTGTTCTGTTTTAAAGAAGTGGCTTAAAATTTTCCACTCTTTGTTATAACTGCTGGTAATTTGAGCTGAGCCCTTGGTTTCTTTGCTCCTGCAAACTTCTTCTGCATCAGGAGGAATGGGGGGAGCACTGTAATCACTCCTAGTTTGTTCTTATTCTTTTGATCATACAAAACATAAAATACTTCCCCTAATTCTACTTCGAATCCAGTGACAGAATTATATCAAGTCCAAGCTCCCCATGCCACTTCCCCATTATTGTGGCTTAAGTTACAAAACTGCTTACATTCATTTCCTCTAAGTCTCACACATAGAGTTAACTCTCTACCACAAAAAGGGCTAATTTTAGATCCTGAGCCACTTCAAAATAAAGAGGGAGATTTTCACTAATCAGACGCAATGCCATTTCTCTCTTGTTCAGTCATTTAACAAATTGCAAATATTGCTTAATCATCTAGTTTATTGCAGCACTTACTAGTTTTACTACTTCTAATGCCATTCCTGTTCTACCTCTCAAATTATATATGTATGGTACAGAGACAACTCCTTGTAATCACAGCCATGTAGTGTGGCTCTTCAACTCTGGCTTCAGTTGACTCATTTCTTGTTCCTTTTCTGAAATTAAGATAAACTGAGGGGTGAATATATGCACTGTTACTCTCACATGATGAATGTAGTAGTTACTTGTAAAGATGCAAAAGTATTTGCATCATCACCACAGATTGACTGGGGCTATAGATATGACGAGAGGCATGTAATTATAAGAATTGTTTAAACAATGTATTGAGTTAGCTATTGTAATCTAGCTGCAACAAGGGTAGAGAATTGTATTGAAATCTTGTTTTACAGATGGGGAAAAAAAGGGTATAAGTAAAAATTCAGTACTGCTGACATTCTGCATACATTGCTATAGGCTTTTTAAATGACATTTTGTGTTTAGTTATGTGTTTACAACCCCTACATTCTAACCAAACACACAGTAATAGCTAATCCCATATTTTTTACAATATGCCCACTCCCCATCCCCAAAGAAACTCCTGAAAATCTTCTACTTCATATGACAACCTTACCATGCAATACCCCAGAAAGTATGGTTTATTGTGGCTAGTTCACACATGCATGTACATCACTAATTCTCTCTGCATGAGACTACTGCACTGGTTGACTGGCAGCTGATTATATGACCTGATTTAATCGAAAGGTATTGTTTGAGATTATGTGAGCTGAGATGCAAGTGCTCTGTAAGGTGTAATATCTCTGATGGCACACTTATGCTTGCAAATCATCGCTTGATGTTGCAGTCATTAAGTGCTGCACATGCAAATGTGAACCAGGTCTTAAAGTTCAATCCTATGCATGTTTACTTGGAAGTAAGTCCTATTGTGTTTAGGATCGCAGCCTTAGTGTCTACTGTGAGAACAGATGTAGTCTTTTTCTTATGCTAGACCAAGAACAGAAAGTGATTTAAACACCAAAGTGATTAGAGAATTTAAATATTCTCTGATCCAGTGTTCTCCAACCTTGGGTCCCCAGATGTTTTTGGCCTACAACTCCCAGCATGCCCCAGCCAGCTACTGGCTGGGGCATGCTGGGAGTTGTAGGCCAAAAACATCTGGGGACCCAAGGTTGGAGAATACTGCTTTAATCCATTTGAGCCACAGAGACAGACAGACAGACAGACGCAGGCATGGTAGATGTTCCCTAAACATAGAAACAGGTACCTCACGTGTTTGTTTTTTTAATCACTCGTGATCATCCAGTGGTAACAGTTGGTAGGCTAGTAGATTATATATATATATATATATATATATATATATATGGTTGAAATAATTTGTGCGCGCACACACACACACACACACAGCAACTTTCCTATATGTTTAAAAGCCGTAAGTATATTGGGCATAATCCATCTAAGGGCCCAATCAGCAGGGGAGTTGGTTAGTGCTGTGTTAGGACTATTAATTTATACGGACTCTATATACTTAATGCTCTTTGGATTGCTTGTGTAACTCGCAGTTACTTTTCACACCATTCAAATGGGGAGATAACAGAACGATTAAAAGGCTAGTATCATGTTGGTGAATATTTTAGCCCATGTGTTTTGGATTGCCATTACAGATTAAATTAGATGCCAGGCTGTTGTGGTGCAGTTTTTGACAAGCACTGGCCTAAGGATAACTCAGCTAGATTTACAGTGCAATCCTGTGCATATCTACTCAGAAGTAAGTCCCAATGAGTTCAAGAGGGCTTACTCCCAGGTAACAAGAAGTCTTAGCGGATCTACTTTTAAACATTGTTATTCATAGTGGTTATTGGCCAGTCAGCCTGTCTCTATTTCACTTTCCTAAACTTTATATTTTTCTTCTGAAATATTAAAAAGGCAAGAGTCAGATTTGTGAACTGGGAAACTTTTGGCTGTCTCTGAGCTGACATCCTGCATATGTAATTTTTAAAGGTTTAAAAATATTGTATATAAAAATAAAGAATGTCTTTAAAAGAAAAAGTTTGCTGTGACCTTATCCTTTTTTTGTATAGGATATGGCAAGAAAAATGGGGGCTGCTGGTGGGATTGGCTTCATTCAGCTAGTAGAGCCAGTGTGGCGTAGTGGTGAGAGTGTTGGACTGGGACTTGGGAGATCCAGGTTCTAGTTCCTGCTCGGCCATGAAACTCACTGGGTGACTTTGGGCCAGTCACTGACTCAGCCTAACCTATCTCACAGGGTTGTTGTGAGGATAAAATGGAGAGGAGGAGGATTATGTAAGCCGCCTTGGGTTCCTTGCAGGAAAAAAGGCGGGGTATAAATATAATAAATAAATAAAGTAACTCTCTGCTTTCTGCCATGCCTAGAGTTCCCCAAGATGCACAAATGTCTTAGGCTAGGGGCATTGTCCACAAGATGTTCTCTTTGCAAATTCCCTTGAATCAGATCTGTCTCCCCTTTGGTTGCCCTTCAGTGGTGCCCCAGATCAATCACTGCTTCTTGCCAAGGCTGCCTCTGATAATTTGACAAAATTGGTCTGGTGAAATAGACATCCCTAGTTTTAATTAGATGTGAAGGCCCGGAAAAAAATGGGTTTTTTTCCACCTGTTGCTTGCAAGGACATTTTTTTCAATTTTTCCAACTGAAATTTTGGGGAACATTGATGAAACAACCTCCTATGAAATGTTTCTCTTTTGGAATGAGTGAAATGCAAAGTTTCTTAGGATGTAGATATAATATGAAGACTTTTCTGTAAGACAATCTACAGCATACACTCAAAATATTTTCAGTGTTATAACTTCTAATTCAATATTCAAATATGTTTCTGTTCAATATTCAAATATGAGGCTTCTGTTTCTTTAGTTTGCCACATAAATTGTGGATTCTGTTCAACTTTTCTTTTGTCCTACTTTTCAGATGGCAAAAACTAAGGTACATGTGCTTAGATAAATTATGTTGTGCTAGTGTAACGGATCTCTAGTGTTATCTGGCACATTGGGATTCCCTGGAAAATCGGCCTCACCAGCTAGCACTATTGGTGTTGTACTAGAGGTTCCTTACAGTAGCACGTGATTTACTTTAGTGCTCATGTCACATGGGATACTGCCCTGTGCAGGGATGTTGAAGAGTCCTTGGTTTCGAGTCACGAGTCGAGTCACGAGTCTTTGGACCCGAGTCTCGAGTCCTTGGTCCAAAATGGTGACTCACGAGTCATTCCCAAAGCTGACTCCACGAGTCCCTATTAAAATCAATGGGGGTTTTCCCCAACAAAATAAGGCTACTTCAGATGTGTGGCTTAAATAAATTCTAGGCACAAGTGTGCCTTTTTATTTCAAAACTCTGCAACTGATTTTGGCAAGAACAGACCAGGCAGAAAAACCCAAAATAACCAGGCAGGCAGAGGAGGCAGGGAACCCCAAAGCAGGCAGGCAGAGGCCTTTGTCTTGGACAATTCAACTGTGGAACTGGTCAAGAAGAGACCAGGCAGGCAGAGGAGGCTGGGAACCCCAAACAGGCAGGCAGAGGCAGCCAAACCCAAAATGTCTGAAAGGTTGCATTTTAGGAAAATGATTTTAAAAAATAAACTTGCTGTACTTCCTAAAACCTATCCATGTTGCATTTGAGGAACACGATTTTGGAACACGAGTCTCGAGTCCAGTCCTTGGTCTCGAGTCGAGTCTCGAGTCCCATTAAAAATATTGGGACTCGAGTCAGAGGGGGGACTCAGTCCGACTCATGAGTCGAGTCCGAGTCCCCATCCCTGAGTACATGTAGCTTAGTTTTTGCCATCTGAGAAGTAGAACAAAATAATGGAACAGAATCCACAATTTATGTGGCAAACTAAAGAAACAGAAAGGCTCATATAGTCACAGTGGACTAGCAGCATATTTGGATATTGAATTGTGGCCTTAATTATGTGACCATATGGTCAGAGTACAATGAACACAGCTTTTTCTTTTTTTAAAAGAATTTATTAGAATAAATATATTTATTTAACTGAAACTACTCCTTTTCCTATTTATTAGAAACTCAGCAGAAGACTGGAGGTGAAGCCTTAAGTGGATCCAATTTGTTACTTATTTTAGGGTGTGATCCTATGCATGTTTAGACAGAAAAAAGGTCCTACAACTCCCAGCATTCCCCAGCCAGCATGCTGGAAGTTGTAGGACCTTTTCCTACAATGCATAAGATTGTGCCTTAAAAGAACAAATTGGACCTGCTACAAAATGTTGCAGTATGCAGTGCTCCTGTTCAGGGTTCCACCCATCCATGTCCTTCTATTCTGCTCCACCTTCTGTTTTGTCATTCCCACCCTTCCCAACAGATATTGAGTATTGTGTGGTCAGTGAGCATGCTCAGTCCTCATTGGACTATTTTGGGGATTTTCCCACTCTAAAATTCTGCACTTTTAGAATTCCCCCTCAGGTTGCTTCCAAAGCACCCTGCTGGGCTCAGACTACATACCTTTGTTGGTTGGTTTGTTTTATTTTATGTGCTGCCCTGCCCTATAACAAAAAGTTCTCAGGGCAGCTCACACAATTAGGGTGCAATCGTATGCATGTTTAGACGGGGGAAAAGGCCTACAGCTGCCAGCATGCCTCAGCCAACTGTGCTAGATGGGGCCTGACATGCATATGATTGCACCCTAAAAGAGGTTACAAATGGACTAACCCTACCCAGTGTGTTAGGTGAAGTCATTTCATGGTTAAGGAAGCTAGAGGGGGTGCTTCTGTATCAATATGACTTTTGCTATCTGGGTCATTCTCTTCTGCACTGGTGGCATGGCCTCCTAGCGGGTTTGCAGCCAAGGGTGAGATTCCTTGCACAGCACTCTTACAAGCCCAGGGTTCCAGAGCCCCTATGCCAACGTACGCTTTTGAACTAGTCTTTGTGTAACCCAAATCCAGACCTGTGTAAAACTCAAGTGTCTTTTTCAAATATGTATTTGTATTCCAGTAATGAAAAATTTGGGGTAAGCCAGTTAGGCATACGTTGAGCACAAACACACTTTTGCACATAGGCAGTGACTGGGGTCAGACATACTCAAGGGTTGAGTATGGGTTTAGTGTGGGTTGTCATTGAACCATGGTTGCTATTGAAATGTGGGTTATCATATTGTCTGAACCCAGCCAAGAGAACAAACCATGGTAAACAACCCACAGTTGACAACCCAGCAACAAATCATGGGTTCTCTTCAGGGCTTGTTCATGGTTAACAAGCCATGGCTTGTTTAGTGCAGCTGGGTTCAGACAACACAATAACACACATTTCAGCAACAACCCACGGTTCAATAACAACCCATACTCAACCCTTGAGTTTGGGTTATTGTGTTGTCTGAACATAGTCAGTGACTTATCTCTTGATGGTCTGCAAGATAGGATCCGGATCAGTCCAAAGACTCTTTTGGGGTATAGACTGTTCAAATGTTCTGTATTTATTGGGGAGGGGAGGGAACCCACTTGTGAGCATATTGTATGCAAATGGGCATTTCAACTAGGCACGATAATGTAGACGTTCATAGGGGATCATCTTGTGATCCCACAATAAGAGTTGGGGGTGGCCCAAAGACTGTTTTGGGGTGCAGAAGTATTTAAATCCCAGGTCTTAGTTCAGGCTGCATTTGCAACTTTGAATCAAATAGGGGACTAATAGGAACCAGCCCCAGCTCTGTAGACAAATAACCACTTGCAATGCCCCTCTCTTTGGAAGACAATGATGTTGAAAAACAGTAACATCAAGTTTCCTCTCTCCCTGCCTAATGGCAACAGCAATAGGTTTGGCGCCACTCCATGGTTGTAACTCAAAATGCAAGTGGAACAGCAACTGATGTTTGAACCATTTGTTTGACCATTTGGGAACGGTCAAAATATTAGGAAAGTCAGCTTCTGTTAATTCTTGCATCCTGCCATGCTGTCAGAAATTCCACATTTGGTCAATTCCCACTTGAATCACAATTGTTGTTAATATAGCACCATTTCATATTTTTAAAGAAAGACAAAAAATGCAATGAATATTTTTTTTAAAAACCCTGGGAAACTGAGGAAACGGGGACTGCAGTCATGGTCACAAGGGTGAGCCAATCAGTGTTATGTACAGCTGGTTTCTCCTCCAAACTGGTAGAACCAGGAACAGCTAAAGATAAATAATTTTAAGGATATTTGGGTCAGTTCCTAGATTATGTGTTAATAAAGGGGGAAGAGAATATGCCTTGTCAGGATATGTTATCTTTTTGGAATACGGAATAGTAATTGTTTATTGGGATGGAAGCATATTAATTGGTCCCTAGGAGGGTGGGGGGAGCACTGTATGATTTATTGTATGTAGTTTTAGTATACATTTTGTGTTTTGCTATATTTTGTCATATTTTGTTTTGGAAAAATTAAATAAAAATATATTTTTTAAAAAAACTGGTAGAACCAGTTTTCACCTGAGTTCAGTCCTGAAGAGTACAGTATAATTCGAAACAAAACAGGGTGGTGTGCTCCCACACCGCACCCACCGTTCTATGTCCATTCACAACCTTTTGCTCTGGATCAAAGATATGAAGACTATTGTTTCCAGTTGGGTTAATACTTTACTGATCAAAAACTTTTTGCCATTTCAAGAATTTACAAACCTAGGCCAGGATCAAAGCAACCTGAGAAGAATTTCCAACTGTGCAGCATGGTTTTGGATATTTCCATCCCACTTCCTGGACACACGGCCTAGACACACAGTCCAATCTCCAAAGCACTTTGCTGGCAGAGACCACATTTAAGCTTCCAGTGCTTTTGAGAACTGGACACTTGTATCTTCTGTTTCTTGTCTTAACCTGGAATTTAACATTTATTTTAACATGTTATCTCAAAGGAATTAACAACAAGAACTGGGTTGATTGGAACTATTTAATGTACGATTTTTGGAAGAATACTCACGGGGACAGCCTTAATACAGTTTGATGATGCATGATCATCCAGTAGCCGGTGGATCAGTGTAGCATTTGTCTTCATTGCATGCAATGACCAAATTCTAAACCCTTACTCAGGAAAAAGTAATTTGCTGTTGCTCTCCGTGGTTTAGAGAGGTAGAGAATGTGTATGAAGCTGGAAACTGAACTTTTCAAAAACAATTCATTTAGATGAGGGTCCAAACCTTGAAAAATGGCTGAGAGCTGTGTTGTTTTTCTCAATCATGAATGCTCCAGGATGCAAGATGAAACTGTTAAAGCTAATCTGGGAGGCCTAAACTGAGCCTGTGTTCCCAAATAATAATAATAATAATCCTATAGAATGAGTAGGCAATATGTGGGTCACCTGTGGGGGGGCCCTCCCCATGCTGCCCCTGATGTTTGCTGCCACACTGCTGAAATTCATGGCAAAAAAAAGGCAGATTACTGCTGCAAAGCAGTAAATAGGTCAAATTTAGCTCAAGAACAAGTTAAATGTGACCCGTTTACTGCTCCATAGTGGTTTGCCACTGAAACCTCTGATTTTTTTCGATTTTTTTCCTGCCGCTAAATTCAGTGACACGACGGTAGCAGGAGTGTGGCATGCGGGGGGGGCAATAACCACCCCAGACTCCCCAAAGTTGCCCACCCCTGCTATAGAAGGTAACACTACCACTAACTTTGGCTCTTTCACAGCTTGCTTAGCGATAAACCCTGATAATAGCCTTAGCTTTAAGAGCATGTATGTATTTCATGGGCAGCGAAAGGTGAGTACATACGGGCTAGATATAGTGCATAAATACCAACTTGTAAACAACCACACATGGCATTTCAGAAAAGCAAAATGTTGATTGCACACACCCCAAGCAAACTTTCTACTGTGTTTTAGTCAGGGCCGGCGCTACCGCTAGGCAAACTAGGCGGTTGCCTAGGGCGTGCGGCTGAAGAGGGTGCAGAAACGCTGCGCTCCTCTTCACTGCCGCTGCACCGCCCCCGCCAGGCCTCTGCCTCCGCTGTGCCGCCCCCACCAGGCCTCCGCCTCTCCGCCCGCCCGCCGCCGCACCTCCCCCCGCCCTCCCGTCCCGCTCGGCACCGCGCCCCCCCGCCTGCCGCCGCCACGCCTCCCCCCGCCCTCCTGCTCGCCGCCGCCGCCCCGCCACCCCCCCGCCACCCCCCTTCTCCGCGTCGCGTCGCTTCTGGAGCCCCGCCTGCGTTGTTTTGGTGGGAGGAACCAGGGCAACAGGGCTTAAACAGCCCTGTTGCCCTGGTTTCCCCGGCAAAAAACAGAGCGCGGGGGTCCCGTCGCGTCACTTCCTCCTCGGAGGAGGAGGCGGTAGCAGCAGCAGCAGCAGCAGCAGCAGCCAGGGCGGGGGGAAGGTAGGTTGGTGGCGGCGGTGCAGGTTTTTTTTTTTGCAGAGCAGGGCTGCTTTGCTCCGGAGCCCCCCCCCATGGCACGAGAGGGGGGGCACTAAATATTATTTCGCCTGGGGCACCAAACTGCCCTGCACCGGTCCTGGTTTTAGTGCTCATACCAGGAAAATATTGAAAGGAGAGGGAAAGCGTTCTATCAAAAGTAAGTTATGAGCTATTCTCCTGTTCTTTCCTAAGTTTTGAATAAACCATGGCTGGTCTGAAATATCAACAGTTCATTAAACGTGGACATTAGACATTTTGTCCATCATGCATATATATAGATAGATCTTCCTTATTCCTAATTCCCTTTCGAGAATTAGCCCAACAAAACCAGGTATTAGAAACTGGTAGGTAGGTTGTTTCTTTTTCTGTTGTCCAGATGTTCCTATTTAGAAATGGATATATTGAACATATATCAATATATTGACTGCCCATATTGAACAGCTTTCCGAGGAACACAATTATGTTTCTTACCTGGTCTGTGATGATATGTATGGGAGTTTCCCCACACTAATTTAGACAAAGACTGAATTATTTTCAAGTGTTTAGGGTAAATGTTTGTTTTCAGCAAGTGATTTGTTAAGATTCCATTGCGCTTGTTTTGTCCCCACCCAGATCAACACCCAGCTTCCAGTTTCCTGACTTTGTGGCGCTTGGGGCAACGTGAGCTAGCCTTAACGCTGGTGAAACCGGGAGGCTTCTTTTTTTTTAATCATTGGAAAAGAAATAGAAAGAAGCGGAACTCCAGCATCGCAAAAGCTCTGCTGCTCCGCTTGCTTGCTTCCGTCTCTTCCAAACTCCCCATCCCACCCCACTTTCCTTTTCTCAACCATTATTCTGTCCCAACCATCCGGGCACGCGAGAACATGACAAGAGAAGAAACGAAAGGGGGCGCGCGCGGTCTTGGCACGATCTTCCATGAGCAAGCGAGGACCCGGCCTCTCCCTCGTCTCCTCGCCTCACCCTCCGATTGGCTTAGCGCGTTGGGCCTCGCCCCTTGGAGGACGGCGGGGGCGGGAGAGTTTCTCCGTTTAAATGTAAGGAGGCGCCGTTTTTTAAACAGCCAATGGGGGAGGGGGGCCTTTCGCCGCGGCCTCGTCTCTTTGACGGCCGCCTCGCGCTCTAGCGGCTTCTGCCCGCGCTCCTCTTCCTCCCCCCCGCCCAATCTCGGCGCGCCTTTTCTTCTCGCGCCTCCCCTTGGGGGCTCGAGGGTGGGAGCGGGCTGAGGAAAGACGCTCCGCGGGCTGCTTCGGGAGTCTCTGCTGCCCCTTCCACGCCCGCTGTGGTCTCCGGCCTCGCGGCTAGCGGAGGCATGGGGGCGGGGGACGGGGCGCCGACGACGAGAGGCCCCTCTGCTGCGGGTGAGGGGCAGGAGAGGGGACGGCTGTGGCTGTTAATACCGGCGAGGACTGGACTGGCCCGGGCTAGCCGGAGCTGAGGAGGAGCGGCCTGCACAGTCTTTCCATGCGTGTCTACTCAGAAGTTCAATGGGGCTTACTCCCAGGAAATTGGATACAGGATTGAACCGTACAGGATTTTAGCAAATCAGATTTAGTCACCGAATTCGAAATGCTTAGTATCTGGGAGAACAGCCTTTTCTCTCTCTCCGCTCCAGTGCCTATCGCCGGATTGCATTAATAATACATTCAGTTAACTCTGTGCTTCCTTGAAACGATTGACTTAAAAGTTTATGGTTTTCATGATAACAGAGAAAACCCGGAAAACGTCCTACTCGCCTTCCTCATGAGGCTCCTCCCACCAAACACTTTGAAAACTATTTTCGGGCTTGAGTCCTTCAGGATGTAGTGGGGGAAGCTGTTTGGTTCCTGTTAATTATTTTCCTTCCAGCTGAAAACTTAAATAGTTTTTCATGTGTGATTCTTTTCAAACGTGTTTTTTAAGCCTTGACTTCCCTCTCGCAGTGTTCTCCAACCTTGGGTCCCCAGATGTTTTTGGCCTATAACTCCCAGCTATGCTGGCTGGGGCATGCTGGGAGTTGTAGGCCAAAAACATCTGGGGACCCAAGGTTGGAGAACACTGGTTTCATAGAAAAGTAGAGTTGGAAGGGGCCTACAAGGCCATCGAGTCCAACCCCCTGCTCTGCAGTAATCAAGGTCATAGAATCATAGAAAAGTAGAGTTGGAAGGGGCCTACAAGGCCATCGAGTCCAACCCCCTGCTCAATGCAGGAATCCAGGTCAAAGCATCTCTGACAGATGTCTGTCCAGCCGCACCTTGAATGCCTCCAGACTGGGAGAGCCCACCACCTCCCTAGGTAGTTGATTCCATTGTCTTATTGCTCTGACAGTCAGGAAATTTTTCCTGATGTTTAGGTGGAATCTAGGTTCCTGTAACTTGAGCCCATTATTCCGTGTCCTGCAAACTGGGATGAACGAGAAGAGATCTTTGCCCTCCTCTGTGTGACATCCCTTCAAATACTGGAAGAGTGCGATCATATCTCCCCTCAGTCTCCTCTTCTGAAGGCTAAACATGCCCAGTTCTTTCAGTCTCTCCTCATAGGTCCTTGTTTCCAGTCCCTTTATCATCCTTGTTGCCCTCTGAACCCTCTCCAGTTTGTCTATGTCCTTCTTAAAGTGAGGTGCCCAGAACTGGACGCAGTACTCAAGATGAGGCCTAACCAGTGCCGAGTAAAGGGGAATTATCACTTCCCGCGATTTGGAAGCTATACTTCTATTAATACAGCCCAAAATTGCATTTGCCTTCTTTGCAGCCACGTTGCATTGCTGGCTCATATTCAGTTTGTGATCTACCACAATTCCAAGATCCTTCTCACTTGTAGTATTGTTGAGCCAAGTGTCCCCCATTCTGTAACTCTGCATTTGGTTTCCTCTCCCTAGGTGCAGCACTTGGCATTTATCCCTGTTAAATTTCATTCTGTTGTTTTCGGCCCAGCGCTCCAGCCTATCGAGGTCACTTTGAATTTTGTTTCTGTCTTCCAGAGTATTAGCTGTTCCACCCAACTTTGTGTCATCTGCAAATTTGATAAGTATTCCCTGTACCTCCTGATCCAAGTCATTAATAAAAATGTTGAAGAGCACCGGGCCCAGGACCGAGCCCTGTGGTACCCCGCTCGTTACCTCTCCCCAGTTTGAGAAGGAACCATTGATAAGCACTCTTTGAGTCCGATTCTGTAGCCAATTGTGGATCCACCTGATAGTTGTTCCATCTAGCCCACTCTTAGCTAGCTTACTAATCAGGATATCATGAGGCACTTTGTCGAAAGCTTTGCTGAAGTCCAGGTATATAATGTCCACAGCATTCCCACAGTCCACAAGGGAGGTTACCCGATCAAAAAATGAGATCAGATTAGTCTGACAGGATTTGTTCTTGACAAATCCATGCTGGCTTCTAGTAATCACTGCATTGTTTTCAAGGTGCTTGCAGACTGACTTCTTTATAATTGCTCAAAAATCTTCCCGGGGATTGATGTCAGACTGACTGGCCTATAGTTCCCAGGTTCCTCCTTCTTGCCCTTTTTGAAGATGGGAACAACATTTGCCCTCCTCCAGTCGTCTGGCACTTCACCTGTCCTCCATGATTTCTCAAAGATAATAGACTGTGGTTCTGAGAGTTCTTCTGCCAGTTCCTTTATTACTCTAGGATGCAGCTCATCAGGCCCTGGAGATTTAAACTCGTTCAGAGTAATCAGGTGCTCCTTGACCATTTGCCTATCAATCTCAAGCTGCAATTCTGCCCCTTCAGTCTGCACTTCAGGTTTGCCAGGGGGGTCATAGACCCTCTTTTGGGAGAAGACCGAGCCGAAGGTATGCTCACTGTAGTTACACTCTTGTGTAAAGTTCCATGAAAACTAAGATATTCCCTCCTAAAGGTAAATGTAGAAAGATATTTCACACGTGGCTGTAGCTCCTGCTGGGTAACTTGGGCCATTCAAGTAAAATGTGATGAATTGACTTTGTTATATTCATTCATATTTCAGAAAATCAGCAAAAACTGTCAAAATGAGCTACAATCAGGAGCATTGTTAGTTCTGGTGATAAATTTGGAGAGGAGATAGCTGATCACAGTGTAAGGAAATGAGGTCCAACTACTGTCCCACATGATCAGGCTAATATGACCATTGTCTCTGATTGTTAATGATATTTCTCCCTTCACACCGTACTGCTTGGAACCCAATATTCAACCAAAGAGTTACTTGGTAGAGGTTCAGCAGCCTTATCATATGAAGCTGCCTTACGCTGAGTCAGACCCGTTGAGGCACTCACTTCCCTCCAGTTAAGCATGGGGCTCCTCACAGCAGGTTGTCTTAGGGCCAGACTTCAGTTGAGCTAAGCTCCTGCCCCAAGATGTGACTAACGGGGCACAGGAGGAGGATGGATTCTGGATGGAGGGGAGGACAGCAAGCACAGGGCTTGTGCAATCCATGCACCTTACCATGGCAGGCTTCCTCCTCATCACAACCTCTTTCTCCACTGGGGACTGAGAGGGAGTGGGGTCCGTCCTCCCTTGCTAACCACTCTCTAGAACAGTGTTCTCCAACCTTGGGTCCCCAGATGCTTCTGGCCTACAACTCCCAGCATGCCCCAGCCAGCGTAGCTGGGAGTTGTATGCCAAAAACATCTGGGGACCCAAGGTTGGAGAACACTGCTCTAGAAGGCACTTCCTCTTAGTTCTTAGTATGAGGAGCAAGTGTGGGGGGGGGAGAAAAAGGTTTTCCTCCTCTCCACTATGTCCCTTCTACCCTACTGTGAAATTTTGGGGAATGCCACTAGTAAAATTATTATTCCTTCCTGTGAAGTGTGGCCTGGTTCAATCATCCTGGCTGGCATACAGAGGATGCACTTCAGGATGACTTCCTGACAAAAACCTATGCGGTCTGCAAGAGCAAAGTAAGTAGACCTAAGTAGATATTAATTGGAGGTTCATCCTGGCCTCTTCCAAGTAACACTGACCCTCATTTTATTTTCAATATGGGGTAGGTTCTACTGAGAGAAACTGCTTGACGCTAGAGTTGTGTGATGAGCCTCATGTCTGAGTGGGAATTTGAACATTGGTGTTCCCTGTCTTAATCCTACTCTTAACCACTGCTCCACACTGGCTCTCGCACAGAAGATGAACATAAGATCAGATCGTGGATCTCCTGCATCATCACATGTAGTTTGGCTCACGTATGACATGTGTGGCTATATTTGTTAACGGGGAAACTCTTGCATATCAGTGGTAGGAGTAACTCAGGGTGCAGTTTGTCGTCAGGTACATAACTTGAGCTGTGGAAGTGACTCCCCACATTTAGTCCAAAAGTGCAAACTTCTCTGCATCACTGAGTTCAGGGGAAACTGGTTCTGTGTGTTTGTAGCAGAAGTCCACTGTGCACAGCTGGAACTGCGGGCATCAGGAACCAGCTTTCCCTCCTTGAAGTAGTTTTTCAGCTGATTGATTGATCTGGCATTTAAAATGGGGTGGGGGGAAGTGAGTGACAGTGTACATTCAATTAAGTACTGTACAGTCATGCCTTGGATTGAGAGCATAATTCGTTCCAGAAACGTGCTTGTAATCCAAAACACTCTTATATCAAAACGAAATCCCCCCCAAAAAAAATTGTATAGAGATTTTTAATTTAAGCTGTACTACAGTACTTGTATTGCAAGACGATGCTTGTATATCAAGTAAAAAATAAATAAATAAATATTTAAAAATTTGCTTGTCTTGCAAAACGCTCTCAAACCAAGTTACTTGTAATCCAAGGTATTACTGTAAATGTATATACAGCAGTTGAATTTTTAGGGCTGGCAGCCTGCTTAAGACGGGGCTGGGGGAGGGGGCAAGACAAATTACTGACTCACCATTTGAATTGCTCATCAATACCTCAGTTATGTGAATTTCAAGTGTGAGGGGAAGCTGGACTCGCTCCATAGGAGGAAAATCTGCAGGGAGGAAAAGCTGCAGGGAGTCGTGGTTTTTGTGTATGTTTATATACGGTATGCACCCTTGGCCACAAAACCTATGCTACAAGTTTGAGAACTCAGCTTATAAATACTTGGAAACTGGACACCAATAAAGTGCTTAATATTTGAACAGAGAGTTGCAAGTGTTCCAGCCTTCTTGGAAATCCATTTCTGAGCTGGAAGCTATTCTTTCTCATTTCATAAAAATATAGGAAGAGCTCTGCTGGTTCAAGCTAAAGGTCTATCTAGACCAGTACCCTGTTTCTCATAGTGGAAGAAGTACTTCCTTTGTGCCTAATTATTTCTAGCATAGACTTATTTTTCACAACTGCTGCACACTGGGTTAATGTTTTCATTGAATTAGCCACCCGAAGATCTTTCCTGCTATCAGTGCATATGTGAAACTAGGGTTTTTGTTTGTTTTGCTCTTTATACTTACATATATCCTGATTAGTAAGCTAGCTAAGAGTGGGCTAGATGGAACAACTATCAGGTGGATCAACAATTGGCTACAGAATCGGACTCAAAGAGTGCTTATCAATGGTTCCTTCTCAAACTGGGGAGAGGTAACGAGCGGGGTACCACAGGGCTCGGTCCTGGGCCCGGTGCTCTTCAACATTTTTATTAATGACTTGGATCAGGAGGTACAGGGAATGCTTATCAAATTTGCAGATGACACAAAGTTGGGTGGAACAGCTAATACTCTGGAAGACAGAAACAAAATTCAAAGTGACCTCGATAGGCTGGAGCGCTGGGCCGAAAACAACAGAATGAAATTTAATAGGGATAAATGCCAAGTGCTGCACCTAGGGAGAGGAAACCAAATGCAGAGTTACAGAATGGGGGACACTTGGCTCAACAATACTACAAGTAAGAAGGATCTTGGAATTGTGGTAGATCACAAACTGAATATGAGCCAGCAATGCGATGTGGCTACAAAGAAGGCAAATGCAATTTTGGGCTGTATTAATAGAAGTATAGCTTCCAAATCGCGGGAAGTGATAATTCCCCTTTACTCGGCACTGGTTAGGCCTCATCTTGAGTACTGCGTCCAGTTCTGGGCACCTCACTTTAAGAAGGACATAGACAAACTGGAGAGGGTTCAGAGGAGGGCAACAAGGATGATAAAGGGACTGGAAACAAGGCCCTATGAGGAGAGACTGAAGGAACTGGGCATGTTTAGCCTTCAGAAGAGGAGACTGAGGGGAGATATGATCGCACTCTTCCAGTATTTGAAGGGATGTCACACAGAGGAGGGCAAAGATCTCTTCTCGTTCATCCCAGTTTGCAGGACACGGAATAATGGGCTCAAGTTACAGGAACCTAGATTCCACCTAAACATCAGGAAAAATTTCCTGACTGTCAGAGCAATAAGACAATGGAATCAACTACCTAGGGAGGTCGTGGGCTCTCCCACTCTGGAGGCATTCAAGGTGCAGCTGGACAGACATCTGTCAGAGATGCTTTGACCTAGATTCCTGCATTGAGCAGGGGGTTGGACTCGATGGCCTTGTAGGCCCCTTCCAACTCTACTTTTCTATGATTCTATGATATATATTTTGTTGCCCATTCACTCAATTTGGAGATATCCTTTTGGAGCTTTTTGCAGCCTTGCTTTGTCACTATTGTGAATAATTTTATCAAATAAATTAATTACAAATAATTTTATAAATAAATTGTTGTAATCAGCAAAGTTGACCATTTCACTGTTCCAGATCAATAATTCCAGATAATTTACAATCACCTAACCTACCTCACAGGGTTGTTGTGAGGATAAAATGGAGGATGATGATGATTAAGCTGCCTTGGGTTCCTTACAGGAAAAAAGGCTCTGTGTGTGTGTGTGTGTGTATATTTATATATGTGTGTATATATGTGTGTGTGTGTATATATGTGTGTGTGTGTATATATATATTGGTCCCAATATAGATCCTTGGTGAGGACACTACGTCTTAGTTCTCTCTGCTGTGAAAACTGTCAATTTATTCCTACTTTGCTTCAAGATATGTGAGGTCTGGCTGTGGTTATTCACAGTGAGGGAAAGGTTCTTTATTGGTTCTCATGCTCCAGGTTTAACTTTGCCATTACTATATGTCCTGTAGAGCTAAATCTGGTGAGCCATCGTTCAGACCTAAGCTGGAAAGGTGCAAGAACTAGAGGCCAAGGGGGGGGGGGGGGAAGAGACCATGATGCTTAACATCTCTCTTTTTATTCTCATGATTTGATGGTTCTCATGAGTTTATTCTCATGATTAAAAAAAACAAAAACCCAACAACTTTTGAGGGTCAGTAATACATGGGCTGCTGGTTGGAAGATTCATTATCACTGCTCAGCTCATCACTAAACATCTCCTGCTTATATTATTTATTTATTTCATTTTTATACTGCCCAATAGCTGAAGCTGTCTGGATGGTTTACAACAATTAACAAGACGGTCCCTGCCCACAGGCTTACAATCTAAAAAGACATGACACACAAGGAAAAAGGAATGGGGAGGGAAGAAGGGGGAATATTAATACTTCTGGCAGGGCTGGTGGAATGGCCCTGCACTCCCTCTCTTCTCCCTCTGCACAGCCTGCTGGAATGGCTGGTGGTGGTGACAGTAGAGGGAGGAGGAGCCTTCAGGAGGGCGGCCTTTCATCAGGGCTGGTGGAATGGCCCTGCGCTCCCTCCTCTCAGCCTGAGTGATCCCTGGTTCTGTTGTCCTACATCATTCAGTGTGATGCTCCAAGTTGGGCTGATCCCTGTTGAACCTCAGCTGTTGAATACAATGATGTGGAAGGAGGACACACCTTTATCAGCAGTGTTTGCTAATCAGAGTAAGGTGGAGAGTGAAATAGATCAGCTAGCATCCTGTACAGAGAGGTTTCTGCCATTTAGTCATGCAGTTGGGCATAACTGGAAAAGGAATTGAAAACAAAACTGCCAGTATCATACTGCCGTTATACAAATCTGTGGTACAACCGCCCATGGGATACCGTGTACAATTCTGGTCACCACACCTCAAAAAGGATGTTGTAGAGTTGGAAAAGGTGCAGGAAAGAGCAAGACAATGTCAAGAATTTAATTTCCTTGTCCTGTCAGATTTTGTTTTGTTTGATACTCCAAAACAAACATCCATAATTGTATAACCTCTAGTTATAGTATAGAGCTTGTACACATAAGTTAAAGCTAAATACTGTCAAGTCCCATTGATTTCAGTGGGAGAGTTAAGAGCTGGAGTTTACTCCCAGGAAATTGTCTATAGGATTGCTCTGTTAAGCTTGGCTAGTTCATGCCTTTTCATGTCACTTGGGCTACTTTAAAAGAAAAAAGCTCTAGTTGAGAAGTGTGAAAAGTACTTCTGGGGAGATTCACCCTCGTTTTGTTGCCATGGAATTTAGTGACAGATAATAGCATTGTGCATTGACTATGTATTAAAGATTTTTTCTTATTATATTACATGTGTTGTTTGAAATAGACTTCATGGCAAAAGGGAGGATATTTGGAAGTGGCATACTCAGGAGGCAGTATCTTATCCTGACAGTACACCAGCTGGACCCACCATTAGTGCAACGGAAAGCTAGCAGTTCTTAAAGCAACTGGAAACAAATGGAAATGCTAGTTTCCAGAATGGGGCAGGTCAGCAGGGATCATTTTTGCTGGGGAGATAATTTCTGCCACCTTGTGAAGGAAAGTTCCACCACTGTATAGTTAATTTGCGCTTTTTATTCCAGCTTCCATTTCCCTCCCTCCCTCCCGCTGATGACTCCCTTGCATCTGTTTCTAGATTGTAAGCTCCTTGAGAGTAGGGGCCTGTCTTCTTAATTCTTTTTAAAGCTCCATAGTCGATTACACTATGCTGTTGTTTATTAATGTCAAACTGAAGTATACATTGGGGTAGTGTACAGCATGGCGGAGGAAGAGGAAGGTCAGAAGGCAATGCAGAAGGTGGATGCTGAACTGCTATATGGATATAGTTGCAGAAAAGATTCTGTTGGTATGCTGAGATAGTGATGGTATTTGTATGAGTAGCTTATTGTGTTAGTTACAGATTGTTGAATATCTGCCTGCCTACCTACCTACCTATCTTGCAGTGAGCAGGATTCCTGAAGCTGACATCTGTGGATGGAAGTAGAAGAGGAATTATGTGCACCTGTTCGTCCAGACTCTACGGAAACAGAACTCCCTTCTGACTTCATAGGTAAGAGAGCTATTTGACCAGTTCAGAAAGAAGATGATTTTCATCAAGTATCTCCTGGTCCTGCTTTATCCATGGCAGGTCTGGAGTCACAGTTTCTTGCAGGTCTCTCTATCATTAAGGACAGGTTTATAGGTGTCCCGTTTGTAAACATTTTATCCCCCTCCCCTCAGACAACTGCATTTTCCTTACTATATGGTGGTGAGAATGTTGGACACCACTGCCCAAAGGCACTTGAGTCACCTTCAGGCAGTGACACCCAGCAATGCATGGTTCCTGCCCAGCCTTTCTCTTAGGAAAGGCAAGAGAACTAGGTGGGTGTGGGTGGGGAGAGGTAACGTCAATTTGTAGCTTGGGCTACAAGGTTAGCCAAAAAACTGTGGACCCCTGGCCCTCAGCTCCCCTTGCTCCCAACCACAATATGAACAAACATTTTGCAAAAGATACAGCATTCTATAGTCTTAATAGACTATAATTCCCACTTTCCCCTTACATCCATCTTTCCCTGTGCTCCTTCTTTTCTCTGTGTGCACACATCTGGGACCCAACTCAGGGGAAAGTGGTTATGCAGCAGGAAGTTACAAGGGAAAAGCGGAGCCAGGGGAAAGGTTGAGCCTGCCACTTTCACTGTCTCCTCTGGGCTAGGATTCGGGAGTCCCGGGTTCTATTCCCCGCTCAGCCATGAAACTCACTGGGTGACTTTGGGCCAGTCACTGACTCTCAGCCTAACCTACCTCACAGGGTTGTTGTGAGGATAAAAATGGAGATGAGGATTATGTAAGCCGCCTTGGGTTCCTTGCAGGAAAAAAGGTGGGGTATAAATATAATAAATAAATACATAAATAAATAAAATACTTTGCAGGTATTTGGTGGAGACCAAGGTTCCCAGACCCAGGTCTCCTCTGAATGTTTGTCCCTCCCCACCTCCCTCCCCTATCTGAAGGCAAACCCTAACAAGGCTGATAAAAACCCATATCATTTTCTTCCCTCTAGGAGACAGAGTTACCTGAGCAAAAGAACTAAAATAAGTATCTCTCGAGTTGCCTTCCTTAAGCATAGCAGAAAACAATTCAACCACGTGCAGGAACATTCTTTATTACACTACAAAACCATTCAGTGAGTCTCAGCATGTGAGTCCCAACATGTTTTGAGCTGAAACTACTCTTCAGCTGGGGAAGGTGACTGGAAATTTCCCATTACATGTTCCAAAAGGAGCCACATTTACTTATTTATTACATTTCTGTACCACCCAATAGCCAGAGCTCTCTGGGTGGTTCACAACAATTAAAACCATAAAATATAAGATGATAAAATGCAATATAAAAATTTAAAAGTTTAAAACTACGGTATAAAAATAATAACCAAATAGAACCTAGCTGCAGTGGAAAGATTTAAAATACAATACCAGATTTAGAACAGAAACTGAAAAACTAAAATGTCTGGGAAAATAAAAAGAGCACAATGTTGGTGCCAGGTGAGCCTCTCGGGGATCCCAGGTGCCACAGCAGAAAAGTGTTTACAAGACAGCTTAAAACTATGAAATAGTAAAATATAATATAAAAGCATAGGTATAAAACAGAATAAACAACTTTCCATCGTCGTCTTTGTATATTGATTGTGTACTTGTGGTAAAGATGTACATTTTCCAAGTCAAAACGTACAGATGTATGTTTTCCTAGTAATAAACAGGTGCACTTTCAGGTGCACTTAGTGGGATTCCTATTACTTGTCTAAACCCTCATATCTGACACCTCTCTTCTAGGAAACTATGAGATCCCAAGTGAGTATGAGGAGGAGATTTCTCAAGGTGATGATCCAGAGAATGTGCAACGGGATGAGATTTTCCTGCAGATTGAACAAAATGCTCCTCAGAGTCTCAGTGAGGCAGATGCCTTTGAAGATCAGCAGCAGAATGACTCCACTGATCCAGCAGGCGGCTTGGGGATCCTTCAAGGCGTCAGCCGCCCACCTGGGATTCCTTTGGGAATAGATGCTTTTAGTTACACTGAATGTGGGGACACCATCCCAAAGAGTTCAAGCCTTAATGCCCAACCTGAGATCTCCCCAGTGGGAGAGAAGCCTCATAAATGTACTGAATGTAGCAAGAGCTTTAGCTGGCGCTCAGATCTTATTAAACATCAAAGAATTCACACAGGAGAGAAACCCTACATATGTAGTGAATGTGGGGAAAACTTCACTGTGAGCTCTCACTTGTTTACACATAAGAGGATCCATACAGGAGAGAAACCTTTCCTTTGTACTGAGTGTGGGAAATGCTTCAGTCGGAACTCACATCTTGTTAACCACCAGAGAACCCACACGGGAGAGAAGCCCTTTGAATGTAGTGAGTGTGGGAAACGTTTCAGTGATTTCTCAACACTTACTCAGCACCAGAGAACCCACACAGGTGAAAAGCCCTATAAATGTATTGAATGTGGAAAAGGCTTTATACAGAGTTCACATCTCATAAGGCATCGGAAAACTCACATGGGAGAGAAACCCTATAAGTGTGCTGAGTGTGGCAAAGGCTTCCGCTACAAAACCCATCTTGTACAACATCACAGGCTTCACATAGGATAGAAAAGCAGGAGGAGGATTGCTTCCATGCCCATGAGAGCTGATGAATGATACAGTTATACAGGCCAATGAAGTAAAGGAGAAAAATAAATTGTCGTGAACAGAGACCAGTACTGATGACGGCAGCTGCATGCTTTACATAGCAAACATGTTTGCTGGGGGTAGTACAGTATTTGCCAAAGCAAATGTTTAAAACAGAAGTGGGCAACTTGTGGCCCTCCAGGTGTTTTGGCCTGCAACTTCCATCAGCTCTAGCCAGCATAACCAGTGGTGAGGGATCATGGGAACTATAGAGCAAAATACCTGGAGGGCCACAAGACAAATTGCCCACCTCTGTTTTAAACTATGGATGACCTAGACCTATTTACACGTGTCTGGTAGTGCTTCCCAGATGCAGGTACATGAGTGTTTAGACATACATGTGCACACATGGATATTGTGTACACTTTATGTGCATGCTGCAGGAAACCCTTGTATGACTCCCTGAGCAGCAGGAAGGAAGGTTAGATGTTGCAGGTCAGATCGTGTGGGTGAGGGAGTGAATGTAATTTGTGGATTGATGACTTGGCTTGGGGAAGGTGTTGGGTAGACAGAGAATGGGAGCTTGAGGTCCTACAGGAACTTGGTTGCTAGGAGGACACATTGACTGAAGTACAGTCAGTGAAAGATGGTTTATATTATGTCTTTATTCAGGCAACAGAAAGAGTGCTGTGTTGTGTGGCTGATCTCGAATACTGTTTTTGGAAATGCCTCTCTTTTTCATCTGCAGGCAAAAATTCCCCTTATTTTTTAACACAGTTTCTCGAATGATTGGGTTTGTTAAAAATATGTCCTGTGGATGCTATTATAGGAGTTCAGCCAAACCTAGGCCAGTGTGGGGTGGGTGGGTTGAAATGTAGCTATCCTTGGACATTATAATACATTGCCCTTTCCTTTGAAATAAAAACCTCATTCCAAACACACACACACACCCGAACCACCTTGTTATCCCATTTTTATCCCTGTGACTGGTTTCTTGGTTGAAATTCCATATGGGTATTTGGAAACTTTTCAGAGGCACTCAGCAGACAATGAAAATCTGGTTGTACCCTATGCAGTTTAGGGTGAAGAGAGATGGGTAGCAGCTCCATTAGCTTACATCACTGAAGGTCCAGTTTATAGAATCAGCAGAATCAAGTGATAAACATTTTGGGGACTGAACCACTTGTGTTCCCAACACAGGAAAATGGTATACTGCAAAGAAAGCAAGCCAGGGCAGCCTTTGTCAAACACCTTATGCTCGTGTTATGTTTGTAGGTTTTTTTTTTAGTGGGGTCATTCAAGCATGGGCACCCCCCATCACCTCATCTGCATCATGCACTCTGAAAATCATTGCCACTTGATTGTACTGATTCTATAAAATGGCCCTCAAACTTATATAAACAAACACACACAATTGCTGCATAAACCATAGAGGCCCTGTTGAATTGTTCCATAATGCATATTAGTGTAATACCTTTATTAGCTGAACTGAAAGGTCACAAAAAATGTGCAAGCTGAAGTGTATGCAAGAGTTCAGCAGTCGGCAGAAACATGCTTTAAAAGGGAGATGCTGGGGTGTACACTGGAGTTTAAGCTCCAGGGCAGGGGTCTCCAACTGTTTTGGGTCAGTGGGCACAACTGAGAAAGTGTCATGGGCACCATCCCCAAATAACTGCTGGGGGTTGAGGTGCCTGTAGTGTTCACAGAATGGCTGCCAAGATGGGCATGGCTAGACACAAAGTACCCATTTCATAGAAAGGCAAACTGGTGAGGCTAAAAGACAAGTAACTTGCCCAACTACATAGCAGAGGTGTGGTCTGAGCCACAAAACACAAAGCCACTCCTTTGAACACAAGAGTTCTCTGTTCAGGATCACTCCCTAAACCCCTTCCCTCTCACAAACGGTACACAAGAGCCACTCATCCTAGTCGTTCATTTTCAGGATCACTCCCAAACACATTCCTTCTTTCTGCTGTGCACACATAACACAGAGATCCCTTCCCCGCTTTCTCCCCCTCCACTGTGTCACCCCACAGGCTTTCCTAACTACTCCCATTTCTTTCCACAGCCCAGCCCTCTCCACTTCCTTCTCAGTGTCAGGTAGCTTCCCCAGCCTGGGTCTTCCCACCCCATTGGGTCACACCCAGCCCAGCCCTGCTCCCTGATTCCTCTCCAGATTAAACCCAGGTCCCCCCCCCTTGCCTCTAGTTTCCCCCTGCGATCCCCAAGCTTCCTTACAGGCAGTGATGATGGGGTCTCTGCCTCCCTCCCTTTCCAAGAGCTCTCCAAAATGAAGCACTGGCCTCTAGTCCGTGGGTGTAGTGTCGCTTGCTTGTTTTCTACCCCGGATAGAAGGGCTGGACAACAGAAGTAAGCTGTGACTTAAGTTATACCATTAAGTTAATATAATTGATGTCACTAGTTGCTTAGTATTAATCCAATCATTAAACAATTTAAAACCCAAGCCTTCTGGATTAAATGGGGCTTTCTGTCAACCCCATTTCTCCACCCCTGTTTTACAGTTGTCAGTGCTGGCTCAAAGAAGTAGCTTTCCCCTCACTTGATCAGTTATCCTTCCGTTCTTACAGCCATGGGGGTGGGCAATATTGCCAAGAGATCACTATACAGCACAGCAGTGTTCTCCAACCTCGGGTCCCCGGATGTTTTAGCTATGCTGGCTAGGGCATGCTGGGAGTTGTAGGCCAAAAACATCCGGGGAGCCAAGGTTGGAGAACACTGCTGTACAGACACATGGCCATTACCTTCCATGTATCAGCAGTTTATCTCGCAGTTAGCAAGATGGAGTATTTATTTATTTATTATATTTATACCCCACCTTTTTTCCTTCAAGGAACCCAAGGTGGCTTACATAGTCCTCCTCCTCTCCATTTTATCCTCACAACAACCCTGTGAGGTAGGTTAGGCTGAGAGTCAGTGACTGGCCCAAAGTCACCCAGTGAATTTCATGACTGAGTGGGGACTAGAACCCGGAATCTCCCGAGTCCCAGTCTGACACTCTCACCACTATGCCACACTGGCTCCCACACTGGTATCTAGTCACTTTTGAGGTTGCTGCATTGAAAACAATGGAGAGGCTTCCAAGAGTGGAGGGGGGTTGTGTCACTAGGCAAGGGAAAGCAGGTGTATCATGTAATCATGAGCTAATGGGACAGTCTTCTACTTAATGGGAGTTCAGCGAGAGCAATGCAGAGCAGATGGTTTGAAGCCTGCACCTTCAGAAATTTAAAATACTTTTTCAGATTGTGTGCCTTTATATGTGAAACCATGCATTATCCTAGCTAGAAAAAGGTTGCAGGTGATCTATGCCTAGATGTCTTCTTGAAGGTTGGGAGATTCTTGAGCAAACTTTTCCATTAAAATAAAAAGCAAATGTGTAGTCCCCAGACTGTGTTTCTGGAGATTGACATTCGCATATTAGACAGTTGTACATGCTAGATTGTTGTACATCTGCCTTATCAGTGGGAGTTGCTGTGAGGAAATGAGCCCCTGGGCTTCAAAAGACCCAAAATAGCTGTAGTAGTCAGCTCTTCTATTCACTCCTGCAGAGGAATAAATATTCTGACAAATCACTACGTCCTTTTCAGATACCCCAGAATCAGGGTTTTGAATGACGACAGGAGCAGGGCGTAGCCCATGAGAAATGGTGAAGAATCAGGGAGGAAGCTTTGTGAGCTTCTCTGATAAATAGAATAGCCTATTCACAACCAAGCCAAATGTTTCTTTTCTTTTAATTCAGGCATTTCAGAATGTGGATTCCCCGCTGTTGGTTCCCATGGCCTGTTTATCTTGCCGCAGAAGTCAGCTTTACCTAGTGCTGTTTTTCAGGAAGGCTGTCCTCAGTGGAGTTATCTTAGCAATCCACTGGCTGGTATGCTGCTTGGCTTCTTCCCATTTGTACCGAGGCAGGTACCCAAAATCCCTTTGGGCTTTCCTGTAAGAAAAGCTGAATGGGGTATTGAGCAAGGTCAGAAGTTGACGATTGACAATGGGAACATATCTGACAAAAGGCCGGAGCAAGAAGCTTACAATCTCCAGCAACAGAGCATAGCAGTAGAGTATCATCAGTGGCATAGCTAGCTTGGGTTCAACGCCAAATCCCAGCTCCTTGGTCAGCTCGTAATTGAGGTCCGAATAACTTACATGGGGAGTATCATCGGAGATGTAATAGAAGTGTCCTCGGATCTGCTTGACTTTTTTGGGATCCCTCATGGCTTTAGCCACTTGGATATGAGCCCAAGCAATGTTCCCCACATAGACGGGATTTACAAGAGCCTCCTTCCTAGAGATTCTCATAAAGACCTGATGGTTTAAGATGCTTTCGTCGAGATGCTTCAGAAGGAAAGGACTCCCTTCTCCATAGATGTACATGGACCTCAAAGCACATGTCACAAAGCTGTTGCCATCCTTGAGTGGTTGGTTATCCATCTCTAGCACAGATTTCTCTGCCTCTTTCTTACTGTCAGCATAGAGAAATCCTTTGGTGCTCTGATACACTGTGTCTTCATCGCCATCATAGATGGGGTCACCTCTTCTGTTTGGACCTGTCACTTCAAGGCTGCTGGTATAGATAAAATATGGGACATCATTGCGGAGGCAGGTCTCCAGCAGCAGCTGTGTACCTTCACAAAAAGGAATATGTCAGCAAGGCCAGCCCAAGACATTTTGCTGCTAGAAGTGGAAAATGCAGTTAGTGGTTGTCCCCTGCCCCTGTTCGGTTTTAATTTGAGCCAGGACTCACTAGGGCTTCACCCCACAACCTATAAGGTTATTGCCTTGGAATGTTGAAAGGAGACTCTCATCCTTTCCCTCACTGCTGTCTTGGGGTCTTCCACCATGCTACTCCTGATACAGCTAGGCAATTATAGACCCTGGACGTGATAGTCTTATGGGTGCTCTGTTTATACAGCCTTGTGTATTACTTCAATTGTGAAGCACCCAATTAACATTTCTCTTCCCCCTCAACCACCATTCTCTGATTTACAACTGCTTCTGCATTCCTTATATTAGACTGCCTGCCAACGCTGCTAAGAAAATCCCGCAAAACTCTGAGCATGTGCAGTTTTGCATTTTAAGTTCACTTAACTCATAGTATCATAACTACAGGAATAAAATGGAGTTTGCTTCTGCTGCCACTCTCTGGGTGGTCCTTTGGCCCCGCTGAGCTGTGGGGCCCTGGACTTTGGCCCCAAGGTCAGGCCTAGCTGCACCACTGGTCTAAAATAGCTTCCTGCTCTCTGTTCACTGAACAACGTCTCTCTCCTACTTAAAATTCCCTCTCAAGTTTGTCCAAATGCTGATCAATTATTTATTTATTTCATACTTTTCTCTACTGTCCATTAGCCGAAGCTCTCCAGGCGGTTTACAAGACAAAGCTTAAAACCATAAAATACAATAACACAGTAAAACGTAATATAAAACTGACATATATAAGTTTGAAACAGAATAAAACCAAAGTAGTAACCAAGATAAAAGCCAGCAGCAGTGCAAAGATCTAAAAACACACTTAACACAATTTTTAAAACTGAAAGGCTAAAAAGCCTGGGAAAATTAAAGTCCTCACCAGGCGTCGAAAAGACCACAGCATAGGTGCCAAGTAAGCCTCTCTGGGGAGATCATTCCACAACTGGGGCACCACCACTGGGAAAAGGCCCTCTTCTTAGTAGCCACCCACCTAACTTCCTCTGATGGGGGCACCTGGAGAAGGATCGCTGGAATTGATCTTAAGGTCTGGGCAGTTGTATATGGGAGGAGACGATCCTTCAGGTAACCTGGCCCTAAGCCGTTTAGGGCTTTATACGTTAATACCAGCACTTTGAACTGGGCCCAGAAATGGACTGGCAGCCAGTGCAGATGGAAAAGTACTGGCATAATATGATCACATTGGGCAGTCCCCATTAAGAATCTCTCTGCCCTATTTTGGACCAGCAGAAGTTTCCAGACCATTTTCAAAGGCAGCCCCACATTTAACACATTGCAGTAATCCAGATGAGAGGTTATCAGAGCATGGATAACTGTAGCTAGGCTATCTCTGTCCAGATAAGGGCGTAGTTTTATTTATTATTTATTTATTTAATATATTTATTTACCGCCCATCAGCCAAAAGGCTCCCTGGGCGGTTTACAAGAGAAACAGGATAAAAACAATAATCTTAAAACCAAAAGTATCATTAAAATAGAAATAAAAATACAACATAACACAATACAATAAAACAAAAGCAGACAGATGGATCAGACCGGAGGTACAGTAGTGATAATAAAATGGGAATAAAAATCTAACCATTAAAATATTGGGTAAATAAAAAGGTCTTCACCTGGCTCCTGAAGGAATAAAGGGTATGCGCCAGGTGCACCTCCTTGGGGATTTGATTCCAGAGATGGGGTGCCACAACTGAGAAGGCCCTTCCCCTAGTAGCCACCCTCCTAGCCTCTTTTGGAGGGGGCTCTCTGAGAAGGACCTCCGAAGAGGATCTCAGGGTTCGGGTAGGCACGTATGGGATGAGGCGTTCCTTCAGATAACCTGGCCCCAAACCGTTTAGGGCTTTAAATGTCAATGTTAGCACTTTGAATCGGGCCCGGACTTCAATTGGTAACCAATGTAGTTCATAGAGGACTGGCGTGATGTGTTCTTGTTGACCAGTCCCCGTTAGCAGCCTCGCTGCCCTGTTTTGAACCAATTGAAGTCTCCAGACTGTTTTCAAAGGCAGCCCCACATAGAGTGTGTTACAATAGTCCAAACGAGAGGTTACCAGCGCGTGAATCACCGTTGCTAGGCTCTGCCTGTCCAGATAGGGTCGTAGTTGGTAAATCAGCCTAAGCTGATAAAAGGCGCTCCTTGTCACCGAGTCCACTTGTGACTCCAGCGACAGTTCGGAGTCTAGGAGCACCCCCAAACTATGAACCCTGTCCTTTAGGGGGAGTGCAACCCCGTCCAGGGCAGGTTGAGTATCCTCCCTCCGGACAGATGATCTGCCCACAAACAGCACTTCCGTCTTGTCTGGATTGAGTTTTAGTTTATTGGCCCTCATCCAGTCCATTACCAGGCCCAGACACTGATTCAAAACAGCCACTGCCTCACCTGAGTTTGATGAAAAAGAGAGGTAGAGCTGAGTGTCATCCGCATATTGGTGACACTTCAGCCCAAACCTCCGGATGACCTCTCCCAGCGGTTTCATGTAGATGTTAAAGAGCATGGGGGATAAAATGGAGCCCTGCGGCACTCCATGGCATAATGGCCATGGTGCAGAGCAATAATCCCCCAGCACCACCTTCTGGAATTGGCCGGCCAAGTAGGAACGAAACCACTGCAAAGCAGTGCCTCCAACTCCCAAACCCGCCAGCCTATCCAGAAGGATACCATGGTCGATGATATCGAATGCCGCTGAGAGATCCAGGAGAATCAACAGGGTCGCACTCCCCCTGTCTCTCTCCTGGTAAAGGTCATCCCACAGGGCGACGAAGGCAGTTTCTGTTCCAAAGCCAGGCCTGAAGCCCGATTGAAATGGATCCAGATAATCTGTTTTCTCCAAGAGAACTTGAAGCTGCTCGGCCACCACGCGCTCAAACACCTTGCCCAAGAAAGGGATATTTGTGACAGGTTTGTAGTTGTTCAGATCTTCTGGGTCCAGATTTGGTTTTTTTGAGGAGTGGCTTAATCACAGCCTCCTTTAGAGAGGCTGGCACCACTCCCTCCTTCAAGGAGGCATTCACAGCCTCCTGGACCCAGGTGCAAATCCCTTCCTTGATTTAAGTAATCAGCCATGATGGGCAGGGGTCAAGCATACAAGTGGTAGGTCGAACCCGCCCAAGTAACTTGTCTACATCCTCAGGCCTCAATAACTGAAATTCATCCAACAAAATAGGACCAGACGGTGCTCTGGACACCTCTGTTAAAGGAGCTGCATTAACTGGGGAGTCCAATTCATGGCAAATTAGTTGTACTTCAGCCTAAGCTGATAAAAGGTGCTCTGTGCCACCAAATCCACCCGTGCCTCTAGCGACAATGTGGGATCCAAGAGCACTCCCAAACTATGAACCTGATCCTTTAGGGGGAGTGCAACCCCCTCCAGAACAGGTTAAACATCTCTTAGCTGGGTAGACAAACCAGTGTCAGTTCATTGGCTCTCATCCAGTCCATTACCGTGCCCAGGCACTGGTTCAGAATGCCAACTGCCTTACCTGGGTTTGATGAAAAGGAGAGATAGAGCAGGGTGTCATCTGCAGATTGGTGACACCTCAGTCCATATCTCCAGATAACCTCCCCCAGTGTTATCATGTAGGTGTTAAACAGCACGGGGAATAAAATAGAGCCCTGTGGAACCCTGTGGCACAACTGCCAAGGGACAGAGCAATGATCCCCCAACACCAGCTTCTGGAATCAGCCCTCCAGGTAGGAGCGGAGCCACTGCAGTGCAGTACTTCCAACTCCCAACCCAGACAACCTATCCAGAAGGATACCATGGTCGATGGTATCGAAAGCCACTGACTGGTCCAAGAGAATTAACAGGGTCACACTCCCTCTTTCCCTCTCCTGGCAAATGTCATCCCACAGGGCGACCAAGGCAGTTTCCATTCCAAGCCAGGCCTGAAGTCCGACTGAAATGTTTCAGTCTGTGCTGAACCTGAGGCTGGCCAGATGTGCTGGGACAAGAGGGCAAGAGTGCCCTGTGATATGCTGTGCAGCTGATCGGTTGCCTGGGGCAGCCCAAAGGAGGAGCTGGAAGCCAAAGTGCACTGAAGGCTGTTTAACGGAGTCAAGGGATTCCTGCTGCAAGGGGTGACAGTGAGGATTCGTGGGCTTGAGATAAGGCACGAGCAACCTGTTGGTGCCGTGAGTTGTGGTGGGCCAGGTCCCCAAGAACGTTTCTACACGGTATGCAAATGAGGCGGTAGAAGACGTCTCTACATCAAAGTTCCTTGCATGTACTAAATAAGCACATCAGGAAGAGGGCGTTGCCAAACCATTCCGCCTCCTGATGCGTTTCTGATATGCAGGGAGGTTTTTTGTTTTGTTTTCTTTTTTAATGTGAGGGGGTATTCAAACATGCAGTCTCCCACTTGCAGTCTGAAGTGGTGCGATCCAGTCCTGAATTCTGCCTTTTCAGCCCACTCCATCTTTTTGGGTCATGTGAACCTCACTGCTTCACTATGTTCAGTCACATTTAAATGCACTTATCACCTGTACCGTTTGCTGCTGACACTGCAGGGTGAAGTGAGCCAGACACTGCCACTTCATTCTCATCTCATTTATTTATTTATTATATTTATACCCCGCCTTTTTTCCTGTAAGGAACCCAAGGCAGCTTACATTATCCTCCTCCTCCTCTCCATTTTATCCTCACAACAACCCTGTGAGGTAGGTTAGGCTGAGAGTCAGTGAATGGCCCAAAGTCACTCAGTGAGTTTCATGGCTGAGTGGGGACTAGAACCCGGATCTCCCGAGTCATAGTCCAACACCCTAACCACTACGCCACACTGGCTCTCATTCTTCTGTATATGCACATCCAGTTTTGCAGAACAGCTCTGACAGGCTGGAGGGTTATCCTTCCTTGCCAGGGCTGTGTAATGGCATGCAGCAGGGGCTATACCATATTGCAGTGGTGGCGAACCTCTGGCCCACAGATCTAATCTGGCCCGTGAGGTGTTCTGGGAAGGAAGGCTTCCTTCTGCAGGCCTGCCCCCTTATCTTTGATCTCTCTCTCGGCTCCGTTGGGAGGGGGAGATTAAAGTAAGGGGGGCCCCTCTCAAGACCATGTGGCTCAGCCAATGCTTCGCTCCCCCTGCCTTTCCCAATCAGGAAGTGTGTGGGGGGAAAGGGAAACCAGCTCCCAAATGAGCCATGTGGCCTTGAGGTGCGCTCAGTGCTTTGCCTGCCCCACAACCTCCCTGACAGAGCAGCTCCCCTGGGCATAAACTCGTTCAGAGCTTTGCCCACCCTATATCCCTGCCGATCGGGAAAAGCACGGGGCTGGTGAGGCAGGCGAGTCACGGAGCAGGTGCCTCCTTGAGGTGCAGGCTCAGTGCTGCACATGCTGGCAGTGGCTCCACCAACTGCACGAGGCGCCTGCATTTGGCCCACAGGGTCATCTCCCCCCCGCCCAATTTTGGTTGCCCACCCCTGGTCTATAGGTAATTTAAAACTGCTTGCACATATCTCTTAACAAGGGTATCAAGGCAATCCAGTCTTACCTCTGACGTTGACATCCCAGAGTGTCTTTTTGTCTACAAGTCCCAAAGGGTCAATGATGGAAGCTGCATGGATGATGAGCGAGACACCTTGGACAGCTTTGTGAAGAAATGCCTCATTGCGGATGTCCCCTTGAATAATTGTCAGGAGAGTTTTAGTCTTCACTTCTAGAACAAATTACATCAGATAAAGTGATGATCAGCCATTTGCCTCCATTATTAATTCAGCAAAGAATGGGCAGTGAAGACCACTCTATACTGGCTGAAGGAGAACCCTCCCCTGTTCATGATGGAGCAGCTAGAATAACATGGAAGCTTGTTTAGGACTGTATGTTAGAGCCAATAAGATGTAGCTCCAGGTCACAACCCAGCATGGAGTTAAGCACACTTAAATCCAGTGATTTCAGTTGGCTTAAGCATGCCTAATTCCGTGCTGGATTGCGACCCATCTCTGTAAAAGTGTGTTATGCCGATTTATCCTAATGGGCACACCTCCACTGGGGATCGAATTGCCCATAGTTACAGCAAGCAATTGAACACTTTCAACATGCTGTCTTTATGAACTAGCAATGGGTGTGTGTGTGATATGTTATCACCCAGTTTATTCACAGGAAGCCAGGAAGCACAGCTTTGGCTGCGTAAGTTCTGTAAGAAGGGAACCCTCTGGCTTTGAATTTCAAACAAAATTTTTAATATTACATTTCATTTGAAAATATTCCCATGCAGAGAAGGCTAGGTAGCCAGCCCATCATAGCTCTTTGTATCCCCCTCAGCCACTATGTCAGAAACAGCAGCTAAATGCAGCGTCTCTGTCATTCTCCGGGAGAGCCCTGAAACACAATTTTATGTAGTGTAACTGAAAGGCAACACATAATATCATTAAAGTGGGGAGTGTTTCATTCTTTCACTCTGAGTGAGGTCAGCTGAATGCAAAGCATTGATGAGGAAATCTGTCAGAGTCAAGTGGCACAAGTCAATCTGCATAGCTGAAGAGATTGTATTAAGGAAGGCAAAGGGGAAGTTCACATGTAATGTACAAGCCACCCTGAAAACAAACCATGGTGGCTTGTTTAATCCATTGCTAAGCCAGTCAGTCAGGCGATCACTCGTGACCGAGTAAGATTGTCTTCCAGGATAAATTTTTTTTACAAAAAGGAGATTTTAAAAGGAGGAAAATTCTAAAGAAAATTGTGTAGACTCTAGCGATGGGTCCGTACTGCTGCTGACAGACGATCAGGTCCTCCTCAGTTTGCCATGGTTTATTTCCCTCTTGGACCTCCCATCTGCTCCTGGTATGTATTCCAGCATCCTTTGCAGCACAACTTTTTTTTTTAAGAGTAAGACTTTGTTAAATCTCTTCCACCTGTGTTTCATGGATTGTCAGGTGGTTTTTTTTTTACTTTGCAGAACTGTATGCAAATTTAATTGGGGGTGGGGAACAGAGACCAAAAATATGCATTCCCCCCACCCCCATGGGCTAAAGTGTGAAAATATGGATTTGGATAGGATTTGCGCTTTCTCAAATCTCCCCCCCCCCCCGTTTTGGGGAGATTTGTGCAGATTGGCATGAACTAATGTGCATTAGTTAATGCACACATGCACAAGTACGCATTACTTAATGCCAATCTGCACATATCTCCCCAAGTTAAAAAAAAAAGGTAATCCACCCACCCTGAAATCCTCATTTTCACGCTTTAGTCTATGGTAGGGAAAATGTGTATTTTTGGACTCCCCCCCCCCCAATTTGTGTACAGTTCTGGAAAGTGTAAAAAAAAAGTCCACAAATTAGGAAATTTCAGGACTGATCACTGATCGATTTGCGCAGTTCTCCCATTTGCGCGGAGCGAGCAGCCATCACAAACATGAGTGGGAATTGGGCATGCAGTTGTTGCCAGCCTGACATCCAGCTAGTGAGATCATGGGGCAGCAAGTGGAGTGGTCGGGTTTTCTGCCACTGTTGCCAAGCGACTCTCTACCTTTTTGGCACAAGCAAGTCATGACAAGCCACCCTGAAAACATGTCACCCCAAACTACCCAGAAACAAGCCATGGGCTCTCAGGGTGGCTTGTGTGTGGTTAACAACCCGCACTTAAGCCATTGTGCCGGGTTCGGATGTCATGAAAGGCCACTCTCAAGCAAACAAGGCTGACAATCCACCCTGGGTTGTCATGTCATACGAATCAGTCAATGTGTCCAAACACTATTTATTTATTTATTTATTAAATTTTAAAATCGCCCATCTGGCCAGTCATCCAGCCACCCTGGGCGATGTACAATCAGGATAAAACACCATTAAACACAATTAAAACACCATTAAAACACTATTAAAACTCAATTAAAACAATATAAGAGTGTTTTTTTTAAAAAAAAATCCTAACCCACCCCATATTCCCGCCTGAAAAGCCATGTTTTTAAAGCCCGGTGGAATTTCATCAGGGAGGGGGCATGGCAAAGGTCACTGGGGAGGGAGTTCCATAACTTGGGGGCTGCCACAGAAAAGGCCCTCTTCCTAGTCCCCACCAGCCTGGCTGCTCTGGCTGATGGGACAAGGAGAAGGCCGTCCGTGACAGATCTTGTTGAGTGGCCTACTTGATGTTGCTGGAGGTGCTCCTTGAGATGAGCTGGACTGGAGCCGTGTAGGGTTTTAAAGGTCAATGCCAACACCTTGAATTTGGCTCGGCAAACAACTGGTAGCCAGAGCAACTCTTTGAGCACTGGAGTGATGTGATCACGCCGGCAGCTGGCTTTAACCAGGCAAGCTGCTGCATTCTGTACCAGCTGTAGCTTCTGAGCCGTCTTCCAGGGTAACCCCACCTAGAGTGCATTACAGTAGTCTAGGCGAGAGGAGACCAAGGCATGAACCACTGATGGGAGCAGATGATTAGGAAGGTAGGGGCGCAACTGCCGTATCAGATGGAGCTGATACAGCGCCGCCCGGCTCACAGCTGACACCTGAGCCTCCATGGACAGCTGGGAGTCTAGAATGACTCCCAAGCTGCAGACCTGGTCTTTCAGGGGTAGATGTACCCCATTCAGCACCAGGTCGAGATACCCATACCAGAAGTACCTCGGTCTTGTCAGGGTTCAGCCTCAGCATGTTCCTTCCCATCCAGCCACCCACTGACTCCAGGCACTTGGACAGGGTTTCAACAGCCAGCCTTGGTGAGGACTTGAAGGAGAGGTAGAGCTGCATGTCATCTGTATATTGATGACGGCGCAGCCCAAACCTCCTGATGATAGCTCCCAGCGGCTTTAGATAGATGTTAAATAACATCGGGGAGAAGATGGAACCCTGCAGCACCTTACCAGTGAGCGGCTGAGGGTCCGAGGCCTCTTCCCCGAGAACCACCCTCTGGTACCTTCCAGAGAGGAAGGACTGGAACCACTGCAATACAGTGCCTCCCATGCCCAGCCCCTCCAGGCGGTCCAGGAGGATACCCTGGTCAATGGTATCAAAAGCCGCTGAGAGATCGAGGAGGACCAGAAAGGAGCATTCACCCCTATCCAAAGCCCTCCTCATATCATCCACCAAGGCACCCAAGGCCGTTTCTGTCCCATGTCCAGGCCTGAAGCCCAACTGGCATGGATCTAAATAATTGGCTTCATCCAAGTGTGCCTTCAACTGAGCCCTCACCACCCGCTCAATCATAGAATCATAGAAAAGTAGAGTTGGAAGGGGCCTAGAAGGCCATCGAGTCCAACCCCCTGCTCAATGCAGGAATCCAGGTCAAAGCATCCCTGACAGATGGCCGTCCAGCTTCACCTTGAATGCCTCCAGAGTGGGAGAGCTCACCACCTCCCTAGGTAATTGGTTCCATTGTCTTATTGCTCTAACAGTCAGGAAATTTTTCCTGATGTTCAGGTGGAATCTGGGTTCCTGTAACTTGAACCCATTATTCCATATCCTGCAAACTGGGATGATCGAGAAGAGATCCTGGCCCTCCTCTGTGTGACAACCCTTTAAGTACTGGAAGAATGCGATCATATCTCCCCTCAGTCTCCTCTTCTGAAGGCTAAACATGCCCAGTTCTTTCAGTCTCTCCTCATAGGGCCTTGTTTCCAGTCCCTTTATCATCTTTGTTGCCCTCCTCTGAACCCTCTCCAGTTTGTCTACATCCTTCTTAAAGTGTGGTGCCCAGAACTGGACGCAGTACTCAAGATGAGGCCTAACCATTGCTGAGTAAATGCAGCCCAAAATAGCATTTGCCTTCTTTGCAGCCACATTGCATTGCTGGCTCATATTCAGTTTGTGATCTACCACAATTCCAAGATCCTTCTCACTTGTAGTATTGTTGAGACAAGTGTCCCCCATTCTGTAACTCTGCCCAGCGCTCCAGCCTATCGAGATCTCTTTGAATTTTGTTTCTGTCTTCCAGAGTATTAGCTATTCCACCCAACTTTGTGTCATCTGCAAATCTGATAAGCATTCCCTGTGCCTCCTCATCCAAGTCATTAATAAAGATGTTGAAGCGCACTGGGCCCAGGACCGAGCCCTGCGATCACCTTGCCCAGAAATGGCAAATTGGAGACTGGGCAAAAGTTGTTTAGATCTTGGGGATCCAAGGAGTGCTTCTTTATAAGTGGTCTTATTACTGCCTCCTTGAGGGCTGATGGCATCACTTCCTCCTCGAGGGAGGCATTCACCACCGCCTTGATCCCCTCACCCAGTCTCTCCCTGCAGCTCATGATGAGCCAGGATGGGCAAGGATCAAGCAAGCAGGTGGTCGGCCTCACAGATGAAAGCACCTTGTCCACTTCATCAGAAGGATGAAGCTGGAACCGATCCCAGAAAACCGGTCTACCGTTGGCCTCCTCCCGCTCACTCCCTGTGTCCAAGACATATGAAATTCCACTCCTAATCCGATCATTTTATCTGCGAAGTACTTCGCTAAAACCTCACAGGAGGCTTTAGACTGTTCCAATGGATCCGGAGCAACTGGACCGACCAGGCTCCGGACCACCTGGAACAGCCTCTTGGGGCAGCACTCCGCAGACGCGATGGAGGCAGCATAGAAATTCTTTTTTGCTGCCTTCACCGCCACCTGGTAGGCTGAGGATGCAGCTCTAATCTGTGTCTGATCTCGTCTTCGGAGCAGGATTTACGCCATCGTTCAGAGCGGGAGTATATTATGTCTTAGTACCCAGGACCGGTGCAGGGCAGTTTGGCGCCCCAGGCGAAATAATATTTAGCGCCCCCCCCTCCAAAGCAGCCCTGCTCTGCAAAAAAAAAACCCCTGCGCCGCCACCACCAACCTACCTTCCCCCCCGCCCTGGCGGTGGCGACTGCGGCTGCTGCGGCTGCTGCGGCTGCTGCTGCCGCCTCCTCCTCCTCCTCCTCCTCCTGAAGTGACGCGACGCGACGGGACCCCCGCGCTGTTTTTTGCCGGGGAAACCATGGCAACAGGGCTGTTTAAGCCCTGTTGCCCTGGTTCTTCCTGCCAAAACAACGCGGGCGGGGCTCCGGAAGCGACGCGACGCGACACGGAGAAGGTAGGTGACGGGGGGGTTGGGGGTGGCGATGGCGGGGGGTGGCGCGGCGGCGGCGGGGGGCGGGCGGGTGGGGAGGCGTGGCAGCGGCGGGCGGAGAGGCGGAGGCTTGGCGGGGGCGGCGCAGCAAAGGCGGAGGCCTGGCGGAGGCGGCGCAGCGGCAGCGAAGAGGAGCGCAGCGTTTCCGCGCCCTCTTCAGCCGCGCGCCCTAGGCAACCGCCTAGTTTGCCTAGCGGTAGCGCCGGCCCTGTTAGTACCCTCTACTGGACACTGGAGGAAGCAGCAAGATAAAGCTGGCGAGGGTCCATGAGAGGACGTGGGGGGGGGCGGGGAGGGAGAGAAGTCTCTTTTGACCCATACCTCAAAATGTCAGAGCATAAAAGTTCAGGCTCCAACTGGGAGCTCTGAAGATGACTCCACTGCATTACCTGAGGCCTCCAGTGCCACAGAAGGACCACACACAGCAATGAAACCTGTCCGCTCTTCCAGGGTTAAAATGGACAAAAGGAGTGGCAAAGGAGGCACATCCGCGTTCCCCTTAAAATCCCACTCACCTTGCAGGACAAGCCCTACCTTGATGCAATCCATCCTAAAGAATCTGTGGCCACGTCCCTTCACTAGCCCTCCTTTCAGGCAGCGGTTGGGAGGTTGTTGCACCTCCAATGGGCACCTCCAGCCCTCCTCCTCTGCAGGCTCCCACGCTCTCATCCCTTGTCCAGGTGGAGGGAGAAGGCTGGAGGGCCTGATGAGAAGCATTCAGAGACCTCCCTTTTGCCCTAGCCTTGCCCTGCACTGCCGCCCGTGCCTGCCATGCATCTACCAAGGTAGGGGAAGGAGAGGAGGAACAGGGCTCTGTTGAACCCAGTGGGGCATGTGTGTGTGTGTCACTCCACCTAAGGGCAATCTGCCAGCATGGTACCATTTATAGTGACAAAATTATAAATATATAATTTTGGCTGTGATCCTGTGAACACTTACTAGGGAATAAGAACAACTGAGCCTAATGGGATTTACATCTGGGTAAACATGCTGAGGTTGACTCTTCACATTATATAATTTAGACAAGCTACAATCCTAAACACACTCACATGGCAATCCTGTTATTTGGTTGGAACGTTCTGTGGTTGCAGCATGTCAACGGGGCCTGAACCCTGGCAGGCTCTAACAGGCAAGGCAGAGGTAGGTGAAGGATGGCGTTTGCTGCTCTCCCTCTGTTTTCTTTCTGTGTTAACTAAATGGCGGGTGAGGGAATAACTTAGATCAGGGCATCAGGCTCAGGGCTGGTCTTAAACCTTTCCCCATGTTTGGGACATGGTAAAGGAGGGCTCTGGATCCAATCCAGAGCTTCTCCTGCTCCACCCACACCATGACCCCTTTCCTCTCTCTCTCTGACATGGAGGGCTGGGAAGGGGGATCCAAGGTCAGATATCCCCCGAGGTCGGAGCTCTGCCTCCAGCCTTCTGGGGCATGGGATTGCTGCCTTAGGGAGGAAGGGTACTTCCAAATCAAAGGGCTCCTAGTGCTAACAATCAGAAGACACTGTGCAGCTATTCTGTCTTTTCTTCTTTAATGGATTATTTTCTGGTAAGAAGAAAGGTGGAAGAAGTGATGGGAAAACACAGGAGGGCTACAAATTGAAGACAACAATGATTGGGCACCCCACCTCCCCACCATAAAATTCTGTGAATGAGGCAGGGCAACCGCATGATAAAACCCTCATCTGGAAGCATCCATAGACATGCATAGGACTGAGCTATATTTCAGGGGGCCCTGCCATCATCTGATCCCCAGCCAAGGGGACCCGGCTGGCTCTGGTAGGAGAAGCTCTTCCTGGTACCGTCCGAATCCCCTGGCCACCCACATCCTCACTGTTATGTATTATCCCCGACCTGTAATCAGAGATAACAGGTGGGATTCCCTTGCGCATCACTCACCTGAGGTGCCTCCAGGGGAATCCCCACTGTTCTCCCTCCCGCCTGCAGGAGTTAAAGGCGGCCCGCAGGCTGGATGGGGAGCTCCCATGGGCCAGAGTAGGCCCATGGGCCTGCTGCCCCCCATCCCTGCTGCAAATGATATAATTTAATCAATGATTGTGTTGGTCGATCCTGACGGCCCTTACAGGGCCTGCTGTTTTTGTTTTAAAATCTAGTCACATTAAATGCAGCAACACATTTCATATCACATGTAATTTGGCTCTAAGTTACAGCTTCCTTCTTGTGGTGGCTGTCAAAATTGTTTCTCTGCTTTGTTGCTGCTGCTGCTGCTGCTGCTATTAACAACAAACAACAACAACAACAACAATATTACTACTACTACTACTACTACCATTATTTATTTACAAGATTTCTATACTGCTCTGTATTCGAGTATGGAGATTTTGGAGCGGTGAACCATAACAGATGAAACAGGTAAAAGAATAAAACATGTTAAAAACAGAACCAATAAACCCATGGCAGGTTAGTTCAGGAAGGCTTCCTGAAAGAAAAGTGTTTTCAGGAGGCGCCAAAAACAACACAATGTTGGCGCCTGCCTGAGCTCCAGAGGCAGGGAGTTCCACAGAAAGGGAGCCACCCCACTGAAGGCTTGTCTCTGGGTGGACGCCAATCAGGCCGTAGGACCATGTGGGACCACCAGGGACCTCAGTGACTGGGCAGGTTGGAAAGATATAATGTTTAAAAACACCTTGTCCTATGTGTCAGCCAGAACCCGCGCGCCCCAGTGCCATGTGTCCCTGCGGGCTGCTTTTCAGTGTTCTCCTCTGCACACAAGCTGCGATGTTCCCATTGGCCTTCATATTTCTTGAACTGTCCATCTAGACATGTCTGAGCTGCTGTGCCCTGAATTCAAGGGCTTTCGGAGTGCCCCTTTAGCCAGTCATTTGGTTTTTAGCCGAAGTATGAATGGCTGCCACAGGAGGGCCTCACTGCTCATTCTGAAATGCTGGTGAGGCTCATTTTGAGCTATCGAGAAAAGACGCATCTGCTTTTCTAGAATTTTTTTCACCAGGAGCACAAACAACACTCTACTGGTTGTGAAATGGGTAGAATAATAGAATCATAGAAAAGTAGAGTTGGAAGGGGCCCACAAGGCCATCGAGTCCAACCCCCTGCTCAATGCAGGAATCCAGGTCAAAGCATCCCGGACAGATGGCTGTCCAGCTGCGCCTTGAATGCCTCCAAATTGGGAGAGCCCACCACCTCCCTATGTAGTTGATTCCATTGTCTTATTGCTCTGACAGTCAGGAAATTTTTCCTGATGTTTAGGTGGAATCTGGGTTCCTGTAACTTGAGCCCATTATTCCGTGTCCTGCAAACTGGGATGATTGAGAAGAGATCCTGGCCCTCCTCTGTGTGACAACCCTTCAAGTACTGGAAGAGTGCGATCATATCTCCCCTCAGTCTCCTCTTCTGAAGGCTAAACATGCCCAGTTCTTTCAGTCTCTCCTCATAGGGCCTTGTTTCCAGTCCCTTTATCATCCTTGTCGCCCTCCTCCGAACCCTCTCCAGTTTGTCTACGTCCTTCTTAAAGTGAGGTGCCCAGAACTGGACGCAATACTCAAGATGAGGCCTAACCAGTGACGAGTAAAGGGGAATTATCACTTCCCGCAATTTGGAAGCTATACTTCTATTAATGCAGCCCAAAATAGCATTTGCCTTCTTTGCAGCCACATCGCATTGCTGGCTCATATTCAGTTTGTGGTCTCCACAATTCCAAGATCCTTCTCACTTGTAGTAGTATTGTTGAAGAGAAGAGAGGCAGCAATAGGAGAGCCAATGAATGCAGCCCACAGGAGGCCTGTGTGTGCCTTAGTGGGGGGCTGGGGCTGGGAGCACGGATTCTGGCTATGAAAGTTCAAGTGTTCTGAGTACAGTAATACCTTGGATTGCAAGTGACTTGGTTTGAGAGCATTTTGCAAGACAAGCAAATTTTTAAATATTTATTTAATTTTTTTTAACTTGATATACAAGTGACGTCTTGCAATACAAGTACTGTAGTACGGCTTAAATTAAAAATCTCTGTACAAATTTTTTTGGGGGGATTTCGTTTTGATATAAGAGTGTTTTGGATTACAAGCACGTTTCCGGAACGAATCATGCTCTCAATCCAAGGCATGACTGTATGTTCCTATTTTCAGATGTGAAGAGTGAAAGGTACTGTGGAGGCTAGAATAGATATTCAGCTTAAAAATGGCTGTCCTGCTTTTTCTATCTGCATTTCCAGAAGTGGCACATTACTGGCAGCTTCTCAGCATGTTTACATGCAACAATTTATAGGATCAATATATTACATTTTACACTTTTAAGTTGGTTAATCTGCAAAGCAGCTGATGGTGGCCATCATATATTAGCTTACAAGCTGCATATGCCTCTGAAATGCCTCGGTGCTTAGATTGCCTCAGATTTGAATCTTTCTTCATTGCCCGTGCAAGCAATGTCCCTGATTTTCACTTTTTGTTACTCCGAGATTGTGCACGATCTCCTACAGATCACAAGCCGTGCCCCTGCCATTGGCATACTCTCTGGCCGCCCCCACCTACCAGCATGTCAGAGCATTCATCTGGAAAGGGCCCCTACACACATGTAGGGCCCTTTTCACATGTTCAACTGATTGCATGGATGTCAGGGGTGTGACTCACTGACACAAATCCATTCCTTCCTCCCTTTCATGAACTCACGAGCAATACTGCTCAAGAGGCTACGGATGGCCTGTCCCTTGTAGAAAACATTTGCTCCCTTACTCTGGAATATCCCTGTTCCATAGAAACATGTCCCCAAATCAACTGAGCTCCATCAAGCAGGCATGTGCTCCTCTCCCTTTGGAATTCCAAGGTTACACAGCTCTCCACAACAGAATGTCACCCTTTGGCTTGCATAGGACAAAAGGCAGCTTCGGGTGGGGGTTGATTTAGATTAGAAAAACTGACTGGGTTTGCATGACACAACAACCCATCGTGGGTGACAAGCCACAGTGGGTTGTGTTGTGTGAATCCAGACCGATTCTTTCAGGGCGGCTTGTTTGAGTGTAACGAGCCACCCCAACAACCCATGACTTGTTGTAGGGGTTGTTGTACCCACGATGGGTTGCCATGTTGTTCAAACCTGGGTGACTGTCCCCATCAAGTGTAAAGGGAAGCAGCAAGCGAGCCTTTTGGCAAGAGCAGCAAAAACCCCTTGCTGCTCTTGCCAAACTCACCCAAGCCATCGCTGGTGGTGCCAGCCACCCCACAAGTGCCCAAGCAGAACTTTGGGGTGGCTGTCACTGGTTGGGTGTCCCCCGCTGCGATTGTGAGTGGTTTTTGGCTCGTTGCAGCTTTTTTGCCCGTGACCCTTTCTTCCTGCTGAGATCGAGAAAGCTGGCTTGACAGCCGGCTTTTGCAATCCCCATTCTGACAGCCATTGAAAGCCCCTTCAAAGTGCCCAAGTGGCTGTCAGTGGTTGGCAAACAAACAATTTTTGTTTGTTTCTGCTCCCTTTGTCAAACTGGTTTTTGTGATCTGGGGGTGGAGGGGAGGGTAAAAAGCCACGGCGAGCTAAAAATGACTCGCAATTGTGGCGGGGAGCAGGAGGACACATGTTGGTCCTGCCACATGGGTCCCCAGGAATACCTACAGCAGGAATGAGGGGGAATGAGGGTGAGGGAGGGGGCCCCATGCCCCACAGCAAGCCTGATTGTCTGTCGGGTGCACCGTGGGCTATTTGCAGAACAACCAACCCACCGTGGCTTATTGCCAGGGTGGGTTGGTGTGATGTGTGAATGTGCCCTATGTGAGGAAAGGTTAAATATCCCTTTCCTTGGAGCCAATACCCTTATTAGAGCCAATAACCTGATTCAAGCCAATACCATGTGTGCGTGCACACACACACACACACACCATGCATGGCTACTTTTAAAGCTAACATTAAAATGCCAGGAGAGCTTATTACAAATCTCCTGCACAATGTTTGGTTTGGCCCTCAATGAACTGAGCCTAAGCTGCACCACAAAGGTGGAGGACCATTTGCAGCCTGAGGACCAAAATATTAGAGGCCACATGCCAAAGTGGGTATGGCCACTGCCCAATGTGGTTGGAGCCCCGTACACACATTTTGACCATACACAGACTCCCCCCCCCCCTCTCTCTCACACACACCATTCACACAAACACTCCCTTCTCAGCACTGGAGCAGGGGAAAGGGCATATCTCTAACCTGCAACATAGCAGAGCTAAGTCTTTCCCCCTCCCTCAGTTCTGGGGCTGGGGAAAGAGTTTAGGCCCGAGCTGCAGTCGGTGAGGGTCATGTGCTTTCCCCAGCCCCAGCACTAGCAGAGGAGAAAGGGCAGGAAGAGTGATTGTACAGAGGCCCATTCCATCCTGTGAATCGTCACCACCTCCGGTCTGAATTGGTCCAGCCCTGAAACATCATGTTTGCCAGCTCAGTGAGAATAAAGCCATTGCCCTGAGCATGGTGATCCCCCTGATGGGAGACCCTGACCATGTGGACTCCACCGCTCCTCCTCCGGGGCCCAGGTCTCCCTCTGCTTTCAGAAAGAACCACAGAGTATTTGCTTACTTCCAAAATTCTGGAGTGCCTCAGAGCTGACTTCCTTGTCCAGAGCCCGGACCTCGGCCAGGCCCTCTTCTTCCTCCAGCAACTGGCAAACCATCCTTTGACCAAGAAACCCGCCAGCTCCTGTCACCAGACACCTCGTTCCCACCAAGGACATCGTCGTGGCGAGCAGGAACACCTTGGAAGGGCAGCCCTTCCTTCTGAAAGAAAAGAAAAAGGGGCGAGAGGGAGGATTGGTCGGTTTCAGCAGGTGCTGCTTTGCCAAGTGGGGGAGACTCGATAGTCTAGGCTGCCTGTTCGCTTTCCCTGCCACCATTGAACAATGACTAAGAAACTTTGAGATTAAGCAAACAGTAATCCCAATCTTTAATTAACTGCTGAATACACGAGTCAGTAATGTGAACGAGCCACACAGTCTTCTGCTCTGGCCTGGTCTAAATTCCTCAGGGCTGAGATGGCAGCTGAGGGCTCTTGGTGTTCACAGAGTGCCTTCCCACCTGGGCCTCCTTTTATTTTTCCCTCTCCTGTCCTCTTCCTTGGATTGGTCAGGCCACTGGCGAAGTCCCGCCCTACACAGACAGTTCTCTCCTCTCCTCCATCCATTCAGATCACATCCTTGAAATGACAGATTTCTGAAAGCGTGCATTATTGGTATCCCTTGAGTCTGTTACTGGAAGACAATTTATACACTTTGTTCCTTTTAAGAAATTACTTACCGGTAGTTGGATCCATGGAAAAGCACTGTGTCCTGAGTAAAATTGCTTCAGAATTCCTTAGGAGGGGTTCTGCATCCTTGAGAGCAGATAACGAGCCCACACATCTGGCTGAACAGGAAAAATAAGGTGCTTTCTCCTTTAAACTAAAGCCAGAGCGAGTTTGTATTCAGAATGCACCCCCCCCTTTAAAAAGCCCTAACTGGACTAGCGCGGCAGAGAGAAAAGTTCATCCTTTCTCCCTGACATTTCTTCTGCTATGCGCATGGGAGGTTTTTTCTCATGGGGAACAGCTGCTGCTTGAAACAGTACAGTCCAAGGAAAGCTTTACCATTTGAGTCTGCAGAATGCATAGTTTTTGAAATAACACCTCACAGGCCTGGTTCGCACAACTCAGCAGCCCAGGAGTTAAACAACCCATGGGTTGTTGGGGACAAGTGGGAGCACTGCCTCCCTCCTGTGTGCCCACCATGTCTGCTTTCACTCAGCAATCCAGCTGGCTCCTTCATGGGTTGCTGAGTAGGTTGTCTGAACCCAGAGCACTGGCTTGCTTAGGGGCTAAACAACCCAGCAGTTAACCCATGGTTTGTTGCTGAGTTAACCACTGGGTTGTTAAGCCCCTAAACAACACAGCACACCCAAACACTACCCCCACCCCCAAGCAACTGGTCTTCATTGGTGTGTTGCCTCTGAACCTGGAGGTAGCATATGGCTGCCATGACTAGAAGACGTTGCTAGCCTTATCCTCCATGAGTCTGTCTTATCCTCATTTCAAGCCATCCAATCTACTGGCCAACCCCACATACTGTGGCAGCAAATTCCACAAATTAATTCTACACTGTGTGAAGAAGTAATTATTTTTATCTCTCCTGAATCTCCTCATCAGCAGATCCTGGGTTCTACTATTATGAGAGAGGGATTAAAAAAAAAAACCTCTATCCACTTTCTCCAAATCATTCATAATTTTACAAATCTTTATCACATCTTCCTTAGGATTTTTTCTAAACTAAAAAGCCCCACATGCTTTAGTCTTTCCTTGTAGAGCAGGTGCTCTGAGACAGTGCCCCGCCACCTGACAATGGCTATGTTAATTGCAGATAATTAATTACCATAATGGTAAGGAATTTGGTTCTGCGCATGCTTAGGAAGTTGATATAGACTGGGTTCGCATGACACGCTAAGTTTCAGTAGATTAAGTGGCAGAGTGGCTTAGCGTGTCATCTGAATCCTGCTGAGTAGTTAATAAGCCAACCTGGTATAGGGATTGGGCCCACTCTTCCTGCAGAGGAGGATCTGGGAACAGATTCTGAGGGTGATGGGGAGGAGGACAAGATGCAGGGGAGGGCACCTGCAGCTGGTTCCCCAAGGCCAGCGGACTTAGAGATAGACCCAACAGTCAGGGAGGATCTATTGGTGTCAAATTCTGTGGGAAAGCAACCTGAGCTCTTTGATCAGGAGGAGGGCAAATCAAGCGTCACTGACCCCTGGGTCAGACGTCAGCTAAGGAGGATGGACCAGCTGAGGAGTGTCAGGTGCTCCAAGAGACTGGCCCTCAAGAATAAGGATCTGCCTTAGGGGTGTGGGTAGTTTGAGTCTGGAAGGGAGGAGGGGTTCCCAGTTTGGAATCAACTTCTCAGCAATAGGGCAATCTCCCTTAATGGCTGGTATTCTAACTCAGCTTGTTTCTTTTGTGATTGACTCTGCAACCCACTTCCTTTGTACTTCAAGGCCAGTTTCCTAGGCTGGCATCTTCTCTTATAAAGCTTTTTGGTTAGAAGCCATGGTGTGGATCTTTTTGGAAGGAGGAGGGGAAGTACGGCCTTGACACCTGGTGTGGCTTATAAACCACCCTGCTAAGCCATGGCTCATTGTAGGGTTAGGCAAACCCTAGTAGGTTTAGTGTGTCATCCGAACCTGGATGACATGCTGACCCTCTGACAAGCCAAAAAGGCACAGAGCCCCTTGGCCAGAGCAGCAAAAAAGGGCTGCCGCTCTGGCCACGGGGCTCTGACGGACGACAGCCGGCCAAGTGCCCAAGCGGCACTTGGTGAGGCTGCCATTGGCTTCCCCGCACACTCCTGCCGATATCCTGCAATGGCAGGAGCTTGAGGGGAAGCCCCTGGGGTCCACTGCATGCCACCCCCTCAATCCCCGTTCGGGACTTGGGGGCCTGGTGTGCGGCGGGGGAACCAGCTGCCCAGCCTCATTTCCTCTTGGGGAAGTGAGCCTGAGTGCCCGGACCTTGTCCGCTGCCGTGGCCGTGCACCTCCTCCTCCCCGAGCCCCACTTGGAGCTTCGGGAAGAGGAGATGTGCAGTGGCGGCACCAGTGTCTGCTGTGCGCCCCCTTCCCAAGAGGGAAGGGGGCGGGCTGCAGACCCTGTGGTGGTGGCAGCGCTTCCTAGGAAGGGCGGGTTTGACGGCGGTGGCGGCAGCTGTGACGCGGGTTTGCTGTGCACGGGGCAAACCCCTGTCACCGCGGCAGTGGCTCCTCCTTCCAGACCCCGGCTCGGCTCTTCCTCTCGCTGGGTGAGCTAGAGAAGGGGGGCAGAAGGGGAGCATTATCTCTGTCAGGGCTGCACACACATGTGGCCTTGACAGAGAGAATAAGTCCCCACCCACTGCAGGAGTAGCTGGGGGCTTATTTTATCTGTCACCAGCATGCATCCGTGCGCTCTTGCTACTCCTGCGGTGGGTGGGTGCGGTGGGTGGGGGCTTCTTCTCTCTGAATATAGAGAACAACCCCCCCACCCCCAAGTGGCGTTCCCCCCACCCTTGTTCCCTTTCCTCCTGGGCACCGTTGTCAAGTGGTGCCCGGGGAGAAGGGGAAAGGAGGGCAGGGGGAAGTGTTTGCTCCGCTGCGCTGCTTCTCCATCTGTGATTTAAAACGTTCCCTGCTGCTGGGATTACTCCTATGTAAGCCCAGTAGAAGGGATGGTTTGCAGTGCTGCCAGGGAGAATCAGGTCTCTCTCCCAACCCGACTAGTGAGATACGCTAGTTGGGTTGGGAGAGGGATGTGATCCCCCCCGGCAGTGCCGCCTATGAACAGCGAGGGGAGCTCATGAAGCTGCTGAAAGTGCCGATTTTGGGCACTTTTCGGCAGCTGTCATCCCCACTCCGCCCCTTTCAGTGCTCTCATGCGGTACCTGTGGGAGGACTGAGTGGGGAAGAGGGGAGAGGCAGTGTCTCCAGACCCCCTCTGTGCCCGGTCATTAGTCAGGCACAGCTGAGGCCTGGGGCAGGGCATCTTTAAGCCCACAGAGGCTTCAGAGCCTCTGTGGGCTTCAAGTGACATGCGAATCCGCCCATAGTATTGTTAGAGTTCTATCGCACTCACAAAATTAATGGGCTGACATTGGTGTTCTATCTTCCCCAGATTAGCATTTTCTTCTTTAAGTTAAGTTGCTTTTTTCACTCATAGTGGGAAAGATACAAGGATGAGCTTAAACGGAAAAAAGACTGGAGGAAAAAGAATTAAATGGCCTATTTCCACATATCCTTCTGCCAGTCAGTTACAGCCTTGCCCCAGGTTACTTTGGGATGAACAACCATGGCTGCAGAGGAAAGAATCACAGAACTCTCCCTGTAAGTGGTTTAATTGTTTGCACATTGCTCCCCCTACTTTTACCAAGAATTGGAGAACTTACCCCCAATGCCCTTGACTTTTTGTTAGCATTACAAAATTGGCAATGTTCCTTTGTGTCATCTGTGCTGACAAAAGAGTTCCATTCAGTGCAGACTGGGTTGAGGGTCATTAGTGTGTGTTAGCATAGCAGAAGACCTTGAGGGCTCTCTACTCATCACTTTCTTTTCTCCATCTTGGTTATTTGCAACTGACCGTGACAAGGTTGCTGTAAAAAACTTCCTACTTCCCAGAACTACAAGGAGGTGGTGAGTTCTCCTATTCTGGAGGTACTTAAGCAGAGGCTGGATGGCCATCTGTCAGGGATGCTGTAGCTGCACCCTGCAGTGCAGAGCCTGCATTGAGCAGGGGGTTGGACTAGATGATCTCCAAAGTACTTTCCAACTCTATGATTCTACAATATTGAAGTTGGTTATTAGTTTCCAGTTCCTTATTTGTGTGAAAGTTTGAAACAAAGCTCAATAACTAAATTGAATAAGGACCTAGAGTTTACTCCCTGAACCCCCAAATAAGCTTTGGACCACCCGACACCATATATCTCCATGACTGGGGCACTGTTGCCTTCAAGATAATACATCTCTCCAATCACAACTGTCATTTTTGTACAATGCACATGAATGCATGATGACCCCAAATACAAATAAGGAAGGAAGTGGGTGTGTGCACCCCACAGAAAGCTGTGGGCCAATCCAAATGATGCGTTCACATCTCCAGGCGAGTATCCTCTATGAGATGGCAATGAATCACATGCAGCCCAATGCTTCATTTGGGCACAGGGAACGGTGAAGCATGGCACCCCATGGCAATGATACCCAGAAATACGTTGAAAAGAATAAGGAACTGGGGTTATGCACTCCAGAATGCACTTCAGGTCACCCCAAATCATACACCCACACATCTCGGAGAGTATCCTCTATAACAGTGTTCTCCAACCTTGGGTCCCCAGATGTTTTTGGCCTACAAATCCCAGCATGCCCCAGCCAGCTACACTGGCTGGGGCATGCTGGGAGTTGTAGGCCAAAAACATCTGGGGACCCAAGGTTGGAGAACACTGCTCTATAAGATGGCTTTCTTTGGGCACAAGACACTGTCATCTGTGTGCCTATGTCAATCATACACAAAATAAGTAGAAAAGAATATGGAACTGGGGGGCTTTGGTCCACCCAAAATCATACCTCCATGCATCCAGAATTGTGTCCTGTATGTGATGGCACTGAATCACATCTGCCCAAAGCTTTGGTCACAAAGCACTGTCAAGCCAGGATTGGGAGCTGGGTGTATGCTCCTCACAATAGCCCACACGTCCATGTCCTCTATGAGATGGTATCAACCCAACTATTCCTTTGGGTAAAGGACACTATCAAGCATGGCACCCCTATGCCAATACTAGCCAAAATATGTAGAAAAGAAGGAATGCACTTTGGGCTACTGTAAACCATATGTTTGCACATCCAGCAGAGTATCTTCTACAGCAGTGTTCTCCAACCTTGGGCTTGGGTCCCCAGATGTTTTTGGCCTTCAGCTCCCAGCATGCCCCAGCCAACTACGCTGGCTGGGGCATGCTGGGAGTTGTAGGCCAAAAACATCTGGGGACCCAAGGTTGGAGAACACTGTACTAGTACAAGCTCGCCCACAATGCACTCCTCCAGTACAAGCAGCCCTACATATTTGCTATGGCCTCTCCTGGACAAGGATAGCTTGGCTACAGTGATACAGGCACTGGTAACCTCATTTCTGGAAACATGGACCCCGGGAGTAGCGTGCGAAGTGTGGTTGCAGCTTACAGCTTCGGGTCTCCTGCCATTGCCGAGGCACACGGGGCCTTAAGAGAAAAGGAGCGCTGCGCCAGTGGTGCTACTGCAGGCAGGCTTACTGGGATGCTGCGCGCTGTGTGTGTGCGTGTGCGTGTGCGTGTGCGTGTCTGTGTTGGGGGAGGGGCCTCCGGCTGTGCTCGCGCACTCCCCAAGCCTCGCTGTCTTCCTCTTCGTTCCCCCTGCCTCTGCCTCCCGCTTCTGCCGCCTGCCCACACCCGGCTACACTGCATGCTTAACACCACTGCAGTTTGCACTTTTGAGAGGAGGACCCCTCCCCACGGCTCCGCGGGGGCAGCACCTGGACGGAGTCTATGACTCAAGACCTTATCTGAGCAACCCATCAGGTGCCCAGGCTGGACGGCGGGGTTTTCAGGCCACGGCGGCGGCATTCTGCCCCTGCCTCCCGCGCTCCCCTGCCCACACCGCCGAACTTCCTATAGTAACGGCAGCTGCGTCCTCCCCCCAAAGTCACCCCGCCCTGAAAGATGCCATTCACTACAAGGTGCCATGTTCCCATGCCTTCTCCTTTGCCCCTCTGCTTGCTCTGCTCCTCCCTTCTCGGCAGCTGGATCAGTGCGAGACCAGGCTCTTGTGCTTAGAAGACAGTTACGGCGCAAGCACCCCTTATTTGTGCTGCGGTGGACACTGCTCTCTAAAAACAGTCGCTGACCACCGTGATGAGTAGGACGAGGTCCCCAAGCGCTGATGCGCGACACCTGCACCAGGCTCCCTAAGTGCTCTGCTGCACTGGCAGAGGGGGTGGAGCAGGGCTTGCTAGGGAGGCTTTTTTTGGCCAGGTCCGGGATGGTTCTGCACTCTGCAGGAGATGCTAATGTCTGCCTCCATGAAAGGGGCCCGTGCCGTGACTCCTTAGACTCTCCAAGCCTTCTTTTATATAATCGCACCCCACTCCACCAGCCAGTAGCCCAGTTCCTCGCGCATTCCCATTGTGGTGCGGCAACCTACCCCCTCAGCGCCCCTGATAGAATCGATGCCTTATAGGAGAAGCTGGATTTGAGCTGTTCTTAGGGCAACCACAGAAGCTGCTGAAAACTGACGTTTTTCAATAAAGTTCTTCTTTGGAGTTGCAACCCACAATGGCCTCCTTGAGGGAAATAAGCAGGTACAGTTGCGGGTGGGGGGTGGCGTAGCAGGAGAGGAGGGAGACTTCAGTGGAAAGACTGATAAGTCGGGCAAGGAGTGGTGGGGCAACAAGGGATAGTGGTGGGACACGGGTTACACTGTAAAGGCGCTCAGGATATGTGATGCTGCCAGCCCGAGGACTTGTGTGAAAGGAGGGGCAAAAAAACAACCCACGGTGAGCCCCATCATCTGTCAGGTGCATTGTGCGTTGTTCCATGAACAACCAACCCACTGTGGCTTATTTGCAGGGTGGCTTAGTGTGACGTGCGAACACGCCCTATTGAACACCATCAGCAACAGAAATCCCAGGACTGGTGAAAACCTTATCATATGGTGTCAAATGCCCGGGAGTAGAGGAAAGTCTTAATCTGGTGCCAAAAAGATGACAACGTTGGTGCCAGGCGGGCCTCCCTGGGGAGAGTGTTCCACAATGGGAAGGCCACCACAGAGAAAGCCCTTTGCTTTGTTGCCATCCTCCGAACCTCCCTCGGAGGAGGCACCTGGAGGAGGACCTCAGATGACGATTGTAGTGTATAGGTAGGTTCGCACTGGGAGAAGTTGTTGCATATAGCAGCATTACTGCTAACAACACTTGGGGCTGCTCGTTGCATTTTGTAGGGCCAAACTAGATGACATCCGAACCATGCTATTAGCAACTGCATGAATGGCTTTTTAAAAGTAAAGAGCAGGTGCCAGGACTGGGACTTTGGTGTCTGAGGGAGTGACCTCTAACTCCTCCCTCCTGCCCACGGCAGTCCCAGTTCAGAGTGGGCCCTGGCACCTGCTATTTGCACGGTAAGAAAATCTTCCATTTGTGTATATAGGAGCTTTCTGTCCAATGCAGTCCTTGATCTGGAATGGGATCACAGAGGCAGCAAAGCGTTACAGAACTGAAATTTTACCTGTCAGAGGCGCGGGGCGGGGAGTCCACAGAGTCAGGCATCAGAAGAAGACTGCTGGGTCCTGGTTATGACACAGGCTACAGGCAACTGCTTCAGTTATTAACTGAACAGATTGTGGCATCATTAACTGGGCTGGCCAATAGTAGCCGTGAGAGTTATGAAGGCATCACACAGTAAGGGCTTGCCATCAAAACCTCCCAGCATCCCTCAGTGTGCCACAATCTGACCACTGTCCTGAGCTGAGTTTGCCCAGCTGTGCCCTTCATTACCATGGCAATGTTCCAGGCACAATCCAGCTAAAATGAAGCACTTTAAAGTCCCATCGATTTCAATGGCAGAGTTAAGCATGTGCTTAAATCTCTTGCATTGGAACAAACAGGGCTTGGCTTAACCATACCCTCCCCAGTGGTGTCGTGGTAAACTCTGAAGTGCAGGCACTCTTCATGACACCCCCGAAGCTACAGACCCCAAAGCTACACACATTCTACAACCATAGAATAAAAATGAACCTTTGGCCTCTTACCCTTTTCAGAGTTTAGGGAGGGGCCGTAGCTCAGTGGAAGAGCCCCTGCTTTGCATGCAGAAGGTCCCAGGTTCGATCCCTGGCAGCATCTCCTGCTAGGGCTGGGAAAATTCCTGCCTGACACCCTGGAGAGCCACTGCTGCCAGTCCGTGTTGACAGCACTGGGCAAGAGGGACCGAGGGTCTGACTCAGTCTTAGGCAGCTTCCTATGTTCCTAGAGTTCTGTGAAAGCAGGGGTTGGATATAGCCCAAGGAGCCCCAATGGGATGGAAATTATCCTTGGGGTTCTGCTACAAGGAGTCAAAGACAGCTTCCTGACCCACCCACGGAGCTAGAGTCCCATGTGGTTATTCTCCCAAAGGAGCAGCCTGGATTGTTTACCACTAAAGGGAGGAGGACACACATAGGATTGCACTGTTAATGGATGGAGAGTTCCGCTTGGAGAATTTAGCCCACAGTTTTGAGAAAGCCCTACCCACCAGTTTAAAGTCCAAATGGGGAGGAAATCTCAACCCAATTTCATGCATTATAAATAAAGCACAATGTTCCCCCAAACCCGCCTCAGCCAGTAGTTAAAAACAATAGCATACCAAATCAAATGCTTGCTATCCAGAGAAAACATATTTTAAAACAGTGTTCTCCAACCTTGGGTCCCCAGATGTTGCTGGCCTACAGCTCCCAGCATACCCAGCCAGCATGGCTAATGGCAAGGGATTCTGGGAGCTGTAGTCCAGCAACATCTGGGGACCCAAGGTTGGAGAGCCCTGGTTTTAAAAAAAGGAACAATCAAGTTATTTTCTTTCCTCCCACTTCTCAGGGCTTCAGCTTTGCTCAAGCTGCAATCCTTTACATATTTACCTGGGAGTAAGTCTCATTGAACTCAGTTTATTTGTGAGTAGATGTGCATAGGATTGTGTTGTACGTCGATTTTCTGCCATCCACAGAAAAAACAACAATGAAGCCAGTTTCTTGGGAGAAATCTTACTGACCTCTGAGAAGACAGAGGTAAAGGGAAGGTAATTGTCACCTGTAGGCTTAGTTTTATTAACTCCTCAGTACTGTCATTTTAAATTGCATTTTTAAATTTGGTTTTAAACTTTTAAACTACATTGTATGTTTTATTGTTTGTTTTTATGTGGATTTTTATTGTATGAATTGTTGTGAGCCGCCCAGAAAGCTTTGGCTATGGGGCGGTATAGAAATGAAATACGATGATGATGATGATGATGATGATGATGATGATGATGATGATACCAGTGAGAAGGCCTTGTGCAGCTATTCTGTCTTGCCTTTCTTAAAGGATAATCTGTACTAAGAGAAAAGTCGGAAGAAGCTGTGGGAAAGCATGGGAGGGTTAAGAGTGGAAGACACTGCCATGAGTGAGGCAGCACAATGGTGCCATAAAAGCCTCATTTGGAAGCACCCCTAGTAAAAAAAAAGTGTGTTGTTTAGCATTGCAGCCAAAGGCAACCATCCATTCAGTTCCAATGTTCCCTTTAGAGATCTGGGCTTGGCCACTGGCATTACTGTAGCCCTGCAAATTAGCAAAATCAAACTAGATGAATTAGAATCCAGTCACTGGTTGTTTGCGTTTCTTTTCAGAGAGCCTAGCCATGTTTCCCCATAACTCACGTAACCTCTGTGGGGCCACTGCAGGAAATTTTTATCATTGTGATATATTGTTGCTATATTGCTGAGTGAACACCCTTGAAATCTATCATACCAATGGATGTGTTGTTAGTTTTATGTGTTATCTAAGGAGCTATAACTCTGCCAACAAGGTCTGTTATCAATGGAACATGCAGGCAAGCCCCAAGTGAAGGACACTGGGAGACACACAGCACAGACATGGTTATCTCAGAGAGAATCTCTGTCGAAGCAGGATTGGCTCCAAAGAACAGTGGGAGGATTTTGACTTCCTGCCAACTAAACTGAAGCAGCACATCAAATGAAAACATTCATTTGTATAACAACTTATCAGCCTTCTCCATAACATCTTAAAAACACAGGAGTAATGGCAGCACATACCTGCCAAACAACTTTTGAAACTTGAAGAGGAAGGTTTCAGCTTCTTCCCTTGATCCCTGCTATGACTATGTCCCATGATGAAAGTATGAGCAAAACAATTGAGGTTGAAACAGATTAATATTTTCCATTAATTCAGAGCACATTGCAACAAACACACATTAAGATGCTTTAATGCTGAACAACATATAGAATAATAGAAAAGCAGAGTTGGAAGGGGCCTATAAGGCCATTGAGTCCAACCCCCTGCTCAATGCAGGAATCCAGGTGAAAGCATCCCTGACAGATGGCTGTCCAGGACCCAGCTACACCTTGAATGCTTACAGAGTGGGAGAGCCCACCTACCTCCTTAGGTAGTTGGTTCCATTATTGCTCTGACAGTCAGGAAATTTTTCCTGATGTTTAGGTGGAATCTGGGTTCCTGTAACTTGAGCCCATTATTCCATGTCCTGCAAACTGGGATGATCGAGAAGAGATCCTGGCCCTCCTCTGTGTGACAACCCTTCAAGTGCTGGAAGAGTGCTATCATATCTCCCCTCAGTCTCCTCTTCTGAAGGCTAAACATGCCCAGTTCTTTCAGTCTCTCCTCATAGGGCTGTTTCCAATCCCCTGATCATCTGTCAACTTGCCAGTCTTTTGGAATTTAAAAAAGCCGTAAAAACTCATCTCTTCTGGCAGGCCTATCCGGTGGAATTTTAGGTTGCCTTTAAGATGTTTTAAAGATGTTTTAAGATGTTTTTAGGATGTTTTAAGATGTTTTAATAGTATGTATTGTGTTGTTTAGTTTATGTATTTTATATTTTCTGTTGTTCCCCGCCTCGATCTAGATGGAGAGGCGGGTAATAAATTATCATCATCATCATCATCATCATCATCATCATCATCATCATCATCATCTTTGTTGCCCTCCTCTGAACCCTCTCCAGTTAAACTCTTCGTTATTCTACTGCAGTGTTCTCCAACCTTGGGTCCCCAGATGTTTTTGGCCTACAACTCCCAGCATACCCCAGCCAGGTAGGCCAAAAACATCTGGGGACCCAAGGCTGGAGAACACTGTTCTACTGGTTATACACTCTAATCTTGGCATCCCTTGCACCAATTGCTGGCAAATGAGCAATTTAGCAGCTCACGTTTAGCAAAGCTTATGGCTACGGTCCATCAGGAAATTGTCCTGCACAAGTCCATTGATATGAACAGAGCCGCACAGGAGCATTCCTGTGCACTTGTGATGTGCCCATTCATGTCAATAAAGCACATGTATAGGAGAACCTCTTAGTGGATTGTGTGCTCTGTTAATTAACTTGCGAAAGAGCTGAGACTTTGGTAGCTCTCTTTTGATCTTGCATTTCAGGTTTCATTCAGTTATAGTGCAATCCTATGCATGTCTACTCAGAGGTAAGCCCCATTGAGTCCAATGGGTCTTACTCCCAGGTAAGTGGATATAGGACTGTAGCCTTAATTTATTTAATATATTTATACCACCCCCTATAACCTCCAAGGCTTCTTAAGGCAGCTAAGAATTAAAACAATGAATTAAAGCAATAGTCACTATTACACATAAAACAGCAGAACATTAAAACCAGAGAAAGTTCTTAAAACCACATAAACCCAGAGCCAAAGAGGGCAAAAATATAATAACAGCAACTAAAAACCATGTGCAAATACCTAAAGGTCTTCCCCTGGCACCAAAAACAAAGTCATGACTTGTTCTACGCTTTAGTAAACCCTAGAAGTCTTAGCGTGTCATCCGAACCTGCATGACACGCGCAGCCAGGCCCTGTCCTGTCCTGTCTTGTCTTGTCATGTCATGGACAAGCCAAAAGGACTAAGAGCCCCCTGGCAAGAGCAGCAAAAAAGGACTGCTGCTCTGGCCGAGGGGCTTTGGCCAATGGCAGCCGCCAAAGTGCCCAAGCTGCACTTGGCGCTGCTGTCGTGTTGGCTTTCCCCCGCGCCCCTGCAGATTCCGGGAGAGCAGGACTGCCGTTTGTTTGGGGCCTGGGGAGGGAGGTGGCGCACAATGCGGGGTGGGGGGAGGACGCGACCCCTTGAGGAAGTGAAGCCCAGCAGATCCTTCTTGCCTGTTGCCGAAAGGGCTGCAATGATGTTGGTGGTGGGCAGGAACCAGCTGCTGGGCTTGCCTTCCTTGAGAGGGACACGAACACAGCGCCTTGCCCCCCCCCCCTATTCCCCCGCTCCCTGCCGCTGCAGAGAGGAGGGTAACGGGGTGGGGTGGGAGGCGCACGTGCCTCCTTCCCACTCCTGCCGGGGCTCGCAATCCTGCTGCCTGGCGGGAGGGAAAGGAGGGGCTTTCCCCCAGGGTCTCCCTGCGGGGAGGCCGTGGAAGAAAGCAGCCGCCTCCCTGCTGGCCAGCGCGATCATGTGCTGCCCAGTGGGGTGGGGGGAGAGGAGGTGTGTTCTGGTTCTACCCGGGAGTAGGCACAAGAGAAGCGCCCCCCGCTTGCCCCCCCTTGCTTAGTGAGGTGCCCTGACACCCCCCCCCCCACCCCCACCCACGCACTCCTGCCAAACCTGCAGGGCACTTTTGGCAGCTGCCGCCATCCCCGCTCCCCTCCTTGCTCCCATGGTGTCCCCTGGGATGCCAGCGAGAGGATTGACGGGGGAGGAGGTGCCTCAGGACCCCCGCCATCCCCGATCATTGGTTGGGCACAGCGGGGGGGGGGGGCAGAGGCAACCTTAAGCCCAAAGTGGCTACAGAGCTACTCTGGGCTTAAGGTGTCATCCGAACCCGCCCATTGCCAGGTCAGGCGAGTCTCTTTGGGGAGGGAAGTCAAAACACCCGGCCCCCCGTGGGGGTGGGCACCAGAGGGGGTTCTGCAACGCCAATTACCGTATATTTTTACCAGAGAAGATGATCTGTGGCAAAGTGCTTGTGCTGATATAACAAGCGCAGCTCCAGAAGTGTGCCTGAACTGAAAATGGCAGGAGCAAAAGAAAAGGAGTGAGAGCAGAGTTCAAAGTAGTAGACATGTGTGAGGGGCAGGAATCCGTCTTAACATCAAAGTAAGACATTGGGTAGGCCTGTTAATTCACTATAATCACACTTCTGTGCACACTATCAAGATGGCAACAGGTTGGATCTCCATTCTCCCACTGCCACTTGTAAATGCTTCATTATCGATGGGGTCCAGTATGTGACCATGTAAATGAATTTTTATTAAATATTAAATCAAGCGAGAACAAAAGCTGTGGGATAGTGTATGTGGCATTACATGGGAAGATGTGGGAGGCGAGGCGGGGCAGGTTGAGGATGTGGCAAGGTTGAGAGGTTTTTGGTAGTGTTTTGCAGGTGGGCATGATGAATGTGGCACGCTGGCTCAGCTTGTCTGAGCGTGGAAAGCTAAGCAGGGTCAGGCCTGGTTATTACTTGGATGGGAGACCCCTCCTCTAGTTTCCTGCATTGAGCAGGGGGTTGGACTCGATAGCCTTGTAGGCTCCTTCCAACTCTATGATCTATGAAATCTATGGACATGCAAAGAAGGGCCCGGTCTCAGTCACTGACAGGTGCAGATTTAAGAAGAGTGCCGCCTGACGGCCAAGCCAAGCCTGCCTTGTCCCACAGGTGTAAGGAGACTAGAAGTTACCATGGATTGGGAGGTTGTTTTCTGACATGCAGTTGATTTGTTCTGTCCTTTTCCAGTCACTCTGAGCACCTGGCCTTCGCCAGTACTGTGGTCATTTTCTGCTGCAGGAGGTTCTTTACAACTTGGAGTACTGAACAAGATGCGGGCCAATTTCTGAGACATTTCTACAGCCTGAATGAAATGAAAATAGGCAAACTGTTAAAAACAAAGGACAACCATTCAATACCTCTCAAGCAAAGATTTAGGAAACAGTTTCTCATTATGGCAGTTGAATTGAGGTAAATTTCAAAATACATTTAACAGGGAAATCTGTAATTTCCCCCTGTTTTTCTAAAGGCACCCTCGCGTGGATTTTGACAGCTGAAAATTAGACTTTCCTCTATAAAACATTAATGATCATATACATTCATCCTATGGATTTTGAGATCTGTGACTATAAATACTTCTATGCAGATGTTTGCTAGCTGTTGAAATTCAGGTAAATATTATGAATAAACTTGGAGCATTCCTTTTTACAAAGAGCAAAACAGATGGAGGCCAAGTTAAAAAAAGGTTATTTATCCAAGGCCACACAACGGCAGAATCAGGGTTAGAACCAGGAGCTTTGATGAGAGCTTTGGAAAGACTTGTGATGTTTGTTACATATCTAAAACTCAGACATGTTTTTGCAATGAAGTTTCAGGAATCTTTTGCTTCAAAGAACGAATAATGACATGTTTACTATCAGGTGTGGAGAGTATTTATGTATTTATTAAAAGTATTAATTGGCATTAAAAGAAATGCTCAAGGTGGCCTACAATATAATCAACATGTTAAACTTAAATCCAACAATAAAATCCAAAACTTGTCACAAATAAACCACAGGGGAGATAGCAGATAAAACACTTGAATTCAACATTGTGCTTTACATAGCAATCTGTTCATTTTGGGCTGATCTGAATGCTCTTTGTGAGTTTGTGGACTGACTGAAACCACAGATCATCTTCTCTGGGGCTGTCTGATATATAGTGCAGAATGGGGCTTTCTTATTAATGAGATGGAGAGCTTGAGTTTGAAGACTTTTCTTTGGATCCTGTTCTGCAACTTAAGACTCTTAAAAAGTGGGGTCCTCAACATGCTATGCAGGCATTTATGCTTGTCTGTAAGAATTACTTGTGGGTTTTTCCAGTTTCTGGTTGGTGGCGGTCATGATCCGCCATTAAATCCCAAAATAATAATAAGAAAGCCTGCTAATGAGCAAACATAGGAGAACTGAAGGTTAATTACTGAAAGCTACTGAGGGACCAGGAAATGAGAAGGCCACCAGTTTCCCCACCCCCAGGAAGAAGCCAGGAAGAAATTGATCAGAGGAGAAAGAAGCCATTGTCTTGTCCAGAATCAAAACCAAGGTTTAAAAGGGGGGAGGGATCTATACCGTGCCCCACTGATGGAAAAAGAGGAGGAAACTGAAGGAACCACCAGATGTTCAGCAGCTCTGGAGGGAAAAATGGGGGAAATCAGAGAAAACACCTGGTGAGGGTGACCCAGTGATGGACTGGTGATGTAGGTAAGGGGCATGGCCATCTGTGGACCCCCCGCAGACTGGATTAGGTCTATGGGCTGGGGGTTTGGCACCCTTGATTTAAATTAAAGTGTTAATTCTTTTTAAATAAAAATATAATATCAGGCATCAGTGCTATCACTGCTGTTATTAACCATTCACTGCATCAACCTCTTCTCAGTATCCCCACTTATTCATACTGTCCCCAATCCTTCTAAAGTTAGTCATGAATCAAAGTCCCATTGAAAGCAATGAAGCAGGTTGATGGTGACTCATTTAAGCCCCATTGCTTTCACATGTAACTAGCTAGTTTGGAGTTATGATGTCTCTTTATCATTGTTTGGGCTGAATGAAAACAATGACCTGGTTCGTACATAATGACAAACCATGGCTTGCTGTTACATGTGAACCTGGAACTATGGTTTAACTATAGGTTAACTATGGCAGGCTTGGAAGATATTTCTTTTTAGAAATGTAAAGTCAACAATGAAGGACCTTTGAAAATGCCCTGTGTTGCTTCCTTGAGTGATGGTGATCATAGAATCATAGAATCATAGAAAAGTAGAGTTGGAAGGGGCCTACAAGGCCATCGAGTCCAACCCCCTGCTCAATGCAGGAATCTAGGTCAAAGCATCTCTGACAGATGTCTGTCCAGCTGCACCTTGAATGCCTCCAGAGTGGGAGAGCCCACCACCTCCCTAGGTAGTTGATTCCATTGTCTTATTGCTCTGACAGTCAGGAAATTTTTCCTGATGTTTAGGTGGAATCTAGGTTCCTGTAACTTGAGCCCATTATTCCGTGTCCTGCAAACTGGGATGAATCGAGAAGAGATCTTTGCCCTCCTCTGTGTGACATCCCTTCAAATACTGGAAGAGTGCGATCATATCTCCCCTCAGTCTCCTCTTCTGAAGGCTAAACATGCCCAGTTCTTTCAGTCTCTCCTCATAGGACCTTGTTTCCAGTCCCTTTATCATCCTTGTTGCCCTCCTCTGAACCCTCTCCAGTTGTCTATGTCCTTGTTAAAGTGAGGTGCCCAGAACTGGACACAGTACTCAAGATGAGGCCTAACCAGTGCCGAGTAAAGGGGAATTATCACTTCCCGCGATTTGGAAGCTATACTTCTATTAATGCAGCCCAAAATTGCATTTGCCTTCTTTGCAGCCACATCGCATTGCTGGCTCATATTCAGTTTGTGATCTACCACAATTCCAAGATCCTTCTCACTTGTAGTATTGTTGAGCCAAGTGTCCCCCATTCTGTAACTCTGCATTTGGTTTCCTCTCCCTAGGTGCAGCACTTGGCATTTATCCCTATTAAATTTCATTCTGTTGTTTTCGGCCCAGCGCTCCAGCCTATCGAGGTCACTTTGAATTTTGTTTCTGTCTTCCAGAGTATTAGCTGTTCCACCCAACTTTGTGTCATCTGCAAATTTGATAAGCATTCCCTTTACCTCCTCATCCAAGTCATTAATAAAAATGTTGAAGAGCACCGGGCCCAGGACCGAGCCCTGTGGTACCCCGCTTGTTACCTCTCCCCAGTTTGAGAAGGAACCATTGATAAGCACTCTTTGAGTCCGATTCTGTAGCCAATTGTTGATCCACCTGATAGTTGTTCCATCTAGCCCACTCTTAGCTAGCTTACTAATCAGGATATCATGAGGCACTTTGTCGAAAGCTTTGCTGAAGTCCAGGTATATAATGTATATAAAGTTAACAATCTTTTTGACAGTAAGTAAAGTCAGGGAGAAACCTCCTCTTTGCTGTTTTGACTTGTAAGAGGCGGACTGTGCATTTTAAAAATGCTCTGCTTTGCTGCTTCAACGTGCTTAATTCTGAGCAGGTGTGCATTGTACTGAGCTGCTTCAACTTGTAAGAGGCAAAATGCTCTACTTTGCTTTAGGTGCATCCCTGCTGCTTAAGCCTGATGCTTGTTCTTTGCAATGTGCCTTACATCCAAGTAGACATGCACTCTATTGATCTGTGGTTGTGTTGGCTTACTTCTCAGTAGAGATGCAAAACATTGAGCTGTGGTTGCTATGGCTTACTTCTGCACTGTAGACGCAGTGGTGGGAAGTTGATTTGATCTGGCACACAGTGCTTCCTGCCATAAATCTGAAAGAATTGGATTTTGGCCTCACCCAGTTTTCTGCTGGCCCTGCCTACTTTTGCATTTGGCCCTGCCCACCACTGGAATGTGGCCCCCGAGGCTACCTCCAAAATCAAATTTGGCCGTCAAGCAAAAAAAGGTTGAACACCCCTGATTTAAACAATAACAAAAACAAAGGGTATAATCCAGTGGAAACTTCTATGAGGGCCAGACTAGACTTGACATTATTCACATCACTTGGAAATGTTGGGGCAGTGGGGGGGTCATGCTTCCCACCCCTGACATAAAGAGCACAGCAGGAGCTCACAAAAAGGGATAAAATATAGTAGTGAATGGGGGGGGGGGAGTCTTTACCAGCAAGAGCCATTGACAGACAAAATTCATCTTTTAAAATCTTCAGTACTTCTTGAAGTCCTTCTTCACCCTGCTCCAATAAAGAGTGAGATTATAAATTATGAAGCCAGCGTAGACTGAAAATGGACAATAGTTTTTTAAGGAACATTGTGTTCCCATGATATAATACATATTATTTTCTGTTGTCCCACTGTTATCTCTGATAGGTTACACTTCCAACACTTTACTGATGGACTTGCTAATGTTATCTTGACCTTGAGAACAGCTTGCCAACCTTCCCCTCTTCCCCACATTTTGTTATACTTTCAAGAACTCCAACTGTGGAAAGGATCAATGAAAGCCAACATTCGTCGTCATCATCATTATTTCTTTTTATGAGGGAAAAGTGAAATGCTCGTTAAAAAATATAGAGAACTGCAATGGCACCTGAGAGACTAAGGCCACCATCCAGCAAGCCCTTTTACACCCATGCAAAGGCTTGCATGCACATAGTGAGGTCTTTGCTTTTTGAACACAAGCTCCTCGTCCTCCTGTGCCATCTTGCAAGCTAAAGCCCACCTCTTCGCAAATGAATCTCTCTCGCATGAGCGCTGGATCAGCTTAGTGTAAAGGAAGAGGAGAAAGCCCTGCTGCAGCCATTTACTAGAGGGACTGCTGCTCATTTCCAACATCTTGCTTCAACTTATACACCCATCATAGTTACTCAAACCTGCACAGACTGAATATTTATTCACCTTATAGGCCAGACCCCAGATGGCCGGCCTTCCAATGAAGACACATTTTGCCCCAAGTGCCAGTGCTTTCAATACATCGCTTCCTGTTCGTATCCCACCGTCCAAGTAAACTTCAGCCTTGCCTTGCACTGCCGCTGCAACTTCAACTAGAGCATCAATCTATGAAAAAGCCACAAATGAGAAGCTCATGGAAACAGGGGCATACCGTAAATGTGGGTGAGAACAAAGACATGCCCTCCAGCATTTCACAGTCACACTTGTAACATGAATCGCTGTCTGAGCCCCCCCCCCCCCCTGCTGCATCAGCACACCATTGCACATGAATGGAGGTTCTCCACCTACTGTTTCCATTCACCTTGCAATACTCTACCACACTCCTATTTAAAAGCCACAAGTGTACTCTTTTAGTAAAAGTATGCTAGAAAAACATGATTGTCCTACAATATGTTGTCTTACTTCCTACCTTTCTCCCTATATCTTCTACCTTCTTTTTCTGTCCATAGAAGCTCTGTGTCCTGAAGTCAGCTAACTCTGCAAGGGACAGTTTGACCCTAAAGGGATTCTTTGGTGAAAACCTGCTATTCCAGCTGAACAAATAGGAAGAATAGAGAAGAGTTATGTACCCTTCATTTAATGAGATACAGATATCATAGAATCATAGAAAAGTAGAGTTGGAAGGGGCCCACAAGGCCATCGAGTCCAACCCCCTGCTCAATGCAGGAATCTAGGTCAAAGCATCTCTGACAGATGTCTGTCCAGCTGCACCTTGAATGCCTCCAGAGTGGGAGAGCCCACCACCTCCCTAGGTAGTTGATTCCATTGTCTTATTGCTCTGACAGTCAGGAAATTTTTCCTGATGTTTAGGTGGAATCTAGGTTCCTGTAACTTGAGCCCATTATTCCGTGTCCTGCAAACTGGGATATAGTAGCATCATGACCTGAACTCTAATCAATACCCATAAATGATAAAAACCCACGATTGCCAAAGTGGGTGTCACATCCATTCTATAAGGACACCCACCATGTAATTTGATGTGAAGGTAAGACCTCATGGATACCTCAAAATCTGATTGGATTTAATTATGATTATGCAAGTGTGTGTCTTGCTTCTATTTTCTGATTGGGTGCAGTCAAATTAGTACGTTAATTATTATATATGATGTAAACACTAGGTAATTTAAGAATGACCTAGACTATTAGGAAGTTGTATTTATACCATCTTTTAAAGCTAGTATGAGAATTACAATGAGTTCCTTGTGAGTCCTTTGCCAACAATGTAGGATTCACCAGGTACACTGAATATGCAGTCTTTGTACAGTAGCTCAATACATTACCTTAATTTGTCTAGAAATATGAATTGTGGGGCTAATTACAACTCCCCCTCACCACCCATATATGGGTAGAAAGTTTAAAATGGATCTCACTAGTTGTATCACGTGGTGAAATGGCAAACTGCACCGCAGGGTACCTTTGCCTTCTGACTAGAGAAGTATGGATTTTGTTAAGTCTGCCTGTGTTTCATGGATTGTCAGGCGTCTTCTGTTCTGGTCTACTCATTGACGAAACTGGATTTTTAAAAAGGGATGTACGAGAGAATTGCGTTCCACTTGGGCTGATGTGCATTAGCACAAATGCGAATTTGTGCAAATCCCCACCCCACAATAGGTCCGCAAGTCTGCACAACTTGGATTGGAAAAAGCCGGTCTGCTGCGGGATCTGCAGGTCGAATTCCTAGAAATCTGAATTCATTTGAATCCGTTGCGGATTTCTCTCACAGCCTTTGTTATAAAAAAGTTATAAATAACTTAACAGCCTTCCCTGACTTGGTGCCCTCCAGGTGTTTTGTACTACAGCTCCCATTAGGCCCAGTCAGCATGGCCAATGTCAGGGATGTTGGGAGTTGTAGTCAAGAACATCTGGAGCACACCAAGTTGGGAAAGGCCACCTTATATAAGGTTCACGGAATCACGGTGTTGGAAGGGACCCTAGTGCAGCCCCCTATTGCTCAGTGCAGAATCGACAAGGCAGGATTGCAGCTTCAGCATCCCAGGTGGCCCTCCATGTGGGATATTTTAAACTGCAGTCAAAACACAGGACTCTGTGAGGTAACTTTCCTCATGTGACCTGACAGGGAGTGGGCGTAGCTCAATGCTTCTTCTCTTCCTGTCTGGGCACAGATCTTCTGTAACTCTCTTTCAACGTGGGAGCAATGTAAAAACAGCTGCTGGTCTGAGTCCTGAGATCAGACCCCAAGCAAAACCAAATGTAAGATATTTTTTACCACTGAGGAACCATTTTAAGTCTGCCTGAATGAAACTGCAACCCTGAGTGAGTAAATGTTACTTTTTAAAACTTTTACAAGACTGTGTCTCTGATTATTGTTTTGCGGGAGAGAAAAAGGGGCAAAACAAAGAAAATCCAGTCTGCCTTAAAGCATCCTGGATTACTAAATGGTAGCAGGCTAATCTAAGCTTCCTTTTAAGCTGAAAGGGGACCTACTCTGCTGATCTCATTAACGTGAGATAGGAAGGATAATATTCCACAATATATCCTCTCCTAGCATCTTATTCAAGTCCCAACACTCCAGCCCCTGCTACATTCCTCAACCAGCGAGAAGGACCTCGGGATTGCTGTGGATCACATGCTGAGTATGAGCCAGCAATGTGACGTGGCTGAAAAAAAAGGCAAAGGCTATTTTGGGCTGCATTAATAGGAGTACAGCTTCCAAATCATGGGAAGTGCTAGTTCCCCACTATTCAGCACCGGTTAGGCCTCATCTTGAGTAAGGTGTCCAGTTCTGGGCACCACACTTTAAGAAGGATGTAGACAGACTGGAGAGGGTTCAGAGGAGGGCAACAAAGATGATCAGGGGACTGGCAACAAAGCCCTATGAGGAGAGACTGAAAAAGAACTGGGCCTTCAGAAGAGAAGACTGAGGGGAGATATGATAGCACTCTTACAGTACTTGAAAGGTTGTCACAAAGAGGAGGGCCAGGATCTCTTCTCGACCATCCCAGATTGCAGGACACGGAATAATAAGGCAATCTGGAGGTTAATTTTTGACAGCCGAGTTCAGAGCACAAGTCTTTTAAGGGCACAAATTGTTGTGTCAGTCTTCAGAATAAATTCATGAGAAGCTGCCCATTATAAGTCTTTGACCATCAAGGACTATTCCCGGAGTTCCGATAGGAGCAAAGTCTAGTTTTAAACATTGATATCACATGGAGCTTCAGAGAGAAGGGGAAGTTTCTTGCATTTCCTTCTGACACTGTATCTCACCTGTTAGAGGCATCGAATCAGCTCTGTTAGGAAATAAATCTTTGGCGATATAAAGATAGGAATCATGTGAAAAATTCCCTCATTCACCTCGACCTCGGTCCAGGCCAGCAGGTGCAGCCTCTACCTCCTTTTCTTTTCACCCAGCTAATCCCTTCCCCACAGCAACAACGTGCAGCAGAGGCAGCAGGTAGACCATGCGTGCATATGTGTTCACGCACGCATGCACGCGCACGCACACATACACACACACACACACACACACACATCCTCGCCTGGCCCTCCCAGCTTAGCAGCATCTGTCTCTCTGTGGAGACCCTGCGGCTGTTCGAGCCTAAGCAGAGCTACTCTTAAAAGGGCCATGCCATGGGCAAAATTGCAGCTAAGCTAAAACTGAAAGCTTAGCTGCAATTTTGCCCATGCCATGGCCCCTTTAGGAGCAGCTTACAGTAGCTGGGAATTTGGGACTCTGCATGACAAACTGAGAAGCTGTGATGGCTTAAGGGTTTTCCTGATGTTTCCAGCATTTTCAAGGCAATTGGATGGAGACTATGTGTCTTTTGCACCTGTGTGTGCACAGATAAGCAAATAAACCACAGTGGTGGCCACGGACACTTCTGCACACGCAGGCCTGGTAGATAATGGCCCATCACTTACACTTGCAGGTACCCCATCGAGCTGCCTCCCTCCATGGTTGGATACAATAATCCCTTGAACTCCATGTTTCACAGCCAGTTCAGCATCTTCCTTTGTCAGAATTCCCTTGATGATGAGAGGCAGGCATGTCAAGCTCCGTAGCCAGGAGATATCATTCCAATTGACAGAGGGGTCTATAGAGCCAGGAGGCAGTCCATATTCTGTGCGGTCTTCATCCTGAAGCAGAGGGGCAGAAGGAAAACTTATTGCTGCTTGCACTCTTAGAGATTCCCCTAAACTTTGGTACATTGGCCCTGCAAGGAAGTTTTCTCTGCACGCCCCTCAATCATCTCTCCTGTAGTGAGGTCAGGTTTGGATATATTCTCTATTTCAGTGTTCTCCAACCTTGGGTCCCCAGATGTTTTTGGCCTACAACTCCCAGCATGCCCCAGCCAAACACATCTGGGGACCCAAGGTTGGAGAACACTGCTCTATTTTCTCTTATGGCTACATTTGTTACTCTCCATTATTACAGTATTTCCATTTCCCTCAGGGAAGTGGTATCCAGACCTGCCACCCGGTTCCAGACCTGGTTCTGGGATGCTTCCCATTTGATGGACAGGGAGTGCTGGGCAGCAGAGGCAGCATTTAGCAGCTGCTCAAGCTGGGAAGGAAGTAGAGAGTCCCAGAAAGACTGAGAGTGGGAAGGCATTGAGGTGTGAGCTTGCCCCCCTTGAAGAGAGAGCCAGAGTGGAAGGCAATGGAAGGGGCAGGATTGTAACCGAGTCCAGATCCTTTCCCTCACATTAAAAAGAGGACTCATTCTGTTTTTCTTCTCTTTGTCTGCCCTCTAGTGGACAATGAGGAGAGTGCAGTAACTGCAAGCCCCCTTCTTGCCAGGGGTGCTTCCTGACAAGGTTTTTGTTCGGCAATCACACTGACCCATTCACAGAATTTTACTGGGGGCCTAGATGATGATGTCTTCAATTTGTATCCCTCCTATGTTTTCCCACTGCTTGTTCTGCCTCCTCCCCCTTACCATTAAAGATCTGTTAAGGAAGAAAAGCCGGATTAGCTGCACAATACCTTTAGATTGTTAGCACCAGGAGCTCTCTGCTGCGAAGCACTCCTGTTGTTTTGGACTGCACGGCCCTTGCCAGCCCCTTCTTCCAGAGGAACTAGGAAACCCATCTTTTGTTGGTTTTTAACAATTTTGTCATTAAAACTGGGCATTGCCTTCAAGGGCCCTGTTGGAGGATATGGGAAGGAGCCGGTCCTATACTGGTTAGGACAAGCAGAGTTCCCCCCCCCCTTTATGTGCAGCCCTGTTATTGAAACTGGTTATCACCATGTGGTGTGGGTTGCTGAACCTTGCTAAAAGGCTCTTAAGAGGAAACGGATTGTCCAAACAAGGTTTAAAACTAATAAAGACATTGTATTATTTCATAGATTTCATAGATCATAGAGTTGGAAGGAGCCTATAAGGCTATCGAGTCCAACCCCCTGCTCAATGCAGGAAATTAGAGGAGGGGTCTCCCATCCAAGTAATAACCAGGCTTGACCCTGCTTAGCTTTCCACACTCAGACAAGCTGAGCCAGCATAAGCCACAGGGGGAACAGGTTCTGCAACTTGAAACCCACTCCCACCAGTAAAAGTTATAATACTGCTAGATTGGAACAACATGACGTTGTTGCACTCGGAAACCACAAGCACAGAAAAAGTAATCAGAAAAGTGGTATGGGGGGAAATGGAATATTGAAGAAATACCATCAGGACAATGGGTTGGAGAATGCATCATGTACCCTGTGCACAAGCTAGACATTACAGTACCAGGATAAAACCCTAGTGTAGATTGGCCTCAGGTCATTTCATTTTTCAGCATAGGCATCCCATAACATGAAAACAGGCAGATGAAAATTGGAAGTTTAAATTTCCTGGCCGTGACTAAATTCTAAACACAAATGCTACCAAGAAGAGAGGCAGCCCTTCATCTCCCCTACTAATCCATCTCCTTCAAAATAATCATCTTCATTCAGTTAACAGAAGGCAAGTTTTACTTACAGTCAGTTTATTCATATGTGTGTGTCCATCAGGTTGGGGAGAGAGCGAGCGAGCGAGAGCGGGCCACAGAGAGGCCGGAAGTCGGGAGGGGGGTTAGAAAACACGCGCCCTGCGGAATCGTTCAATTAACCCTTTCCTCCCACTCTAACTAGTGGTTACATCACCTCGTTGACTTAAACAGGCAATATTACAATTTCCATCAGGCCCAAGAAAGGCTCCCCTCACTGGGAGTTGGGAGCCCACCCCCATAGGAACTCAAAAGCTCTTGTTTCCCATGCTCTGGCTCTTCTCACACACTGGGCTCAGAGAGAGAGCCAGGCTACAGGCACAGCCGCACTTTTGGCTTTCAGCTGGCCACACAGACAGAACCCACCACACCTGCCAGTTCCTGCTTCTTGTCTTACAGTTATCCTGAGGGATATTTCACTTTGAATCCCCAAATGCAGGGTCTCAAGTAGGAAGAAAATAACCATCTGATATGTAATCGTGTGAGACTTCCGGGGGACTTCTGCATGCCGCCTCAGGCCATGGTGTGGAAGAAGAAAAACAAAAAAACCTAACCTACCTCACAGGGTTGTTGTGAGGATAAAATGGAGAGGAGGAAGAGAATTATGTAAGCCACCTTGAGTTCCTTGCAGGAAAAAAGGTGGGGTATAAATATAAAAAATAAAATAAATAAATAAAAATATTGCAGCAATGGATGTGGATATAACGTTCCCTCCATGTGCAGCCAAAGCTTTGTGTGCATTCTTGGCCCTTAAAAACAATGGCCTTTAGGGATGCTGTGATGAAAGGGTTAACATCTAGCATTGCCAGGCAGAGTGGTCATGCCCGGCAACCTATCGAGGCTTGCCTGTAGAAAGTTCTGATGGGAGGGGGAGCTCTGTATATATGTGCCTGTGTGTGTGAGAGGAGTTAGTTAGAAATGAGAGAAGTGAGTTGGAGGGAAGTGAGTCAGGGGGATTCTAGTCAGTCAGTCAGTCAGTCAGATCAGAGTCATAAAGTTAATTCAACATAAACTATTGCCTTTATGGAAAAGAGGTTGTTCCTGTTTGAAGAACTGTTTTACTTAAGAAAATAAAGGACAATTTGTTGGGTTACTGAAGAGACTGTCTGGCAACTGTTTCCATCCTGAAGCTCACACACCTAGTCACTTGGTACAGCTGCTAAGAGCAAGATAAACAATATCTACCCAGTGTAAACACCACAATAACCAGCAATGGTATCTTAACAGAGTTTATCTCCCACAGACAGATTGTCCGCTCAGGTTTGTCTGGGAGTGAGTGAAGACTTGTGACAGAGTTGGAACAGGGATAGTTTAAAATAGGGTGAAGTAATACCCTGGAGCTACCATATCTCAGCCACTGGGGTAGTGAGAGAAATAAAATTAAATAACTGGGCACATTATCGTCACAGATGTGTAAAGCACTTCCATCAATTGTCCATCAGTCAGTGTTTTGTTTGGCTGAAAAAACAGTTTCAGTGGGATTTACTCAGCCACAAAAGCCTCTGCACGCTGCCTTACCAGGGTTACCAGCAAACATGAGTCGAACTCCCTTTCAGACCTGGCTGGTTCAACACAGCTGGGTCTGAACTGAGGGGGCGGGGCCAGCACACCCTGAGATGTAGGCCCCATCCCATGCCCCCCAACATTTCACAGATGAAAATATTAGGGACACACACGTGAATCTGTATGAGGGGTGGTTAAGCAATGTGAAGGTGTGATCAAGAGGGCGTGGCCAAGGGTACGGCCAGGCAACCAAAAAGCATTGTCAAGTACAAAAGTTATTAGAGGAAACACACAAAATCTTATATATTATAATTATTACATTGTTATATTATATATTATTTTATAATATCTTATAAGTGGCTTTTGTAATTTTTTTTAAACCTTACTTAAACCCTTAATTGTTGATATCTGGTGTTTTTCATGGGGGAGGGGTCAGTGCTTGCAGGGCAATCTCTTTCTTTTTGTTTTAAAATTGTCAGGATTGGTCTCTACATTTTCAGGGCAGTTGGAGAAGAAGAAAAGGAGATGTGGAGGAGGGGTAGCTTTTGGGTGGGGGAAATGCAAAAAGACACATTGGGGTTTTGAGCCCCTGCAGCATTTTGCTCCAACACCTATACAGCTCTGGTTTTTAAGCACAAGGAGTAACTTTGAGGGGCTGAACAGCTTTGTTTGTTTGTTATTGTGGAAAGGCCCCAGTTTAAGGCACTTTTATGTTCTATTCACACAATTTAGATTTAAAGAAACACTTAAACTGGAATAATCTTACAGAATTTAACTAACTTGAATTAAGTTAAAATAAACAGTGCAATCCTACGCACAGGTACTCGGAAGTACGTACAAATGTCTTCAATGGGTCTTACTTAGGGGGAGGGCTGGTCAGAGGCAGCAGGGCAAGCAAGCGAACACACACACCCTCGGTCTGTTCCCTTCCTGCTTAAAGGGGCAATGGGCAAAATTGCAGATAAGCTAAATAGCTTGCGGGAGGAGGCAGGGGAATTCATGGTTCTGCATAACAAATCGGGAATCTGCATAACAAAGTACGAAGCCATGTGATGGCTTAAGTGTTTGTGGGCCTGTCCCGGCGGCAAATTCGGGGCAATTCGAGGGTATGCCATCCCAGTACCCACTTTGAGCCCTTACACGTTCTCTTGAATGCCTGAACGGTGCTTAAGTGAAAAAGGTGGCAACCCTAGACAAAGCCTGACGTCCTGTGTTTGTGTAAAAAGGAAATTAAAAAAGAATATCTTGATAAATAAATATCTTGATTGTTTTAATGGCAGGTGTCAAACAGAAAATCTCATTAGAGAGCCGGTGTGGTATAGTGGTGAGAGTGTGGGATTGTGACCCGGATTCTAGTCCCCATTCAACCATGAAGGTCACTGGGTGACTTTGGGCCAATCACTGACTCTCAGCCTAACCTACTTCACAGGGCTGTTGTGAGGATAAAATTGAGAGGAGGAGGAGCATGTAAGCTGCATTGGGCCCCTTGCGAGAGGAAAAAAGGCGGGATATAAATGTAATAATAAAGAAATAAAAATTATATATTAAATATCATTGCATGTAATCTTTTAAATATTGTCATATTCTAAAACCATTGCATATCACCTTTCATATACTAAATACTATTGGATATTAGCTATCACATAATATCAAATATTAAATAGGAACTGATATATCAAATCTGGAATTCAAATATCATTGAATGTCAAATATCTGGTGAATATTCAGGTAAATGTTTAAGGAGTATCTGGTGATTATTTAGCACCAACATTTACATAGAATTTTGAGGAGAACTTGGAAGAAAATTTGTTTCTGGTCATCTCTTTTTCCTTCCCTGCCTTAGGCTCATCTCCACTGTTGACATTTTGTTTCATCAAAGATCCAACACATTATATCCCAAAAGGAAACTGCATGTGTGAGAATGGTGCTAAACAAACATATTGGATCAGTTAAGACATTGTACCAAACCACACTTAAAGAAGCTGAATTATGATTTGATGTGGTGTCTGAAATGACAAACCAATGATTGCAACCCTCTGGCAAACTAGAATCAGAAACTATGGTTTCAAGTGGGCTTCCAGATCATGGTTTGTGCTAACTATGCCTTGGTGTGTTGTCTGAAATGGTCAAACCATAGTTATGGCCATTGCTCAGCCTCCAGATGGCTTGCACCATGGAGATGGGAGTAAACTTCTGAAGCTGAGTGCTGAGAGGACAAACATTGACAATAGGCATGCAACTCTACATCATGATTTCCTGTTGCAAATTCTGGCAACTCAACCCATGGTTCCTCCATCCATTCTCTTATAGAATGGATGGAGTAGAATACTGTTAAAGGTTTACAAACCTCAAAGGCACCTTCGAAGTTCTTTAGCGTAATGGAAGACAAGAAGAATTGGAAGTTGTTGCGGATGTCATCACGTCTCTTACCACTGTACGGCAGATCAGCTGTGAGCACCAGGGCCTGGAACCCCAACGACTCCACCCGTCGCACCAGCTGCTCTGAGAATGTCCTCTTCCGGTGAATGTAGAGCTGGAACCATCGGAAACTGGAAGGAGCAGCGGCAACGATTTCTTCCACAGAGCACATGGAGTAAGTGCTGGCGATGTAGCAGGTGCTCATGGCTTCTGCCGCTTCAGAAAATATGGTGCGGGGTGGGAGAGAGAAAAGCCTGAGCCCCATTTGCTGGCATAAGCCTGCCTTTGGTCTATAGCGAATGTCTGTTATCTGGGGTTCACAGACACATTTTACATTTTTTCAGCCCTGCTGGCTCATTTTATTGCCTCCCCTTCCAGGATTCCCACTTTTCTTGCCCCCTGCTTCCTACTCAGGCTTTCCTTCCTCCGCCACCTCTCCTATCTTATTCCTACCCCTGCCACTTCCATTTTCACCCCCGTTGTTCCACCCCACTCATCCCCGCTGCTGCTTCTGCACTGCTCCCGCCGTGTTCACCTCAGCAGCGAGGAAGCAGGAAGTTAGCAGACTCGTAATCTGCTGGCTTCCTGCTTCCTCACTGCTGAGGGCAGCGGGAGGCAGAAGCGATGGTGGGGGTGAGTGGGCAAGTTGTAGGCCAAAAACATCTGGGGACCCAAGGTTGGAGAACACTGTCCTAGACAAAGTAAAGGGGAAGGGGGGATTAGAATACTACAGATATACATAATCAGAGCAGCCAGAGCTCTGTTGAACTGCACGCGCCCTGTTGTGGTAAGACAAGCCCTCTTCAGATGTTCAGTCTGAACATGTGAGGGGGCAAGTGGAATGCCTGGGCCTAGCCCCACCCCCTCAACGTCAACGATGATGTGCACACTTGGGCCCACTTCCCGGCTGACATGTGATCAGCTTATTCTGAAGGGGCCCCACCTTCTACATGCACAGGGTCTCCAACATAGGAACAGGAACTCTGGTTGACCAGGGTTCCTGTCCCCATGTTGGGGACCCTATGTGTATAGGGTCAGCCCCCTTCAAACTGAGCTGATAATACATTGGCTGGGGAGTGTGTGTCATCTAGGGGGCAGGACTAGCCCCACATGTTCCCGTGTCCCCCTTCACATATCTGGCACTCATGGGAATGCTTGAAGGACAGCCAGATACAACTCAATGCCATCTTGTACCACCAGTTCCTTATTCTTTTCTACTTATTTTTGCTGTTATTGGTGTGAGTGCACCAATCTGAGAGTGCTCTGGGATGTAAGTATGCCTGGACATTCTCTACCCTTATTGATGTGTGGGAAGAGCACTGTGCCTTATACAGATGCATCAAGCAGAAATTCATTGGCTGTAGCATACCCTCCAACATTTCACAGATGAAAACAGGGACACACATGTGAATTTGTAAGAAGGATGGTTAAGCAACATGAAAGTGTGATCAAGAGGGCATGGCCAGGCAACATGAGGGCATGGCCAAGGGTATGGCCAGGCATACCTTACCCTCCCGCTGCTCCTTACCCACCCACTCCACACCCCCAAACATGGAGCTTCAGAGAGAAGGGGAAGTTTCTTGCATTTCCTTCTGACACCGTAAACTCACCTATTAGAGGCAAAGAGTCAGCTCTGTTAGAAAATAAAATCTTTGGCAATATAAAGATAGGAGTCATGGGATAAATTCCCTCATTCACCTCTCCCTCAGTCCAGGCTTTCACCCAGCTAATCCCTTGCCCACAGCAATGTGCAGCAGAGGCAGCAGGTAGAGCATGTGTGCGCGCATACACATACCATGGGCAAAATTGCAGCAATTTTGCCCATGGCCCCTTTAAGTAGCTTGCAGTTGTGGGAGGCAGGGGAACTCAGGACTCTGCATGACAAAGTGAGAAGCCATGATGGTTTTCCCCGTGATGGTCCCAGCATTTTTGGGGCAATTGGGGACTATGCTGTAGCTGTAGCAAGTAATTGGAGAAACTGCATCTGTAGAATTTCTGCTTGGATGCATCTCCTTCCACCTAATAATGCATTGAAGGATCAATGCAATCTGTGGTCTTGCCTGCTTAGATGGAGTGGATGTTAAGGCATGATGCTTTTTGGAGCATGTGTGAACATTGTAAGTTTCCCCTTAAAGCAGAATGGTGGTTGTTGTTTTTCATTCTAGAATAGATAAACAGAGCACTTGGATGGGAAACGGGCAAAGTAGGTTTGAGCTGTGCTAGAAGGAATCTCATTTCATTTATTACATTTCTATACCACCCAATAGCTGAAGCTCTCTGGACGGTTAGAATTGAATAGTAGAACTAAGACCAAACTCATCTTTTGCATGCCTACCCAGCAACAGCAATGGCAGAGGGAAAAGAAAGAAGTAGAACTTGCTTTTCACACTCCAAAAAGCAGCTACAGCAGCAGACCAGAGGAGGACAATCAAGCAAGCATTTGTAATCCGCCAGCTCATAGGTGTGCACTCCAGGATCAAATGGGTTGCATAACAAGCCCTCTTCCTTTGGAACAGCAGAGGCTGTACATGCAGGAATGTTCAGTGTCAAACCCTGGATGGATGTCATCTCTGGAAGGAGTCTCCACACAGAGATACCCGTGAGGAAGAAGTGATGTCTAGCGGTATAAGACTGATTGATTCTTCTATTTGCTAATTTATTGATTACATTTTTAAACCACCCAATGACCCCAGTTCTCTGGTGCTGTACAACTTAAAAAACATAAATAAATGCAAAGAAACAATGGAACCATGATAATAAAACAAGCCAGATAAAAACAGTATAAAAACAGCAGCAGCCAAAAATAAAACCAGCAACATGGGGGTAAAATGATGCAAGGATGTAAAAACACTAAAAACAGTTCTTAAGATTCTTGGGAAAATAAAAAGATCTTCACCTGGCACCAAAAAGAGCATAATAATGTAGGTGCCAGGTGAGCCTCTCTGGGGAGGAGACAGGGCCGGATTAAGATAGGGGCTATTGGAGCTGCAGCCCTAGGCCCATAACAGAAAATAGGCCCACAATATAGGGACACGTGGCACGATTTGAGTTAGCTCTGATCGTTATCATTCAGCATAATTAATGGTTTTTTCAAGATTAGAAAGGTGTTCTAAGCACATCTGCATTACAGGCTTGAGGCAAGACCTAGCAAGAACTGTTGTTCCCAAATTAGCATTTCGGTAGCTTTTTGCATTTCAATCACTGTTACTACATTTCTTTGAAGCACATGGGGGGCTTGCTAGGGTCTGTAATATTCAGATTTATAAGGGACCTCTCTCCAGCCTCGAGCAAAAGATCTTTCTGATTCGCAGCTCAATTGTTCAAATGCTAGTTTAACAAAAAAAACAAAAACAAAAACGAAACAAAGCAACAAGAACAACACAATTATTCTTGGTCAAGCAAAGCTTCCTGGCTTTTTGTTGTGGCTGCTTTTTCTTTTTTAATAAATAATTTGGGGGAAATTGGGAAGACCCTTACTGATGAGCTGCAGGAGTTTTTGAGTTTTGGCACTTTAATGGTAATTAAAATATTTAATTTGTTTTAATATAAAATTGCGTCTTCATTTTATTTATTTCCATAAAAAGACCCACCAAAATCCTCAGCACCAGGCCCATAATGCTCTTAATCCGGCCCTGGGAGGAGATTCTACAGATGGGGCACCACCACCAAAAAGGCCCTCTCTCCCATAGCCACCTACTTCTCCTTATTGGGTGGGGGCACCAGAGAAGGGCCTCAGTGGATGATCTTAGGGTCCAGGTAGCTAATATGGGAGCAGGTGCTCCTCCTTGGCTTTAAAAGCTGAAACCAGCATTTTGAATTGGGACCAGAAATGGACTGGTAGACTGTGCAGATGGCCAAGAACTGACATCTTGTGACCATATTTGGCCTTCTGCCCTATTTTGGACAAGCAGAGGTTTCCGGGCCATTTTCAAAGGCAGCTCCACTTATAACACATTACAATAATCCAAACTGGCAGGCAGTTCAGTTGGTTTTCATAGGAGAAGGAGAAAGTGACAGTGTCTGTGTGTGCAAGTGCATGTGCAAAGCATCTCATTCTATATTTATAATAGTTCTGTATTCATTTTTGTTGGGAATGAACAGTCAAAACCTCAAGCCATGCATAGGTGCATGATGTAATTGGGACCACAGAGTCTCTGCATCCTAGAGCAGAGACCCTGTGGACATTACCCAGACCTCCTGGTGCAGGATGTGGGCGTAACCAGTCGCCTTCTCTTCCTGCCCCGGGAAAACAGTCGGAGCCATGAAATTGTAGGAACAACATGTCTGAAGATGTAGCCGAGTTGCAGTTCTGAACTTTTCCCAAGTTCAGAACAGGTCGACTACCATATGATTCCTACACAACTGTAAATACATTCTTAAGCCTGCCTGTATCCAATCTGCAAGATCTGAGTGAGTAAACTCTGTTTTTAACCTCCAAAAGACTGTTTGTCTTATTGGTAGTGTAAGGGGGAAACCAGGTGAAGATCCAGCCTGTCCAAAAGGGACAGTCTGTATCAACTAAATGCACAGCCCTGCTTTAACCAGCAGCTCCGCATGCACACGTTTTTCGCCTGTAGTTGGGTATACTCTGCTGTGTTTGCAAAAGCAAGAGGGGAGAGATAATATATCACAATATCCTCTCCCAGGTCTTTTGGCAATCCCCAACAATTTTATACCCTCATTTCCCCACAAACCAGGCACAGTCGCAGACCAGACACCACCTGAAGTCTCTATTATAAATTAAAATGTGGGTTTTTGTTTCTTTCTTTCATGCCAAACAGATTCTGGCATACCTCTAGCTGTGCTCTGCTCTCCATCAGGCCAAGCCAACCCGTGGAAGCCAGTGGGAGCAATCCCCACCGGGAAGCTGATCTCGGTGCCAAGGATTGTGGTCTTTGTCTCCATTGCCGACATATCCCGCAGCATGCGTGGCCGGAAATAGATTCTGTGGGAAGAAATAGCTGGCTGAAACAGCAGGGCTGGTGGGAGGCACTACTTCTGGTGAAAATGCGAAGAAAGAGGCTCCACCCCAAACTCATCTATGTGCTGACATCAGACTCCTCCTCAAGGATCCCTTTTCATGGGGAACATTCTGGGTAAGTTTGCACGACATGACAACCCACCCTGCGAATAAACTATGCTGTGTGGGTTGTTCATGAAACAACCCACAGTGTTCTCAACAGATGATCGCACTCACTGTGGGTTGTCCCCCCTCCTTCCCTCTCAGTCCTCCCACGGGCATCCCATGGACCTGTGCAGCAGAACCCACCCTGTCTCCTCTCCCTGCTCCGATCGCAACCCCTTTTGCAGTTGCCGTGGCTTTCCCTCCCTTTTTTCGGAGACTGCTTTTCGCAATCTCCGAAGTGACAGCCAGTGACAGTCCCTCCAAAGTGCCCAAGTGGCACACTGGAGCAGCCGTCGCTGGTTCACCGCCTTTTCTTCTTTTTTTTCTGTTTTTGCCCCAGAAATTTGTGCAAATGTTTTCAGTAATTTTTTTAAAAATTATTTTTTGTCAGTATTTCAGAGGTGTGGCAGTGTCATGGGAGTCACCCACGATGGGTTGTGGTGTCGTGCAAACCCAGTCACTGTATTTGTGGTTGTTTTTTTAAGCCAACTGAAGGGATAAGAAAGAGGGTTCAAAACAATCTCTATATAATAAAAAAAAACCTAGCAACAAACCAACATTAAGACGGGTTCTGTTCCATTTGGAAAATGGAAAAGTACTCTTAAGACAGAAGAATATAATATATAAGTACATTATAGCTCAAAAGGAGAAAGCTTAAAGGAAAACACTGGGACATGTGGAATCCGTCTTCTGTACCTTTTCAAATGTGCTTTGCATTAATACGGTTATGTGAAATAGACCCACTTGTTGTATATGTTACTTCTAAAGCCTTTGATTTAGGCAGGCCAATCCCGTGGCCCTCCTACATTGAAGGCAGCTGCTAAGCCATGCTGGCATAATATAATAATAACAATCCAATGCACTCTCAGCAGCAAAACAGAAAGTGCAAGATTAGCTGTGGAAGCAAGATACAAAGCGCTAACACTGACAGCCACTCCCATAGCACTCCTGGCAACTCTGCTGCCCCCTACAAATAACAACATTGTGCACTGATGACAGTAGTCATATGTGGAAGTCGCCAGTCAACACACGGCAATGGTACAAATGCCACAATAACCTGCAGAGCACACGCATGCTGCCGGGGAGGGAGGACCCACAGTACCTTGACTCAGAGGTGTTCATGGCCCAGCATCGGCAGGCTGTTGCGCATGAGGCACTTTACTCCAGTATTTTGTGATAATTGTGCAAGGTTGCTTTAAGAAGCTCAGCCTGGCCCCACGTGGGAGCACAAGATCTGGTTGGAATGAGTGATAAGTTCCTGAAAGCGATTGCTTAACAGGTTGTGAACTTCTGTTCACATATACAGGACAAAATTCAGTGATATAACCCAATTAGCCATACTAAAATGTCTGCCCCTCAATGGGAATGGAAGAACCTTAATCAGGCATTAGGTATGAATGCGCGCAGTCAAAGAATTGCACCCCCCTAAAGGGTTGCATAAATACTGTTAAGTATCATAGTCAGGTGGCAATCCCCACCCTTGGGTGCAGCACTCCAGGAAGAGTTCATTTTGATTAGATTTGGTAGAGGAATCCAACCTGTTACAGCTGGTATCTATCCTGGCCATGGTATTTGTTCGTTTTGTTTGGCTTTGTCTAAAAGTACTATATAAACTCCGGGCTCCAGTGTTCATTGTTCCATCATTCAGTTCTGCTGATTCTGCCATTCCGTTATGTTCTAGTGGTTCTTGTTGGGTAAAAGTCTGTGGAATGTCAAGACTAGTGTGAACAACTTATCTGTCAGTGTTCTCAGGGGAAAGCAGGTGGGAGTCGAGTTACCTCCTCTGCCCAGGTGCAACTTTGACCTTGCAGAGATAGAAGCTGGCAGCCTTCTCTGGGAACTCAACAGGAGTGGGGTGGGGGTTTGCAGAGGTGTCACGCGCATCGAAGCCTCACCTCTGAAAGGCTGAAGGGAAACACCCAGGTTGGATAGGGCCTTGTGGTTGGGTTAAATTCCCCGTCAGTTGGTTAATTAGGAAGAAGGTTATTGCGTAGCCCAGTGTTCTCCAACCTTGGGTCCCCAGATGTTTTTGACGTAGCTGGCTGGGGCATGCTGGGAGTTGTAGGCCCAAAACATCTGGGGACCCAAGGTTGGAGAACACCGGTGTAGCTGAACCTTAGCTTAAAAGCTGCTGCTCAGCAGTGGGGGTGTCGCTAGGAACATCTCATCTTCCCTGTCTGTATCTTTGCTGTTTGAGCCATCTGAGCCTAATGGGGCACTCTGCACATGGACTCTACTTAATTTGGACTTCTATCTCTTTGGACTTTTATTGTTAAGAACCTGCCATGAAAAGGACTGTCATACTTTTCATAGACCGTACATTCTTGTGGCCTTTGGATTATGTGTCTTCGTCGTCAAGAAACCCAGAGAGCCCGGATAGCTTGGGGCTAATTCCTGACTTCTGGACATTCCTATGCCTGGATCATGTGGTGTGGAGATTCCAAAACTGGGAGCTTTGGACATTGGAATCTCTCTGTGTGTGGAATTACTTTGGACTTAATTCTGATCTTGTTCTGGACCCTTACAGTCGAGAGGCTTGGACTCACAGTACTCAGAGGTTCCAACTCAAGTGGCAAAGTTGGCTTTGATCTCTGCAGGGGTGTGCAGGGTGGTTCAGGTCCTTGTCTAGAATCCCTTTCCTTGTCTCAAGAGCAACAGAGCTCGGATCCTTCTCCTGTCTGAGGAGTAGCTAAAAGTTGCTCAGATCCTAAGGCCAGGACTCACAGTATCCAGAGGTTCCAACTCAAGTGGCAAAGTTGGCTCTGATCTCTGTGGGAGTGTATGGGTGAGTCAGGCCTGTTTCTAGGTTCCCTTCCCTTCTCGCAGGAGCAGCTAGGAGTTGCTCAGATGATCCCTTCCTTGAACTCTTGCCTGTGAATGCTTGGGAAGACTTTCCTCAGGAAACGTTTGAGTCCCTTACCTTGGTGTGGAACGTCTGGGAAGATGCTTCCTAAAAGACATTTGATTCCCCTCCCTTGATGGGGAATTATTTACTTCAAGAGCCTATAGCAAAATGCCATCAGCTAAATGATTTCTGAGGACTGTAACTGTTAATCTTATGCCGTGGGATTTGCTGTAATCAAAGAGTCTCACTGATGTGGAGTCTCCTGGGTCAGAGTGCTGGAATGTGTGATTGCAGGACCAGGTTCCAGACAGCGCTCTCATTTTTGTCAGCTCTTGAACCCTGGAGGTCCTTTACCTACAAATCGTAGCCTCCACCTCTGTACCCGGTTTCCTGTTGTGCTTGCATGAAGAGACCTGTGCTATGCAGAACTCCCTTCCCTTAATCTTATAATCATCTTCCCCCCCCCACTCTCCCAGAAGCCTTAGAACCCCCATTTGCTTAGCTCCAACCCCAACAGCACTCCAGAACTATAGTCCAGCCCATCCGGAACAGGTTTTTATTTTATCTTCTGCCTCATATGTTTAGTGTGCATAGGATCATCAGTCATATCTGAGCTAACTAATTCCCTATTAGAGTTTGTATAGCGCAGGGGTCCTCAAACTACGGCCCGCCGAGTCTTTTCATCTGGCCTGGCGCCCGATCTAGAGTTGTGAGGGAAGAGGGGTGGCTGAGCCGGTGGGGGGGGCATGGGCCGCCTGCCGGGCCGCCTGCCTGCCTGCCGCCCTGCATCTCCTGCGGGGGGGGGGAGGGGAGGAGGGGCGGCTTAGCCAGTAGCGGGGCGCGGACAGGCTTTACTTTATCCGCCTCGCCGCCCGCTGGTCCCGTCGCGTCACTTCCGGCGCGGCGGAAGTGACGCGACGGGACCCTGCTCCGGCGCGTCCATCCTGCACCTCACCCGCGCTGTTTTTCAAAACTGAGCGTGGGCGGAGTCCAGGATGGACGCGACAGAGCGGCGGTGGCGGCGGCCTCGAGCAGAGGCTGTGGTGGAGGCATTGGCAGCAGCAGCACCGTGCAGGGGACCAGGTAGGATGGCAGCGGGGGGGACGGTGGCGGGGGGGTTATGGTGGCGGGGGGGCGGGTTACGGGGGCGGGGGGGTCCTGCGGTGGCGGCAGCAGCGGGGGGGCGGGGCGGTCCTGCAGCGGCAGCGGGGGACGGCGCGGGGGGCGGGGGGTCCTGCGGCGGCTGCAGTGGGAGGCGGGGGATGGCGGCAGGGGGGTCCTGCAGTGGCGGCGGGGGGTGGCGCAGGGGGCGGGGTGTCCTGCTGCGGCGGCAGCGGGGGGGCGGGGAATGGCGGCGGGGGGTCCTGCAGTGGCGGCGGCGGGGGGGCAGCATGAAGGAGGAGTCCCAGTGAGTCCGGTCCCCCAGCAGGCTGAGGGACAATGTGTAAAAAGTGTAAAAAGTTTGAGGACCCCTGGTATAGTGCCTATTACCAACAAGCTAATTCCCAATGTGACCACACTGTGCATATTTTGATTCTTGTGTAACTAATAAACCAAGCCCCCCAAGTCCCTTTGGAATAGACCAGTGTTCTCCAACCTAGGGTCCCCAGATGTTTTTGGCCTACAACTCCCAGCATACCCCAGCCAGCGTATGCTGGGAGTTGTAGGCCAAAAACATCTGGGGACCCAAGGTTGGAGAACACTGATCTAGGACATGAAAGGCCCTGTTCTGTAAAGCAAGGGTCGGCAACGCAGCACCCGCCACAACTCCTGGATGCATCTGCCGGACCCCCCTTGTCCTCGCCCACTCACCCCCACCATCGCTTCTGCCTCCTGCTGCCCTCAGCAGCGAGGAAGCAGGAAGCCAGCAGATTACGAGTCTGCTGACTTCCTGCTTCCTCGCTGCTGAGGTGAATGCTATGCTGGCTGGGGCATGCTGGGAGTTGTAGGCCAAAAACATCTGGGGGCCCAAGGTTGCAGAACACTGATTTAGAGAAACGAAACTAAAAGACACTACTTGCAAGAGACAAAGTCTCAGCATTTCCCACTTCTCTGAAACATGAGTTGGTAACAAAGCCTCATTCGGCTCCAGCTTTGGTTCTGCTGGCTTCAAAGGGAAGCCCATGTTGCCATGGAGAGCAACAGAACCAGACCGAAGCACCCCAATTCTGCTCAGGCTGTGGGCTTCATCCAAATCTGATGCACATCCCTACACCCTGTACGTCTCTGCCACAAAATCACACCTGACTCTCTCTGAGCCTGCTACCAGCTCCTACTTCCACACTGCCCGCTCACCTCTTCCATTCTCCAGCTGTTTGCACTTCTGTTCTAGCTCACGTCCCCTTTCGCACACGTTCACATTTCTGCTTGCACTTGCTCAACATTTCATTCATATCAGTGCAGGTGTACCACAAAGCCCGTCTCCACACACACACACATCCTTCTTGCATCCACACGGCTTTAGCTTGGCACAATACCTTGTATATGCTTCACACACTGTGGCGACCGCTATTTTTCAGACTTAAAGCAGCCTGGCTGCCAAGGACAAGGTCCTCTCTTTAAAATCCATTTTCCCAGGTCAGCTTTCTACCCTCTTGCCTAACTAAGCACACCACAAGAGGGGAAAGGGGTCATAGCGTGCAGGAGCCCCACATTCTCGACCCGGAATGGGGCACCACAAGCCAATTGCCAAAAGACTACAAATGCAGCTAATCGGCAAAAGGGGATGGGCAAAAAGTCAGGAAACCCACACACTACTTGGGTCAGTAGCCAGGGGCACTAAGCCAAAGTGTATTGTAGGTCCTTGTCCCAGAATACCTTTCTAACACTACCCAGTACAGGTGTACAACTCCCAGCATACGCATGCTGGGAGTTGTAGGCCAAAAACATCTGGGGGCCCAAGGTTGCAGAACACTGCTCTAAATGCTCATTATGAGCAGGGGGAGGGGGGAGGGAGTATGGTTGAGTGACTGACAGGTCCACCTTCTAATCCTAGGGCATGTGGATGGGACTGTGAGGTGGCCATTCTTCCAATGCCATTAGGCTTCACTATGGAAAAAGCCTTAAACTGGTTTTCAAACATAAATCCTTAGCCTCTATACTAGGGGCCAGCAATACGGCGTATTGGTGCCCACCAGGACCCCCGAGAGTATCTGCAAGCCCTCCTTGTGCTCCCTCTCACACCTTCCCCACCATCCCTGCTTGTTGGGATTTCCTCCCCCCCCCCCCCCGCCACTTCTTAAGGTATCAGCCTCCCTTAGCTCAATTTCCGGGCTTTCTGGAGCTTGAGCCAACACAAGATAGCCTTAGTTCTGGCCTTAAACTGGCAGGCTTTTGGTGATTGAATTTTTAAAAGGTTGACACTTTTGTTATAGTAGAAGTGGGGCCTGAACCTGGCTAGTCATAAATTGGAGCCTGCAACAACTCTGACACAGCTGTGAGCATCCACACCGGGGCAACAGTTTGCTCACCATTGTCATAGGTGAACCACGCCACACTTTTCTGAGTAGTGGCAGCATCTACCAAAAGACGTGGGATACAGAGATACTTGACCCCATATTATCACAATCAATTTCATTTTCCAGATCAGATTTCTTTCCTGGTAGATACCAGATCAGCCCCTCCCAGCTGAGTTTAGTGGTCAGTTGCTAGAAAGAGTTGCATATATAAATAGTTGCACTTTCAGTGTCTTGGTGAACTTATGGTACATTGTGAATGTCCATCCTAACAGTAATGCTAACCATCATCTGCTCTCCAAAGACAATAATACCTTTTATATGCCATGAGGTTGTCATCCCGGGTGCAGCATTCATCAGCACCAGCTGCAAAATAATCCCAGACAGCCTTGGGAAGATGCTTTTTAGCATAAGCCTCAAAGTCTGACAAACACACCAAGGACATTTCAGAGCAAACTGGAAGAAACCTGGGAAGAATATAGAGAGAGACAGGTTAAATATGACAAGTGCAGACTTCAAAGGAGTGTCCTCATGTGGCCTGGCCACGCCCTCTTGATCACACCTTCATGTTGCTTAACCATCCCTCTTACAAATTCACACACGTGTGTCCCTATTTTCACATGTGAAATGTTGGAGGGTATGTACTACTACTCTCTATAAGGGATGTTACAAGCAATCAAAAAGAGGCACTCACATCAGCAAGCACCTCTGATTGAGTAGGGGTGTGCCCACTCAACACACACCTTGACACCCCCCCCCCACAGCCTTTAGTCAGCACAGCCTTCTCCCCTTCCCCTGCCCTCTATGGTGAAAGGTGATTAGCACCACATTCTCACTGGGCCCCTGTGTCCCTTATAGCTGGCCGCCCCTGGCAGAAAGGAACAGGATACTCTGTTCTAGTTCCTCTCTTTCCAGCTTCATCCACCCAACCCGTGCCCAGCCACTGCAAAATGAACTTACTTATAGTACTGAAGAGTGAGCAACACCTGCTAGAACGCTTTGCTTCACTGTGGATTTCAAAATGAATGCAGGGTAAGCCCTGAACTGCAGCTCCTTGTGTTGGGGGTGGCAGGAGAGGATGACCGTTAGGAATGTAACATACTATTGCACGAGATTAAAGCTTAACTTTCCAGTAAACTTTGTACTGTTTGTGCTGTTCTGACTGTGCTCTGATAATGAAGCAGGCCTGCCCACCAGCACACTAGTTGCACATTCCATAGCTCTGAGAATTTTAGCGTGGCAGGGAACATGAAATCAGCATGCCAGCAAGTGGACTGACTGAAGGGACCTGGGCAGCCATCTTGTGCCTTACAATAATCTTTAAAATTCCAGTAATATATATTAGGAGCTGGGTAGGATTTTTCCAAAATTCATTGTAAAGCAAATTTATTAACATCTGGTAAATATCCTTTCTTGGAAGATATGTGGTAAATAGTCAAAAGGGTCGACAGTTTTACGTGAAATTGCTTTTCAAAACACACAGCTCCTGTTTATATGCAAGCATCAGTGTAGGATCAGCTCCGTAACAGCTCTATTGTTATGTGTTTGGGGGTTGGTCTTTGCAGGGGTCCGCTACAGCCAGTGCCCACGACTTCAAAGATATTCGGATCCCTTCAAACGATGTATACAATCCTTAAGATTTCTGGAAGAAGAGCTATCATTGTGGGCCCCTTCAGGCATTGGCCCAGTTTGCATGACGTAAGGGTGGTTAATAAGCCACAGTGGCTTGTTAACCACCCCCGCACGTGCTGGCTCTTTCCCCTAATTACTCTCACCAGGTGCAGCTTCTCATGTTGCTAATAAACCACCCAGAACCCATGGCCTGTTGTAGGTCTGCGACTGCGAGGTGGTTTGTTATCCACCCCAACAAACCACCCTTGCCAGGTTTGGATGACAAGAGAAGCCACGGCGGAGGCATACATTGGTAACTTGGTGCCCGTGGGCACTGCAACCCACCGTGGCTGCAGTGATCATGCGAACAAGGTCAATACCTCTTACGTAAGGTGACCATTTTTTTCAAATTTAAAACCAGGACATTTATTTATTTATTTTATTTCTATACTGCCCCACAGCCAAAGCTCTCTGGGCGGTACATAAAACAACAATAAAAACATACAAAATAGTTAAAAAGATTAAAAACCAAATTAAAAAGCACAGTTTAATATACAATCCAAAAGTTAATAAAACTAAGTCTACAGGTGACAATTCCCCCCCCCCCCGTGCTATTTTGAGCTCTTAACTATTGAATGCCTTGGCATAGAGGGAAGTCTTAACCTGGCGCCGAAAAGATAGTAAGGTTGGCGCCAGGCGGGTCTCAGTGGGAAGCTTATTCCATAATTGGGGGGCTACCACTGAGAAGGCCCTTCTCCTTGTTGCTACCGACTGAGCCTCTCTTGGAGGTGGCAGTTAGAGGAGGGCCCCAGATGTTGAGTGTAGTGTCCGGGTAGATTGCGGTTGGGAGAGACGAGACATTCCATCAGGTATTGTGGTCCTAAGCTGTGTAGGGCTTTATAGGTTAGAACCAGCACCTTGAATTCGGCTCGGAAGCATATTAGCAGCCAGTGCAAACAAGCCACAACCGGTGTAATGTGCTCGGACCTTCCGGTCCCCGCAATAAGCCTGGCTGCTGCATTTTGCACAAGCTGCAGCTTCCAAACAGTCTTCAAAGGCAGCCCCACGTAGAGTGCATTGCAGTAGTCTAGTTTAGAGATCACCAGAGCATAGATTACTGAGACCAGGCTATCCCTGTCCAGATAGGGGCATAGCTGGGCCACCAGTCGGAGCTGGTAGAAGGTACTCCTTGCCACTGAGGCCACTTGAGCCTCAAGTGACAAAGATGGCTCCAGGAGCACCCCCAAGCTATGAACCTTCTCCTTCAAGGGGAGTGCAACCCCATCCAGAACAGGTTGAACACCCTCCATCCGGTCAAAGGAACCACCCACTAACAGCATCTCAGTCTTGTCTGGATTGAGCCTCAGTTTGTTAGCCCTCATCCAGTCCATTGTCGCAGCCAGGCACCGGTTCAGCACATCCACAGCCTCACCTGCTGAAGATGAAAAGGAGAAATAGACCTGTGTGTCATCAGCGTACTGATGGCAACGCACTCCAAAACTCTTGATGACCCCACTCAGTGGTTTCATGTAGATGTTAAATAGCATGGGGGATAAGACCGACCCCTGAGGAACCCCGTACTGGAGAGTCCATGGGGCCGAGCAACATTCCCCAAGCACCACCCTCTGGAGCCATCCATCCAAGTAGGAGCAGAACCACTGCAATGCAATGCCCCCTCCCCAACTCAGACAGCCGCTCCAGAAGGATACCATGGTTAATGGTATCGAAAGCCGCCGAGAGATCCAGCAGTATCTATCAACAGGGTCGCACTCCCCCTGTCTCTCTCCCGACATAGGTCATCATACAAGGCGACCAAAGCTGTTTCCATGCCAAAACCAGGCCTGAACCCTGACTGAAATGGATCCAGATAATCAGTCTCATCCAAGAGCTCCTGGAGCTGGTTGGCCACCACCCGCTCAAGGACCTTGCCCAGGGAAGGAACATTCGCCACTGGCCTAAAGTTGTTGAGATCTTCCAGGTCCAGAGAGGATTTCTTCAGGAGTGGTCTCACCACCGCCTGTTTCAGGTGGCATGGGACCACTCCCTCTCGAAAGGAGGCATTGATCACCTCTCTGGCCCAGCCGGCCGTTCCCTTCCTGCTAGTTTTTATAAGCCAAGAGGGGCAAGGATCCAGAACAGACATGGTTGCACGAACCCGTCCAAGCACCTTGTCAACATCCTCAAGCTGTACGAACTGAAACTCATCCAAAATAACTAGTCCAGGCTGTGCTCTGGGTACCTCTCCTGATTCTACTGCTATAACATTGGAGTCTAAGTCCCTGCGGATGCAAGAGATTTTTTCCTGGAAGTGCCTAGCGAATATATTGAAGCGGGCATCAGATGGGTTGATGATGTCCCTGGGGCCAGCGTACAACAGGCCCCGGGTGACCCTAAAGAGCTCTGCTGGGTGGCAAAGAGATGATTGGATAGAGGCAGTGAGGTGTTGTCTCTTTGCCACCCTCACTGCCTCTAGGTATACCTGGCTATAGGCATGTACCAGGGCTCGATTGCATCCACTAGGAGTTTTCCTCCACCTGCACTCAAGCCATCTCCTGTTTTTCTTCATCACTCTCAGCTCTGGGGTATACCACGGAGTCGTATGAGCTCTACTACAGAGTGGGAGCTCAGGAGCGATCGTGTCAACCGCCCGGGTCATCTCTCTATTCCAGAGATCAACCAGGGATTCAACAGGACCGCCAGCCATATCAACCGGAAACCCCCCAAGGGCCCTCTGGAAACCATCCGGATTTATCAACCTCCGGGGGCGGACCATCTTGATAGAGGGGGAAAGCTGCCGTTAGCCTAAATCTCAGCAGGTAGTGATCTGACCATGACAAGGGGACCGATTCAAAGTCCCCCACCTTCAGATCACCATCTCCATGCTCGGCTGAAAAAACCAGGTCTAGAGTGTGCCCTGCTACATGTGTTGGGCTGATGACATGTTGGGACAGTCCCATGGTTGTCATGGAGTCCATGAATTCCTGAGCCACACCAGACAAGGTGCCCTCAGCATGGATGTTAACATCCCCCAGGACCAACAGCCTGGGGGACCTCAGCATCGCCAGCAAGACCACCTCCGTCAGCTCAGCCAGGGAGTCTGCTGAGCAGTGGGGTGGGCGGTACACCAACAGAATCCCTAATCTGTCCCGCTGGCCCATCACAGGGTGCAAACACTCCAGACCAGTAGTCAGACAGACAGGGAGCCTGGAGAGAGAGAGAGAATTCCTATAGACCATGGCAACCCCCCCCTCCCCGGCCCTCAGGTCTACCTTGATGCTGCGCCAAGTACCCCGGTGGGCAAAGCTGGGAGAGACTAACTCCTCCCTGTTCTCCCACCCAGGTCTCAATAATGCATGCCAGATCGGCCGCTGTCAAGGTTCCGCTACTGTAGGGACCCCTCAACCTGCCTTTGGAAGATCTCTGCCTCTTCTCAAAGCTTCTCCCGTTCCAGGAGATCAAATCCTTTGCCTGCTTCCAGTAGCATGGGTGTAGGCTTTAGATGTGGTGAATAAGTCACTCCAAACTCTCAGGGTACACAACAAACTTTACTTATTATATTAGGGTATTTACTTAATAGAGCAGTTGTAATTCAAAAGCAAGTATGATAAAATAAAACAAACAAACAATTCAAGGTTCTCTAGCTTAACTTCAGACTACCTCTCTCCTCTGCAGTCAGTCAGTCAGTCAGTCAGTCTCTCTCTCTCTCTCGCTGACCACACCCCACACATATATAGCCTTCCCAGGAGTGGAAAGTTATAATCAGGTGACCTTGATCAGGAGAACTAATTCTTAACTTCTATTGGGTGAACTAAACTCTCAAACTCCCCCCTCCCATCCTGGAGTGTTTGGGCCTTCAGGCTTCAACTAATCTAGGGAAGTGTTTGGGCCTTCAGGCTTCAGCAAACTTAAGCCTGAGTAGGCCTCAATCCTTCACATCTTCCCCCCCTTCTCCTCAAGTGGAACAATTTCCCTTTTACAGAAGAGAATCGTGAAACGTTAACCTACACAAAAAGGCAACTGTTTTTTTGTTATTTCCTAGACAAAGCATCAGCTATCACATTCTCCTTCCCAGGCACATGTTCAATGTTCATTTGAAATTCCTGCAATTTCCAAGACCATCTCTGAAGCTTGGAGTTGGTATTTTGCATTGTTTGTATCCATTGTAAGGCATGATGATCAGTCCATAAAGTAAATTCCTGTCCAAAAACATAAGGCTTGAGCTTGTCCAGAGCCCACACTACTGCCAGACATTCCTTTTGGATCGTAGACAGGTTTCTCTCCCTGGGTAAGAGCTTCCTACTCAGGTAGGCTACTGGATGTTTAACAGAGTCATAGTCTTGTAACAATACTGCATCTATGCCAGTCTCAGAGGCATCTGTAGCCACAATAAAGGTTTTTTCAAAGTCAGGTGCTCTTAACACAGGCTTTGAGCTTAAAATGTCCTTTAGTCTATCAAAAGCTCTCTGACATTCCTCGGTCCACACAATTTTGTCAGGTTTACATTTCTTGGTTAAATCAGTCAAAGGTCCAGCAATTTCACCAAAATGGGGAACAAATCTCCTGTAATACCCAGCAAATCCCAAGAATGACTTGACCTGTTTCTTGGTTGTAGGTATGTCCCAGGTTCTGATAGCTTCAGCCTTGTCCCATAAAGGTGTGATATGACCATTTCCAACCCTGTGCCCTAAGTATACTTCTGAGACCTTCTGCACCTGTAAAACTACTCCACTCCTCTCATAGTGTGGCTTCATCATATTTACATGTACTAACTTGGGTCTTTTTTCAGATTTTTCTTTAACCACCACATAGGTTAAATCATCCATTTTCTCTCTGACTGTGTAAGGGCCTTCCCAAGCAGCCTTAAGCTTGTCTTTGCGCAGAGGAAGAAATATCATTACCTGATCCCCTACCTCAAATACTCTAGAGCGTGTCTTTTGATCATACCAGAACATTTGCACCTCTTGGGCTTTGGTTACATTGACTTGAACTAGTTTACAGAGTGTATCTAGGGGTTGTCTAAGTTTTAACACATAATCCACCACAGAGGTTTTGTTTTCTACGAGTTTACCTTCCCAGTTTTCCCTCAGGAGATCAAGAGGGCCTCTCACTCTTCTGCCATACAACAACTCAAAAGGTGAGAATCCCGTTGATTCCTGTGGAACTTCCCTGCAGGCAAAAAGTAGGTGTTGCAGTTTGTCATCCCAGTCATTTGGGTGTGTGTTTACATAAGCCCTAATCATTCCTTTGAGTGTGGCGTTAAATCTTTCCACCATTCCATTGCATTGGGGGTGATGAGTGGTTTTCAAGTGTTTTACCCCGCAACACTTCCACAGATACTCCATTATCTCGGAGAGGAAATTTGACCCACAATCTGTTAAGATTTCAGAGGGAAATCCAGTTCTGCAAAATATAGTTAGCAAAGCTTCAGCTACAGATGGAGAATCTATAGAGGCTAGTGCTACAGCTTCTGGGTATCTTGTGGCAAAATCCACCACTGTGAGGATGTACTTTTTTCCCTTGCGGGTGGGTTTAGTGAAAGGCCCTACAATATCCATGCCCACCCTAAAGAAAGCTTCTCCTATAATAGGCAGAGGCTGTAAAGGGGCTTTACTGTGATGCCCTGCCTTCCCCACACGCTGACAGGTTTCACAAGACCTGCAGTACTCTGCTACTTGCTTAGCAATTCCAGGCCAAAAGAAGTTTGCCATGAGCCTTTGTTTAGTCTTGTTTTTCCCCAAGTGCCCTGCGCCTGGCACATCGTGAGCTAGTTCTAGCAACCTTAGCCGGAATTGGTTAGGTACTACCAGTTGCTTTAGTGGTTCCCAGGTTAACTCTTGGGTTTTTGGTAACCACAGCCTATACAGCAATCCTTTCTCCCAAATAATCTGCTCCCTTCTTTCCTCAGAGAAGGGCCTCTCTTGAGGGAGAGCAACTCTTTTCAGAGGCTCCAAACTAGGATCACTGAGGACTCCCTGCTTGAATTCCTCTACTCCTCTTAAATCAGGAAAAGGGGTCTCTAGCGCCTTCTCCTCTACAGAACCACCTGCCTCGGTTGTTTCACTGGCTTTCAGGTCTACCGGTTGCATGGAGGCTTGTTCTGTTGTTTCGGTTTGGGGAGGGTCTGGGGTTGGTTTTGGACCTTCCGGAATCACTGTGGGTTGTACCTCTAGTACCTTTTCTTTTTCCTCATTAGCTTTTGCCTGGTCCTGTCTTGAAGTTTCCTCCCTTTCCTTTTGCTTGCGGGTTACCACACATATTTGAGCTTCTGGTCCCATTATATCCTTTCCCACAATGATAGGGGCAAATTGGGTTGGAGGTTCCATCACCCCAACTTCATACAGACCCCTCCATCCCCTCCATTCTATGGATAACCTTGCTACTGGGACTTCAAAGGAGGGACCATTCACTCCCTGGATCTCAATAGACATTCCTGGTACCAAGTCTTCAGGTGTCACCAAATCTGCTCGGATTAGAGAAACATCAGCTCCAGAATCCAACATTGCCATAATGGTCTTATCCTTTACATAAACAGGTTCTTTAAACTGATTATTAACCTCCTCCCTGTTGGTGATCACAAAACCACAATTATAAGGTTTTTTTTATGCTTGCTACACCTTGTGGCTTGGTTTGTTCGGGTTTAGGGACTACCTAGGTTAGCTGGTGTTATTGCTAGTAACTTGGGACAGCTACTCTTGATGTGGCCTGTCTGACCACACGAATAACAGGCACGGTTTCTGGGGTGAGAAGGATCAAAAGGAGGTTTTTTGAACTCCTTTTTACTTGGGGCTTCCCATTTCCCCCCCTTCTTCTCAGACTCAATCCTGGGGCCTAACCCTTCCCGGTTTTCAATCAGTTTGTCAGCCATTTCTGCAGCTTGGTTTACAGTTTCTTTATCCTTAACCTTCAGTTTTATTTCTCTGGGCAACCGAAAATAAAACTGATCCAGAGCCATAAGCTCTAACACCTTTTCCCTGTTGTCAGCTTTTGCTTCATCCACCCATTTTAGTAGCAGGTTTTTTAATTTTGTCGCAAACTCTACCATAGATTTACCTAGTTGAGGTGTTAACGCTCTGAACTTTTTCCTAAAGTGCTCAGGGCCTAACCTGAACCTTTTAAACACCGTTTCTTTGAATTGAGCATAAGAAACAGCCTCCCCCTCTGGCATGCTATTATAAATCTCTGCCAGCTCCCCTTTGATTAAATTAGGCACAAACTTCATGTAGTCACCCTCCTGCAGTCCCCACTTCTGTGCTGCCCTTTCAAAAGTGGTCAGGAACACTTGTGGGTCTTCTCCTGGGGTGTATGCTGTGAAGTCCTTCGGGGTAATTCTGACAGGCTGCTCCTCTTTCAGTTTCATCATCCTTTCCTCGTGTCTGCGTTGTTCTTCCTGGGCCTTAAGTTGCTCCTGCCGCGCCTTTTCCTTGTGTCTGCGTTGTTCTTCCTGGGCTTGAAGTTGCTCTTTCTGGGCTTGAAGTTTCTCCTGGTGCAGCTTTTCCTCATGTCTGCGTTGCTCTTCCCGCACCTTTTCCTCGTGTCTGCGTTGTTCTTCCTGGGCCTTAAGTTGCTCCTGCTGCAGTCGAAGCCGTTCCCACTCTAACCTGGTCTCTTCTTCCTTCTGCTTTGCCACTAGCCGCAGTTCCTGTTCACGGAGCTCCCATTCTTTCATTTGGGGTCCTGCTACACTAGGGCTAGAGGGTGCAGCTCCTTCTATTGCCGCCTGGGAGATCAGCATAACTTTCAGTTCTTCTGCTGTTTTCTCCTCCCATGGCAAATTGTCCTTTTTACACTGCTCAATCAGGGCAGTTTTGTTCATAGAGAGGTATTGGCTCATTTTAATTGCATCACTGGGTCCCTATTCCGCAGGTCTGAAGTTAAAACATATACTGCTTTTGCCAGCTCTATTAGTAAAAAAACCCAATTACCGTTTGGAGTGCTTAATCTCACTGTTCAGGATTGCTCCGCTGCCACCATCTGTCAAGGTTCCGCTACTGCAGGGACCCCTCGACCTGCCTTTGGAAGATCTCTGCCTCTTCTCAAAGCCTCTCCCGTTCCAGGAGATCAAATCCTTTGCCTGCTTCCAGTAGCATGGGTGTAGGCTTTAGACGTGGTGAATAAGTCACTCCAAACTCTCAGGGTACACAACAAACTTTACTTATTATATTAGGGTATTTACTTAATAGAGCAGTTGTAATTCAAAAGCAAGTATGATAAAATAAAACAAACAAACAATTCAAGGTTCTCTAGCTTAACTTCAGACTACCTCTCTCCTCTGCAGTCAGTCTCTCTCTGCAGTCAGTCTCTCTCTCTTGCTGACCACACCCCACACATATATAGCCTTCCCAGGAGTGGAAGGTTATAATCAGGTGACCTTGATCAGGAGAACTAATTCTTAACTTCTATTGGGTGAACTAAACTCTCAAACTCCGCCCTCCCATCCTGGAGTGTTTGGGCCTTCAGGCTTCAACTAATCTAGGGAAGTGTTTGGGCCTTCAGGTTTCAGCAAACTTAAGCCTGAGTAGGCCTCAATCCTTCACAGCCGCCTCATCCACTATTAAATCGTGGATGAGGGAGGTTTTATTTTGCACCAATCTGGCATTTAGAAGCAGCATCCAAAGACCCGAGGGCAGGCTGATAGGGCAACCACCAAACCTGCAGGTGCGAGGAGGACCGGAACAAGGCACAGCCATTAAGTGTCTGGGCTGTGTTCCCCTTACCTGGCTTAGTCCTCCTCCCAATGCCATATCTCCCTCTACCCATCACTACACTAATTGGGGGCCCCACAGAACCCTTCACTTGGCCCCATGACTCCCCTCCAAGGCACATGTTCAGGCCCTAGACAGGGAAAAACAATCCCCCCCACCAAGGGCACCGAGCAACAAGTAGCAGTGTTAGGGGGGTGGCCCTTGCCCTTGTGGCACCCCCGAAGTCACAAATGCCCCCTCCCATCAGGAGATATTTGGGCCTTCAGGCTTCAACCTAACTCAAGCCTGGGTAGGCCTCAATCCTTCATAGTAGTCCAACAAGATCTGGAGGGTCATAGGTTCCCCACACTTGATCTAGCTCATTGTTGCCTACATACTGACTGGCAGTGGCTCTCCAGGGGTTTACACAGGAGTCTTTCCCAGTCTCACCTGGAGATACCAGGGATGAAACCCAGGACCTTTTGCACGCAAGATGGGTGCTCTGCCATTGAGCAATGGCCCCCTCCCCTCTGATAAAGAAGCCATGGTGTAGTGGAGTGGGAACACTGGATCCCAGAGCTCTGGCACTTTTTTCAGCTGATCCTAATAAATTAGCTAGTATGCTATGGACTGATTTTCTTTGTGGGTATCTATCTATAATGGATCAACACAGCTGCCTGCACTTTGGGTTGTCCTTGGGGTATGGTCATTGGGGCTGTAATGATGAGCGCCTGAACTTCAAAATTTAGTACTGAACTACCACTAAGTAGTACTGTACTAATAAGGAGGAAGTTATCACTGGCTACACACACAGCGCCTTTCCCTTGCCACTCTGTAACCCCACAGCTAGGCCTGCACACAGCCAGAGTGGATCATGGGGACAACGGCCTAAAGACCATGGTGGGGACTGATGGTTATCCGCAATGACTGGGTTCAGGCAACAGGATAACCCACACTCAGGGGTTGACTATGGGTTGAGTGTGGGTTGTTGCTGAAACGTGGGTTATCGTGTTGTCTGAACCCACCTGCACTAACAAGCCATGGCTTCTTAACCACAACCAACCCACGAAGAGAACACATGGTTGTTATTGGGCTGTGAACTGTGGGTTGTTCACCATGGTTTCTTATCTTAGCTGGGTTCAGATGACAACCCACAGTTCAATGACAACCCACGGTTCAACGACAACCCTTACTCAGCCCTGAGTGTGGGTTATCATGTTGTCTGAATCTAGTCAGTGTATTAATCCAGAAGGAAAGAGCACTCAGTGGCTTGCAGAGGGATCTGATAGGGGTTTGTACTGGAAAGTGACTCCCACTGGCTTCAATAGGGCTAACTAACCTAGTGGTGGGGCCGAGCCTGGAGTCGGCTCGTGGCTCGCTCCTGGCTCGGCCCTTGAGGCGGCGGCGGCCGATCTCGCCAGCGGCGGCCGATCTCGGCATTCAGAGCAGTGCGGAGCGTTCTCTGCGCCGCTCGAGTTGCCGCTGCCACTGCCCCTGCCACCCCCGCAGCCACCGGACCCCCCTCCCATGCTGGGAGTTGTAGTCCGACGCATCCAGAGGTTGAGAATGGCTGCACTAGCGACAAGCGTGTCTTAGCTTTGCCTGCAGTCCAATGTGCCCTGAGCTCGCCTGCTCATCCAGCCGCCTGCCACACACTGCGCCTCCTTCCTCCTTAGTGCGAGCTGCACGGCTTTGCTCTCCCCATCCAGTCTTCTTAGCGCTTTAAGAAAAGGCTGATCCTCCTAAGCCCGCCCCTAACCTTTACGGCCCACCTCCTTCAGGTCCCGCCCTAATTGGCTGACCAGGGCATGAATATGTATGTCCTGACCTGTGTGAATGAGCCACTGTCCCCTCCCTCGCCACCATGCAGAGAGGCTCAGTGTGCACGTGGGTCTCCTCTCAGCTGCCTCCGCCGTCACCACCACTGGCAGACCCCCGTCTCGCGTCCCGGCATGATCCTGCTGCAGAGCGTGTGGGGGCCTGTGTCCCTTCGGTGCCTGCCCGGGTCTTCATGCTCCCACCCGGCGCGCTCCTGCCCGGCCTGGCCCGTCTCCGCGCTGCCTCTTGCCACCCACCCATGTGTCAGCTCCGCCATCTCGCCTGCTTGCCCGGAGTTCGGCACCCACCAGAGAAATGCAGGGCCTGTCTGGCTGGATGGTGCTGCTGGCGCTCGGCAGCTGGCTCCGGCTGTGGGCGAAGGGCGCTGTGCCCCTGCCTGATTTCTACCCCTTCAGGCTCGCGCACGGGGATGCGGCTACCCCGCAGCAAGGCGACAACGGCTCCGGGCTCTGGCCCATTGCCGTGAAGTTCCCTTTCTTCGGTGTGGCTCACACGGCGCTCTAGACTACGTCAGTAGTCGCCCTGTCTAAGGGCTAAGGAGAGCATGGGAGCAGCTCCACATGGGGCTTGGCTCACCCCCCCCCCCCGAGGTTTCTTAACGCGGAGAGTCTTATGAGAAATAAACAAGCTGCGTTCAGTTTTTTACAAAAAAATTAAAAACTATATATAGTTTACTAAAAACGGGACAAAATTGACATTTATATTAAAAAGAAGGGGCAGTCAGGAAATATGAAAAAAATGGGATTGTCCCTTTTAAAACGGTACGTATGGTCAGCCTAGTCCTGGCGAAGCAGCGAGGTGCGCCATGAAAACAGTGGAGCGAAAAGCTCGAGTAACCGAGAGAGCGTGGAGCTCTGACGGCCAGTGTCACGGTCCAAAGATGCCAGATCACTGTGCCTGTCTTGTGCTGCGGAGGGCCTTTTATGGTCTGAAGCTAACACCGAATTGGTCGATTTTGGCGGGCTCTGTGTGATGATGTCATCATCGAGTTCCCACAGTCGGGCTGTATGTACTGAGTGGGAGTATTATCGAAGAGTTGCCGTGGCCACAATATAGTGAGAGTGCGTGTGCTGAATGCCGAGTATTGCCGAGATCCAACGACAAGAACCGTCGTGTAAACTAAAACTAAAACTAGGATAAATTAATAAAATTGATTTAGGCTGGTTTATCAAGGATTGATTTGATGTACTCAATCTTTTGATAAATTAATAATTTTTGATTTTGTAGTCCTAAACTGTACTGGTTACAACTAACCAGGACAATGTCCCCCAAACCAGTACTGTACTGGTAAAACCAGTACATATGGTCACCTTACTCTTACGTGGCAGGGGAAACATTCTGGAGATGTGTTTCGATGGGAGCTAGGATGGCCCTAGAAGGCACAGCTGATGGGCAGAGATGACTCATATTTCTTCCCCCCACTAGAAAAGGGGAGTGAGTGAGTGAGAGAGGTCTGTGTGTGTAGCAGGAAGTCAGTCTGAATTAGAACTGGATCTGAAAAGGAGCCTTGCTGTCTGCACAAAATCCTATAGCACTATGGGTTCCCCTGGACATCTGATAGGGAACAGGAATTTGTTGGCGTGAAAAGAGAGTTTTTTGAAAATAGTAATAAGAATTCGAAAATGTTAGCAAGATCCACACAAAAAAAGAAAGAAAAAAGTATAGTTGGGGTAATTAAAGATAAAAAAGGGAAAGGACATAATTTAATACAGGATAAATTAAAAATATTTCATGAATTTTATTCAGAATTGTATAAGGCTGGAGATTGTACGGAAGAGAGGATTAATGAGTATATAGGAAAGCATTTTAAAATTAGACTAGTGGATGAAGATAAGAGAAATTATGGAACAACCTTTTTCAGAATTGGAAATAGAATACGCAATAAATAAACTGAAAGAGGGTAAAGACCCCTGGACTGGATGGTTTAGGGGCTGAATACTACAAGGTCTTTAAGAAAATGTTGGTTCCAAGACTAAAGAAGTTATTTAATTATATTTTTTTGGAGGGGGGAGAGATCCCCTCTTCATGGAAGCAATCTAAGATTATTTTAATCCCGAAGCCAGAGAAGGACTTAACGGAGCCAGGTTCCTATAGACCCATTTCCTTAATAAATCAAGATGCAAAATTGATGACAGCAATATTAGCGAGAAGAATGAACAAGTTTATTACTAAATATGTCGGGATAGACCAGTGTGGTTTTATGCAAGGAAGACAAATGGCAGATTTAACAAGAAGAGTTTTAAATATAATATATTTAATAAAGAAAAATAAATTGAGAGCAGGGGTAATAGCGTTAGATATTTTTAAAGCCTTTGATTGCATGGAATGGCCAGCATTAAAAAGTTTAATTAAAATTATGGGGTTTGGAGAAAGATTTAGAGGAGTAGTTAATCAATTGTATTCAAAAAATGTTTCATCAGTTGTAGTAAATGATGGTTTAACAGAGCAAATTTACCTAGGTCGAGGAACTAGACAAGGATGTCCCCTTTCACCTATTTTATTTGCATTGGTAATGGAGATTTTAGCAAATGTATTTAGAGAAGATAGAAATATAGGCGGGATAGGGATTAGGGAGAAGATAAAAATAAATCTTTTTGCAGATGATACTCTTTTGACAATTGAAAACCCTATGGAAAATATGGATAGAGTGGAGAATCATTTAAAGGAGTTCGGGGAAGTAACGGGGCTACAGATTAATTGGGATAAATCTAAATTTTTGTTGTTTAACTATAGTAAAAGAGAAGAGATTGAAATGTGTAAAAAAAAAGTAATTATAAGATTAATAATGTAATTAAATATTTAGGAATTGTAATTCCAAAAGATATAGATAAATTGGGAGACCAGAATTATAGGAAATTAAAGAATGAGGTAAAGAATTAAATAGAGGAGTATAAAAAAATTGGACTTTCCTGGTTTGTTAGAATTGCTTTGATTAAAATGAAGATTTTGCCAAAGATAAATTTTTTATTTCGGATGATACCAAGTGCGATATCAGATAAGGAACTTAAAGATTGGCAATCAATTATTAATACATATTGTAATGGAGGGAAAAAATCTAGGATTACTAAAACAAGATGGTATAAAGCACAAAAAGTAGGTGGTTTGGGTTTGCCGAATTTAAAATGGTATTATATAGCGAATCAATTAAGACATATAGTGGATATTATAGCATGCCCTAAAGAAATAATGTGGTTGGAGTTAAAAACATGTGAACTACGTAGTACTTTGGGGAATATTTTTTTCAAAATAATAATAAACTGATAAAAAATATAGACAACCCTTTTCTAAGAAATTTGTTAATGATTTGGGGTACTATGAAGAGCATATTTATACCAGGGATATCTCCATTAACTCCGGTGGTAGCTCTTAAGGATTTTCCTGAAAACTTAAGATTAGAGCTGGAGGGTAAACTAAGAGAAGAAAGGGTTATTAGATTGACCGACTGGGTGGAAAAGATGGGGACTAGAGATCAAATAATGGAAATTGTTGGGAGAAGAAGATTATCGTGGTTAAATTTACTACAGTTAGAACAGTGGTCGAAAAATGGAAAAGGAAAACTGAGTATGAGAGAGATTTAACTAATTTTGAAAAGATGGTCATGTCTAGAGACGGCCTACCAGGTAATGCATCAACAAGAGGTATAACAAGGGATTTATATAGATTGATTCAAAAAGCAAAAGAACAAGAGCATCAGCTTAAGGCAGTATGGGATAATGAATTTGAAGAGGTGACCTCGAAGGTGGGGTGGAACAATATATGGGATAGACGGATTGTGAAAATGATGTCAATTAGGATAAAGGAAAATTTTTATAAACTAATTTGGAGATGGTATTTAACTCCAGTAAGATAATAATTGTTCTGCATTATGTTGGAGAGGATGTCAGGAAAAAGGGACATATGCTCATATGTGGTGGAGTTGTAAAAATGTATTGGTGTTTTGGCAAGAGGTTTTTACAGAAATATCGAAAATTATTGGTACTAATTTAGAGGTCTGTCCAAAATTAGCATTGTTATCAATAACTGAGAAGCTTATTTGTGATCAAAATATGAAGGAGTTAATTGTAAACTTGTTAACTGCGGCCAGGCTAATGATAGCGAGAAATTGGAAAGTACAATATGTTTTCCTAATAACAGACTGGTATAAGGAAGTTTGGGACATAGCCTTAAATGATAAACTAACTAGTAGTATCAAATGCAAAAAAGGATTGCTAAAGAAGAATAATTTTATGGAGATATGGAATCAATTACTAGACTATGTATTAATAAAGCCTTGTCAGGATATGTTATATTTTTGGAATTTAGACTTTATTTGATCAAGAGGATAGAAGTATATTAATTGGTCCCTTGGAGGGTGGGGGGGAGCACTTTATGATTTATTGTATGTTGATTATGTTATATTTGTGTGATAATTTTGTATTTTGTTAAATATATATTTTTTGTTATAATTTGTTTTGAAAAATAAATAAAATATTAAAAAAAAAAAAAGGAATCTGTTGGCGTGCTAATGCTGTGAAGCTGCATCTTATACTTAACCTGTATGGATTCTACAGAAATGGAATCCTGGGTAAGTGTGGGAACCACTGAAACTTCTCACCACTTGGAAGTGGGGTGCATGCTCATAATATTTTAAGAAAGATACATTCTTGAATTGATGTGCATAGACTTGTTATAAAGCATTAGCTTATTTTTCCTAAAATATTTGTTAGGCAGAGATTCAGTTCCCATTACATCTGACCAGTGTCTATAAAGTTGTTGTTTTTTGCAAGTATATTTGTTTGTAGATCAAGTAACTTTGTCTCTGTGAGGCCACCTATTAACATACAAATAGATTCTTGGCCTCATGCAGAGGAGGGGCGCTTCCGGGCTGATTGCTCCTAGTGCTCCCAGTAAGAAGGCATTGTGCAGTCATTCTGTTTTTTCCTCCTTGGTGGCTCTTTTGTGGAAAGAAAAAAGATGGAAGAAGCAGTGGGAAAACACAGGAGGGATACAAATGGAAGATGTCATTGTCTGGACCCCCTGTAAAATTCTGTGAATGAGGCAGGGTGGTTGCACAATAAAGCCTCATCTTGAAGCACCGCTGCTCTCCTGTAACTTGTTGGTCTGTCCTCTGGAGTCCCAAGTGTCAAGCCCTTAGTAACGTAGATTTTCATCAATTGGTCAGCAGGCAAATGGTTATAGCAATTATGAAGTTCAGAATACAACTTGTTCTCTTCTGTAGAACCTTGCTTACAGTAAGGACAGAAGATACATAAAACAACAGTCTGACCTCTTTTAAAATGAGCATACAGGATCTTCTTCACCATCCTGTGGGAGGCATGCCACTTTCCCAGGCATAGGAAACCTTTTATCTCTAAAGCAAACAGAAATACAATTCCTAAATTGCTCTTGCGGAGTTCTGGACATTAAATATCACTATCCTTCTATCCTTGTAATTGTTTTCCCCTACTGCAAATGATCAACAAATGTTAGTAATGCAGGAACAAGTCGCAATGCATGTCTCATAGTTCTTTCGCACAGTAGCAGAGTTCGTCAATATCCAGCTCAAGCCTACCTACAGTTTCTTGGTACAAATAGCTTCAGCACACAGCTCAAAGCTTTGGTATCTACAGTTCCTTGACACTGGTTCCAGTTTTGGTACCTAGAACATTTCTTGGAACTGTCTTGATACCTAGCTAGCTAAAGCCTCACTACCTATACTTCCTCAGTACTGACAGTCTAGGTTCTTGGTTCCAACCTCAGTACGTAGGGATGTGCATCAGATTCTGATGAAGTTTGAAGCCTGAGAAGAAGCAGGCTGCTTCATTCCAGTTCTGTTGGTTCCTGGGGTGAAGTAGGCTTCCCTCCAAAGACAACAGAACCGAAGCTGCTCCAGAATGAAGTTTTGTCAGCACCTCATGTTTCGGAGATGCGCCTGGCTTTATGCCTCCAAACTTTTGCTTTAGTTTCTCTAAACACTGCAGGAGGAGGGGGGAAGGCGTGCAGATGAGTGACTGACAGGTCCGCCTTCTAATAATAGGGCATGTTTACCAGGGAGCCCAATCACTGTGCGATGTGAGAGGGCAAGGCTGGGACCATGAAATGGCCCATTCTTCCAACACCCAGTGATGATGTATGAGAATTTCAATTTTGCTCACAAAAAAATGTGAGCATGTTCATAACTTCAAACCTACCTACCTCACAGGGTAGTTGTGAGGATAAAATGGAGAGGAGGAGGAGGATGGCGAGTTTAATACATAGTGTACAGTTCCGAATTGTTTTTTTCTGAATTAAATTCAGAATTAAATTCAGATTGGGACCATAGCACGTGGAGAGGAGAGGTTTAATCCTTCCCTCCGCAGCCATGTCCCCCTGAAAATCACCCCACCTGTCAGGTAGTTAGTGAGAGTAAAAAAGACACTTAGGACTCTAGGGCCCTCCTTGTAGCCTTTCCCTGTTGGGTGTCTCTTGTTAATTCGCAAGCGTGCTAAATCTGTGATTGCAGAAAGCGACTGGAGGTTCTCTAGAGCAGTGTTCTCCAACCTTGGGTCCCCAGATGTTTTTGGCCTACAACTCCCAGCATGCCCCAGCCAGTGTAGCTGGCTGGGGCATGCTGGGAGTTGTAGGCCAAAAACATCTGGGGATCCAAGGTTGGAGAACACTGCTCTAGAGAACCTCCAGTCGCTTTCTGCAATCACTCTTGAAAAAGGGTCTCATTGCCTGGTTTGCAGGATAGTCTCCTCCCTTGAGTTGGGCATGTGCAATTTGAAGCCCTAAACAGGGGGCACAAAGTAGTAATCTCATGGCTATGCTGTCTGTCAAAGAAACTTTGGGTGATATGCCTGTTCCACCTCCAAGGTGACCGGCATGCTATTCTCTCATATGGGTTACAACACAGAGACAACAAAAAAGAACAGGTTCCTTGCCTGTAACTGTGGTTTTTTGAATGGTTATCTTTGCAGTCACATGACCTGCTCACCTTCCCTGCTGCAAGTCTTGTTTTTACTTGGACTCATACCAGTCTCTAAGTAATGAGGAGAGAGCCTTGGTCGTTGAGGCGGGCAGTGGCAGCACAGGGTTTCCTTGCTCAAGGGCAGGGGTTGCAAGGTCTTCTGAACTCAAGAAGTTTCCAGAAGCTGCTCTGCACAGGCACAGAACCCACATTGTGTGATTGCACAGGTAGCCATTGAAAGAACCACAGTGTTTTCATTCTTGCTCTGGCTTGAGGTGCACAGAAATATCAGTTCCTTTTTGTCTGCAATTCAACTTTGTTTCATTTCCCATATTGTTAATATTAGGAAAATTCAATGTTTACATTCTCTCCCCACTAGATGTCAGCATGGTTCCACAAATCTTTTTGTGCAGAAGGCATATGGTACTGGTATAATATGCTCCTTGTTCTGGTCCGCACCTGGGGAAATGACTCTTAATATTGAAGCCTCACACGACTCCAAACAGTGTTGGATGATGCTGATTCCACTCCATTCCAATCAAGTTTCAGATTATGGTTATGGGATGGAAACAGTCTTGGTCACCCTGATTGATGACTTACACCAGGGAATGGATGGGGAGAGTGCAATTCTGTTGGTTCTTCTGGACCTCTCAGCAGCTTTTGATACCGTTGACCGTATCCTTCTGGATCATTTATCTGGATTGGGCTTGGGAGGCATGGTTTTAAAGTGATTCTGGTCCTTCCTGGAGGAGCAGTCTCAGAAGGGGGTGCCGGGGGACATTTCTTCCACCCCTTGGCTGTTGGCCTGTGGGGTGCTGCAATGCTCCATCCTGTCCCCCATGCTTTTTAACTTCTACATGGGGGAAATCATCAGGAGGTTTGGGATCGCCATCAGTATGTGGATGATACTCAGCTCTACCTCTCATTTCCATCTACACATCCCAGGGAGGCTGTTGATCCAGTGTCTGGAGGTGTTTTGGGGTGGATGAGGGTAAACAAGCTGAAACTGAATCAAGACAAGATGGAGGTACTGTGGGTTGGGAAACCAACTACTCTGGATGGAGGTTTGCAACTGTTCCTAGATGGGGTTGCACTCCCCCTAAAAGTCCAAGTGCATAGTCTGGGAGTCCTCCTGGATTCTACACTAACTGGAGAAGCCCAGGTGGCTACGGCGCCCAGCAGTGCGTCTTACCAGCTTAGGCTGGTATGCCAGCTGCGGCCCTATCTCGAGAGGACAGACCTTGCTTCAGCTATCCATGCACTAGTGATATCCTAGCTGGACTACTGTGATGTGCGCTACGTGGAACTGCCTTTGAAGATGGTCTGGAAACTTCAGCAGGATGCGGCCACCGAGAGTTGGTGGGGCATGGTGATTAGATCACCCCTAAACTGTGCCAGCTGCACTGATTACAGGTGTGTTTCTGAGCCCAATTTATAGTGCTAGTTTTGACCTTTAAAGCCTTAAACAGTTTGGGATCAAATTACTTAAAGGACCGCCTTCACCCATATCAGCCTGCCCACACTTTAAGATCAGCAAGAGAGGCCCTTTTCATTTGCTCACTGGTGCAGGCAGTTATGTGGGCACCTTCATGAGAGAGGGCCTTTTCCGCAGTGGCCCAACACCTCTGGAATAAGTTGCCATCGGTGGTCCAGCAGGCACTATCACTGCAGGCTAAGAAGGCTCTGAAAACCTACTATTTTACTCTAGCTGTCCCCTGATCACGTGTTATCAGACTGGGTTGTAGCTCCAGTTGTCTGTTGTAAAGTTTATTTTACGCTGGTGTGTGCTGTTTTTTAGAATGTTTGCTGCTGTTGCTGTTTTTACAGTTTTTACTACCTTATCTGTTATTATTATGTGTTTTATTGTTGTACTCTGCCTTGGGAGGGCTCCTGCCCTGGAAGGCAGCCAATACATATTTTAAACAAACAAACAAACAAACAAACAAACACCACCAATGGAAATGTTCATTATGTATCTCTAATCTAGTTCTTAATTTATGGGATGGGGGAAGATGGGGAATAGATCATTTACTTTCCAGTTGGGGCAATCCGACTTTCCACATATTAGAGATACTGGTGAAGAAAAAACAACAACAAAAATATTGTGACACCTTAAAAACAAACGAATTTATTCTGGCATAAGCTTTCGTAGACACTGTCCGCTTCATCAGATGCATGAAGTGTTAACCTCAAATTGGCAGGTTTATACACACATGCGGGTGGGTGGAGAGAGAGATGTAAACTGTGTTGCTAGAGAGAATCGAAGTACAAGAAGTAAAGACAGTGATGATTACCTTAATGGTTTTAGCCTCACCCCTCTGCAAGTATATCAGGCTAGAGCTCTCTCCAGAGATGTGAACTTTGGCACGAGCTGCAGGACAAGAGCAAAACAGCTCTAGTCTTTGCAGCTCCCAGCCGGGCGGATCAAAGCTGGTGGTGGAAGCTCTAGAGTCTATTGGACTTGGTTTATAACAGTGTTCTCCAACCTTAGGTCCCCAGATGTTTTTGGCCTACAACTCCCAGCATGCCCCAGCTATGCTGACTGGGGCATGCTGGGAGTTGTAGGCCAAAAACATCTGGGGACCCAAGGTTGGAGAGCCCTGGTTTAAAATGACTACTTGAGTGACTACTTGGACTGAGTTTACATCGTTGGGGTGATTTTAGCTCAAATTAATTCATGTTTTTGTTGTTAACATAAAAGTTTTATATTTTTAACACACTTTTTAGTTTTGTGTGGAATCTTTTTCTTGCTGTTCCTGGAGGAATCTGGCTTATTTAAGCACAGCAGGACATTTCAACGGATAAGCATGTAGAAAAGTGTATAAATTTCTTAAAGATCAATACCTCCTCGTCATAGCCTTCATAATCCATTTCAATTCCAGGTTGTAACAGAACAAAATGTGGATAAGTCAAAGGGGGGTGAATGCTTCTGCAAGGCACTGTACGTCTCAGAATTATCAGCCAGTCAGTCTATTGGATATCTTCTCTAAGGTTTATAGTTGTTTCCTCTTTCAGAAGTTGTCTTGTCTAATTGGGAAGAGGAAAATAACATCTTATATAAAGAGCAAACTGGCTTTAGAAAAGGCTATAGAAGGGTGGACCAGATTTTTGTATTGCACCATCTGATTTATAAGTATACTACTGGACCTTTAAAGATGTTATTTGCTTCTTTTATTGATTTATCTTCAGCGTTTGATTCAATCAACAAGAGCCAATTGTGGGACAAGCTTTCAGGCAGGACCGGTGCAAGGCAGTTTGGTGCCCTAGGCAAGATCAGATATTTAGCGCCCCCCCTTCCCACTTGAGAGCGCTGTATTTTTTTTCAAGGCGTTTCTGGTGCCCCCTTTAGCCCTGCGCCCTAGGCAGCTGCCTAGTTGGCCTAATGGTAGCACCGGCCCTGCTTTCAGGGACTAATATTAATAAGAGATTGCTGTTTTTGATTTGGGAACTGTATACAAATACAAATGAGGGTCAGGATTAATACAGATTGTTAAAGAAAATGTGTATGACCAGATGAGTTAAACAATGTTGTTGGTTAGTTCCCCTTTTGTTCAATCTAGACATTAATAATATGGTTGATGAGTTAACCTATCTAGAAAACTTTCCTCCTGCAATAGGCAATTGTAAAATTGAAATGTTAATGCATTTTTTGTCAAGTGGAACATTTCTGATATGTTGTGGAGAATCACACATGCACTAATAACCGATGCCACACTCTTCACAACAGCTCAACTCTTCCAGCCAGGCACCACCATCTCCTCTTTAAATGACCAAAGGCACACTCAACCACATTATGGGCTCAACACTTAAGCAGCAATTAAAATGGGCTTGCTGTGGATCAGCTGTTCCTCCATGAAGCTTCATAAACCAGCCGCATATGGGATCAGCACCATCAGCCACAATCAGTGGGGGCATTTGGACACCCCCCCCCATGTCACAGTCAGGTTCCTGGGCACAAAGGCACCAGCATCCATAGCTTCACACAGTGCAGAATTCAGAATTCCTGAAGGCGTAGGGATCGTGATTTTTACCACTTCAGCCTATCTCGACATTGATAAATCTCCCAGTGTGGTCAGTGGTGCCTTGGAGAACCATGGATGGTCGTTCTTTCTGTTAATGAAATCCTTTCCCTGACGTATGGGAGACATTATAACAATATGGATGCCATCACAAGTACCAATGCAGGGAGGGAACCCCAGCTTCCCAAATCCATCCATTATTTGAAACAGCAATGGATATTAAAGTAAACACTAATGAAACCCAGAGGTATAGATTCAGACTACAAGGAGTACACATCATAACCCCAACACACCCACAGAGTGCAGCCCTCTATGCAATGCTGCACATGTGTGCACGGATGACTATAAACAACTAATTACCCCTTTATTACTGCCCTATCCAGGGCATCCAATTGATTATTATGTGAATTTTCTCCTTGAGGATAGTGACAGGTTGATTACAGCAAAAGAGGTAGAGCTGCGTGTCATCCGCATATTAATGACAGTGCACCCCAAACCTCCTGATGATAGCTCCCAGTGGCTTTAGGTAGATGTTAAATAACACTGGGGAGTGGATGGAACCCTGTGGCACCCCACAAGTGAGTGGCCGAGGGTCTGAAACCTCCTCCCCAAGAACTACCCTCTGGTACCTTCCAGAGAGGAAGGACCGGAACCACTGCAATACAGTGCCTCCCATGCCCAACCCCTCCAGGCGGTCCAGGAGGATACCGTGGTCCACGGTATCAAAAGCCACTGAGAGATCGAGGAGGACTAGAAAAGAGCATTCACCCCTATCCAAAGCCCTCCTCATATCATCCACCAAGGCGACCAAGGCTGTTTCCGTCCCATGTCCAGGCCTGAAGCCCGACTGGCATGGATCTAAATAATTGGCTTCATCCAAATCTGCCTTCAACTGAGCCCCCCCCCCCTGCTCAATCACCTCAGAAATTGCAAATTGGAGACTGGGCGAAAGTTGTTCAAATCATGGGGATCTAAGGAGGGCTTCTTTAGAAGCGGTCTTATTACTGCCTCCTTAAGGGCTGATGGCATCACTCCCTCTTCAAGGGAGGCATTCACTACCGCCCTGATCTTGCGACTTCTCCATGACAACATGACGGCTACGGTCTTGGATAACAACGGCTCTCATGGTGCTCCATTTAAAGTGGGATCAGGTGTTAAACAGGGATGTGTTATTGCCCCAACATTATTTGTTATTTTCATTGCCATGATTTTACATCTTGTCGAGGGGAAACTTCCCACTGGTGTGGGAATTATATATCGAACAGATGGAAAGCTTTTTAATCTCAGCAGGCTGAAAGCAAAAAGTAAGGTAATTACAACCTCCGTTGTGGAACTTCAGTATGCTGATGATAATGTGGTCTCCGCACATTCAGAGGATGATCTCCAAACTATCCTAAATGCTTTTGCAGAAGCATACGGAAAACTTGGTCTCTCACTTAACATCAAAAAAACCAAAGTGCTTCATCAGCAAGTGCAAGCTAACCCTTTGGTGATGCCATCTATCCAGCTTGGTGGGACAATACTGGAAAATGTCGATCATTTTCTCTATCTTGGCAGCTATCTTTCTGTTACAGCTAACATCGACAGTGAAATCCAGCATCGTCTGAGCTCCGCAAGTGCCGCATTTTCTCGAATGAAACATAGAGCGTTCGAGGATCGGGATATTTGTAAGAAGACCAAAACACTGGTTTATGAAGCCATTGTATTACCAACTTTATTGTATGCCTGCGAAACATGGACTATCTATAAACGTCACCTCCAACTCCTTGAAAGATTTCATCAATGTTGCCTCCGGAAAATCCTGCGAATTACTTGGGAAGATAGGCGAACAAATGTCAGTGTACTGGAAGAAGCAAAGACTACTAGCGTTGAAAAAATGATCCTTCAACGCCAACTTCAGTGGACCGGTCATGTTGTTCGAATGCCTGACTGCCGTCTCCCAAAGCAGTTACTTTATTCCCAACTCAAGGATGGAAAGCGGAATATCGGTGGTCAATATAAGAGGTTTAAAGATGTTCTTAAGGCTAATCTAAAAAAATGCAATATAAACATCAAAAACTGGGAAGCTCTGGCCCATGAACGATCTAACTGGAGGTTGGCCTTTCACAAAGGTTCTATGGACTTTGAAGAAGCCCGAGTGCAAGGTGAAAGGGAGAAACGTCCTAAGCGACAAGCACGTCAAATGAATCCTTTACAGGACCATCTTCCATCTGGTAACCTGTGTCCTCACTGTGGGAAGCTGTGTGGATCTAGAATTGGCCTCCACAGTCACTAGAGTCTACACAATTTTCTTTAGAATTTTTCTCCTTTTAAAATTTCCTTTTTGTAAAAAAAAAAAAATTTATCCTGGAAGACAATCTTACTCGGTCACGAGTGATTGCCTGACTGACTGACTGACTGATCTCCCCACCCAGTTTCTCCCTGCAGCTCATAACAAGCCAGGACAGGCAAGGATCAAGCAAGCAGGTGGTCAGCTTAACAGATGAAAGCACCTTGTCCACTTCGCCAGAAGGAAGAAACTGGAACCGATTCCACAAAACTGGACTGCCACTGGCCTCCTCCCATTCACCCACTGTGTCCACGATGCATGGAATCCCACTCCTAATCCGATCGATTTTATCTGCAAAGTGCTTTGCAAAAGCCTCACAGTCACAGGAGGCTTTAGACTGTTCCATCGGATCTGGAGCAACTGGACCGACCAGGCTCCGGACCACTTGGAACAGCCTCCTGGGGCAGCACTCCACAGACACGATGGAGGCAGCATAGCAACTCTTCTTTGCTGCCTTCACCGCCACCAGGTAGGCTGAAGATGCAGCTCTGACCTGTGTCCAATCTTCTTCAGAGTGGGATTTACGCCATCGGCGCTCTAGCCTTCTCACCTCCCGCTTCAGAGCTCGCAGCGATGGAGTAAACCAAGGTGCCGTGCGAGCTCTGTTCAGGTGAATAGGGCGCTTTGGGGCCACTCGGTCGGTCTAATGTCCTGGTGATTGCAGCATTCCAGTCATCCACCAGGGTCTCGACCGAGCTACTGTTGCCATGCTCCAGTTCCCCAAGCGGTACACGAGCAGAATCCCCAGACTTCCCTTTGGACCCAACTTCTAGTACATGCACTTGATAAACTTGATCTCCCGGAGAGGGAGTCTGGTAAGGACCAAGGACTCCCGGTAGATAACAGCCACTCCCCATCCCCGTCCTCCAGTCCTCGGTTGCTGGGCATACGTAAACCCAGGCGGACACAAGGCCCCAAGAGTTGGAGCAGTGGCCCTGTCCATGAAATGGTATTTCATGTTTTTATTTGCCTGGTAACCTTTTGTTCATAATGATTATACCTGTGTTAGAGTTTTCTATGGACACGGGACAGTTTTACTGTTGTTAGTATTATGTAAATGTATACCTGTATGAACATTGTCACAAATTGCAATGGCCATTGGCTTGGTGCAAATAGAATTTGAATTTGTAATTTGATAAGGAGGTGGAGTACTTACCTTCCTGACATTGCTGAGCCAAACTGTATGCCAAAGAAGAAGATGCTCCATTGCAAGGCACGCCTCGATAAAGATTTTGGCAACGGTGGATCTGCCAATGCTGAGCTGTTCTGCTGCTATTTTATAGAGCCCTGTGTTTGTGACCTTCCAAACAGCAATTGCTACATGCTTTTCCACACTGATGGGTAGGCGCATTACAGTCTACTTTCTCTAGAGCGCCGGGCATAGCTCTTCTACTATTTTGTAAAGAGTATTCTGTGACATGCGGAAATGCTCTTTCCATCTTTTGTCATTCCACACCTGTAGCACAAAATTCTCCCACTAGTCCGTACTTGTTGGGCGGACCCAGTAAGGTCGGAAAACCTTTGGGTTTCTAAGGTACCCGTAACATTTGGAAAGTGTGTTTGCATTGCTTTTCTAATGATGCAGAAAAGCAACATGCCTCTGATAAAAATGTTGTATGGCATGTATGTGGTACCTCCTCCTTGCCATAACCCCGGTCTCAAGCTGTACATATGCCTGAACAGCAGAAATAAATAAACAGCCACAGCAGTGGCATGGATGTAAGGCAACATATTGTTAAGACATGCGTGTGGCTTCCGTTGTTTTGGAAAACAAACAAAAACAAACTAATCCCCGCCCGCTGTGTGCCTTTGCTCCTTTGCATGTGTGCATGTGTAGGGCAATTTAGAAAAAAATAATAATACCGCAACCAAAGTGAATCATGGCTATGTGTGACAAGGCAAAACATAATATTCTAATAGGCAATCACAAACATCATCAAGCTAGCAACACCTACTATTAGTGTTATGGAGTTTATGGGGGAGGTTATCCGGAGGTGTGTGAGCTGAGGTGTCATTGGTATGCAGATGACACCAAGCTCTATCTCTCCTTTTCATCAAATCCAGGTGAGGCAGTGAGTGCTCTGAATCAGTGCCTGGGCACGGTAATGGACTAGATGAGCACCAATAAACTGAGACTCAATCCAGACAAGATGGAGGTACTGTTAGTGGTGTGAGAGTAAACTAGAGTAAAAGCTTCGCCCGCTTAACTCTTAGTATTATGCACAGAAGGAAGAAAGCAAAAGCAATGTATTGATAGTAAAGTGTTTATTCAGTTGTAAGACTCTTACGAGATTAAGGCGTGTCACACGCAGAAGAGAGGTTCTTTGAAGATGGTAGCACAACACCGTGCTCACCCCTACTTTATAGTATTTAACTATAAACAATAGGAGGGTTATACAACGGTTACGCAATAATTACATAACTTGTTGACTTGCAAACTTGTTATCTTGCATGTGTCACCAGACCGTGACGTATAGTCACCTTGAATCTAAGTCAGGAGATGTTTTGCACTCCATTCACTTCTGCACCCCACACTAAACCCAACATCCCTCTGCGTTTAATGTAGGTGTAGAACGTGGTATCCATCTAATACAACAGCAACAGTTTTGTCAGCTTCTGGTGCTGTTCTTTTCCAATTGGCTTTGACAAGAGATCTGCTGGGATATCTCTACCAGCCAGGAATTGAACTTGCATCAGACCACTTCTGATGTATTCCTTTGCATGACTCAATTTTATCTGCAAATACTTTGTTCTTTGTTTATTGCTATCTGTTTTCAAAATAGCAATACTGGCTTGGTTGTCCTGAAAAACTGTGATAGGTTTTTCAACATCAATTCCAACATCTTTAAACAATTGCAATAACCATTCAAGATTTACAATGGCATAATTCAATGCATTCAGTTCAGCTTCAGTTGAACTCAAACTTACAGTAGATTGTTTCTTGCAAGCCCAATCAAACAATGCATTATTATAACAATAACAAACTCCAGAGGTGCTTTTGTTGTCCTTACTATCACTACCAAAACTGGCATCTGCATGAATCTGTAAGCCACCTGTGCTTTGAGATGTGAAACGTAGTCTGAAGTGCAATGTTCCCTTCAGATAACGCACAACTCTTTTCAGAGCTTTCCAAGCATGTTCTGTGGGGTTAACAGTTTGCCTACTCAATAGGTTCACACTGACAGCAATATCAGGCCTTGTTGCATGTGCAATGAAACTTAGCTGTCCCAATATGCTTCTGTACAGTGTTGCATCCTCAAACTGTTTTCCATCAGCATGTGCCTGAAAATCAACAACCATTGGAGTATCTACCGAGTTAGCATGCTCCAAATGCAGCTTTTCAATCACATCCATGATTTTCCTGGTTTGATGAAGCAAAATACTGCCTTCTTTATCCCTTTCCACTTCAATTGAGAGATAGTTGGTCACATTGCCAAGCAATTTCAATTCAAAATGAGATTTCAAATCCAGTATCAGTTTATCATATTGCTTTTTGTCTTCCCAGAAAAGCAGCAAATCATCAACATAACAAAGTACATACAGTTTATGTCCCTGTTCCTGTTTAACAAACAAACATTGATCTGCCACTCCCTGTGCAAATCCCAAATCCAGCAGTGTTTGAGTTAAAACAGAATTCCAGCACCTTGCTGATTGTTTAAGTCCATATAAAGACTTCTGTAAATGACAAACCACGTCTTTTTTCACAGCAACACCATCCGGTGGTTGCATGTAAATGTCCTCAGACAATTGACCATACAAGAACGCTGTGGTAACATCCAAATGTGAAATATTCAGATTTCTCTCAGCAGCAATCTTAAACATCAGTCTGATTGTTTCAAAGCGAATTGTAGGTGCAAATACCTCGTGGTAATCCAAACCCTCAATTTGCGCAAAACCACGTGCAACCAATCTCGCTTTGTGACGTGCCACCTTTCCGGTGTGGTCAGTTTTCACTTTGAAAATCCATCTGCTATCAATTATTTTCATGGATGGCTGTTTCTTTACCAGCTTCCATGTTTTGTTCTTATCCAAAGAATTTAACTCAGCTTGCATAGCCTGAAGCCATGGTGTAGCTTCCTTAGCAGATAATTTCTCTACCTCCTTGTAACTCTGAGGTTCAAAAATGGCTTTTCCTGCAAATTCATCCTGATATCTCACAGGTTGTTTAGTAGGACGTTTTGATCTACGCAACCTTTTTCTTTCCTCATCAGAACTATCAGTTTCCTGTTTCAATGAACTTGCACCAATGGTGAACAATGGTTTCTGTTCAGTTTCATCCTCTGAACCATGTGGTGTTTCAGTATCAGAGGAGTCAGATTCACCTGACTGTCTTGGAGTACTCTTAATGCTTTTGTATTCTGATTCTGTATCTGAATCTGACTCTGAACCTGAATCCTCAGGATCAGTAGTGCCTACAGAATAGGGTTGAAAAATCCCAACCTTTTCCCAATTAGCATTATACTCAACACTTCTAGACAACCTTACAGTCTGGGTGTCAGACATGAGAACACGATATGCACCTTTCTCATATCCTAGAAAAATCCCATGCAAGCCTCTTTTTCCTAGCTTCTGACTCTGAGGTGTGTGCACCCACATATCAGACCCAAAAATCTTGAAGTGTTTCACAGTAGGTTTCTTGTTATACAGCTTCTCATAAGGTGTAATTCAACACAGAACTGAAACTTCTATTGTGTACATAATTGAAACAATTCAGTGCTTCTGCCCAAAACACATCATCCAAATTAGCATCAGTTAAAAGACATTTCAATCCATGTAACAGTGTCTGATTTTTTCTCTCGCACAATCCATTTTGCCATGGCGAGCGTGGACTGGCAACCATGTGTTCAATACCACGTTTAGTTAGAAATGCGTCAAATTGCGCTGAATTGAACTCCCCTCCCATATCTGTAAAGAAACAGGTGACATGGGTATTATGCTTGTTTTCCACCCAAGCACAATATTCCTGGAATCTGTCCAATGCTTCAGCTTTATTTGCTAGCATGTAAACAAACGTGTATCTCGTGTATTGATCAACCAACACCATGAAGTAGCGTGCCCCTCCTCTGGAAACTGTCAGAGGACCCACTAGATCACCATGAACAAACTGAAATGGTTTTTCAGCTTGTCTCCCAGTTTGCTTACCTTTAGGTGCTTGCTTTACCTTGTGTTGCGCACAAGAAATACATTTCATGTGAAAATTACATTTTTGCAAATGCATACCTTCAACCATTGTCTGCATTTTCTTCACAGCCTGAAAATTCAAATGACAATACATTCTATGGTATGCATGTATGCATTTATCGTGTACAGGAGCATTGACCTTTGAAGAAGAAACCTTACTCCCTTCTATTTCTTCTACATCATTACAAACCCTGTATGATAAAAGAAACAAACCATTTTGTAGCTTTCCAAACAAAAATACTTTCCCATCTTTCAGTATTTCACATTTAGCTACAGAGAATTTTACAATAAACCCTTGATTAGTCAGTTGAGAAATGCTCAGTAAATTTTCTGATAAGTCAGGGGCAAATAACACATTCTTGATTGTTGTGTTCAAACTCTCAAGAAACACAGTTCCAAAACCATGACTGTCAAATACCTGACCATTGGCAAGATGAATCTTCCCCTTTTGTTTAGTAAAAGTTGTAAACAAATTTCTATCTCTGCACATGTGTCGGGTAGTGCGCTGTCAAAAACAAAGTAAGAAGTTCCCTTTGTTTTGCCTGTTTCAATCAACAATGCTTTCGCCCCAGAGGTTGGCTTAGAAGCCCCCTGCTGTTTTCCAGCTTTGTTTTTCTTTTTACAATCTTTTTTAAAATGTCCCAGTTTCCCACAAGAAAAGCATCGTTTTGCTTTTAAAGCTGCAGCTGAAATCACGCCCCTGCTGATTGGTACAGCTTTCTGTTCCTCTCCATGGTAACTGGCAGCGACACGGCGATCCACTTCCGCCATAAGCCTCGCCTGAATCAGTTCCACGGTCAGCTGTGCTGCTGGGATGGCTGCCAGCTGAGAAGCGATGCCTTCAAAGGAAACATCCAAACTGCTGAGAACAACATAACAGAATTGTAAATCCGGTATCTCGACTCCTCGAGATAACAATTCGTCACGCAGCAACCTCAGATGCCGTAAATGAGCACATACGTCACCATCCTTGGTTAGCTCAGCCCGATATAGCTTCTTAAAGAAAACAACTGTAGATCCAGTCTCCCGCCGGAGATGAATAGCTCGTAGTGCCTCCCACTTGAGTTTAGCAGTTCGTGGTGCTCGAACATTCACCAGTTGCTCATCAGAGACACCCATAGTTATTAGAGCACTTGCTTTTTGATTAGCAGTTGTCCATGCAGCCGTCACTTGCGCTGGTGGATCATCTGTTACAGCATGCCATATATTGTCCATGCGTAGGTGTGCTTCCATACGCTGAGACCATATTGAGAAATTATGATCTGTCAACTGTGGAAAAGTGAAGCCTCTGTCTTTGCGTTCTTCTGCCATTCTGCTGTACTTTCAGTCAAAGAAATGCTGTAATCCGAGCCGCTGTTATCAAAGCTCTAGCATTCCAAACTGCACAAACAGCATTCAGCAATCATAAACATTTACTATAAACATTGCGTTTCTTATCCTATCCTGGGCACACAACCGATGTGAGAGTAAACTAGAGTAAAAGCTTCGCCCGCTTAACTCTTAGTATTACGCACGGAAGGAAGAAAACAAAAGCAATGTATTGATAGTAAAGTGTTTATTCAGTTGTAAGACTCTTACGAGATTAAGGCGTGTCACACGCAGAAGAGAGGTTCTTTGAAGATGGTAGCACAACACCGTGCTCACCCCTACTTTATAGTATTTAACTATAAACAATAGGAGGGTTATACAATGGTTACGCAATAATTACATAACTTGTTGACTTGCAAACTTGTTATCTTGCATGTGTCACCAGACCGTGACGTATAGTCACCTTGAATCTAAGTCAGGAGATGTTTTGCACTCCATTCACTTCTGCACCCCACACTAAACCCAACAAGTGGGTGGTTCACCTGCCCAGATGAGTGATATTCAACTTGTTCTGGAGGGGGTTGCACTCCCCCTAAAGAATCAGATTCATAGTTTGGAGGTGCTCTTGGATCCAGCATTGTCACTAGAGGCACAGGTGGATTCAGTGGCACAGAGGACCTTTTATCAACTTAGGCTGACATATCAACTATGTCCTTATCTGGACAGCGATAGCCTAGCTACAGTTATCCATGCTCTGGTAACCTCTTGGCTGGATTACTGCAATGCGTTATACGTGGGGCTGCCTTTGAAAATGCTTCAGCCTCCAGAAACTTCAGCTGGTCCAAAATTGGGCAGCAAGATTGCTAACGGACACCAGCCAATATGATCATATTAGGCCAGTACTTTACCATCTGCAATGCCTGCCAGTCCATGTTTGGGCCCAATTCAAAGTTCTGGTATTAATATTCAAAGCCCTAAATGGCTTGGGGCCAGGTTACCTGAAGGATTGTCTCCTCCCATACATACCTGCCTGAACCCTAAGATCATCCTCAGTGGTCCACCTCTGGGAGCCCCTGCCAAAGGAAGATAGGTGTGTGGCTACTAAGAAGAGGGCCTTTTCTGCTGTGGCACCCTGGTTGTGGAATAAACTTCCCAGAGAGGCTTGCCTGGCACCTACGTTGTGCTCTTTCTGGCTCAAGGTGAAGACCTTTTTATTTTCCCAGGAATTTTAGTCTTTCAGTCTCTGTTGTTTCAAATCCTTTACTGTATTTAAATCTGTGCATTGCTGCTAGGTCTTACTTTGGCTTTTACTTCTATTCTATATAGTAGTTTTAAACTTTTAAACTTTTATAGTGTAATTTATGTTGTACTTTATGGTTATAATTGTTGTGAAGTGCCCAGAGAGTTTTGGCGATTGGGCAGTATAGAAATGTAATATATAAAATAAAATAAATAAATAATATGTGTGATGTGGGCAAATGGAATGAAAGCAGTAAATTTCCTGCAACATGTGTAGGGAATGTGGAATGTAGATAAAGCAGCGCAGTGATGTGACCTTGATGAGATGACATTGGGTGTAGGTCACCCCTAGGTCATGGACATGCGTGGATTGTCCAAGTTGCACTTGTTAGGGCTTATGGTTCTATGGGGAGTTGCGGAAGTCTGGGCTAGGCTACTAATTGGGGCCCTATCCTAATGGAAAGAGGAAGAGAAAGGTTCAGGGGTGAGCTTTCAAGAGGGGAGGAGAGAAGGATTGTGCAGGGATTTGGATGAGAAATCAGGCTAGTACATCGGGACTAATACTAGCATGCAGTCTCTGTGATGAAGGGGGAGGTCAGGATGGGGGTAACCTAGCACTATAGCACACCGTCGCTCCAATTTATAGCGCTTTGGGCACAGCCCCTCTTGTCTCCTTTTCCAAATCTTTATTATTAATGGAGCTGTTGAGACTCTAGCTCAGTGTTCTCCAACCTTGGGTCCCCAGATGTTTTTGGCCTACAACTCCCAGCATGCCCCAGCAGCTGGCTGGGGCATGCTGGGAGTTGTAGGCCAAACACATCTGGGGATCCAAGGTTGGAGAACACTACTATGTATCAAACTACCTTCTTCAAATAAACTAGCTTCATCATGATTGGATGAAGAGGGTACCAGGGAGGAAACTTCTTCAAAGGAAGCCTGGCTGCAGTTCTTCCTGCTAGTTGACCAGGGGAAGGCTGCACAAAGATGACTGGGCTCCCACCCCAATCCTGTTAAAAGTTAGTGTGATTTGTACCCACACTCACACAACATATAATAGAAAAGAGGGTACAGAGGAGCAGGCTACATTTCATGGATGGAGGTCCTCTAGGAGATAGAATAAGGCTGCGAAAGATACCTTTTCCTTGGCTTTTGATAAACCCATTCCTGACAGTGGCGTAGCGTGGGTTGTCAGCACCCGGGGCAAGGCAAGTAATTTGCGCCCCCTAACCCGTGGATTTTAGCACTCGAGTCTCTTCCACTAGATTAGTTAAAGAAACCCTTACCCCCTAAGCACATGTATTGTTTGTTATGAAAATACTGATGTAATTAAAGTAAAATGCATCTAAATACAAGTTTATTTTCAAACACTTTATTGAGTGCGAACATGCATTACACATTCTCCACATTTTCAACCATCGCTGAGCCGGCTACGGAGGGGACGCTCTTCTGCGTGTCAAGAGGCGAGAGCAGCCCCAGCGCTGTCCCTCCAGCCCAGTGTCTTGCTCTCAAGAGGATCCCCGGGAAGCTCCCAAGCTACGGGGCGGGGGGGGGGAGGCACGGCCTCCCCCTCCGGCTGGGGGTAAAGCCGAGAAGGTGTAAAAGCCCACCTCCCCCGCTGGACACTGACAGCCCGCCCCTCCCGGCCAAAAGTTTGGGATCTCGCTAGCAGGATAAGAGCCTGTTGCAGTGGGGCGGGGGCAGGCAGCTTCCCCCTTCGGGCGGCTGCCTCCCCTCCTCCGCTCCCATCTTGATGACCACCCCACTGGCCGGAAGATATTCTCCGCCTGGCGGGGGTCCATGCTCCAGGGGAGATGGATGCCGGAGCGGGGGGGGGCGTTCTTTACCTCCAGGGCGCTTTGGCCGACTCACGGGGTGGGGGGGGCAACACAAGCCCCTCCGCAGCCCCCCGCCCCCTCCGTCCGTTCGGCGCTTGGGATTGCGGACGGCTCCTCCGGGCCCCTTCCCGGGCGCAAAGGGCAGCCTGGGGAACGGCGACCCTCACCCAGCTTCTGGACGGCGGCGGCGAGGAACCTCTGCCCAGAGGATCTGGCGGCTTCCCGCAGGGGTCCAGGGATGCTGGCCGGCTGGCCGGCCGGGCCGAGGGGAGGGCGACGCGGGCGGCTCGCTCGGAGCTTGCCGGCATCGCGGGCGGCTCGCAGCCCCAGGCGTGCGAGCCTTCCCCGGGCGGCGGCGGCAGCGGCGGCTCCTCCCTTCTCTCCTTCCCTCCCAGCAAAGCCCCTGACTGAGGGCGCGGGGTCCCCCTGCGGCCCCAGCAGCGGCAGCCGCACTCGCGGGTCGGGAGCTTCCGACGCGCCGCGGCTGACACGTGTCCTCCCGTGAGCCCTCCCTGCTCACCTGGCCCGCGAGCGCGCCCCCCCAGATGTTGCGCCCGGTGCGGCCGGCCCCCCCTGCACCCCCCACGCTACGCCTCTGATTCCTGAAGCTGAAGACTGGGGCACGTTGAAATGCCAGAGGGTTCAACGGAGAAAAAATAGGTCTGTTTAAAAGAGGTTTGTAGCAGATATCACTCTGGCTAAGTAGAGATCCCAATGGCCAGACTCTGGGATGCCTGGGCAAAAAGGTGGCTGAGCAGGGTGGCTGAACAACGGCATCTTGTGGCTTATAGCGATTTCTGTCAGGGCTGGCAAGGGCCAACAGAGGCAGCTGGGAATAACATGGCCTGTCCGCATCCAAAGGGAGGAGATGATACCAGGCCCTGGGAAGCCTTGGAACTCTGGGGAGCATGTATAGAATCCTGCCAGAAGACTGAGTGATTTCAGCAAAAGGTGCCTGCTTCAGGTGGGCAGGACCGTAATGATTTCAGCAGACCAGAGGAAAACTCTTAGGGAGCATCAACAGCTGTTCTAGGCTGTAAATAAAAGGTTGGGGGGACAACTCTGATAGTTTTGCTGAAGGGCAGGGCAACCTAAAAGTCTTTAAAGAAAATAAATAAATTCCTCAAAGAAGAATGACCTCTCTTTAAGGATACATTTCTTCTGCTACTGCCTTTCGGCAGAGAATGCGGGATGCCTCTGGAGAATACCTCTGGGGCGCAACACCATACACTTTGGCTTTCACATGGAAGCTCCTGAGAACCACATAGACTTTTGTATCTTACACTTCAGTGTTGATGGCAGCCTAGCTATGGTGTATTTAAAAAAGATCAGGCTGGGAAGAAACCCTTTCATTCAGACATTCATTTACTTTTGCTTATGCATTTCAGAGAATTGTCCCATGGACATTTTTTCTCAATGAGAGGCTCAAGAGAATGTGCAAATAGCGTCCAGTCAACTTTTAATGGGGCCTCTTGTGTATCACTGATGTACAGTCAAGGATGGGAGGTAGGAACTCTCCTCTGTTGCACCTTCAAATTAATCATGTTTACATCTGGCTTGAGACAATGTCAAGCAAAGATGTGTTTCTAGTTAAAGTTTTAAGATGCGACACAAAGGCAGAAAGTCTATTAGTTAATAGCCAGTATCATTTTTCATGCCTTTTAAAGTCATAAATATTTTAAATATCAAAGCATTTTTCTTTGGTGTGTGTACGTATCTCTTTCTCCTAAGTGCCTTCCTGTAATGGCTTTCCTTTTTTCTTCTGTTTGACTCTGTTTGCCAAAGATGATGCATGATGTAGTCTGAAACCTGCTGTTTAGCTTTTACCTAGGCAACTAATTCTGGCTACTCCCCTGCCCGGGGCTTGCACCCATGTGTTTGAATACTATGACTTTTGTTTTCAAATTCTTACAGATCTTTAAAAGATTAGACTTCTGTAGATTATATAGTGGATATGATATGTATGATTACTTGGAAGTAACTCCCACTGTATTCAGCAAAGCTTACGTCCGAGTAACTGTGTACAGACTGCAACCTTTGTCCCCAAGAATAAGAACGGTATGATTTTTTAAATGTTCCCAATATACTGTGATATTTTAACTACTTGCTCAAACAACATACAATGAAGGTTAATTGGTTTTGGGAATTCCTACATTTCCAGGCCTAGTAGTGTTCTAGATGTTCTGCTATACCAGCAGTAAACTGAGTTTATATGAATGGCTTCAGAGTACAGCCATGATGGGTTCACTATAGTTAAGAAAGGGATATATGGGAATATAAATGTGCAACAACAGTGCAACAATACATCCTTTTTTCTGCACTGCTTCATGGCTTTCAGACCAAGTCCTTTGAGCTCTATCTAACACTAACGCCAAGTCCTTTGAGCTCTATCTAACACTGACACTAACATACTTCTTTGAGCTCACATTTCTCTGCAACATGGCAGCAACCCATAGCACAGAAAAAGGAAAGTGAGGCAAATTAACACTGAGATCATGCCTGCAGAGCTGGGGTGGGGGAGAACTCCACAGCAAAACTCAAAGGCAGTCTTTTGAATCCACAGCAATATTGCATGAAAAAGACAAAAAGCCTCAGAGGCAGTCTGTCTGTCTGCCTGCCTGTGTGTGTGTGTGTCATGCCCCTTCTGGAGGACTCGTCTTTGCAGGATGACCTGGAGCCCCAGAACCAAACATCGTGAAGAAGTTACTTCTGTCGAGAGACCTTGAGGCAGATTGAGGGGACCCTGGCCCCTTGGTGGAGATGGCGAGGGACCCTTCCCCTCACAGGGTAGCTAACCCCTCTTGGACTCATAGGGCCGGTTCACATGACCCAAGCAGCCGGCGGGGGAGGAACCACGGGGCTGTCCGCAGGGTCCGGCAGGGTGCCCCACACGACCGGCGCCCCCCGCGCATGGGCAGTCCCCGCAGTCCCCGCACTGCAGTGCGGGCCTCCCGGCGCAAGGGGGCAGGGCCCCAGGATGCCCAGAGGGGCCGTTAGCCCCTACAGGCTGGAGAGGTGGCCGCTCCGGCTGCTCTGGGCTGCTGTCTCTGTGGGGACCCCACGGGACGGCCGCCCGCTGTTCGGACGGCACGGTGACCACACGCGGTAGGGGCTTACCCCTCTACCGACCATGGTCACCTTACGTGTGTCCCGCCCGCAGCTGTCCCGCGGGGGTGCCCCCGGTCAGCGTGCACACGACATGGGAACTACTGGGGACTTGCGGTTCCCGTGTCGTGTGAACCGGCCCATAGACAGATGCCGAGTGGCCACCTAGCCCCAGGAGCACAGGCTTCTAAAGCTTCAGGCCTGGCCAAATTTCCTGACTGTTAGAGCAATGAGACAATGGAACCAACTACCTAGGGAGGTGGTGGGCTCTCCCAATCTGGAGGCATTCAAGGTGCAGCTGGACAGCCATCTGTCAGGGATGCTTTGACCTGGATTCCTGCATTGAGCAGGGGGTTGGACTCGATGGCCTTGTGGGCCCCTTCCAACTCTACGTTTCTATGATTCTATGATATGCCAGATGCAGAAGTGCCTGCCTCAGGAGTATGGGCTCATCATGCATAAAGGTATACCCATGAGTTGAGGTATGCACTGATCCCTTGCTTTGAATTGGACCCCAGTTTGATGCTTTGGAAAATGGCCTGTTCTGCTTGGCCCAATTTGGAGTCAGTCCACTTTGACTTAGTATTAAACCTGAGTTGAGGTTTGGAAAACCAAGGTTTCATGCTGCCCATTGACTATTATGGGGGGGGGGGGAAGGCTATAACTTTTTCTCTCTTGGTCAGAATCAGATGATAGTTGCAGGCATAGTAGCCCCTTAGGAGGGGATCACAGCTGCCCAATGTCAGAAAAATAGGTGCAGGTTTTTTTGTGCTTCATGTCTTTATATTTTGATTTTTTTTTTAAAGGCAACTGTCAATAAAAATGTTTATTTGTTCACATAATTGGATGAAAATTGCAGGGATAGCTGTGCTTTTTCTGGGGATCAGGTCTGCCAAATTTCAGAACAATATCCACAGGGTGTTTTGTGCAAGCGTAGCCTTGACATTTTGAGGGTCTCCAAAAGAGGACACATTTATCTCCCTATGTTCCTTCTAGGCCATTGTACTGAAAATTATAGGTAGCTTAGGGGTGTCCTATGTAAGAACACTACAAAGTTTTAGAAGGATAGGTGCAATGGTTCATGTGGAAGGGTAGTACTCCAACTTTTTTTTTTTTAGGGGGGGAGTGATTTGCTACCCCTTCCCTTCTTCCCTCCATGTTTTCTGGTCAATTTGTATGAGGTTTCCCCAGGCAAGAAACTTGCCAAGTTTCAGAAGGATAGGCATAGAGGTTCGGGAGCTATGGTGTTTGAAAATCAGTGTAAGGCTTTTTTCATAGTGAAGCGTGGCGGTGTTGGAAGAATGTCCATGTCGTGGTCTCATCCTTGCCCTCTCCCAAAGCCCAGTGATTGGAGCAAATGGTAAAATATGCCCTGGGATTAGAAGGTGGACCTGTCAGTCACTGAACTACACTCCTCACCCCCGAAGTGATTAGAGCAGAGGTTGGCAACACACAGCCTGTGGGCTGCATGTGGCCCCCCGGGGGGAGTTTTTGCAGTGGGGACCCCTCCGTGGCCCCTGCCTCCCCCACAGCGCACCCACCACCGCTGCCATGCTGCTAGATTCCCACGGGCTCTGCTGGGAAAGAAGGTGTGCGGGGACAGCGTGCCTCACTGCCCAGCAGAATTGTCCTCTCGCCCGCCCCCACAGAGCTGTTCGGTGGGCCTGGAGGGAGGGGGTGCGATTCTGCTGGGAAACAAGGCACGTGCTCCACTCACACCTTGTTTCTCGGCCGCTTCTGGTTGTGATGTGGCCACTTCTGGTTGGGGTGGGGTGGGGGGGTGGGAAGATTCCAGGGGATCCAGTGCAGCCCTCCATCCCTCCAAAGTTGCTCATCCCTGGTTGGTTGGTTGATTGATTGATTGATTACATTTATATCCTTCCTTTTTCCCTCTTGCAAGGAACCCAAGGAGGCTTTCATAGTCCTCCTCCTCTCCATTTTATCCTCACAACAACCCTGTGAGGTAGGTTAGGCTGAGAGTCAGTGACTGGCCCAAAGTCACCCAGTAAGTTTCATGGCCGAGTGTGGACTAGAACCCAGATCTCCTAAGTCTTAGTCCAACACTCTAACCACTGTGCCACACTGCCTCTCTGGTTGAGAGAAATGGAGCCAAAAGACACTATTGGAGATATAGAGTGCAGGTGTGTATCATGTCCAAAACATAAGCTGCAAACAAAGCCTTGCTCTGGAGTGGCTTCAGTTCTGTTGTCTCTGGGTGTGGGTTGGGCAGTGCCCCTGCTCTGGCTCAAAGAGCCCCCCACAGCTACCGTACTTTCCAGATTCCTTGCATTGCATTGGTGCAGCTTTGAGTCATTTTGCTCTTCTTATGCCTCTGACTGCAGCCACCCAAAGCTGCTTTTTGTTCTAAAATAAACTGGAGGGAAGTTATACATGACATGTCGCTTGGGCTGTACTGGGTGTGCTGCAGGTTTGAGAGCAGAAGAGAAATCCTGGAAGAGGGTTTGAGGTCTGTGAAAACTGCACTTGGAATTCCTATCATGCAGAATTATCTTAAGTGAATTGGAGTTGGAGCAGGAGAAAACATTCTGTTCAGAGAAGAATAACGAGAAACAGGGGGGAAATTATTAGCACTCTCTTCTACGTATGTATGTAATGAAATAATGATGTGATTAGATTTCCCATCTTCCTGCTCCAGATGTATTCCAGAAATACTGAGAAGGATGTATACGGAGGAACAGGTTAAGGCATTTTTACATGACAAGAATTCTGTCCTAGACTCCTGGATCAAACCAACACAAGACCTCTAGGGCCATTTTGAGTCATGAAACTCAGCACAAGTAGGTGACAGATTTGTGGTATAAATGCAAAGATCAGTCTAATATGTAGCAACAGGCCTCTGCCATCTCTCTACCACCTTATAATCACTATCTTGTTCTGTGTTTTCACCACAAGCCTCCATGTTGGGCCAATTTGGAGCTGAATTAGTGACATGTAAACATATAGCTACACTGGAAGCTACACTGATAGTGTATTAATTATAATTTTTTTGCTTAAGTGTAAAAAACTAGTCATTCCCAGAATTGCTATTAGAAATACCACAAGTTAGCATGTGAAAATGATGGATTGGGGTTTGGGTAGGTGAGGAAGAGAGTGGCATTCCAGCTGTTGCAGCCTCGCCAGAATTTGATCAGATTATTTGAGCAAGAAAATCGCAAGCAATCTGGCACTGATAATCAAAAACATGGTTAGGAAACAGATGTTGAGCACTTTAGAGACTCTCCTGAACACCAAACACAATGGAAAAGGGCTCAAATAATAAAGTGGAGAGGATCCTAGCAAGAAATATAGTGTGCTGACACTTTTACGACCTGAGATGCTTACAATATACAGAAATGGCGTTTTGTTTGCTTTCCATACACAGCTTGATATCACATGCTCAGCTCTCTCTGCTGCCACTTGGAGTCAGGAAGGACAATATATTTTCTTTTTGAAATGGACCTAGTGATTCTAGTCAGGTGCAGAAAGCAAATAAATTACAGGAGACATTTCGTGTCTATTAATCAATTGGTTTGTCATCTTCCAACCCTTGATCCCCATGAAAGAAAGTAGTGATGGGAAGGGGGAGCCAGGGAATAAGCAAGGAAGCAAAGATAAGTTGATGTTAGAGGAAAACGACTGGTGACTTCCCAGATGAACAGACAAAATAGCTATCCACTGATTTTAATAATACATACTAATTAACTTATCTTGGATCTCAGGCAAAGAATACAATGTGGAAGTATTTCCTAGCGTGATAATGTGCTGTGGAGTTCTAGCAACATGATGCAACGTGTTTGTCTTCTAGCAACATGATGCTATGTCCACAGTACCAAATGGCTGGTTATCTGTCAGGATACTCACTTGGTTACCAGGCCATAGGGATAGACGAAATGATTATGTGCTGCTTCAAAAAGATTTGGCAGATGCTGCAACAACAAATGCATTTCAGTCTACCAAAACCTCCATTCCAGATTGCACAATCCATTCTGTTCTCTGAAATACTCTCTGTGTAGGGCTTAAAGGTGTCTGCCACATCAAAGGGTTATGTCATCAACTCCTTAACACCTGGATTCCTTGGCATTTGTTAACTGAGACCTAGCAAGGCCTGAAGACATCCCCAGAGCGCACTATGCTTTGCCTCAAGGGCTGTTTCTAGACTAGGCTTGAAACCCATGCAGTGATAGAAAAGAGTTCTGGGGCTGAACTTCTGTGAGTCACACAGCTGTAAAAAAACATGAGCTCACCAGTTGGCTTTAGGTACACCCTCAGCCCCCCACCCCCATTCCAATATGAGGATAATGATATTATACAGCAGTGTTCTCCAACCTTGGGTCCCCAGATGTTTTTGGCCTACAACTCCCAGCATGACCCAGCCAGTGTAGCTGGCTGGGGCATGCTGGGAGTTGTAGGCCAAAAACATCTGGGGACCCAAGGTTGGAGAACATTGCTGTGCACAGTGAATAAACAACTGAGAGAAATGGAAGAGGTTTGCTGCCAAATTTCAGTGGCAAATTGCAATGGAAGCTTAAAAGGCCTCCATTGCACTTTGCAGGCAAAATTCAGCGGTAAACCGCCAAATGATTTTGCCATGCTTCTGAAATTTGGCGACACAGGGGTGGCTGGGGGGGCACTAGAGGTCAGGGGGGCACATGCAGCTGTAGCACACTATTTACACATGGAAAGAACAGAATGGCTGTAAACAAGTTTATTATGTCTTTCTGGGTTCTCGTGTTTTTCGCATGGGAAGCCTAGACCGTGGGAGCATTATGAGCTAGTCACATGGTTTGTATGTTCTGATGACGTGCTAACTTGTTTTCTGTCTGAAGCCATCTTCGAGAGAAGCAGGACTGCTTTCTCTCTTCTTCTTTGTTCTTCTTGCTGGGCTTTTGTTACTGCAACAATGTAACGCCTTTGCTGAGGTGGAGTGAAGTTCAACTTACTCCACTGGATGTAATGCTTGCTATGCATTTATACTCTGCACATGGACTGTAACTAGGAAATGTATACTCTGTAGAACTTTACTTGCTAAGTGAATAAACAGGTAGAATTAGACCTGTGGTGTTACAGAGTGTTTCCTGACTCCATGGATTAATCTGCAAACGGGGAAGCTAGAAGCAAGTTGGATTACAGGCAGACTGGGCTGGCATCTTCACAACACGCTGCACGCTGCGAAAAGGGGGGAGCTGAGATCTGGAAGATCTGTGTGTGGAATAACAGGCCTCTGCTAGCACACAGACAGGATTTTAAATCTCCCATGCGCGCACGCACTCTGCTGCTCACGCGCACACGCACCAACAGTATTGCCCTCCATTTAAAGTGGGATCAGGTGTTAAACAGGGATGTGTTATCGCCCCAACATTATTTGCCATTTTCATCGCCATGGTTTTACATCTTGTCAAGGGGAAACTTCCCACTGGTGTGGGAATTATATATCGAAAAGATGGAAAGCTTTTTAATCTCAGCAGGCTGAAAGCAAAAAGTAAGGTAATTACAACCTCTGTTGTGGAACTTCAGTATGCTGATGATAATGTGGTCTCCGCACATTCAGAGGATGATCTCCAAACTATCCTAAATGCTTTTGCAGAAGCATACGGAAAACTTGGTCTCTCACTTAACATCAAAAAAACCAAAGTGCTTCATCAGCAAGTGCAAGCTAACCCTTTGGTGATGCCATCTATCCAGCTTGCGGGACAATACTGGAAAATGTCGATCATTTTCTCTATCTTGGCAGCTATCTTTCTGTTACAGCTAACATCGACAGTGAAATCCAGCATTGTCTGAGCTCCGCAAGTGCCGCATTTTCTCGAATGAAACATAGAGTGTTCAAGGATCGGGATATTTGTAAGAAGACCAAAACACTGGTTTATGAAGCCATTGTATTGCCAACTTTATTGTATGCCTGCGAAACATGGACTATCTATAAACGTCACTTCCACCTCCTTGAAAGGTTTCATCAACGTTGCCTCCGGAAAATCCTGCGAATTACTTGGGAAGATAGGCGAACAAATGTCAGTGTACTGGAAGAAGCAAAGACTACTAGCATTGAAAAAATGATCCTTCAACGCCAACTTCAGTGGACCGGTCATGTTGTTCGAATACCTGACTGCCGTCTCCCAAAGCAGTTACTTTACTCCCAACTCAAGGATGGAAAGCGGAATATCGGTGGTCAATATAAGAGGTTTAAAGATGTTCATAAGGCTAATCTAAAAAAATGTAATATAAACATCGAAAACTGGGAAGCTCTGGCCCATGAACGATCTAAATGGAGGTTGGCCTTTCACAAAGGTTCCATGGACTTTGAAGAAGCCCGAGTGCAAGGTGAAAGGGAGAAACGTGCTAAGCGAAAAGCACGTCAAATGAATCCTTTACAGGACCATCTTCTATCTGGTAACCTGTGTCCTCACTGTGGGAAGCTGTGTGGATCTAGAATTGGCCTCCACAGTCACTTACGGACCCATCGCTAGAGTCTACACAATCTTCTTTAGAATTTCCTCCTTTTATCCCGGAAGACAATCTTACTCGGCCACGAGTGATCGCCTGATGATGACAGGGTTGTTTTACAGAAAAACAATAAGATGTATGTAAAGCATTTTAAACTTTTGAAAGTGTGGTATAAATGCTAGATACTATTATTATCTTTTAATGCTTTGTATTTTGATTAATTTAGAGCTATAAATGGCTTTAATAAATGTAGCCACACATTTGAATGCTGTTTGAATTACATGAACAATATCGGTTTATAATGAAAGTCAGGAGTTTGCTTAGAAGATATTTTTCACAGTCAAATTTTTATATGCACCATATTCTCTTGAAACATCTACTTCTTTTAATAGCCTTTCCTAAATCAGTAACAGGCCTACTGGGTGTGAAGGGCAATTAGCACTTCTTTTAAAGAGTCTATTAAACTCCTCCACCTCATATACCAAACTGTAGTGAATATCTAAGATAAAACTCTCTTCATATGTGCAGTCCAAGGAGCACCCTGCTCGGCATATCTGGATATAAGACCTAAATGTTACAGGTCTTGTACAAGCAAAATAAAGGTGTTTCTCAGTTACAGAATGTGGCAGGAAGGATCACCCGAACTGCTTGTGAACTCCCAACTATAACCCTACCAAATTAAAATCTGCCTGGAGTTTGGTTTTATCGTAGAAAAAGACAGCACTTCAGCTAGGTCATTTTATATCCCACTTTTTGATTAAAAAGAAAATGACCAACATGGCTATCAACACAATATTAAAATACATTTTATTTTTTTCAGTATTTCCAGGACACCTTTTAGGGTAAAGCCCTCATAAAGTGGCTTACAAAAAATAACCATAAAATACAGTATTGTATTTCAATAAAACAACAATTTAAAACAGATTATCTAAAACAGTATACAAAACAGCAACACATCATTAAAATTAATTTTTAAAAAAGTTTCAGAGTAGCAGCACTATAAATCCATTAAGAAATATCAGCCCAGATAAATAGGTTTAAAAACCTGTACTGATGGGGCTATATGCAAATCATTTGGGAGGGAATTCCATAAACATGGGGCCACCACCAAGAAGGCCCTGTCTCTTATCCATGCCAGTCTGATTTTACAGTAGGACCTCTGTAGCTGAACTCAGGACCAGGACAGGTTTGTACAGGTGAAGGCAGTACATCAAATAAATAAATAAATAAATTCATCAGCATGTAAAGACAGCAGGTGGCAGCAAAATTTATTTATTTATTTATTTATTTATTTATACCCCACCTTTTTTCCTGCAAGGAACCCAAGGCGGCTTACATAATCCTCCTCCTCCTCCTCCTCCTCCTCTCCATTTTACCCTCACAACAACCCTGTGAGGTAGGTTAGGCTGAGAGTCAGTGACTGGCCCAAAGTCACCCAGTGAGTTTCATGGCCGAGCGGGGATTTGAACCCGGATCTCCCAAGTCCCAGTCCAACACTCTAACCACTACGCCACACTGGTTTATTTATTGGATGCATAAAATGCATTATGCATTATGCATCCAATATATTTCACTCTCCAGGGGATAACTCATATATCCTTGATGAGCTTCCGCAGTTCATTAAAAACATGGCTTTTCAGGTGGGAATATGGGGTGGGTTAGGATTTTAAAATTTTATACTGTTTTAAGTGTATTTTATTCCGTTTTGTTTCATTGTATGTTGTACATCACCCAGAGTGGCTGGGTACCAGCTAGATTGGCGATCTAGAAATAAAATAAAATAAATAAATAAATAAATAAAATTTTCAACATACCAGGCCAAAGGCTTGTCAAAAAAAGAAAAGTTTTGGCCAGGCAATGGCAGGTCAACACAGAGGGAGCAAGATGAGCAGGGAGTAACAGAGTGTATGTACAGCCACAGGGAAGGAAAGCCCTCAGTGAAGAGCCTCCCCAGCAGAGCTCAATATGTGGGCAGGCTAATATGGGAGGAAAAGGTTCTTTATGTAGCCTGGATCCAAGCCATTTAGAGCTTTCTTTAATAGCCATAACCAGCACTTTGAATTGTGCCTGGAAATGGACAGAGTCAGTGTAACTGTTGTAATATGTGTAGCTGAGGAGCCAAGTTTCATGCTATTGAAAAGTTTTTCCCTTGCACTTTGACTCTAAAGGTTTTTTGTGTTGCCTGAAGGTTGAGTGAGTACAGGACTGGCAATGTATAGCAGAAAGGTTTCCAATGTGGCAGGTGCCTGCAAAACTGCAGGTGCCTGCAAAACTTTAAAAAAAAATTTCGCTCCCATTTTTTAAAATTTATGTACATTTGTATATATCCATAGCAATGAATACATATGAATTGCATATAGCATTCTAGCAATTGTATATAGGCTTCAACAAAAGTGGACTAAATATCCAAATAAGTATTCACTTGAAGGTGGTGTCTATATGCCACCCTTGCAAATATTGATATCATTGTAAGGTCCTCAATCCATTGCATTTTAGGAGGTGAGTGTTTATCCCTCCAATGTTGTAATATCAGGCTTTTAGTTGTCAAAAGGGCACGGAGAATCCATTTACACTGACCTTTTGTTAATTTACATGAAGCAGGCAAATAATTTAAAAGAGTGTGTACATCAGTGAATATTAAAGATTGTTCCAGTACAAAATGTATTTGTGTAATAACCTTCTCCGAAAAAGAGGCAACTACTAGAGATTGCCAAAACATGTTTAAAAGAAGTATGAGCTGCATTGCACCACCAGCAATTACCTGAATTAGACAATCCCGTATTAAAGAGATGTTGCGGTGTCCAATAGATACAAAGCAAAATGTTTTGCTGAATAAGACTCAGCCTAAGATCCATAGACGTGACAGGTAGACGCCAAAGTGGCATTCCACTGATTAGGCATTTTGTGGTGGTGCCCACAGCAGTTTCTCAAATTCCCAAATGTGTCCACAGGCAGGGATGTGCGCGGAGCTCGAACGGGGGGGTGGAAGCTTGGCGAACTCGCCGGGCTCAACCCCCCCTGAGCTCCGCTCGACTTACCTTTCCCCAGTTCAACTCACGATCTCATCATGAGCCGAGCCAGGGAAACACGACTTCCGGGTTCCCCAGCTCTACATCATTTATGTAGAAAACGGCGTAAGATATGCCGTTTACGTAAAGTATTGCGTAGTATATAGTAAAAACAGCATTTACGCAAATTGCGGCTGTGTTTACCTATGCTATGCTATACTTTACATAAACAGCATAGAGCTGGAAACCTGGAAGTCCGACGAGCGCCTCGCCGAGCGCCTCAGCTCATGCTCGTTGGAGGCTCGGCTCGGCTCGCGCGATGCACGCTCTCACCAAGCACCCCACGAGTTGGGTGCCAGGCAGGGCGCCCATTCCTATCCATGGGTCTAAAATGGTTGGGGACCCCTGGTACAGCAGAGTAGGTTGTAAGCACACACTAACTCTTTTCTATTGGCGTGGACAACGGGAGTGGTTCCTATCCTCTGTCCAGTGGGCATGGGACCTCCAGAACAGTATAAATGCCTTCTCTCTCCAACTGGTAGCAATCTAATCAAGTCTCCCATTATGCTTATTGAATTGATGTTAAGATCCTTCAGAGGTAATGAGCACCATACAGAGAGAATGAATACTGTAAAACCCACTGTCAGAACAATACCTTGAATGCCTTACCACCGATTAAAGTTTGGAACCTACACCCGAATTATTCACATAGCCCCTTTTGCACACTGTATGGCAGGAGCAGGAGGTTAATCCCTAACATCGCCTTCCCCCCCCTTCCCCCTCCTTTTGTGTTAGAAGGTTTGAGGAGCAGTTGGCCAAAGTGCCCTCTGGTGCCTTCTCCATTGGTGGGCCCATTCTTCCATTAGTAGGCCCTGGCAGTCTTAATGGATAGTGGGCAGCAGTGGCAGTGCTGGGCGGTTTGTTTGTTTGTTTATTTTATTACACCTATTTATAGTCCACCTTTCAGGATAAAATTGTATCAAGGTGTCTTACAAGTAAAACAACAATACATTAATAAAAACCATTAAAAACAATACAAAAATAACTCATAAGGATCCATCCCACAGGGCAGTTGATGGCAGAAAGCCCTGTGGTGGAAGGGAGGGACTGTCCAGCTGGGGCAAGGGCTGAAGGTGATCTCTGGAGCATTGTGGGAAATTTAAAATGGTGTCAGAAAGTGGACAGGGAGACATTTTTCTCCCTCTCTCATAATACTAGAACCTGGGGCCATCCCATGAAGCTGATTGGTGGAAGGGTCAGGACAGATAAAAGGAAGTACTTCTTCACACAGCACATAGTTAAACTATGGAATTCATTTCCACAAGATGTAGTGACTGATGGCCACCAGTTTGGAGGGCTTTAAAAGGGGATTGGACAAATTCACGGAGAAGGTCATTGGTGGTACTAGTCCTGATTGGCTATGTGCTTCCTCCAGTATCAGAGACAATATGCCTATGTACACCAGTTGCTGGGGAACATGGGCAGGAGGGTGCTATTGCACTCATGTCCTGCTTGTGGGATCCCATGGGCAGCTGGTTGGCCATTGTGTGAACAGAATGCTGTACTAGATGGACCCTTGGTCTGATCCAGCATGGCTCTTCTTATGTTCTTATGTTACTCAAACACTCAACTATTTGACAGATTAGACTACAGTCATGCCTTGGATTGAGAGCATAATTCGTTCCGGAAACGTGCTTGTAATCCAAAACACTCTTACGTATATCAAAACAAAATCCCCCCAAAAAAATTTGTACAGAGATTTTTAATTTTAGCCGTACTACAGTACTTGTATTGCAAGACGGTGCTTGTATATCAAGTAAAAAAAACCTAAATAAATATTTAAAAATTTGCTTGTCTTGCAAAACGCTCTCAAACCAAGTTACTTGTAATCCAAGGTATTACTGTATTTGAAGGTCCAACACGAAGTAAAAAAGACATACAAATTAAAGAAATCATAAATGTCACTAAACAAAAATGGTTTAAATTGGGGAACAAACCCTCTAGATGCTTAGCAACTTTTAAAGAAAACGAATAGAAGAAATATTTGATTTCACCTATAAGCAAGAACAGCTGAAGAAATTTCTACACTCCCAACAAAAAACAGAGCACCTTACTTTGAAGTAAACAAACAAATAAACCATACAGAGTTGCATGTTACATCTAGAAATATCTTTAATGTTGCTTAGAGACCTAAGCAATAGCGTGTATGTTTGTTCTTGAACATAGAAAAGGCATTCAATCACATTGAGTGGCAATACCTGTTGGCTGTATTAAAGCATTTTACAATAAAGCAGGGGTCCCCAACCCCCGGGCTGCGGACCGGTCCTGGTCCGTGGCCTGTTAGGAACTGGGCCGGGATGCACTACGAGCACCCCACCTGGATCCTGGGGGGCTCCCGAGCTCTGGCGAGCACCCCCCCCCCGCTGCTCATCCCTCTGCTCGCCTCCCAGCGAGCATTTCCGGAAAACCGGAAGTGATGCGACGGGAGACCTGTCGCGTCACTTCCTGGTTCTCCAGCGCTACTTTTTTTTACATAAATACCATGGTAAAGTACCTTAAAACGGCCACGAATAGCAAATCACAGCTGTTTTAAGGTACTTTACCATGGTATTTACGTAAAAAAAGCAGCGCCGGAAAACCAGGAACTGATACGCCGGGGACCTTGTAGGTCCTTTCCATGGCGCGTTTGGGTCAAGGGGCAGGAGCAGGGCCAGCGCTACCGCTAGGCAGACCCAGGCGGCTGCCTAGGGCGCGTGGCGGAAGAGGGCGCAGCGTTTCTGCGCCCCTTCCTCGCCTCCGGCGCGCTCCTGCCCCGCCTGCCACCTCCGCTGCGCCTCCCCGCCCGCCAGCCAGCCGCCGCCGCCGCTGCACCTCCCCCCCCCGCGCGCGCCTGCCCGCCTGCCACCTACCTACCTTCCCATCGTTTCTGGAGCCCCGCCGGCGTTGTTTTGGCGGGAGGAGGAACCAGGGCAACAGGGCTTAAACAGCCCTGTTGCCCTGGTTTCCCCGGCAAAAAAAAAAAGCGTGGGGGTCCCGTCGCGTCGGAGGAGGAGGCGGTGGCGGCAGCGGCAGCAGCAGCAGCAGCCAGCAGCGGGGGCGGGGGGAAGGTAGGTGGTGGTGGGGCGGCGGCGGCGCGGGGGGAGGTTGCAGAGCAGGGCTGCTTTGCTCCGGAGCCCCCCCCATGGCATGAGAGGGGGGGCGCTAAATATAATTTGGCCTAGGGCACCAAACAGCCCTGCACTGTTCCTGGGCAGGAGGCAAGTTACCAAGAATCTCGGGAGGGCTGAGCAGGGCGAGTTCGACTCACTTCAGCCCCCCTCGAGACTCTGGGATAAATCCCTGCCCACACAGCGGGTGATGAGTGGTGGGCGACCCCCCCCCCCCAATCCGTGGAAAAATTGTATTCCACAAAACGGTCCCTGGTGCAAAAAAGGTTGGGGACCGCTGCAAAAGGGATTGTTTGAAGATTAGCTTTCTTTGTACACTTGTCCAAAAGCCAGGGTCTTTCTGAATGGTTCTTTGTCCAATGTGGTACACATCAGGGTGTCCTTCCACCATTATTATTGTACTGGACCCCAGGTTCCTAGAAATGTACTTAGATCTAAACAAGAGGGAAAAATTAACACAAATGTATAAATAAAGGAAAGGGTAAGTACAGAAATCAGATAATAAAGAAAGGGAAGTCAGTACATATGGTAGTAGGCGATCACTCCTGACTGAGTAAGATTGTCTTCCAGGATAAAATTACAAAAGAAAATTATAAAAAGAGGAAATTGTAAAAAAAATGTGTAGACTCTAGCGATGGATCCGTAAGTGACTGTGGAGGCCAATTCTAGATCCACACAGCTTCCCACAGTGAGGACACAGGTTACCAGGTGGAAGATGGTCCTGTAAAGGATTCGTTTGACGTGCTTTTCGCTTAGCACGTTTCTCCCTTTCACCTTGCACTCGGGCTTCTTCAAAGTCCATAGAACCTTTGTGAAAGGCCAACCTCCATTTACATCGTTCATGGGCCAGAGCTTCCCAGTTTTCGATGTTTATATTGCATTTTTTTAGATTAGCCTTGAGAACATCTTTAAACCTCTTATACTGACCACCGATATTCCGCTTTCCATCCTTGAACTGGGAATAAAGTAACTGCTTTGGGAGACGGCAGTCAGGCATTCGAACAACATGACCAAACAACATATACCACAGTGAGTCTGTTATAGTTCTGTCTCTCCTCCCCCCCCCCACACCTCTGGAGGTGTCCCTTCAGAAAACACAGCCCCCTAAAAGTCACATCTTCATCTTATTGCTTCACTCTCTGTCAAATCAAATCTTTGACTCTCAGTCTTCTGTTGTCTCAGGTGCTCATCCTTGTCTTCTTTCACCGTTTCCTTCTTTGTCTCATGAGAAATATTTCTTTGGCTTCCTTCCCTGTCAGTTATGACGCTCTCACTGCAGCTCTTCCCTCTCTTCCCCCTCCCTCCTCATCAATTGCCAGCCTTCTTTTTCTGTTGCCTGGGCAACCTGCTTCCTTCCCCCACCCCCTGCTGCATCTATCTGGTAATTTCATCTCCTTCTCTACATCAGTTAAATAAATATCTTTAACACCAATTGCAATAAGAGATAAGAGGGCAGGAGGTGAGGGTCGTCTCTGCACTTCTCTCACTCTGCAAAGCACTTGGATGGCCGATTTCGGCCATGTACGGTAAGTGTGGCACTTTGGGGGGGGGAGGGAAGGAGGCTGAGGTGCCACCAGGATGCGTTGTATCTTGGTGGTGCTGGTCTCCTCCCCTCCCTGCCCCCCAGAACACCCCTAAAAACCTTTCTCCAAGCTTGCTCTTACGGAGAAGCAGCCAGCTGTGATGGGGAGGGGGATCCGAGCATGGATCCCCAGCTATGAGCTCAGAGTGATTCTCCAACCTCATAGCTGGGAATCCGAAAAATCCTATGACCATCTAAATCAGGGCTCTCCAACCTTGGGTCCCCAGATGTTGCTGGACTACAGCTCCCAGAATCCCTTGCCATTAGCCATGCTGGCTGGGTATGCTGGGAGCTGTAGGCCAGCAACATCTGGGGACCCAAGGTTGGAGAGCCCTGATCTAAATGCTGTCAAGCGGTCAAAGGATTGCACTGCTACAGTGGTTTCCAAGAATTTGGAATATTAATGACTAAACTAACATATTTCATCAGGAGTTATTTCAGGAGTCAAAATGAGAAGTTTGTTGAAAAATTGATTTTTTAAAAATCTTTTGAAACAACAAATTTTCAAGATAAGATCCAACGCAAATGTTGATTTATTTATTTTTCTTTGTGTAATTGAATTTTATATGCTTTCAAATTTAAATTAATTGGAAGAATGGTTGACTAGTGTATTGGCTTACTGAAGCTCCAGCCAAGACTGGGATCACAATAAAGACAATAAAGGAAAAGGCATGCAGGAAAAGGCGCATATGTGGCATGTGTGTCAATTCCAGCTGTTTTTCTTCTGTTCCAGGACATCCTGAGAGCAGCTGGTGTAGACCACACCTCTTCCTGGGTGGTGTCCCTGATTAGAATCCCACTCCAACTTTTATTTTTTCTCGCTTGAAAACAGCCCATTAGAAATCTGCTTGGTGGTAAAGAGTAGCCGTGCACCATTTCAACTCAAGGAGCTTTCCCTAAGATCCCCCCCCCCCCCAGATTCACATTGCACCGCGAATACATCTCACTTATTGCTTGTTAAGCTGTTGCTCTCCAAAATGATATCGTACATTTGCTGCATTAACAACCAAAACTGATGGGTAACAACAGAGCTGCTGCACCAAAATTTGGAAGACTTGGTATTTAATAAATAGCTTGACTGATAAGAGATTACAGGCAAGTACATCATGCTCAGATTGCAAAGGCTTTCTGGAAGCTTGTCCAGCACTGTTTGATCAACTGCTTATTTAAGGCATATTGCAAGCAAGTTCCAAACATATGATATCATATATGCATTTTCTGTCATTCATGGCAAGGTTCCAGCAAGAGGCTCCATGAAAATACACTTCCAGGCTCTGGCCATATTGTCTAATAGTTAACAAATTAAGTGAGATCCATCGATAATACAGTATCTGTCTGGATCTGGAATGGAAATCACTTCTTGGAGAATTCAAGTAATTTAATTTTTATTTCCAGTTCTACTGAACAAACATGGTATGCTATATATATACCAGAACCAGTTTTAACAGACATCTTAATTATGCAGAAACAACACTTTGAAATCCACATGTGCTTCTCTGCTGGATCCTGTTCACCTAGCCAGCCATCTGCCTCTGTGCCACTCTGCCCCAGTCATATCCATTCAGATTTCCCACAATCTCACTGTAGCCCCACACCCATCCAACCATGCCTGCTATGGCCTCCAGTGGCTCAGGGATTCCACTTTCAGAATGCTATCTTAATGGGAGCTGGTGTGGTGGAGAGTCGGTGTAGCTTAGTGGTTGGAGTGTTGGACTGGGACTGGGAGACCCAGGTTCTAGTCCCCACTCAGCCATGAAGCTTACTGGGTGACTTTGGGCCACTGACTCTCAGCCTAACCTACCTCACAGGGTTGTTGTGAGGATACAGTGAAGACGGGGAGGATCGATCATGTACACCACCGTGGGCTTTTTGGAGGAAAAGGTGGGATATAAATGTAATGAAATAAATAAACAAACAACTGAAAAGTGCATGAGCTGTGTGTCTGTCTCTTGCAGGCCCCAGTGATATATGGCAGCCCAATGCCAGGGTGTAATTGGAGTCATGTTTCAATGGAGATTAGGTGTGAGTATTTCAGTGATAGAAGTAGTGGGGGAAATCTCTTTCCGATACTGCGGGTGTGATCTCTTATTTATTCATTTTTATTTATTTAAACTACTTATATACTGCTTGATGAGAAACTCTGAACGGTTTACATAAAAATACATAAATACAATATAAAAACCTATATAAAAACAATAATAATTAAAATAGATCTTAGCCCCATAGCTTTCATTAACCATGCCTAGTTAGCCTTATCTAACTGGAGCTGACGGGGTGGGTGGGTACAATGACATCAGCCCCAAATTTACCAGGCCCGTGTGTGTCGTGTGGCATAGAACTATGCAGAACCAACTACCATGCCACTTCTATAGCATAACTGGCCCTAATTTGCCAAAACAGCAGCACTATCTCTAATGATTCCTCTTTGCCTATGAATTCCAGGGGTAAAGCACTTACTTAAAATCCCATGCCCCAATAGTTTCTGCTCTAGCATTCAGCAGATACTAATAGGATGAAAAACAGCTTCTGTTTTTATTAAGAACAACATATAGGGACAGAACCTTTTAGTAGCAAAGCAAAACAGCTTTTGCAGATTTCTACATGCTTCAACATATCATCATCATCAGGCGATCACTCATGACCCAGTAAGATTGTCTTCCAGGATAAAAATTTACAAAAAGGAAATTTTAAAAGGAGGAAATTCTAAAGAAAAATTGTGTAGACTCTAGCGATGGGTCCGTAAGTGACTGTGGAGGCCAATTCTAGATCCACACAGCTTCCCACAGCCACAGTGAGGACACAGGTTACCAGATGGAAGATGGTCCTGTAAAGGATTCATTTGACGTGCTTTTCGCTTAGCACGTTTCTCCCTTTCACCTTGCGCTCGGGCTTCTTCAAAGTCCATAGAACCCTTGTGAAAGGCCAACCTCCATTTAGATCGTTCATGGGCCAGAGCTTCCCAGTTTTCGATGTTTATATTGCATTTTTTTAGATTAGCCTTAAGAACATCTTTGAACCTCTTGTACTGACCATTGATATTCCGCTTTCCATCCTTGAGTTGGGAATAAAGTAACTGCTTTGGGAGACGGCAGTCAAGAGCCACTCTGTGGGTGCTTCTAGATCAGGGCTCTCCAACCTTGGGTCCCCAGATGTTGCTAGACTACAACTCCCAGAATCCCTTGCCATTAGCCATGCTGGCTGGGTATGCTGCGAGCTGTAGGTCAGCAACATCTGTGGACCCAAGGTTGGAGAGCCCTGCTCTTGATGGAGGGTTCCTAGTGCTAACAATCCAAAGTCATTGTGCAGCAATTCTGTCTTCTTTTCCTTAATGGATTTTCCACAGTAAGGAAAAAGACAGAAGAAGCGGTGGTAAAACTTGAGGGGGCTATGACAACTGCTGGACCAGGGATGTTGAAGAGTCCTTGGTCTTGAGTCACGAGTTGAGTCACGAGTCTTTGGACCTGAGTCTCGAGTCCCTTGGTCCAAAATGGTGACTCATGAGTCACGAGTCACAAGTCACTCCCAAAGCTGACTCCACGAGTCCCTATTAAAATCAATGGGTTTTTTCCCCAACCAAATAAGGCTATTTCAGATGTATGGCTTAAATAAATTCTAGGCACAAGTGTGCCTTTTTATTTCAAAACTCTGCAACTGATTTTGGCAAGAACAGACTAGGCAGACAAACCCAAAATAACCAGGCAGGCAGAGGAGGCTGGGAACCCCAAACAGGCAGGCAGAGGCAGACAAACCCAAAATGTCTGAAAGGTTGCATTTTAGGAAGATGATTTTAAAAAATAAACTTGCTGTACTTCCTAAAAACCTATCCATGTTGCATTTGAAGAACACGAGTCCTTGGTCTCGAGTCCCGAGTCGAGTCTCGAGCCCCATTAAAAATATTGGGACTCGAGTCCGAGTCGAGTCAGAGGAGGGACTCAGTCCGACTCACGAGTCGAGTCCTCGAGTCTGAGTCCCCATCCCTGTGCTGGACCCACCCTAAAATTCTGTGAATGAGGCAGGGCGATGGCATCATAAAAGCCTGACCTGGAAGCACCCTTAGTGGGACTAAACTACACGAGTCAAGTATTGGAGGGGGACCTGAATGGTTCCATTTCAGCCCCCTTTAAGATACATTCAATATATCACACCATCAATAAATTTCAGGGCTGAGCCACACTTTCCATAGATTGTGAGGAGCCACTTTTTCCCTATGTGCATTTCCATGAATGCAGCAATGTCTGGGGGTGGGAACAGGTACTTTACATTGGTATGACTGCACCATTGCTAAAGCTTATACCAGTGCTCAGTATTTGGATGGTGCCCCTTCCTTTAACCAATGGGAAACAGGGTAAAGGGGCCGGATCCACACCTAAGGTGTATTGCAGAACTGTATCGCTGCTGTTACTGGCAAGGCACACGATGCTCTCGCTTTTCCGTGCCAGCAGCGCCTCTCTTGCGTTCCCATTCTTTGTTTTCCCCATAATATCATGGGCCACTTTTATCACGGTTTTTATCGTTGTTGTGGTTCACCATCACAGTCGGAGGGTAGTGTGTCCTCACCTGGCGTTGTCGTTGCCTGTCCCAAGGCACGGCCACGAAAGTGTCATAACCGGAGTTAGCCAATAGCTGTCGAGGGGTGGTGGAAATGCAGCATTAGGGTGTGTCTCCAAAGTGGTGGTGAAGATAGGTAAAGGTAACTGCCATTTTTACTTGTGTTGCTGTGCTGCAGTTTGAATTCTTATTAAGTAGGTGCTTGGTTTTTAAAAATTTTGTTGCTCTTTGCTGCCCCTGCACACCTCCTCCACATCTGCGAGCAGAAGCAGTTTCAAGCACTGGAACAGGTAAGTCTCCCAGAGGGTCAGGAGGAGTGCCGTGGGGAATTTGTCCTTAGGGTGTGTATCCCGCATGCTAATCAGGAGAGCTCACCATTTTCACCTGCCTTTTTGTGCAGCAGCAGCGGCTCCAATCCTAATGTTTTTTTCCATTTTGAATTGGTTGCGTGCACCTCCGCATCTGCGGGTAGATAAAACTTTAACTGCCCGAATGGGTAGGAATCGTGGTGGACCCGGGGTGTGTGTGGATGAAATTTGCCATTACGGAGTTTTTCCCACACGACCATGTAAAGAGCGCACCCTTTTTAGTAGCCTCCTTGTGTGTCAGCTTCAATACTAATTTTCCCCGCTACGATTAATCGTTTATGTGTGCCTTCGCGGCTGCGAATGGAAGCAATTACAGCTTCCAGAGCCGGCCGGTTTCGTGGTGGGTCACGAGTAGCACTGGCCGGGGAGTTTGGTTTTGCAACTCTTTAGGGCAGTGTTCTCCAACCTTGGGTCCCCAGATGTTTTTGGCCTACAACTCCCAGTATGCCCCAGCCAGCATAGCTGGCTGGGTCATGCTGGGAGTTGTAGGCCAAAAACATAGCTGGCTGGGTCATGCTGGGAGTTGTAGGCCAAAAACATCTGGGGACCAAAGGTTGGAGAGCACTGCTTTAGGGGGAGGATCTGCAGCATGGGCAGGATGGCCTACTTAGGTAGGGTGGGGAGACCTCCCTCTTCATGGCTCTTGGGAACTCTCCTGGAAATCTAATGAGGGGCAGATGCACATGATTAATGGTCATGGTCTTCTCCGTGCCAATATGGCGATATGTACATCTCCGGTCATCAGAGGCAAAACACAGTGTTAACTCCTAAATGGCAATGCCTCACTGTGTTGAAAGTTAGGAAATTAAAGTGGGCATAGGTGCAGCTTATTAACAGAGGTTGCCCCTGCTCTGAAGCTGTGTGCTGAAGATCAATATTGTGGTGCTTTTATCCTGTGCATCTTTTACTCAGCACGAGCATTTTCTACCTATGGAAAGGGGCATGGCTGCACAAGTACGGTAGCTGCCGCTTCCAGCAGGGGTCAGTTTGTTAGTCCTGAGTGATGTCTCTGTGGAAGGTTTTCTGCTGTGGATAAACTCTTTCTTCCGCCTGCAAGTGTACACAATGTCTGCTGCAGGAAAGGGCAGAGGGGTGTCTTGGAGGCATCTTGAGATTATGGACCTCCTGGATCATAGAATCATAGAATCATAGAAAAGTAGAGTTGGAAGGGGCCTACCAGGCCATCAAGTCCAACCCCCTGCTCAGTGCAGGAATCCAGGTCAAAGCATCCCTGACAGATGGCCGTCCAGCTGCACCTTGAATGCCTCCAGAGTGGGAGAGCCCACCACCTCCCTAGGTAGTTGATTCCATTGTCTTATTGCTCTGACAGTCAGGAAATTTTTCCTGATGTTTAGGTGGAATCTGGGTTCCTGTAACTTGAGCCCATTATTCCGTGTCCTGCAAACTGGGATGATCGAGAAGAGATCCTGGCCCTCCTCTGTGTGACATCCCTTCAAGTACTGGAAGAGTGATATCTGGGGGGAGAAGAAAATCCAGGAGCAACTCTGCTCGAGTAACAGGAACATAGACTATTTTGAAATGGTGGCCCAGGAAATGGTGAGGCGTGGACACAACCGCTCAGCAGTGGTATGTCGCTCCAAAACGAAGTGCATGAGGCAGGAGTACCGTAAGTGCTGTAATCACAATGCTAGGTCGGGGAACGACACAGCCACCTGTCCCTACTTTGCAGAGCTCCATGGCATTCTGTGAGGTGATGCCACCAATCGACCAAAATGGGTCTCGAGCAGCCTCAAGATTGTGTGCACCATGGCAACAAACCAGCCTGTTCCTGGCCCGAAGGAAAACACACTGCATGCTCTTCCCACTGCAGCATCACTGTAGTCTACTCCCTGCACTGAGGAAAGAAACTATCATGTTCCTAGCACTGCCCCAAGCAACCCGCTTGCGCCAGCTTACATTCCAGACAGTGCCCTGCGTGATGGAGGGATCAGAGGAACTTTCTGGGGATGACCTCAGCACCATCAGTGTTGAGGACTACATTGGTGCCGAGGTCAGCATGTCAGGTTGATATCCCAGCACTTGTGTGGCATCTCTACTTATCTCCTCACTAACTTAATACTCAAATCCTAAGAAGCAATTTTCCAGGTGCTGGAAGGGTTTCTTCTCAGACCTGTTTCTATGAGCTGTGTTCTGCCCCAGAAAAAACAAATGCAAACTTGGGGAGGGGCATTTCTGGACTCTAGCAGTGCAATGTTTCTGTCTTTTCATATCCTGATCCCATCCTCATCACTAAACCTTTCCTACAGTATGCTCCTTTCATGACATTTAACAATCTTAATACCCTTGTCTCTGGCCATCCTGCTACCCTGTCATGGCTAAAGATGAAAACAATCTCTTCTAAAATTGACAGTCAGATGCCATGTGAAATGGATGTGGCACACCTTTCCCTGTCGGTAAGCATGTGCGCCTGCCTGCGATTGCAGATCCTCATGTCGTTACCTGGAACACTTCTTTCACACGCCAAATGGCACAAGCAGAGATTGGTAACAGTGAAAATGCTGTCCTTGGGAGGAACAAGACAGTTGACTGCAATGTGATACTGTGATGGGGTTGCATGCTGCGGTGGGTAGGGATGTGTGAGGAATCCGATCGGGGGTGAAAATCCGATGGATTTTCATGATTTGGCCCCCTGGATTCCAGTTCTCCAGCCCTGCACTGGCGCCGACTCACTATGAAGCGAGTCGAGCCAGCTCACGGACTTCCGTTTCTGAGACAGGCCACCGTTTGCGCATCATTTTTTAAACGGTAAGGAAATTTGCGCAGATTGCATAAGGTTACGTAAATTGCGTAGCGTTGCACGATTTGCGTAAATCGGGGTATTTTGTATGTTTTACACAAATAAGCACCCGAAAAGCATGTGGATTAGTGTGATTTGCATAAAATCAGCTAGATTCGGCTAGATCCACACACTTTTCAGGTACATATTTGCACAAAACAAGCAAAATACCCCGATTTATGCAAATTGTGTAAAGTTACGCAAATTGCACAACTTTACGCAATTTGTGTAACCTCACACAATTTGCGCAAATTTCCTTAGCGTTTAAAAAAAGATGCGCAAACTGCTGCCCGTCTCAGAGATGGAAGTATACAGAGAACCCCCCACTCGGCTTGCTTCCGATTATCGGGGCAGAAGCAGGCAGGAAGTCCGTCGAGCTCAAACAACAAGCTGGATTTCCCAATGTTGGCACATCCCTAGCTTTGGGGAACACAGTAAGACCAGTTTAGAGGGAATGGTGCTCTGGTTTTGTGACAATGTTCATTTTCTTCTGACAGGACAGGTCCTGCCAGCACAGAGCCTGCAATGCACTCTACGTAGGGCTGCCCTTGAAGACTGTTCAGAAGTTGCAGTTTGTGCAAAACGCGGTGGCCAGACTAATCACCTGGACCAAAAGGTCCAAACATATAACACCTGTTCTGGCCCGCTTGCACTGGCTGCCTATATGCTTCTGAGCCCGATTCAAGGTGCTGGTTTTGACCTATAAAGCCCTACACGGCTTGGGACCACAATACCTGATGGAACGCCTCTCCCAACCACAATCTACCCGTACACTACGTTCAACATCTGGGGCCTTCCTCCAACTGCCACCTCCACGTGAGGCTAGGAGGGCAGCAACAAGGGGGAGGGTCTTTTCTGTGGTAGCCCCCCAACTGTGGAACAAGCTTCCCCCTGAGGCCCGCCTGGTGCCAACTCTATTATCTTTCCGGCGCCAGGTTAAGACTGCCCTCTACGTTGAGGCTTTTAATAATTAAATGGTATATGGCAGGGTGGTAAATTGTTCTTAGCGGTCGTGTTTTATTACTTGTTTTAGTGATGTTTTTAAAATTGGTTTTAAATTTTTATAACGTTTTTATTGTTTATATTTTAAACTGTATTTTATTGTATTTTTTAACTGCTTGTTTTACACCACCCAGAGACGGCTATTGGGCGGTATAGAAAATTAATTAATTAATTAATTAATTAACCCCAGTCCACGAAGAAATGTCTGACAGTGACTGTGAAGCAGTGATGAATGGTGAGCTGGTAGTGGAAGGCTCCTCCGGCAGAGAGGGCACTGGTCCCTCTGTCATGTCCAGTGGTAAGGAGGAGGCATGCATGGGAATGTATGCTATAAATTACCGTAAACTAACTTGCCTTCTCCTTTTTCAGATGGAGGACCGAGCAGGAGTGTTTCCTCAACCACACCAGAAAAGGTGGCCGCCAATGCCCCAGGTATGTAGCAACTGCATACAGCTGCTCCTAGGATAGCACCATCTCTCATGCATGCTGTCTTTCCAGGCACTGGTGCAGGGAGAAGTGTCCTGAGAAGATTTCAGACCTGACTGTCATCAGGACAGCGGGATTCCAGACTTCAAGGCCACCCTATCTTCAGCCACAAGAATGGCAATGATACGAAACCGGAAGAACAGGAAGACTGGAAACTATATGGCCCAGCGTGTCATGAGGCACTGCACAGCGGAGAATGGCCGACTGCTCGCAGTGATGCAGCGGCATGATGCTGAGGTTGTCTTTGCTAGTTCTGCGGCTATGTCTGAACGGGAGGAGGAATGTGTGCGCAGGGATCGCAGGGCATTGGTTAGATCTGTTCGGAGACATGCAGACCTACTGGAAAGGCTTATTCCAAAAAAATACCCGATGGCTCTGCCCCTGCAAGAGATTACTTAGAGAGCGAGAGTGCTCCCCGGACCATCCTCAGCCTTCCACTCTGTCTCCTGAGCTGCAGCAGTCGCCCCCGAGGTGCAGTCATGCACAGGAGAACCCAAGGGGCAAGGCTGCTGGTAGCGTGAGACCTCCCGGTGCACTCAAACGTCTGGCTCATATTCAGCTTGTGATCTACAAAAATTCCAAGACCCTTCTCACTTGTAGTATTGTTGAGCCAAGTGTCCCCCATCCTGTGACCGTGTGGTTGGTTTCCTCTCCCTAGGTGCAGCACTTGGCATTTACCCCTATTAAATTTCATTCTGTTGTTTTCAGCCCAGCGCTGTACCCCCGATGAGCCTGGTGTGTCATGTGAACTGGGCTGCCTTCTCTTTCACTGCTAGAATTGACACTACCAGAGATGGGGTGGCTGACATCTGGGAAGTCCCTAAGTATGTTTTCCAGAGGTGCTTAAGTTTAAAAAAGCACATTTACATAAGGGGCTGAGTCACCCATATCCATAATCCTGTGTGTGTGTGTGTGTGTGTGCGCGCGCGCACACACACACTTTCTATTTTAATAGGTGTGTAGCAGCCAGCTAGTAGGACTTTACCCAATAGAGTTGCTCTTTTTTTTCTAACTCGGGATAACAGAACAGTCACAAAACACAGGTTTGATTGTCTAGATCAGAAATGGCCAACTGGCATCCCAAGGGTTAGATCTGGTCCCTGAAACACCTATATGAGGCCAGTGCCCCTACTAAATTTTACTTAAGATGTGCCCCCACCCACCCAAATTGCTCAGATTCACTTGTATTGAAACAAAGTAATGAGTATCAAGGAGTATTTAATAGAATTTGTATTGTTATCTCACCTATATTCTGGGAAGGCCAAAGGCCACTGCCAATCTGTCTCTTAAGAAGAACTTTCAGAAAGAAGCACATCTATTACTCAGGCTTCCTGGTCAATGACCTCATGCAGTCTAAACATGTGTGCTCCATCCATACTTTACTTCTAGGTGTTTCTGCCAACTTTATTATAGTACTTGAGTGTCCATGGGGATATGGAATTGTTCCAGCCCCCAATCAGTGTATGGAAAAGATAGCAGGCCCTGGAAAATAGAGGTTGGCCATTTTGATCTACATGTACATGGTGCTTAACAGCTTATATGTTCAATATTGCCAACGGGCCAGTAAAGGCAGACGAGCATTCCCTTGGTTGCTCATTCAGTATTTTGTGTTTCTGAACATTGCACTATAATGTTGGTGCCATCTTCTTAATATTATCTTATAACCTACTTTTTGTTCTGGTAATCAATGCTGGGTTCCTGTCGGTTAACATTGCAATGGACTCTACTTTGAAATAAGATGCCTGAGAGTGGTTGACACTTGTGGTGCTTTGCCTCTTGGGAAAATTTGTTAACCTTCGAGAGAAGGCTGGGAGAGAGGAATACTTTCAAGTTTTACAAGATGGTGAAGTTTCCTTTGGTTCCCCTAAAAAGTATTAGCGAAGGTCAGATTAACAAGTCAACACTGAAACTGGAGATGAGCAAGATTCCTCAAACTGAGGCAGAAAAGAAAAGAAAGAAGGAGGGGATTGGGTGTGGGGATGAAAAGCTCGCAACACAACCTGGCTCTGATCCTTTCTCCCTGGTTGGGCCTGGGGCATACTTGATAAGGTGAAGGGAAATTGTAAAATTAGACCTGGCAACCTTCACAGAGAGGCCCAGCACAAACCCCTTGGCCTGAGGGAAGCTGAGAAAGTTGAGGAATTGTGGGGGGAAAGGATCTTGGCAGCCTAACTTCCTGTGGCGGCATCCAAGGCTAATTAGTTTTCAGTGTTCTGTGTGTGTTTGAATGGAAACGAGCCAGCACTGAGAGGCACTAGATGAGGAAATCAAAACCACATGGGCTGCAAAAGAAGAAGAAGAAAGGGGGGGGGGTCCTTTTTAGCTACATTTTCTTTTTTCAGGAGGGGGGCAGATTGTTTCTTTTCATGAGCACTAAATCACCACCGCTCCCCTGTCTATCACATCTCACATCTGCCTCAGAACTCATTAAACATCAAAAGGCGGCTCTATCAGTTCTGCTTAGTTAGAAGTCTGAGTTACTAGAAACCTAACCAGAGAAGATTTTGTATGTTTTTAATAATAGCTTAAGGAACTTCTTAGCACTCTATAAATTACTTAATGCAACAAACTCTTCCTGTGGACCAGCAAATGTTTTACAGAGAAGATAAATGCTGCCTTAACATGCTTGTGGTGAGCCCACAGCCATAGACAGAACAGTTCAAATGAACCTTTAATTCACATTTCATTTCTAGATGAATATTTTATGTGCGTGTGTGTATGTGTGTGTGTGTGTGTGCGTGCGTGCGTGCATGCGTGCGTGCGTGCGTGTGCTTACATCCTCTTCAGAATTTCAAAGGCTGGCTGATATCCACATTTCCTCCTCCTCCTATTATTATTATTATTATTATTATTATTATTATTATTACCAATTTAATTTGTCCTAGCTACATCATAATGTGATACTTTACATCTTACTGTTCCATATTCTTCTAAATGCTCACAGGTTAACTGCAGATAAAGAATTACTTCATTGCCACAATGCAGTTATATAATTCTACTGTCACTATTTATTCCAGATTTTTAACTGTACATATGTGACATCTTCTATTACCCTGTAGGGAGACTAGGGCAGAAACTACATGTGACATGCGGTTGTGTGCATGTTTCTCCTAAAGTTATTTTAACAACAAACAAAAGCAGCCATGCGGGGCTCCAAAGTTGAGTGGAGAATTTGGGGCCGGAGGGCTGCTTACCCCTTTCTCCTTTGGCTATTTTTGCATTCAAAATTGTTCCACTCAAATCTGCTTTTCCACATGCAGAGCAAAAGATATGGATACCCTCATGTGGAGAGAAAGAAAGTTGGGGTTTTGAACAAAGAAATGACAAGAGAGGAAAGGGTAAAGCAGCCCCTCCTCACCACTGGTCTTCAGCTCAATATTGCAGCCGCCTGTGGCTGCTGTTCATTAAAAAATGTTGGGGGAAACACACATAACTGCTTATCATGTGTAATTTCAGCCAAAGAGAGTGTATACATGCAATTAATATAATATAATGAAAAATGCATGAAGTGATTTGTAGCTATGTTAAATGCCACTAATTCTATGGAACATAGACCACCTGATGAAGATTTTCAAAAGTTTATTATTCAAACCATTCATGGTACATTTTCAGATTGCCCAATGATTCTTCTCACTAACGTCTCTTTCCTTGGCTAAATGCTGGCTTTCCAAAGCACAGCTGTTCATAACAGAGACACAAGAATCATATTGGTTTTTGCACTGACAGCTCACATGAGAACAGCATGAAAAGCTGTGGGAGGGGGGGTGTCTATGAATAAAAGCGGATAGTCTCTCTACTGAGTGTGGAGAGCCTTGCCAAACTCTAGTGCAGGCCCAAGCCACACCCCCTCTTCCCAAAGTGAGTTGCTTGACATTTGGGAGGCTTGGCCAATTGGGGGGGGGGCTTGGGGACATATGGCTCTCCTCCACCTCCATCTTCCACAGGCCATTTCCCCCTCTCTACTCTGGTCTTCTCCCATTTCTTTCTCTCTCTCTCTTTCACACAGGCATGCATTGGGCCAGCATATACATTACAGGAGAGGAAGGGCCTCGAAGTATTCTGAGTTGGCGCCATTCACCACTGCACATGCAACATTAGAAAGAAGAGGAGGCCAGATGAGGCAGTGGCAGCGGCCAAGGTGGGTTACCAGAGAACAATGCAGGCTTAGTTGTCACTAAGGTAGTACTCCTGTGTTTGGCATGAATCACTTTATATGAAGGAATGCTTCTCCACACAAAAATTTGCTTCACATAGAAAACTGGCATGCAGTTGGCCTGGAAAGGAAGAGGAGGCTGTGGGAAATGTGTATGTGTGTAACAGACAGACAGACAGGGAGGGAGGGAGGAAGCAAGAAAGAAGCCAGTGTGGTGCAGTGGTGAGAGTGTTGGACTGGGACTCGGGAGATCTGGGTTCTAGTCCCCATTCAACCAGGAAGCTCACTGGGTGACTTTGGGCCAGTCACTGACTCTCAGCCTAACCTACCTCACAGGGATGTTGTGAGGATAAAATAGAGAGGAGGAGGACGACGACCATGTAAGCCGCCTTGGGTTCCTTGCAGAAGGAAAAATGGTGGGATATAAATGTATTAAAAATAAATAAACAAATAGTAGAGAATTTAGATAGAAAGTTGAGAAAGAAGAAAGTAGGCCATAGGAAGCAGCAGTGGGCTGTGATTTAGAAGTATGTGGTGGTGGGGATTTACAGAGAAAGGAAGAAAGAGGGACATTTACAAAGAAAAGGCGGAAAGGAAGGAGATTTAAAAGGAAGGAAGTGTAGGAGAGCGGGATTGCTTGTGTGTGCAGTATGAAATTGTGGAATTATGAGCTGGTTGTTTGTGTTTACATATATCAGAGGAAGTCAGTTTCTGCCCTGTGGCCCTAATCTGGCCTGCTAGGGTCCCCGGTCAGGCCCACAGAGTTTCCCCAGGAGCTTTTCTACACCAGGCTGTTAATCCGCTGTATCTATTTTTGGTTTTGTTGCAGAATTGAGATAGGAGCTCTACACAAAGAGCTTTTCCTTTCTTGCATTTCCATTACATAACCTCTAGGTGGAGCTGTACTATAGTGGAATAGTTCAAATACACAAGCAGAAACAGAAGACAGCACTTTCAGAAATAAGACCCCATTTCCCCTGTTCTAAAAAATAATAATGGGAAAGTGTTCTGAAAAAACAGAAGCAAAACTGGAGGATCACGACGTTGTCTAATGAATCCATAAACAACCGTGAGTAAGGAATCATGAGTGCCCAATAAATGCCTTGTGTAGAAAAGCTCCAGGTCACTATGCCCCTTTCCTGATGTCACCTGGTCACATGCCTTAAAATTCACTGAAACCATTCTTTGATTGTCTGTCAGGATCACCAACTGGCAATTGCTCCCTTCCCCCCATTAACAAATTAGCCACTCAGAATGTGATCTGACCTTCTGCAATACATTCTGGCTTGATCCTGTGTTCTGGGGCATTTGATTGTTTGAGGCAGATCAGAACTTGGGTGTGTGTGTGTGTGTGTGTGTGAAGTGATCAAGAGAGAGAGAGAGAGAGAGAGAGATGTCTTGCTCTTTTACGGGGGGGGCACTGCATATACAACTGAGATGTGGGTTGCTCTGGCTTCTGAGTAAACATGCATAAAAGCTGAACTATGCTCCCTCTGGCTTAGTTCTGTATAAACATACAGTCATGCCTTGGATTGAGAGCATAATTCGTTCTGGAAACATGCTTGTAATCCAAAACACTCTTATATCAAAACGAAATTTCCCCCAAAAAATTTGTACAGAGATTTTTAATTTAAGCCGTACTACAGTACTTGTATTGCAAGACGTCGCTTGTATATCAAGTCAATTTTTAAAAAATAAATATTTAAAAATTTGCTTGTCTTGCAAAACGGTCTCAAACCAAGTTACTTGCAATCCAAGGTATTACTGTACATTAAATTGCGATGTGCTCCATGTTGCTTGCTCTGGCTTACTTCTTAAACCACTTTGAGATATTTTTTTTGTTAAAAAAAGTGAAAAGCAGTATAGAAATCCTCTGAAACAAACAAACAAACAAACAAACAAACAAACATGCTTGAGAAATCCAGTGAATGATTCAAAGTCCTAAGAGTGTAAGAACAAGGATTTCACCTTTTTGCCGTATCTTTCAATGTTGGTGATGCACCAGATGAATTTCAACATGAACCCTTGGAATTGTAAACTGACAATGAACTGAAGGCAAATGCAACAACATGACTGTTCTTGAGTTCTACAAACTATATGCGACTGATGAAGAATTTCAGCACTCAAGAGACGTGTGCTTAGAATAGCATCTCTCTTTGGAACAACCCTCTACTGTGAGCAGTTTTTCTCAAAGCTATGTCTTGCCAAGAACCATCTTTGTTCCAGATTAACAGATGAGAACTTGGGAAGATGGCTGACAGTGGCAGTAGCATCAATTCAACTGGTTGTTCCAAAGCTTGCAAAAGTGAAGAAACCGCAATGATCACACTAGAGAGCTCACCAACGATGGAGGATAGGGTGGGCTGGAAGGAAGGGGTGGTGGTGGCCACACCCAGCAGACTCCGACCCTTCCTTTAAATTGGTAATAGCTACATTAAATTAGGTTGGTTAAAACCATTTTTTAATAAATGGAATTGGCTCACTTTGCATTTGGCTCCACCCACTTTGTCTGTAGCTCTGCCCCTTCACATTTGGTCTTGAACATCTCTGGAATGTGGCCCCTTGCACCCTTTTAAGACTGGAATCTGGCCCTCTGGACCAAAATGTTTCCCCACCCGTGACATATATGAATTCTTTGAGTGGTCTTTTTTACATGGGTTTAAAATTCTCTCCATGGATGAACTTGTACTGAAGCATGCACTTTGGCTCATTTCCTTGAGTGAACTACGGTGCATGGGTTTTCTCTGGCTGTCAGGGCTTGGCTGTGGGCAGCAGTCTGGAGCAAGTCGGGAGCTGGAACAAGGAGTTAGGACTGAAGAGCACTCAGGATCAGAGGGCAAACCAGAGGACAGGACCATAGAACAAGCCAGGGTTCAGGACCGAAGAGCAAAACCATAAACACAACACACCAGCGCTCAGGTAGGACTTGTTGCAAGGCTCAGCTGCAACAGAAAGTCCTTTATATTTCTTCCTGCCCAGAAGGATCCAATGGCCAGCCTGTGTGGGCAGAATCAGCCCAGATTTGGAAGGTTCTTTTTTGCTGAGGAGCTGCCATCTGCAGTTCAGCGATTCACTGCACAGGGCAGAACATGCTATTCCTGACAATTCACTCCGAGGATGCAGCCAGTTATGTTCTTCACCATATGGGACAGTGGTCTGCAGTTCCTGGCAGTATTCTCCCCACATACCAGGGTGGGGGCCACCACACCCTTTTGGGCCTGGATTGTCAGGGTGAGAAAAATAGAATGCATGGACCTTGGCTGGAGCATGAACATTCTCCACAGGCTCCCAGGAACACTCATTAGTGCTACAGCCTTCCCAGTCAGTGAGGTAGTGTAAGCCATCCTCAGGTCCTTTTAGATTCCAAGGCTAACTGCATTTCTCATTATCTTGCACCACCAAAGGAGGCTGGCTGCAGTGTGTGCCCATGAAGGGGTTAGAATAGTAGGACTTCAAATAAGACACATAGACGTCTGGGTAGAGCTTCATGGTACTGAACGATTTCTAAGCTAAACAATCCCAGATGTTGTAACCTGTCCTCATAGGGGAGTTGCTCCAGCCCCTTGGTTTATTTATTTATTTATTTATTTATTATATTTATACCCCGCCTTTTTTCCTACAAGGAACCCAAGGCGGCTTACATAATCCTCCTCCTCTCCATTTTATCCTCACAACAACCCTGTGAAGTAGGTTAGGCTGAGAGTCAGTGACTGGCCCAAAGTCACCCAGTGAGTTTCATGGCTGAGCGGGGACTAGAACCCGGATCTCCTGAGTCCCAGTCCAGCACTCTCACCACTACACTACACTGGCTCTCTCTTGATCGTTTTGGTTGCCCTTCTTTGCACCTTTCCTAGCTCTACAATATTCTTTTTGAGGTGCAGTGACCAGAACTGTATGCAGTATTCCAAGTGTGTTTTGTGTAAAGGCATTTTGGCAGTTTTATTTTCAGTTCCTTTCCTAATGATTCCCAACATGGAATTTGCCGTTTTCACAGCAGCCACACACTGGGGCGACATTTTCATTGAGCTATCCAGCACAACTTCAAGATCCCTTTCCTGGTTAGTCACTGCAAGCTCAGACCCTATCAACGTAAATGTAAAGTTAGGATTCCCCCCCCCCCTCAATGTGCATCACTTTACACTTGCTTACATTTAACTGCATTGGCCATTTTGATGCCCATTTCCCCAGGTTGGAGAAATCCTTTAGAGCTCTTCACTGTCCCTTTTTGTTTTAGCTACCCTACAGATCATTTATGAACAAGTTAAAAAGCACCTGTTCCAGTACAGATCCTTGTGGGGCTTCACTGCTTACTCCCCTCCATTGGGAGAATTTACCATTTATTCCTACTCTCTACTTTCTGTTCTTTAACCAGAAACTGAGCCATAAGGGCTCAGTTTCATTTTACCCCATGACTGCTAATTGCTTAGGAGTCATTGGTGAGGGACTTCATCGAAAGCCTTTTGAAAGTATAAGTAAACAATGTCTACTGATTATCCCTATCCATATGCTTGTAGGCACTCTCAGAGAACTTTAAAACAGGAGACAGGAAGGTGAAACAGGAAGGTCTAGGTTGTGAGTGACTGGATTTATTTGCTGGAGGATAGAGAAGGGCCCCTGATCATGATGATTCAGCTTGGCCAACTGGTGGTTGGACTGGAAATACTCTGTGGAGAGCCACGCCTTGTCTATAACAGTAAAGTGAGGTGCTGATGATGCTGGTCCACATGGATTCCGTAGCATGGCCCAGTTGTTGAACTAAACAACTGGGCCATCTCTGAACCTCATGTAGATACACCAGTCAGGCTCCTGGCCAACCCCAATTCAAGGGGAGACATCTTCAGAGGAGGAGGAGGACTGGGATTCCACAGCAAACCCCACTCCAACAGAAGATGTGGGACAGCCTAAGGAGCCCTGCTGCAGGAATGCCCCGCCATGGTTCCAAAGAACCCCTTTGATTCCATCCCAAGCCCTGCCTTGTTTCCTGACTCTCCTCCCTCCTCCCTAGGCTCCCCAGAGCATAGGTGACAGCAGATCAGCCGGGAGACTCAGAGTGGTCATTAGAGCACCTCCTGGCCACTAGAAGACCCTTTTGCCCAGGGTCTACTCAAGAACCATTGTCTACTAGGGAAGAGGGGAAAGTATAGCTACATACAGTGAGGAAGCAGATCCAGATGCTGAACCAGGAAGAGGGGTAGAAGACAGGATGTATATAAGCCCTCAGTCTCCTCCCAGACCATTGCTGGGTTAACAGCTCCCACTGAACCATTGCTCCAGCTTGGCACTCACAGCACTGTATGGGTTCTTATTGTAAGTTCTGCAAGTGGCAGAAGTGGGAACCAGTCATTGTGATGATAGCTACTGTGTACTGTGACCTGTGGTCTGAGATTTTGTTGTCTGAGAGTCCATGCAGGTGGAACAGCTGATCAATGAATAGCTGGATGGTTGAGGGTCAGATGGCAGCCCTTATGTGGGAATGCACTGTGCTGTTTTGGTGCCACTGCAGTGTATCCATTACAACTAAGACCAAGTTCCCTCGTGAAGGTGGGAGCTTAATGATAAAGTCTATCGAGATGTTTCCCCAAGGGCACTGAGGGATAGGCACCGGCAATGGCTGGAGCAATCCCTAGTGTCTGTGATATGGCTTCTTGGTCCTGGTGCACATCTTGCATGACTAGACATAGTACTTCACATCCCTTTGGATGGATGGCCACCGGAGGGCACAAACCAGGAGCTTAAGAGTTTTAAAACAAAACAAATCAGAACAATATCCTGTGGTGGAAGTGTCATAACATTCATAAAGGAAATAGTGGACCTTCAGAAATGTAGAGCTTCTGGTGGTAGAATAGGCAGTTACCTCTTTTATGAGCATTCGGGAGCATTCTTTTATGAGCATTGTATGAGCAATGCCAGCAAGATTGAAAAATAGTATCCACCAGCTGGGTTCTTTAGAGCAAGGTTGGGCAGAAGGTAGATCTCCAGAGGTTTTGGACTTCACCTCTCAGAAGCCCTGCCAGCATAGCCAGTGGTCAGGAATGCTGGGAGTTGGAGTCGAAAACATCTGGAAATCTACTTTCTGCCCACCCCTGTTTTAGAGTGTCTGCCCCCCCCCCGCCCATGGATTTACTCCTAAGTAAGAGGGAAGGCAGTGACAGGGTGAAAGTCTGGGACTGTCTTGTTGGTTGGGGCCAGGGTAAGAGCTTGGGTGCAGGGATGTTCCCTGGATGTAATACAGGGAGGCAGGTGGATGGGAGTAATAATAAGTGCCCCTGAGTGAGAGGCAGAGCTGGTTAGCAGATAATGGCATAAAGCTCTGAGAGGCAATTGGTTTTTCAATTTCATCTCCTCATGTGTGCAATTTATATGCATTTATGTCCCATGGTCCCATTGAGGAAATTATCTGGGATTAGCATTGGGTCTGGGGGGATTTCTTCACCGAGTCAAAACTTGTGTGTGTGTGATAAGGCCTTGCCATTTGTGATACCTGGTTGGTATGTGACTATAAACTGGAATCGGTGAAAATAATGCCCAATACGTTTGACTGGGTTTTAGGCACTTTGTGGTTCAGGTGTATTCCAGATTCCTAAGATCAGTGAGTACCTGGATGGGATGTTAAGCCTCTTCAAGGTGGTGCCACTCTTCCTCAAAGACCACCTTGATGGTCAACAGCTTCCAGTTGCATTTGATTTAGGTTCTTTCAGCAGGGGTTAATTGCTGAGAGTAAAAGACAGAGGGGTGGAGAAGGTTGTGAGCTCTTCGTATTGTGACAAGATAGCCCCTACTGCCTGACTGGATATAAACAGCTAGCTCAAGTCAGTATGGACCAAGATGGGAGTAGAGGTAAAGGCAACCGATAACTGGTCGAGTGTATCCTGTCTTGCCTGAGTCCATAGGAATTGGGTCTGGTTTTTCAGGAGCACTGTAAGTGGGGAGAAGTTGGATGAGCCAGCAGTAGAAGTTGGTGAGCCCCAGAAACCTCTAGAGCAGTGTTCTCCAACCTTGGGTCCCCAAATGTTTTTGGCCTACAACTCCCAGCATGCGCCAGCCAGTGCAGCTGGCTGGGGCATGCTGGGAGTTGTAGGCCAAAACTTTTCGAAAGTAGACATCTCACAAGGAAAATTCTCTGAAAGATCTGTAGGATACTTGTGAAGTAGACATTTTGGGGGCAATCCTATGGCCACTAGACAGAGTCTAGATGGCCATAGGAGTGGTCGGAGTCCCAGCTCCAACCTTGGAAATGCACTCTTCTGAGGTTGGAAGACCGACCTCGGAGCCAGAGGTCTGTGGGCGTTCCAGGGGGCAGGGAGGAGAGAGGCTCTGCCAAGATATGTAGCATCCGAGCGGCACCTCAGCCTGTCCTCCTTGCGCTCAGGGGCAAAAGACTTAGACAGCAAAAATTGGCCATCTAAGTCTTTTGCAGGACCAGAGGAGTGTGGAGGTGGCCTTCTCCATGCTTCTTCCACCCTCATTAGGTTGCCCGTAATCCTCCAAGTGCGGAGGGTTATTGGCAGCCATATTGGTTTATTTGTCATGTTGTGAGCCGCTTTGGGCACAATTTTTGTGGGAAAGCGGCATACAAATAAAAGGTGATGATGATGATGATGATATTGGATTGCGCTGTTAGTCACATATATTTTGGGGCCTACCAGCACTGGATTCTGCTGTCGCTGGGATCAGTGCTCCTGATTATGATGGGGCTTTGTCCCTCCTACCAGCCGTCTGTCCCTCCTGGACAGAATTTCTATGGCCAAGGAACTCTGGGACTGCTAGTTCTTGGGAGAGCTTGTCAGGTAGGGAAGCACAAATCTCTCTGTCTCTCAGACTACTAGTTTAACTGCACAGGCACTCTCTCTCTGTTCCGGGCCAGAAGCTCTCTGTTCCAAAGGTTGCTAGCTTTGGATTGATGTCAGCAAATCTCACAGATTCTCAAGAATAGGTACACAGATACAGCAAAATAAATTTCCATCAATATCCTCAAGCAGAACCTACAACGTAGCCTCAATTCCCCCACTCATAGAGAGGGTTTTGCTGGATCCTGCTGGATCTCTGGGCCCTGGTAAAGTGAACCCTCCCCACCCATGCTGAGGTCCTGCCGCTGGCTGGAGCGGAGGCTCCAGGTGAGTCATCTCCTCTGATCATCACTTCGCTTTGTTCTCCCAGGGCAACGTATTGCATGTAGTTGCCAGGCCATACTCTCGTCCAATCCCCAATCTCATAGTACTATGTTTGCTCTGAGACCAGGCTGCTTGTGCTGAGTGCTCCTTTTGGTGCAAAGTGTCCTTTCCCCATAGTTCCCGTCCCCCAAATTTCCCCTTGTGTTGATACAATGTGAGGCCAGTGTGAAATAGCCCCATGCGCCCATGTGTCCTATTTTCTGTACTACTGATTTTCTGGCAAGCATTTATATATACTGCTGTAGCGTGCAGTGACTCTCTGCAGAGTTAGTCAGAATCCTATGCTCTGCCATGGCTGTATGGGAGGAGTGGAGGACATGAAGGTTGTTGTTTGGGGTTGCAAAATGCTCTCTGGGGAAAAATACACAGATGTACCTCTCTCTTTTTGTAGTTACCTTATTTTGTCTGCTACTTTTCTGGCACCGTTTGTTTCTCCTGCATAATCCCAACCAATCAAGACTCATGTGTGAGCAAGATGCTCTCATGTTACTACATGGACCAGTGTTCTCCAACCTTGGGTCCCCAGATGCTTTTGGCCTACAACTCCCAGCATGCAGGTTGGAGAACACTGACATAGACTAGTGGTTTTGGCTACATGGCATCATGACTGAGGGCAAAAGAAATCAGCATTGCCTCACTGGGCTAGGGAGAGACCATGTCCCTGCAATGCTGAGGCAGCTGGGCAAAGCTCTACATCTTCCTGAGCTGTGAAGCCTCTTTCAGGAAATGCATTTCTTCTTTCTTTCCTCCCTGCACCACACAATGGGGAAATATATTTATCCCTGTCCACATGCCCCCCCAAAATAGCCAGAAGGGGGACATGTTTCCCAAATAGCTTCCCCACTTCCTAATTTGGCTCAGCTGTAGAATACCCTCTGCTATTCTGCGTCAGAGTATGCCCTTAGCTACTAAGTTATTGGATTTTAAATCAGGGTGGCCCCAACGGAACCCTTTGAGGGCTGCACAAGTGGGCACAGTGACCACACACACACAGAGAGAGAGAGAGAGAGCAGAGACAGAGACAGAGGATTGCTGAGGGAGTGAGAGAGGCTTTAAGCTTCCCCCCCCCATCCCCAGCAATTAAGATCAGTGAGATGGGTGTGTGGGAGGCTAAAGTCTCCTCCTCCACCACTCCAATTATCTTGCTCAGGATTCCTCTGTGTGCGGTGGGGGGAAACAGGGTGCATGGCTATAGTTCCCCTTGCATGCCCTGTTTTCCAGTAGAATCAAGCCTGCCAAACAGCCTGATTCTGCTGGGGAACAGCAGGGCATGTGAGGAGAGCCGTGCTCATGCATCCTCCGATCTCCCAACAGAACTGGCTGGTGGTGGCAGGAGCAGCATGTGGGGGGGATTGGAGGGACCCAGAGCACCTGCATCGAGGCGCATGGGCGGCCTATCCTAAGATAACGGCCACAGTCTCACTGAGTAGGCTCAAAGTGGACACTGCTGTATCAGTGATACCCACATATGAGAGCCTTTTGGATGAGGAGCAGGGTTTAAATGGATAAAAATAAACAGACTAAGCCACTTGCACAGTAGATGCAGCTTGAACCACAAGCCTGTTAAACTGTCATTCTTGGATTATTTATATATGTAGAATTAATAAGGCCTCTCCATAGAGCAGGAGTGGGCAGCTTCAGGAGGTCTGAGGGCCATTTTTACTCCCCAGATACCCCCACAGGTCACACCTCCATCGCCACAGTACTGAAAAATTAGAATTAAAAAATGGCACCCGGAGTGGCTATGGAGTGCCTAAAGCAGTGTTCTCCAACCTTGGGTCCAGATGTTTTTGGCCTACAACTCCCAGCATGCCCCAGCCAGCATAGCTGGCTGGGGCTTGCTGGGAGTTGTAGGCCAAAAACATCTGCGGACCCAAGATTGGAGAACACTGCCCTAAAGGGTCAAAATTAGCTTGTATGCGCTCTGGACGCCATTAATTTAAATGAAAACAAAACAAAACAAAACCAGTTTTGGAGGATGGCTGGGTATCAGGATGGAGAGCATTATTAAACCAGTATTCTAAAGAGCACTCCAGGCCTTTAGGGTTTTGAATGGTGGATAGCCATATAATAAATAAAATAAAATAAGTATATCTTGGAATCACCTGTAACCAATCTCCTTACTTGCACACACCCAGAGGGAGCTGCTTTAAATTTCAAATAAGAATTGATCCTTCCACTGGCAATCCTGAACAGGATCATCTGGGGAGGAGAGGCTCTAACCTCGCCTCACACTAGGAATATCACGTACGTGTGTGTGTGTGTGTGTGTGTGTGTGTGTGTGTAGGGCGGGTAGTGGCGAGGTTACAGCCTCTGGATGCAATCTACATATATTTTGTCGGTATTGCTGGGAGGGGGGAAGGATTAGAGCCTCCCCCTCCTCCCAGTGATCCTCATCAAGATGGCTGTTTTTCTGCTGCTATTAGCAGCAAGGAAACAGTGACCTTGATGAGGATTACTCAGGGGGCGTGAGGTCTCTCCCCCACAGCAATACTGGAGGAGGGAAGAGGGAGGGAGGGAGGGTGCATGCATGTCTGCCTGCAAGCATGCTTGTATGTGTGTGCGCGCGTGTGCATGTGTGTGTGTGATACATGTGTGTGCATCAGGGTGCAGCCCTCAAGTTGCCACTCACTGCTGCATGTGGCCCTCAGGGTGAAAAGACTGCATGCTTGTGACCTACAGAATTTTCCCACATATACGTGATTGCTGAAAGGTAGCTTATCTACACATCTCATTTTGAGATTTCCTCCCTTTCCCTGTCCAAATGTAGTGTCTCACACAACTCACTCATTCAACTTGTGAGGGTTGTTTCCATGACATCATAACATGCATCATTTATTATGAAATCCTTTCTAATTTGCTTTGTTTGTTCTTTAAGCTTCTTGCTTGCGCACACAGATGCTTTTAAATATGATCATTCTTTCCTTACTTTTACTTTTCTATTCTCTACTGATGGCATTGGGAGAACATGCAAGATTATTTGTCTTAAGCAGAAACAACAACTTTGGCTAAATGTTACATATACATCATTCATAATAATCATCCATCATGAGTTCTTTACATGTGTGCATGTCACCAACTAATGATCATCCATGTTTTTTACTGTTAAAAAAAATGGTATGTGTACCGAGTCCAAAGTGAGATCATCCCACATATGTTGTCCCCCAGGTATGTCTAAAATGGAAAGTAAGCTTCACTTGTAATTGTGAGTCTACAAGAACAGGGTATTTAATTGTAGTTTGACAATCAACTTGGATGATGTTCTCACCAAATCATCGCCGACAAAAATATTTTGCTGAAATCCCTAAAGCCAAAGCCCAGCTACACAAATAAATACTGTAGCAGAGCCTTGACAGAAAGACATCCAGGCCAATCTCTTCCAGATGGCACTGATGGATGGCTCTGTGCTTCTATTTATTTGGTTTCCCAGGCAATGGTGTCTTGCCTTCACTGTCCATCACTTGATTAGTTTTGATCTGGAGACTGACCTTGCAGTCTTTACAACACTAGGTGGGCAATTTGGTAGGTTTACTTCATGGACTGGGTTGGGTACCAGAGGCCAGCATTTAAACTTCAGTAGTTTATCCCTTTTATTGGGGCCCTCTCAAGTTCGTGATGTGAAGTGCATAAAGCCTTCACTTGTGGCACAATGGGACTTAAAAGGACTAAACATTGGCTGGATCATGCCCAACATTTTTCATTTGGAATAAAATAGAAGATTTGATGAGATTAAAAATTGGGACACTTAGGAATATGTCTAAATAGAGAAACATCCATGCCAAGTCTAGACTTCAAAAAGTGTTTAATTTGGGAATTACCTCAAACTCCATTTCAAAAGATGGATTGTATTAAATACAGGTAGCCTGGAAGCAGCAGTAGTTGAGTAAAGGACAACTTTTATTCTGCTACTACTGGTCAGCCCCTCACAGCAGACTTGGCCCCAGAATAAACTCGTCCTGTATTATTTTTAAGGAAATAAACCTAGATTCCACCTAAACATCAGGAAAAATTTCCTGATTGTCTGAGCAATAAGACAATGGAATCAACTACCTAGGGAGGTGGTGGGCTCTCCCAATCTGGAGACATTCAAGGTGCAGCTGGACAGCCATCTGTCAGGGATGCTTTGACCTGGATTCCTGCATTGAGCAGGGGGTTGGACTCGATGGCCTTGTAGGCCCCTTCCACCTCTACTTTCCTATGATTCTATGATTCTATGAAATGCACTGTTAAATAACATTATGGACAGTGCTTATAGTAATCACACCACACAAAGGCTGGTGTAGATGTAATTGTGACCAGCCTCCTCACTGCGATGAGGGGCTCAAGTTCTCTTCCCCACCTTGACTGTCTTACACTGTTCTAATGCAGCGGGGCTTACAGAGGAGAATTTGCTGAAGTTGGACTGTCTGACTTGCACAGCGGTTCTTACCTATGTAAAACCTATGTTCAGAGCTTATCACGTCTGTCACTATGACAAAACTGACATGCGGTCTGTGTCTAAGGCAACTTTCAAACCATTAGGTGGATTGTACCAGTGGGTCTAAAAAAAATGAACTGATACAGGAAGTTTCAGGCAATCAGTGTCTTCTGATTTTCAGGCTATAAAAGCATCAACAAATGGGAAGTGATTAGAACTCCACACTGTTTATACAGATCAGGGCTCTCCAACCTTGGGTCCCCAGATGTTGCTGGCATACAGCTCCCAGTATACCCAGCCAGCATGGCTAATGGCAAGGGATTCTGGGAGCTGTAGTCCAGCAACATCTGGGGACCCAAGGTTGGAGAGCCCTGATACAGATTTTCCCCAAATTAAATTATCCCCCCCAATCATTATTATATGAAGCCATTAGTTCTGTGTGCTGGAGAAAAGGAAAATGTATTTGGCCCAATTCTCTAAGATTAGGGGTGCAATCCAATCAGGATGCCTGTAACCCTCCAAACTTGGAGGATTAAGGGCATCCCATCAGGGCCGGCGCTACTGCTAGGCAGACCCAGGCGGCTGCCTAGGGCGCGTGGCGGAACAGGGTGCAGTGTTTCTGCGCCCCTTCCTTGCCTCCGGCGCGCTCCTGCCCCGCCTGCCGCCTCCGCCGCGCCTCCCCGCCCGCCTGCCAGCTGCTGCCGCCGCCGCTACACCTCCCCCCCGTGCGCGCGCCCGCCCACCAGCCACCTACCTACCTTCCCGTCGTTTCTGGAGCCCCGCCGGCGTTGTTTTGGCGGGAGGAGGAACTAGGGCAACAGGGCTTAAACAGCCCTGTTGCCCTGGTTTCCCCGGCCAAAAAAAAAAGCGTGGGGGTCCCGTCGCGTTGGAGGAGGCGGCGGCGGTGGCGGCAGCGGCAGCAGCAGCAGCAGCCAGCAGCGGGGACGGGGGGAAGGTAGGTGGTGGTGGGGCGGCGGCGGCGCGGGGGGGGGGGTTGCAGAGCAGGGCCAAACAGCCCTGCACCGTTCCTGCATCCCATGAAGGGTGGGAGGAGTGCAGAGGCGAAGGTCGCTTCCATACTCCTCCCACCCTGCAACGCACTTAGATAGCCAATTTTGGCTGTCTAAGTGCAGCACTTTGGAGGGGGAGTGAAGGAGGCTGAGGCACCACCAGGATACCTCAAACCTTGGCGGCACCAGTCTCCTCCCCTCTCCAACCCCCAGAATGCCCCCCAAAGCAGGCATTGTTCTTTCCGCACCAGCTGTGTGTGTGGGGGGGATCCAAGCATGGATCCACAGCTACACATCAGAACAATTTTCCAACCTTGTAGCTGGGAATCTGAAAAATCCTATGGCCATCTAGATGCTGTGTCGCAGGCCATAGGTTTTTGCTACCCATGTATGTGCAGAAGTATTATTGAGGAATGCAGATTTTCTGTTTCCAGACTAAAATGTCAAAACTGATCTCATATCCGTAATGAACAATATGAATTCTGCCTACTATGCAGTAGGCAGAGTAGCAGTGTTTTTCCCCCAGTGCTAGGCAAATACTTTTTTTTATTATTCCAATCCTTTTAAAATGTCTGCTGAATCTGGCTTTATTCTGCGGTTTTGATTGTTTGCTGTTTCTCATTTTGTCATGCTGCTATATTGCTTTTCTAATGTTTATCATAGTGATTATCTTATTATTTTTGTAAACCATCTTGAAAACATGTTCTTATAGGACACGGTATAATTTAAAATAAATAAGTGTAGTTATGTTATGATTAATAGTAAACTGCACATATACTCTGATCTTTGTTCAGGGAAATAAGATAAAATGAAGCTTGTAGAGCATGCTGTGGGAGGACTTGTTTCTGGAATTACTTGGTAAAGTTGTGGCGACATTCAACATCACAGATTTTAAACTGATAACTTCATTATGTGGAGATGATACTATATAAATCCCATGCATTTCAATATAACTTTGATATATTCATAATTTTAAACAAGAATAGATTTGCATATACATAAAACTTAATCCTCTAATAGTATAATGGTGAGTTGCCACAAAATATTTTCCTATGTCTTTCCAAACTATGCCCCAGGACAAATATGCTCTGTGATCTAAGTGAGTGTCAGCATCTACAGTATATATTTTGGCAGGTTGATCTACTTTCCCATGTTCCATTGGAGGAACAGGAACAGGATGGCTGTTGTTTTTAAATGCAGACCTTCACATCACTGTTGCTTTAACATTAATAAATTAATTAAAAGATTTTAACCGGTTTTTCAGGGCTTACTGCCCTCACAAGGCAGCTTACAAGATTACAAAACACATGAAAACACAGTTACAATTTAAAGACACGCAGAGAGCAGGAACTGCTGAAGATCTTTTTAGTCCCAGAACAAATTAGTTTTCAGGGTTGTTGTTTTTTCAGGTCAGCAAAGTCAGCAATGATGTTTTTGGCCTACAACTCCCAGCATTTCCCAGCCAGTGTAGCTGGCTGGGGCATGCTGGGAGTTGTAGGCCAAAAACATCTGGGGACCCAAGGTTGGAGAACACTGCCCTAGTACTTGCCAGCCTAATGGCTCTTGCTGGTGGGCCAGAGAGTAGGGCCTCTGATGATGATCTGAATGCTTGGGGAGGCCCATACAGGTGTACAGTCCTTCAGATAATGTGGTCTCAATCCATTTAGAGCTTTAATGGTCAAAAACAGCACCTTAAATTGGGCCCAGAAACAAATAGGCAGCCAATGTAAATGATACATAAGTGTAACATCAGCCAAGCACCTAGCTCCCACAAGCTGTCTAGCTGTTGTATTATGTACCAGTTGCAGTTTCAGAACTGTCTTTAAGGACAGCCCCTTGTAGAGCTCATTACAATAATCTAACCTGGGCATAAGTAAGGCATGTGTCACTGTGGCTAGGTCAGCTCTCTCTCTATAGGGCCACAGCTGTGGAACCAGACTAAGCTGGTAAAAAACATCCCTGCTAACTGATGCCACTCGTGCCTCTATAGACAGCCCCAAGTCAGCAGCACTCCCAGACTGAGTATCTGGACTTTCAGCAAGAGTGTGACCCCATCTAGAGTCAAATCTGAACCTCCATCCAGTTTAGTGGACTTCCCATCTCACAATACTTCTTTTGCCTTATCCAGATTACATGTAATCTCCTTAGCCTTCATTCGTCCTAATACTGTGCCCTGACACTTGTGTTAATTTTGTTCTGTTTAGCTTCAGAACCTATCCCAATTGGGTTCAAGACAAAAATTAAGAAAATTAGCATGGTGATAACATGAGAATAATTTGAAATTTTCTTTGCGATTACATTTTTAGTAGTGAAAGAGAATGTAATATAAATTTAAGATTAACTAAAAGGATTGCACTTGACAAAGCTGGCACTACAAATGTAGCAAGCAAGATAACAAACTGAGCTTTTAGCATTGTTATTTGGATAATATGACTCCTCCTCAACACCCTCCTTGCATTGTAAAGCTAAACTAAAACATGCTAAAATTTCCAACTTCCGTTCCCCTTAACTTCATCCTGCACAGTACTTGAATGTAAAAAGCTATGCTAAAGCATTGCTAATTTCTTCTAGGCATGTGAAGAATTAAACTCAAACCTACACAGTTAAATGTAGAAGCTAGAGTGGAAAAACCAAAGTCTAAAAGTGAAAATTAAGTGGTCTAAATAAATATGTTTCTGGCACTTAAGGGGTTAATTCTGGTTGCATCTGTTATAACAACATTGCATCAAGTCAAAAACCTTAAATCTAAATTTTGCACCCAGTTCTAGAACTTAAAATGTAATGGCACTTAAGGGGTTAACCAAACTTGGACTTAAAAAGGTTAACCAACTTTGGTTCCAGAATAGCTTAAAATCTGGGAATGATTCTAAGTCCCATTTTCCAGTCCCAAGTTCAGGGGAAAAAACACCCTTAAGTTCTAACTTCAGAAAGTAAAGGGTTAAAATTATTTGCAAGTTCTAAAGTCTAAGACTCTAAAGAGGTCTGTAGTTACCCAGATTCTTGGGGCCGGTGGTCCAAGGAAGATCAGAGTTGAAACAGTGAGAGAGAGAGCAAAGTGAAGCAGAAGAAAAGAGCCTCACTACCTGTGCGGCCAGAGGTGCCCCCCCCCAATAAGTGATGAAACAATCATCTTCCAGTCAAAAATGGAGTGCATGGGTGGTTAGACCACCTTCACCAATTAGAAGTGCGGTGTCTATCCCCCAACAAGCACACATTTTACGCCCGTGTGTTTTGGGAATATCTTCAGCATGATCACTGACAGGTTAATCTGAGACTTCCTGAAATGTAGCTAAAGGTCTACCAGCTGGGCATGTTATCTTGATTGATGCATTTCTCCCCGATACATCTTCCTTGAACTTTCAGTTATCTTCAGTCACATATGCAGTGGAGGCTGATGATGACGCCTATTTCAGTGGGGCTTCTAATCCATTGCAGCTTTTACTTGGAACTTTATAGGGGCTCTCCATGGTGATCCATGGTGGTGAACCTATTTTGGAGATGGAGTTCAGCACCATGGATAGCTCCTATAGAGCTTCAATGTATTAGGAGTCCCACCAATATAGGACACACCAGCCTCCCCTGCACATATGCCTTAATTCCTCCTCCGAATCGTTGTTCTGCTTGTTGTTATGACTCCCCAAACCAATAGGCATCAAATAAGGACAGTCTTCAGCATTTCTTATCAGGCAGACCCACAACATGAGATGCCTCCTAGTGGGCATCTGAGCATACATCAGTTCCCCCGTTCCTCCACTCATATCAGCAGCTCAGCTTGCCATGACCTTGCTGTTGCTCGGAAAAACCATTTGAAAAAGGCAGCTGCATTTTTTCTCATTTCTTTCAAAGTCCTCTAGGGCACAATCCTACGCCCCCCCCAACATTGTCTGGGGGAACACAGGATTATTTGGAGCCCCAGTTCCAAGGTCCTGTGACCTCGGAGCTAGGACTCCAAATGCCAAGCCCCCCCCCCCGCCCCCCTCACAGCCAGTCAGAAAGAACCATGCTGGCTGCCTCTCCGTGGTCACAAATCGGCCTTGGAGAGAAGGAAAAGGGGCATGCTGGGGGGCAGGGGAGGCGGCCAGGGCCAATGGCTGATGCTGTATCCAAGCGATGCCCTAACCTCCTTCCCTCCCCCTCTGCGGTGCTTCATCTAGACAGGCAAAAATGGCCATCTTGATGGGTTGCCATGTCATCCGAGCCAGGATGACACGGCCCATCATGGGTGCACCCAAACCACTACAGAGCCACTTGGCAACAGTGGCAAAAAACAACAACCTTGCTACTCTTGTCAAGTGGCTACTGCCATTGCCAGCTGCCCCCAAAGTACCCAAGCAGCACTTGAGGGCAGCTGGCAGAGGCGCTGCCCCCTCCCCCTGCCATGATTGTGAGCCATTTTGGGCTTGCCACATCTTTTTGGTCACTTAAAAAAAAAAAATTCTTCAGACTGAGGAAGCCAGCTGTCAAGCCAGCTTTTGTGGTCCCCCTTTTGACAGCTATGAGCTATGTCCAGGGTGTCCCAGCAGTACCTTGGAGGAGTTGCCCATGGTTTCCAAGTATTTTTTTTAAGAACGTTGTCCCTGCTAATTTTCGCAATTATATATTCTTGCCGCCCTTTCACAACTGCAGATGACCCCAGTTATGCAGAAGCAGCAATGGGGAACCTGGGGTGGGTAATGGGTAGGAGTGCTGCCTGCTGGCAAAGTCCAGAAGGTACCCACCCTGTCCAGTGCCCCCCCCCCAGGGGTGCAGATAAATTAATCTGCACTTTGGAAGCATTTGACAGCTGAAAGGAGGTGAGTTATCAAATGCTTCCAAAGCCCAGAATGCTCTTTGCTTGCAAGGGGGGGGGGCTTGTCCACCCTTTTCATAGCAGGATCCTCAGGTTTCTTTTGTGGGGGTGGGATCATGTGTCCCAAGTGTCCCCTCAGTTTTGCAAGTGTCCCTGAGATGCTAGCATCTCGGGAACACACAAAACTAGCTGGGATTCCCATGTTTGGGGGTAATTGCACCTTGACAGCTCAGCTGAGGAAAGGATACAGGTATATAGTATAATTACTTTGCTGCCCAAAAAGAGATTGTTAACCCCTTAGAAATCCCACGATTCCCACCTTAAAAATTGAGGTTTGCAGTTTGACAGCTCAGCTGAGCTGTCAAAGAGCAATTCACCCCATAAATGGGATCCCTCCTACTTTTGCATGTTCCCAAGACGCTAGCATCTCAAGGACACTTGCACAACTGAAAGGACACAGGACAGGAGCTCCCCCAAAAGCCCCTGAATATCCTAATGTGAAAGGGGTGAATGAACCCCCCCCCCTTTTGCAAGCAAGGATCACTCTGGGCTTTGGAAGCATTTGATAACTCGCCTTCTGTCAGCTGTCAAAGGCTTCCAAAGAGGGGATTAACCTACCTGCACCTCTGGGTGGGGCACTGGACAGGGCGGATACATGCTGGAGTTTGCCAGCCCAGCAGGCACCCCCCCCTGCCCATTACCCACCCCAGGTTCCCCAGTGCCACTCCCGCATAACTGCAGTCATCCACAATTGTGAAAGGGTGGCAAGAATTTTTTTTTAAAAAAATCACAATTAATTGTGAAAATAAGGGGGGAGGACAATTTTTTTTAAAAAAAAACCTTGCCAACCTCGGGCAGCCCCTTCAAGATACTCCTGGGGCACCTTGGAGCAACTGCTCATAGCTGTCGAAAGAGGGACCATGAAAGCACTCTTGACAGCTGGCTATCGCAGTCTGAATAATTTTTTTAAAGTGACTAAAAAGCCACGGCGAGCCCGAAACAGCTGGCAATTGCGGGGGAGGTGGACACCTCAGTGCTCCCTCAGTGTCCCCTAGGATACCCCATGGGAGGACCAAGGGGGGAGGAGGGAAAGGGCCTGCTGCTATCCACAATGTGCCTGCTCATCTGTCGGGCGCATCGGGGGTAGGGTGGCATATAGCTTGCTACGCAGTGTAGCTTATCATCTTGTGCAAACCTGCCCATATAAAAACCATTTACATAGAAAACCAATTTAAAACAATAAAAATTCCAGGACCTGTTAATACCTTATCATATGCTGTCAAATGCCTGGCACTAGAGGAAAGTCTTAACCTGGCGATGAAAGGATGACAATGTTGGTGCCAGGTGGATCACTGTGGAGAGCGTTCCATAACCTGGAGGGGGCACCACCAAAAAGTCCCTCTCCCTTGTTGCCATCCTCTGAGGCACTTGGAAGATGGCCTCAGATTACGATGGTAGTGTACAGGTAGGTTCATACTGGGAGATGCACTCATCAGGTATTAGTGTAGTCCAAAACTGCCTGGAGCTGACATAACACCACCCGCTCCAAGACCTTACTCAGAAATGGTAGATTTGAAAATGGGCAATACTTCTCCATAGCCAAGAGATCTAGACCTGGGCTGGGGTGCTTCCAGATGGAGCACTCCTAGCGCTACCAATCAAATGGTATTGTGCAGCTATTCTGGCTTTTCCTCAACAGATTTTCTCTGGTAAGAAAAAAGAAGGAAGAAGCAGTGGGAAAATATGGGAGGGTTGAAATGGAAGATGTCACTTGGACCCTCTGCAAAATTCCATGAATGAGGCAGGCTGCTTCCACAATAAAAGCCTTGTATATGAAGCACCTCTGGTTTCTTCAACAGTGGTTTTACTACTGCCTCCGTCAGGACCACCAAAACTATCCTATCCCTTAACGAGGCATTGGCCACTTCTGATATTCATATTGTAAGCCCAGCCCTAACAGATTTCATGAGTCTGGATGGAAATGGATTTAAAGAACAGGTAGGCCTCAGTCCTCCAAGGAGCATGTCAATATTCTCAGGCTGCGCAAGCTGAAATATATCCATAATAACAGGACCAGATGGTGCCATGGCCACACCCATTTCCAGTTCTGCCAAAACTGTGATATCCAAGTCAGATATGAACAATTTTATCTGCTAAATGTAAAACCAATTGATCTCAATGGACCTTCAAAGGTTCCAACTAGGAAGGAGTAATAATTGAGCAAAGGTTAAGCGATATGCAAACTCAGCATACAAAGCAATGTAGGTGAGTTCTAAGGGATTCTCCATATCAGTTTGCTGCTGCTGGTAGAATTCTCTTCTCCTGATACATGCATATGACTAGATCTGTGCCATCAGATGATATATCCAGTGGCTATCTACTCACAGATTTTCAGCTACATCCTGAACTAAGTATTCTTCAATTTGTTGAGTAGCATCCTTTCCATGAGTCAGCTCCAGATGCCTCTGCTGGGTGAACACTGAATTGTTTTATCCCAGAACGTGGTAACATTACATCAGTTTCATTAGTACTGTATTTTCTCAGTCTCAAATGTAGCATCCTCTTTGAAATCCAGCACATGACACATATAGGAGTGGTGAATCACAGAGAGCACATCACAGCAGTTCTCTAGAATTTACACTGTCCTCCTATTACCTTCCGATTCCATTTAGAGATATTTTTAAAATATGGTAAGTGGTATATAAATCTATTACCGGTAAATAAAATAAATAAAATTCTAGGTGCTGTCACCCCCCAACCTCCCCCCCCCACTTTAAACAACCTGGGGCTAAATTAGGCATGACACATGGTCGTTTGCATCTTTCCCTGATGCATTAAAAAACAACAAGTAGAACCAACCTTGGAAAGCTGCAAGAGTTTGAGTGGAGAAAAGCAGAGGATTTTAACTCACCCCTGGCAAGATTTTAACTCACCCCTGGCACGTTTCTCTCTGCTTTTCTTCCCATCTGTACATCTGAACAAATGATTGCATTTTCCACAGCAGGCTTGCCTCCCAAATTTTGTACATCTGGATAATACACACAGATAAATTTTCCCAGGGACTACCTGTGGAAACCCTTTCTTTTAGACCAGTGTTCTCCAACCTTGGGTCCCCAGATGTTTTTGGCCTACAACTCCCAGCATGTCCCAGCCAGTGTAGCTGGCTGGGGCATGCTGGGAGTTGTAGGCCAAAAACATCTGGGGACCCAAGGTTGGAGAACACTGTTTTAGACACTTGCTGTGAACCAAGACTGAGATTTTTTAAGATATGGTATTAGATCTTCTTATCTGTATCTGGCTTTGGTCATGAACATCAAGAGTCTGATATTTTAGTATATACTGTACCAGGTTTAGTGTCTATATCTAGGTATGTTTTGTATTCTTTTTTTATAAAAAAGAATTGTAACCCTTTCAGAGCCTTTGATTGCGATTGGTTTAGTTTCTAAGGTTCGGTCACCTCAACCTGACTAGCTCCATAATACTAAAGCTCCAAGGGCAGTATCCAATGGGCCGGCGCTCTGATGCAACTGATGTAGCGCTAGCGTAAGCCATCCCTAGCACAATGCCAATGGCATAAGCCGGGGAAACTCTCCAGACCAGCTTATGCTATTGGCGTTGTGCTAGAGCACTGCTATCAACTGTGTAAGCACAGCAGCCCTGCTGGATACAGCCCCAAAGCTCCCCACTCCCACCGTGGCGATGTGTATGCATGTGTTCAATTACATGTGAAGGAACCGTGTCAGGGCCAAAGGAGACATTATTTTAAATCTATACCTAGCAGTCACACCTTTTATTCATTTTTACTCTAGATTAGGCACAGGAGGCCCAGTCCAGATCTTAAAAGCTCTCATGCCCCATGCTAGCGTCATTGGGCCCCCTGTGCTTACTCTAGAATAAAAATGGGCGGGGGGAAGAAGATGATATAGCTGTTAGGTACAGATTTAAATTAATGTTTTTGACCCTCACATAAGTAGTCAGTTGTGCATTCTCTGTCGCATAGAAAGGATGGTCTCCTTCTACCTACATTTGAATGAGTTTTGAAGACCACATTTGCCCACTCTTGTGTGCGGTAAGTTTTCAATCCTTCCACTCATTGGCTAAAACAACCTTTTTACAAATCCTGATTAGATGAATGTGACATCACCTGTGTCTTGCCCTAGTGAATATTTCCAGAGTCTGAGCATAGCAGTTGCAGGTTCAAGGGTACAAGAGTTCCAAGGGGGTCAGCACAAACAGGGATCAGACAAGAGGCAAGGTCTCAACAGTCTAGGTCACAGGCAAACAGATTCCAAGTCAACACAGCAGACAAGGAGCAGGCAGAAGGAGAGTCAGACTTCAGTCCAGAAGCACTCACATCAGGAATCAAGGGCCACTGGATTCAAGAAGGTCTGATCAACATTGTTTCCACAACTACCAACTTTATTGTATGCCTGCGAAACATGGACTATCTATAAACGTCACTTCCACCTCCTTGTAAGATTTCATCAACGTTGCCTCCGGAAAATCCTGCGAATTACTTGGGAAGATAGGCGAACAAATGTCAGTGTACTGGAAGAAGCAAAGACTACTAGTGTTGAAAAAATGATCCTTCAACGCCAACTTCAGTGGACCGGTCATGTTGTTCGAATGCCTGACTGCCGTCTCCCAAAGCAGTTATTTTATTCCCAACTCAAGGATGGAAAGCGGAATATCGGTGGTCAATATAAGTGGTTTAAAGATGTTCGTAAGGCTAATCTAAAAAAATGCAATATAAACATCGAAAACTGGGAAGCTCTGGCCCATGAACGATCTAAATGGAGGTTGGCCTTTCCCTAAGGTTCCATGGACTTTGAAGAAGCCCGAGTGCAAGGTGAAAGGGAGAAACGTGCTAAGCGAAAAGCACCTCAAACAAATCCTTTACAGGACAATCTTCCATCTGGTAACCTGTGTCCTCACTGTGGGAAGCTGTGTGGATCTAGAATTGGCCTCCACAGTCACTTACGGACCCATCGCTAGAGTCTACACAATCCTCTTTAGAATTTCCTCCTTTTATCCTGGAAGACAATCTTACTCGGTCACGAGTGATCACCTGATGATGATGATGATGACGACGACGACACTGCTGTTTTTATGCAGAGGCTGTCAGGGCCACACCCAAGCTTCAGCTGTGAGCTGTTAGTGACTGCAGCTGATGAGCAAGCCTCCTACCTGTGAATAGACCTTTTCTCACAAGGATGCCTCTGGCTCAGTCTAGCACTCCTTCTGAGTTCCTGTCCTTTCAGGCAGCATCTCTGCCAAGGGCTTGGGGATTTCACAGTAGTCACCCATGAGGGCCTCAGCTCCTCCTGGTCTACTGGCAGATCCTGGGCATTGCTGGTGGTGGGTGGTTCCTGGTCCTCCAGCTCTTCCTCCAAGGAGGAGTCTTCCAGTGGGGGCATGACAGGAGATACAAATAAGTCTATTAGCAGATCTGGGCACATTTTTTTTGGTCTGGGGAGATCCCAGTTAGAACTTCCTAAACCATCGGGGTTGAGTCATGGACAGTGATCTGGAGAGAGTCGGGAGCTGAAGAACTTGGAGCCAGAACCAAAGAGCAGGTTCAGAGGACAAATCAGGAGGCAGAACCATTGAACAACTCAGGACTGAGAGCAAGACTAGAGCTCAGGTAGACCTGCTGCTCAAGCAAGGCACAGCTGTAAAAGGACATACATCTTTTATACTCCTTCCTGCCCAGGAGGAACTAATCACAGGTGGATCCAGGCCAGAACTGGAAGGTTGTTCCCTGAGAGGCTGCAGTTACATGGTTCACCACATGAAGGTCAGCAATTTTTGACTGTACTTATCCCAGGGTGCACCACACCTTTACAGGTCTGGCTTGTTGGGGTAGGGGATGATGGAATGTGCAGACCTTCACTGGAAGCTGGAGCATGAACATTTTTCTGCAGGCTTTCAGGACTGATCATCAGAACCATAGCCTTCCCAATTGATGAGGTAGTGTAGTCACCCTCAGATCTTCTTAGAGTTCGAGGCCTGGCACATTTGGTATCCCACATGACCTCGGCCTAGGACAGGAGGTGGAGGTTGCAGCATGTGCCCAGGGAAGGGTTAGCATGGTACGGTGTCAACTGAGGGTCAAATTACACAGTACATTGAGTAGCGTGTAGCTGAGGACAATCTATCTTCTTGTTTACTCTAAGTGTGTGTGGCTCCCCTTCCTGTGCATTGGGAGAGGATTAAACCTTACCCTCTCACATCATTTCCCCCCAAAATCCGCCTTCTGTGTGTGGGTGTGGGGGGGGGTGTTAAAAAAAAAGCCTCCCATGGAAACATTTTTTTAACCCCTGTGCAGGGGGTTGGGGGTTGGGGGGAAAGTTGTCTGTGTGGGAAAGTTTAATCCTCCCTTCCTGTTCCTGCTGCATGGTGGTCTCAATCCAAATTGGGTCCATGTGCACATACTCTGCAGCAGGGCTCTCCAACCTTGGGTCCCCAGATGTTGCTGGACTACAGCTCCCAGAATCCCTTGCCATTAGCCATGCTGGCTGGGTAGGCTGGGAGCTGTAGGCCAGCAACATCTGGGGACCCAAGGTTGGAGAGCCCTGTCCTAGTTCCTGGTATTAAGATTGCCTACAGAGCTGACATCTATTTGATGTCAAGGTGAAGGAAACGAAATAATTAAAAGAAAAAGAAACCTGCAAGAGATTCCAGCCAGGCACGTAGGCAGATTGCCAGGGTCAGGACTAATACTAAAAGAATGTAGTCAATGGCTGGTAATCTGTGGCAATAACTGACAATGGCCATCAATGGCTGTTGTTGACTCACAAATGTTGAGGTGTTTTGTTGTCTCACCCTGCCTACGTGACCAAGATAAGATAATACCTAGCAGCTGCTTGATTGTAAGATCATCTTCCTGTCTCCTTGTAAGGAAATCCCCCTCCCCTAAAGCAAACCCCCTTTTGTCTTGACCTTGCTGACCAATGTAAGAACTGTTGCCAAATGACCAGACTTAGGTATGCTATAAAAGTGGTTATAAAAGCCCCGCCCGGGGTTCTGCTTTGCGACACAGTCCGCAGGACCAATTGTGCACAATAAACCTTTTCCCAATAACCCGAGTTGGTCCTCGTTGTCCTTATCTGAGTTAAAGGGTGACCACTTCATCTGGCGACCACGAAGGGACAGCGAGGAAGCTTTGCAGCTTGCTCGGGGCACAGCCCACCGCTGCCCCCTAAGGAGAGGCCTTGCGGAGCTCCCAGCTCACATCACAGCACTTGGCTGTGAGGGAATCCGAACAGGGGACCTGACGGAGCAGCGGTCGGACAATGACTCCAAGAACCAACAAAACTCGGTGTGGAGTCCTGAGAAAAACAGATCCTAAGGGACCTTCGGGTGGCCCTAGAGGACAAATTCCCAGGATAATTGGATGATTGATATGTTTAAACAGAAGTGAGATTTCAAAAGGGCTACCTTAAGCCGTCCGAAGTAAGTTCATCAGACAAAAAGTGCTTCTTCAACCAGACCAGGACCAAGGGGGCCGGACCGGCGGAACAGGCGAGTATACTCTAGGGTTCCTAGAGGAGAGAATAGGAACAAAGGGGAGGAGGATTGGCCATCCTCTGGGGATTGGACCTACGAGGCAGCTGAAAAAGGCTGAACTGGTCCGCTCCCTTTTGGGTAAAGGAATAAGGGATTGGACCTACGAGGCAGTTGAAAAAGGCTGAACTGGTCTGCTCCCTTTTGGTAAAGGAATACAAGAGATTTCATAGATTTCATAGATCATAGAGTTGGAAGGAGCCTACAAGGCTATCGAGTCCAACCCCCTGCTCAATGCAGGAAACTAGAGGAGGGGTCTCCCATCCAAGTAACAACCAGGCTTGTCTCGGGAGGGAATGTATTGGTATGTGTGGTGAAGTGTGAATGCCGCTGCAGTTCCCGTAGGTGACCGTGGAACGTCCGGGGCCGCGGGTCAGCGGAGCGTGTGTGTGTGAAATCCCTTAACGTCTAACAGGAGAGACCCCTTACTCTCCTGGCCGTACCCCACCCTTCTGTTTCTGTCCTTGTTGTTGGTCTTAGAATTAAGAGAATGGGGGGGGGGGGAAACAGCGTCCCAAGGACACAGCTTCAATGCTTGGAAAGGAATTTCAAAGCAGGGTTCGGGAGAGACTACGGGCGAAAACTTGAACACCAAACTCTCTGGACCCTGTGCGAGGTAGAGTGGCCATCCATGGGAGTGGGGTGGCCAGCACAAGGCTCCTTCGACCTCAATATCATTGAGCAAGTACACCAAAAGGTGACTCAGACTCCAGGAGGACATCCAGACCAATACTCCTACATAGACCAGTGGCAACAAAATGTAAAAGAAACCCGCCCCATGGTTAAAAAGGAGTGCAAGATGGAGGCGGCACACATAATGGTTGCCCGGAAAGGGACCCTGCCCTGGCCCAGAAAAGAGGAACGCGCCAGACCAAAAGAAAGGCAGAAGAAGAAGAAGAAAACAAATAAGTGAGTGCAGCTGTCCCTTTAAAGTAAAACCTCTGCCTGCTCGCCCAGTTGCCTAGGAAAGAAAAGCACAGACTAACTAATCGCATTCCTAATAGAATAGAAGTCAAACACAAGATCTAAGAATGGCAAGAAGTACTCAAAGAACCCTGTGTTGTGTTAAAGAAATACAACTACAACAAAAATGTTTGTGAGCTTTTTTTGCAAAGAGTTCCTGAGCATACACAAAGTTTTGGTGCCTTTTGGAGTCTCCACCAGTCCTGTGTTTAGTGAAAAAAGAGAGAGTGTGCTCCTAACCAAAGCACATACCTCCTCAGATCTGAACTAGAGGCGAGGTCCCAAAATGAAAAGATATATATATATATATATATATATATATATATTTGTTATAGCTGCTAGCAAAATCAAACAGTTCTCCAAGGAAATGGGCAAAAATGAATTGAAATATCTCCTTTTCATTTTCTTCTGGTTCTTGATTATTGCATTGTGTTATTGATATTGTGTTATTGATATTGTTGTTAAAAGATTTAAGATTTAGAAAAGAAGGAAACCTTCAATAAGGGTAGTATACATTGTGAGAGTTGGACTGACCCGGGTTCAAAAGCTCCCCTAGCCAGTGACCCTCAGTCCCAGTCACGCAAGCGGAAGGAGGAGATAACAGCAGTTAATAAAGATTAAAGAGTTTATTTGTAAGACCCAATTACATGGGATTAAGGCAATCAATGCATCTCTACTCACTACATCATTGCAGACTCAAACCCACTACCCCAGTGGTAAGGCTAGATGAAGTGAAGTCCAAGACAATACATGTCGAGACGAACAAGCAGCAGAGAGAGATGAAGAGGAATGACGGAATGGACTGAAGCTATCAGCAAGTGTGCCAGCTTATATACCCCAGACCCTGCACCTATAAATAGGACATTACTCACCCAGTCGTAACCTATTCATCAACATGTTTACTGCTTCAAACCTGTTCAAGGCTGCTGAGTCACAGCACCTCGAGACCATGTCTCCTGACCAAAGACCTTCTGTACTTGAACTCAAGTAACACCCACCAGGTCAGGTGATAATCTCGATGTCAGGTGGTAATCTCATTCTGCCTATGCAAAACCTAACATCCCCCTGCTTTTGCATTTGCGCAGAACGTGGTTATTTACCTCATACAACAGCAACAGCGTTGTTGACATCTGATGCTGTTCCTTCATCTATGGACTTTGATAAAAAAACTTCTTTTGCAGGAATGACTTTACCTGCCAGAAATTTGAACCACCATCAAATCACTTCTGATGTATCCCTCCTCATGACACAGTTTTATTTGCAAACCCAAAACGTTGTGTATTGCTATCTGCCTGCAGCATAGCAATCCTGCCTTGGTTTCCTGAAAAAACTGTAATAGGTTTTTCACATCAATCCCAGCATCATTTAAACATTTTTAACAATTTAAACTATTTAAACAAATGCATTCACTATTCAAGCTTTACAATAGCGTAATAGCACAATACATAATACAATGCATTCAGTTCAATTTCAGTTGAACTCTAACTTCTAGCTGATTGTTTCTACAAAATCAATCAAACAAAGTATGATTATAAAATAACAAACTTCAGGTGTGTTCTTGTTGTTCTTACTATCACAACCACAACTGGCATTTCTGTGAATCTGTAAGCCACCTGTGCTCTGACTTGTAACTCTTAGTCTGAAGTGTGATGTTCCCTCCAGATAACACTCAACTCCTTTTCAGAGCTCTCCAAGCATGTTCTGTTGGTCTAACAGTCTGCCTATCACACTGACAGCAATATCTGGCCTTGTTGCTTGTACAGTAAAGCTCAACAGCCCAATGCTTCCGTGTAGCATTCAAACTGCTTTTCCATCAGCATGTGCTTGAAAATCCCCAATTATTTGGAGTCTCTCACTGAGTTAACTATCTCCTAATTCTCAATCACATCCATGATATTTCTCTGGTTTGTTGCAGTAAGATACTGCCCTCTTGGTTCTCTTTCAACCTCTATTTACAAATAAACAGTTGATCCACCACCAAGCAGTTTCAATTCAATGAAATTCCAAACCCTGGATCAATTATATCATATTGCTTTTATCTGTCCAGAAAAAACAATAGATCACCCATCTAAACAAAGTACATACAGTCTATGTCCCTGTTCCTCCTGTTTAACAAACAAACATTGATCTGCCTCTCTGTGCAGATCTCAATTCAGCAATGTTTGAGTTCAAAACAGAATTCCAGCCTCCAGCTGATTCTAGCTTTCCTAAAGAAAATTTCAGACAGTTTTCCAAAGACTTCCTCTCATTTAAAATGCTTATGTTCCAATATTTCCCTGTGAAATATTCATACATCTCACATTCTTAAACATCAGTCTAACTGTTTCCAAAGCAAATTGTTGTTGCACTCATTCATGATTATCCTGCTCCTTTTAACTAAAGCAAAAATCACAAGCAACCAATCTTGCTATTTGTCATGTAACCTTTTCCAATCTGGTTAGTTTTCACTTAAAAATCTATCTGGTAACAATGAGTTCCATGAACTGCTGTTTGTTTCACCAGCTTCCATGTTTTGTTCTTTATCCAAAGAATTCAACTCAGCTTGCATAGCCTGAAGCTATGGTTCAGCTTCCTTAACAGATAATTTTTTTCACCTCTTTGAAATTTTGAAGTTTCAAATGGTTTTTCCCTGCAAATTCATCCTGATATCTCACAGGTTGTTTGACTCACCTGTTCCTTACCTCATCAGTTATCAGGTTCTTGTTCCAATGAAATTTGCACCAATGATGAACAATCATTTGTTTAGTCTCCACTAAACCAAATGTGTATCAAAGTTTGTCAAATTTACCTGACTGTCTTTCAGCAAATGTTTTTCTATTCTGACTCTGAACTTGATGCATCCCCTGCATTAACAGAATTAATTTTGAAAAATGATCTCACATTTTCATTTAGCATTATACTTAACACTTCTGGATAATCTCACTATCCAAGTGTTGTTCATGTAAAACACAATATTCTCATTTCTAGAAAAATCTCATGTAAGCTCCCTTACAGATTTCTTCTAACTTTGAGGTGTATGTACCTACATATCAGATCCAAGATCCTGAAATGTTTCTCCAGAAGATTCCTCCTTCTACACTACTTTCTATAAGGTGTACAGTTCATCACACAGAACTAAAACTTCTATCATGTACATAATCAAAACATTTAAGAGCTTCTACCCAAACCTCATTATCCAAATTATTATCACCTCTTCTGAGTGTTTGTTTACTCTTCCACACAATCCATGTGTTCAATATCACATCCTGTTAGAAAGTCATCAAAGCATGCACTGAATTGAACTTCCCCATATCTCAAAAGAAATAGGTAACATGGGTAATATGCTTGTTTCCCATCCAAGCACAAAACACCTTGACTCTGTTCAAAACTCCAGCTTTCTATCTAACATGTACACAACCTGTACCTCGTGTATTGATCAATTGACATCATGAAATAACGTGCCTTTCCTCTAAAGACCATCAGAGTATCCACAAGATCACCAAGAACAAATTGAATGAAATGAACTGGTTTTTTTTTTTCAGCTTGCCTTCCAGTTTACCTGTTGAAGCTAGCATCCCTTGTTTATGTGCACAAAATTACCTTTCATGTGAAAATTACAATTTCCAAATGCTTTCCCCACCAACAGTTTGCATTTTCTTTCACAAGCCTGTGAATCTAAATGATCAAACATTCATGTGATATGCATGCATGTACATGTCATACATATAAGCATTTAACCTTTTTATAGTTGCAACAGTACAACTTTCCATTTCTTTATTACACCATTATAGTATAAAAGAAATAATCCATCTCTTAGCTTTGCCATATAAACATACCTACTAATTCAGTATTTTACATTTTGCTACAGAAAATCCACAATATACTCAAGTCATATATACATTCAGTACATTTCCTGACATTTCAGAGCATATATTACACTTTCTTGAGTCCAAGTTATCCAACTTTTCAAGAAATACAGTTTCAAAAAACATGACTGTTAAACCCTGACCATTTGCATAGTCCTCTTCCTGTTTATTCATGTCCAACACAGAAAGCTTCGTTTAAACAATCCACTGTTTTCTGCTCACAACAAAATAATGTGCATTTTGTTATGTCCTGGGTTAAAACATAAAGTTTTTCCTTCAGCAGCACCCCTGCTGATTTCAAGCTCCTTCTTCTGTGATCCCACATGAAGAAAATGAAGAACAGCTTCTCATTTTAAGCACAGCTTTCTCTGTTCAAAACTGCCGCGCTGCTTTTCTCCTGCTGTAAAACCACGCCTCCGCTGGTTTGATACAGCCTCCGTGTAGTATCAAGTTTCCCATGATACGTTCCTGTCACACATGACTTTGCTGCGACATGACGCTCCAGACGCTTTACCCACGTCAGACGTAATCCACGCATTTGTAATCCAAGCCACTTGTTGATATAATGCAAAAGATAGCTGATCCGCTGCTGTGTGAAGAAAGCAAACTATAAATGAAATATGATCCTCCTGCCTGTAGCCTTGACTCAAATGAGTTGACACACAGAGCCTCCTGAAGATTATTTCTTTGCCCGATACAGCTTCTTGACAATCACTCCAGCAAGCTGTGGAATACGAAATCCTTGTGTCCAGCATTGTTGACTGTTCAGGCTGGTAGCTGCCCGAACCGGCACCCACGTTCACAGTCTGTAGCCTTGGATTTTGCCAAGCCTGGCACCTCCGTTTCAGCTGCTTTCAAAACGAAAAATCCTCCGTCTCTCTGTTTCAGCATTTTTGTTGTGCTGCATTCCAAGCCGCTGTTATCAGCACCAGCTTTAGCAACAATCCTTCGCCTTCCCCGGTTTATTTACAAACCGTTCTTACAAATAGTAAACAAATTCCTTTAACTCTATAACTGCTGAATTTTTCCAAACTGCGTTCTGTGGCTTATCTGTCCATCTGAGATAACCATCAGATCGTTATCTGGGCCCATAACCGATGTGAGAGCTGGACTGACTCGGGTTCAAAAGCTCCCCTAGCCAATGACCCTCAGTCCCAGTCACGCAAGCGGAAGGAGGAGATAACAGCAGTTAATAAAGATTAAAGAGTTTATTTGTAAGACCCAATTACATGGGATTAAGGCAATCAATGCATCTCTACTCACTACATCATTGCAGACTCAAACCCACTACCCCAGTGGTAAGGCTAGATGAAGTGAAGTCCAAGACAATACATGTCGAGACGAACAAGCAGCAGAGAGAGATGAAGAGGAATGACGGAATGGACTGAAGCTATCAGCAAGTGTGCCAGCTTATATACCCCAGACCCTGCACCTATAAATAGGACATTACTCACCCAGTCGTAACCTATTCATCAACATGTTTACTGCTTCAAACCTGTTCAAGGCTGCTGAGTCACAGCACCTCGAGACCATGTCTCCTGACCAAAGACCTTCTGTACTTGAACTCAAGTAACACCCACCAGGTCAGGTGATAATCTCGATGTCAGGTGGTAATCTCATTCTGCCTATGCAAAACCTAACATACATGTGCGTGTGAAAATGTCTGTGTGTGCATGAATGTTATTAGATTTATGAGCTGTTGAAAGACAGACAGGCCCATCTCTCTCTCCTTCGCTTATTAGAATTCATAAGCTGTTGAAGCTGGGGATTGTGGGTTCGAGTCCCACCAGAGTCAACAGACAGGGACACCCCCCCTTCTTTCCAAACCTCCCTGCTGATGAATGCATATGAGTCACTGAACAAGATCTAGGACTGAATCAGGTCAAGACGCCCTGATCTCTGTTGCGGCAGAGTTTCAAAAGCAAGTGGGCCTGATTGAACCCCCCCTCCCATGATCCAGTGACATGCGAATGTTGTGTGCCTGCTTGTAAATTAAACCAAAACACTACACACACACAGAGTGAAGAGCTCAAAAAGGTAGAATTCTGTGCCACAGTAAATCATGGGTGGGAACCAAAATGCTCCAAAAGGGGGACCTTTAGCAATAGTACTCCAAGAATTCGCCTCTTTACCTAGAAGTAAGACTTTGTCAAAAACATGGTGGCAAGCTCTTTGTACTGAGGAGGAATGGCCATGCATAAAGAGAAGTACTTGGCCCAAAAATGGGTCCTGAGAAAAACAGATCCTAAAGGACCTTCGGGTGGCCCTAGAGGACAAATTCCCAGGATAATTGGATGATTGAAATGTTTAAACAGAAGTGAGATTTCAAAAGGGTTACCTTAAGCTGTCCGAAGTAAGTTCATCAGACAAAAAGTGCTTCTTCAACCAGATACTCGTAAATGGTAAATGATGCTTTAAGAACTCAAGCAATTAAAAACATTTAAAGAATGCTTGCAGTTGTCAGCAGAATCTCCAGCACAATTTCTGTACCGGTGAAAACAACAAATCCGCTTGTTTAAAGGGGTAGATCCTGAGGGCCAAGCAAAATGAGCCTTTAGTGATATCCATTTGTAAAACATTCTCAAAGGGGGAAGAAAAACACGTAAATGAGATTCTGGCTACTGCAAGCCATGTGTGTAGCCAAAAAGAAAAAAGAAGGTTTATGTTCAAGTAAAATGTTTATTCTTCCAAGTGGGGATAGTTGATTGTGTAAATTGAAAAGATTTTTATTTTGTTTTGGGTGTGTGTTGAATCTCTGAAGTAAGCAAAGAGGGGGGGGAGTTGCTCTTGGTTATGCAATTGCGAGGTTGCTTCCTCTTGTATGGCAAAAGCAACTGGAGATGTGAGAAGATTAAGGTAGCAGCCACGAATTGCAAAGATTTTAAGGTAGAAAAGGTTGAGAAAAAAGTTTCTCCGTTGCACCTCGAAAACAAACAAACAAATAAAAACTCTCAAGTGACTGCAGGTTTCCTGGTATGCAAGAATTGGCCAATCATGCTCCCAGAGAATCAGCAGCTAACCACTAGAGCGAAAAACAATACTAAAGTGTTTTTTAAAAAATTGTCATTGAGAGAGTTTGAGTATTGAGAGTGCAGGTTTTCTGAGCATAAGCAAAGTGTTAGTACCTTTTGAGAATTAAACTGTGTTAGCTTTAAAAGGTCAGAAAGAGTTTGCCCCTGATCAAGGCAGGTTTTTTCTCTGAGACTACAGCTGATGCAAGATATGCTCAAAAAGAAATGGTTACCGTATTTTTCGCTCCATAAGACGCACCCCCCCCCAAAAAAAAAACTAGGTGGAAATGTCTGTACGTCCTATGGAGTGAATACAGTAAAAAAAAATTTTTTTTTACTTTCCTCTGCTGGTCCGGAACAGTGGAGGACTCCTGGGCAGGGCGGGGGAAGCCCCCGCCTCTCAGCTGATTCCCGCCGAACAGCTGATTTTTTAATATATATATATATATATATATATTTATATTTACTTTCCTCTGCTGGTCCGGAAGAGTGGAGGACTCCTGGGCAGGGCGGGGGAAGCCCCCGCCTCTCAGCTGATTCCCCGTGGAACAGCTGATTTAAAAAAAAAAAATTATTATTATTATTATTATCATTATTATTATTATTTACTTTCTTCTGCTGGCCCAGAACAGCGGAGGACTCCTGGGCAGGGCGGGGGAAGCCCCCGCCTCTCAGCTGATTCCCCGTGGAACAGCTGATTTAATAATAATAATAATAATTATTATTATTATTATTATTATTTATTTATTTATTTATTTTACTTTCCTCTGCTGGTCCGGAAGAGCGGAGGATTCCTGGGCAGGGCGGGGGAAGCCCCCGCCTCTCAGCTGATTCCCCGTGGAACAGCTGATTAAAAAAAAAATAAAATTATTATTATTATTATTATTATTTATTTTTACTTTCCTCTGCTGGTCCGGAAGAGCGGAGGACTCCTGGGCAGGGCGGGGGAAGCCCCCGTCTCTCAGCTGATTCCCCGTGGAACAGCAGATTTTTTAAAAAATAAAATTATTATTATTATTATTATCATTATTATTATTATTTACTTTCCTCTGCTGGTCCGGAAGAGCGGAGGACTCCTGGGCAGGGCGGGGGAAGCCCCCGCCTCTCAGCTGATTCCCCGTGGAACAGCTGATTTAAAAAAAAATAAAATTATTATTATTATTATTATTATTATTATTTATTTTTACTTTCCTCTGCTGGTCCGGAAGAGCGGAGGACTCCTGGGCAGGGTGGGGGAAGCCCCCACCTCTCAGCTGATTCCCCGTGGAACAGCTGATTTTTAAAAAACATTTATTATTATTATTATTATTATTATTATTATTAAACTTTCCTCTGCTGGTCCGGAAGAGCGGTGGACTCCTGGGCAGGGCAGGGAATCCCCGCCTCTCAGCTGATTCCCCACGGAACAGCTGATTTAAAAAAAAATTTTTTTTTTTTTGGGTACCATACGGTAAATGCGTCTTATGGAGCAAAAAATACGGTAACTATTTTTCACAGTGGATTCAAGAGCTTCCAATGAGTGGAGCCAAAAGGTTTTTGAAAAGAAAGAAAAGAAATAATTATTTAAAAGCGGTAGAGCAGCCAATGTCTTATTCAGGTCCTTTCCAGCCAGAGGACACAGCCCTGCCAAGTGCCAAGCCCTGTCATCATCCTCTGGCTCAGAGGATGAATCCCCAGCAGAAATTCCATCTCCCCAGTCAAGCTACAAAATCAGGTGAGGGCCCTTTAACAATCCGATCAGCTCCTCTAGGAGAAGCAGAGCCGACCACAATACAGGTCTTGTCAGTCTCAGGGATGTTGAAGAGTCCTTGGTCTCGAGTCTCGAGTTGAGTCACGAGTCTTTGGACCCGAGTCTCGAGTCCGAGTCCGAGTCCTTGGTCCAAAATGGTGACTCACGAGTCACGAGTCACGAGTCACTCCCAAAGCTGACTCCACGAGTCCCTATTAAAATCAATGGGGTTTTTCCCCAACAAAATAAGGCTACTTCAGATGTGTGGTTTAAATAAATTCTAGGCACAAGTGTGCCTTTTTATTTCAAAACTCTGCAACTGATTTTAGCAAGAACAGACCAGGCAGAAAAACCCAAAATAACCAGGCAGGCAGAGGAGGCAGGGAACCCCAAAGCAGGCAGGCAGAGGCCTTTGTCTTGGACAATTCAACTGTTGAACTGGTCAAGAAGAGACCAGGCAGGCAGAGGAGGCTGGGAACCCCAGGCAGGCAGGCAGGCAGAGGCAGCCAAACCCAAAATGTCTGAAAGGTTGCATTTTAGAAAAATGATTTTAAAAAATAAAGTTGCTGTACTTTCTAAAACTTATTCATGTTGCATTTGAGGAACATGATTTTTTCTAAATGTTTGGCCCCCATTCTGGAACGGTGAGATCTCATCACAATTCCACCCTCACTGAACACCCGCTCCACTGGTGATGAACTTGCTGGAACCAGAAACACACTCAGAGCAGCCACACAGAGTAATCTCAGGTCCTTCTTCTGCCGCTCCCAAGTATGCAACACATCAATCAAAATAAATCTTGACACACTGTTGGGGCTGCACTCCTGGTAGCCGTCCATAGTGGCCGAGCAGCGGCACACCTCGCTTCCCTGCGCTCTTCGCCGGCAATCACACTCCTCTCCACTCCTTCTGGCACAGCCCAGGGATGTTGAAGAGTCCTTGGTCTCGAGTCCCGAGTCGAGTCGAGTCTCGAGTCCCATTAAAAATATTGGGACTCGAGTCCGAGTCGAGTCAGAGGGGGGACTCAGTCCGACTCACGAGTCGAGTCCTCGAGTCCGAGTCCCCATCCATGGTCAGTCTACATAAGGCTTCAGTTGGCTTTAGCTCCCTGCTGAGACAACACCCTCCAGTTGTTCTAGTAGGAGAGAGTTCCAGCCAGCAGGATTCACTTGGGGCTATACAAGGTCCTATTTCCTTCCTGCCTTGATCTGACTGCCATCAGACACTATCAGCTTCCCCCGGGAGTCTCAAGGAACTACAGATACATGCATGCATCCCATGTTATTATTTTATGTGTTACATTTATAGCCTATCTTTCACCCAAAGAACTCAATGCAGTGTACATAGTTCCTACTCTCCATTTTATCCTTACTCTTGTGGGGTCAACTGAGATGAGAGGCAGTGACTGGCCCAAGGGGAGCTGGCAAGCTTCATGGCAGAATGGGGCATTGATTGAACCTGGGCCTCCCCGATCTTAAGCGACCACTCTACCCACTACATCACTCAGGCTCTACTAGAGTTAATCCTACCCACTGTCTGCATGCAAAATTACACTGTGAGCACCAGCACCTGCTGACTGTGGCGTTATTATATCAAAGGATATAGCATACCACTTGATTTCTCATCACATAAAGATTTGCAGCTGAATATGTGAACTGTAAACGGATTATAGTGGTACTGAACACATGCTTTGCAGAAATCCCAGGCCCAACCCCTGGCATATCGCGGTAGCACTGGGAAAGATCCCTGCCTGAAACCCTGGAGAGCTACTGCCACTCAGTGCAGAGTAGACAGTACTGAGCTAGGTGGACAAAATAGTCTGACTCAGTATAAGGTCATGTCTTATGTATTATCCATCAGTCATTTATGCAAGTCACCACTAGGTGCTGTAGTGTTGACCGTGTACGTATTTGTCAACCAAACTTTTGACTCCTTGGATCATTTGGTGTTTCTTAATTATTTTAAGCATAACTGGTGTTGCAGAGTCCATTTCCTGGCACGAAGTTTGCTCGTGATATCTTGAGGAAGTTAATCTCTGAAAACTGATATAGGCCCTTTCTAGCCTGTTTCTGTCACTGATCTCCATTTAAACAGAAAGCAGAAAAAAGTTTAAGTGAAATGCCAAAAAACATATAAAAAGTGTGAAGAGAATATTAACAGTTTGGCCATCCCAAAGTTATGTTCAAAGAAAAAGTAACCTTAACTCTGCCCCCTGCCTTTGTTTGCATTCGGTAACCTCATTACCTGAACACCTCCTGAGCACTTATTGTGTGCCTACCATGGATTCCACTGCATTCACGAAGAATAATAGCTTGATGCCTGGATTCCTCCTTTATTCTTTTCCATTATTGCTACTATGTTGTTGTTGTTGTTTTAAATTTCATCTCAGATTTCCAGCACAGGGGAGCTAAGTGTTTTAGCCTGCAGGCCTCTGTTTTGAATTTCACACATTCTCTAGGTGGCAGGAAATTTAATTCAGGTTTAGCATCTGAAAAATATGCAGGCAGGAGCTGCTACGCTGTATTTTTCTAGTATCATATTTGAAAAGAGACTTTCACAGCACAAAGCCCTACACAAATCTGAGTGCCAATACCTGTTTGGAGAAGTATCGGGAGAGTGGGAAGACGTCCCTTCAGGGAAGCCTCACAATTAGTTTGCCACCTGAATACAGTTGCGCAGACAAAAACAATCACTAAACACTCATAGAATATTGTATTATAAAAGGAAGAATAAATAATGTTAATATAACAATTATGCAATTAAAGCTTTCAAAAGCCAACTATTCAAGTACCAGCATTTCTGATCTCATTGTATCATACACATAAAATGGTCAGTGTCATTAAACAAAATAGGATGTTTATGCTTGCAACACTGAAAGCTCTCTTGCCCCACAAACCTACCCCAAATTCATGCCCCAGTTCTCTTCTACTAGAGCTCAGCCCTACCTACCCTTTTAATAGTTCCTTGTGCACTGCAATGATCTTTCTTTAAAATCCAGATCAATCCATTGGAAGATGCCTCCTCATACTCTTTTCCTCAGGGATTTAAATAAATAAATATTCCACAGCCCAATCCTATGCATGTTTACAAGTCAAAACTAAGTCCCAGTGTGAAGGAAGTCTGCAGAGGATTGTAGCCAGTGCTCCAATTGGGGTGGAAAGAATTGGGATGCCATCTCACTTCTTTCCAGATGTCTGGGTGCTTCCAGATGGAGTGCTCCTAATGCTATCAATCAGAAGGCATTCTGTAGCTATTCCATCCTTTTCTCCTTAACAGGTTTTCTGTGTTTAAAAAAAGTCAAAAGCAGTGGTGGGAAAACATGGGAGGGTTATGAGTGGAATATGACATCATCTGGACTCCCCATAAAATTCTATGAATGAGGCAGGTGATATTGGGATAAAAGCCTCATCTGGAAGTACCTACCTATAACCATCCCACTTATTTTCAGGTGGACATAATTAAGTCTGACTGAACCATTCCACTTCCTTTTTTCTCCCACTGATTGCAGTCTTCTTCTTTTTTTTAAGGTCTAAGCGGCATATGTTTGAAATGCCTATATTTAGACTAGATCAACATATGTTCTGATTGGAGTAATGCAATTTTAAAAATAAAACCTTTTCAGAAGTACAAAAGAACAGCTTTTTGGAAAGTTGGAAATGGCAGCTTTAGATAAAGGGATTAAACATACACCCTGCAAGCTTATATTAACTATTATGGAGATCACATAAATGCTATGGAAATCATGGATATTCCTAAGATTTTCTTCAGAGTTATGTGCACCCAGACAGGAGGTTGGAGGGTTCATAGTGCTGATTCCGTACATTCTTAAAGTGGTAGGAACACCATCATGCCCATTTCTGGCCCCTGACAAGGCTGAAAGTGCACCTCCTCTATCTCCACCAGCAGCAACTACAATGTGAAGTTTATACATGGGGTTGTATCCAACATAACATCAGCAGAAAAAGTATGAAAGGTGGCTTTGTTCCACTAGTTGCTGCACAAATGTTACTGGAATGACTAGTGCAACTAGCACAAGTAACGCTTAGTGTAATGAAGTCGCAATGAGTTGTGAAAACACTTCTGCAGTGACTTGCACAAGGAGTACCAAAGTAATCAAATAGCTGTGCATGCTCAGAACTTTCCCGCAATTACTATCCTGTAAAACAAATCTAGATCTATACAATACCTGGAGCATCTCCCTCTGGAGCAAAAATCTGCCATTAGGCATATGCGGCTTTTCAGTGACCCTAAGGACAAGATCTTTATTTGTGTGTGAGTATTCCCAAAAACGACCCACTAAAGGAGCGCCTGTTCTGTTTGTTTCTAATATTACTCAGGTGTCATTTACACATTTTAAGGGGTCTTTTTAGTTTTGCCGACATACAGTTTTTTTTGCAAGGGCATTCTATAGCATACACAACATTATTACTGCTGCAAGTTGAGAACTGGTGGAGGATACACCTGATGCGGTTAATGGTGGACTCACACTTGTGAGTGTGTTTACAGACAACACAGTGCCCACAGTTGAAAACTGTTAACAGTCTAAATAACTGTATCAGATACATAGATATTTCCTAGTTATAGTGATGGAAAAACATTAGTTACAATGTTGAAACTGCTTAGTTTGACTGGCATTTTATCTAATCAGTATGTTACTAATTAATTTTATGAAGCAATACACTCCCAGAAAATGTCCCACCCCACATAAGGTGCAGAAGTGTAGAGGACAGGCACATCAGCATAGTAGTCCTTACTACCACAAGTGTTCAAGGCCTACTTCTAATTCAAATGGAGCCAGAGCCAGTGTGGTGTAGTGGTGAGAGTGTTGAACTGGGACTCGGGAGATCCGGGTTCTAGTCTCCGCTTGTCCATGAAACTCACTGGGTGACTTTGGGCCAGTCACTGACTCTCAGCCTAACCTACTTCACAGGGTTGTTGTGAGGATAAAATGGAGAGGAGGAGGAGGATTATGTAAGGCACCTTGGGTTCCTTGCAGGAAAAAAGGCGGGGTATAAATATAATAAATAAAAAATAAAATAAAATGGAAAGCCTTTTATCTCAGCCGCACTACTTCAGGCTGCAGGTCACACAGTTGAATGCTTTTCCATACAAAAGTTTCTGGCACATAAAAGATAAGCACATAAGCAGGCCAGGGAGAATGCTAAGCTAGAACACTGCTAACTGACATGCTAGCTTTCTGTGTGGAGGGATTTTTTATATATACATAAAAGGATATTCAGGCATACGTCGCACTTGTACAGCCCAGCCCCAGGCATAAATTTATCACCTAGGTGAGAACTGAGCTGCCCAGGTCTTTCATTGTTCATTCTTGGAATGATCCAGCTAGAAAAAAGACTTGCTCAAAGCTTGCAGAATTACAGAAGCACTGTTCATTTTCTAAAGACAACAGACTTTTAGGGTGCAAAGAATACCAAAAGAAATGCAAATGGGATAAGGTTGCACCCTTCCTCTTGGCTTGATTTCACACCATGGCTTCATCCCATTAGTAAATTCATTGTATTTTGCTACATATTTGGCAGAAGAATTTTCTAATAAGATTTATGCTTTGAGACCACTTGCACACTAAGTATAAAATTACCTCTGCTCTGAGTATTAAGAATGCTGCACGTTAACAGAGGTAGGACACACAGCCTTCCTCGCTACTGGCAAAGTCATGAAGGGCCATGACTTGGAGGCACAACAGTGAAGCTCAAAAGGGTGTTTTTCCCACCTTCAGGTGGATAGATAACCTATTTAGCACTTGGAATATATGCAGGACCGGTGCAAGGCAGTTTGGTGCCCTAGGCAAGATCAGATATTTAGCGCCCCCCCTTCCCACTTGAGAGCGCTGTATTTTTTTTCAAGGCATTTCTGGCGCCCCCTTTAGCCTTGCGCCCTAGGCAGCTGCCTAGTTGGCCTAATGGTAGCACCGGCCCTGAATATATGACACTCTCCACATGTCAGTTCTACCTGATGGGGAAACAGATTGAGAAAATATGGTGGTTTACAATTTAGAGATGTGTACCAACCCCCCAGATTAGACTTGGGTCTTAATTCGATGCTTCATATAATGCCCTGATTCTGCTCAGACTGATTCAGAGGCAATCCGCTTCAACTTGGGTACCAACCCAAGCCAAGATTTGGAAATCTGAGGCTTTGTGCTTCCCATTAACTATCTTGGGGATTTTTTTTAAAAAAAACTTTGTCAGAATTGGATGATATTTGCAGGCATATTATCCCTTTAAGAGGAGATTATGCCTGCTAACTGTCAGAAAAATAGGTGCAGGGATTTTTGTGATATGCACCTTAATAATTTTGTTTTAATTTTTATTTATTTATTTTTATTTAAACTGCCAATAACATTTTTATTTTTTGGCAGAATTGGATGAAAATTGCAGAGATAGTTATCCCTTCTAATGGGATTGAGCCTAGTAAGTTTCAGATGAATGGTCACAGGGGTTTATGTGCAAGAATAGCTTTGACATTTTGAGGGTATCCCAGAGTGGACACATTTATCCCCCTATGCTCCTTGTGGAACATTGTTCTGAAAATAACCAACAGCCTACAGGTATCCCAAAGTAAGAAACCTGCAAAGTTTCAGGAGGATAGGTGCAGCAGTTCCTGTGGAAGGGGAGTCCTCAAATTTGCGGGTGGTGGGATTTGCTTCTCCATCCCTCCCCCATGTTTTGGGAGCAATTTGTATGAAAATGGAACACCTCAGAGACCTGTCCTCAAGCAAGAAACCCACAAAGTTTCAGAAGGAAGGTGCAGGGGCTAGGAGTTTATGATGATTGAAAGTCAGTTTAAGTTTTTTTTCATAGTGAAGCCTGGTGGCATTGGAAGAATGGCCGTTTCATGGTCCCATCCTTGCCCCCCCCAAAGTACAGTGATTGGAGCCCCTAGTAAAACATGTCCTAGGATTAGAAGGTGGACCTGTCAGTCATCCTCCCTCCCCCTCCCCCCACTCATCAGCATTTTAAAGAAATGAAATCAAAACATGAGAGGAGACAGAGGCTGGGTTCACATGATCATGAAGGGAAAATAAGCTACAGTGGCTTATTTCTTCTCCCCATGCATGCTGGTTGCGTGCTGGGGGGGATTAGCACAATTACCCCCCGCAGTGTGGCTTGTCATGTCATGTGAACCCAGCTAGGGTGGCTTGTAGCATGGGTAACAAGCCACCCAAACAGAACCCCTGGCCAACCCACAGCGGATTGTCAGCCTTGTTTGTTTAAGAGTGGCTTGTCACGATGCCCACACCAAGAACGGTGGCTTCAGCATGGTTTGTTAACCATATACAAGCTACCCTGAGAGCCCAAGGCTTGTTGGGTTGTTCATGCATGGTGGCTCGTTTTGAGAGTGGCTTGTTGGGACATGTGAATTGTGAACATGGCAAAATGGTTTGTGCATGACTTGTGCCAAAAGGGTGGAGAGTCGCTTGCCAAGAGTGGCAGGAAACCCAAGCACTCCGCTTGCTGCCTCGCTATCGGCAACAACTGCGCACCCGATTCCCAGTTGCATTTGCGATAGCTGCTTGCTCTGCATGAACGGGAGAACTGTGCAAATCCAGCAGCAATCGGCTGTGGAATTTGCACTAATTTCCTAATTTGCAGGCCCTTTTTTTACTTTCCAGAATGGTATGCAAATTTAGTAGGGGAATAAAAACCCAGAGATCAAAGATATGTTTTTCCCTCCCATAGGCTAAAGCATGAAAATGTGGATTTTGGAGGGGATTTGCACTGTTTAACCTTCCCCCTCACACACACACACACACACACACACTTTTGGGGAGATCTGCACACATTCACATTAACACATTAGTTAATGTGAATGTGCACAAATCTCCTCAAAAGTGGGGGGAAAGTAAAAATGCACAAATCCCCCCCCCCCTATTTTCACACTTTAGTCTGTGGCAGGGGGCGATGCATATTTTTGGTCTCTGGTTTCCTTCCCCGCTGAACTAAATTTGCATACAATTCCGGATTATTTTTTTTAAAAAAAAATGACTCCTGACAATCCGTGGAACAGATTTAACAAAGTTTTACTCTTAGAAAAAAAAGTCGTGCTGCGAAGGACACTGGGATACATGCTGGGAGTGGGTGGGAGAACCAAGGGGGAAACAACGATGGCAAACCGAGGAGTGCCTGATCATCCGTCAGCAGCAGCACGGGTTAGCGATGGATTAAACAAGCCACTGCGGTTTGTTTTCAGGGTGGCTTATCATGACGTGTGAACTCACCCAGAATGTGGCGTAGTGGTTAGAGTGTTGAAATGGGACTCAGGAGATCCGGGTTCTAGTCCCCGTTCAGCCATGAAACTCACTGGGTGACTTTGGGCCAGTCATGGACTCTCAGCCTAACCTACCTCACAGGGTTGTTGTGAGGATAAAATGGAGAGGAGGAGGAGGATTATGTAAGCCGCCTTGGGTTCCTTGCAGGAAAAAAGGCAGGGTATAAATATAATAAATAAATAAATAAATAAATAAATAAATAAATAAATAAAAATATCTGCATCTCTGAACATGAATCAGAAATGAAACCTTTTTCTGCCCTGGCTTCAGTTCTGGTGGCTTTGGAGGGAAGACCGCTTCGCCTTGGGAAGCACCAGAAATGTTCCCAAGGGCCTGATTCTGCTTGGGCTTTGGGCTTCATCCAAAACCGATGCACACCCCCAATTTATACCTCTACTCAGTCAAGGGAAAAAACAGTCAATAAAAATGTGTGCAGCAGATGTCTATTGATGGCTTTCAGAAAATCTTCCATTCTATATAGAACAGGGAACCACTGCAGTCAATGGCCATTGCAAGCAGCATTGCAACGGCTAAATATATCATTGTTGACTGTTCTGTTGCATGTATGTAAACAGAATGCATTCCCCTCCAATTCAAGAACACAGATCTTGATTAGACATATGTATTTTTAATTAATGGCCCTCTAGCCACTAGGGCGCAGTAATGCACTCGCTACTTCTTTGGCAGAAAGTAAAATGCTTTTCATGTTGCAGAGATTTTATTAGTCTGAGATTGTTCATGGTCTGTAGTTTGTGTACAAAACAATTAGTCAAGGAAGACCAGCTGACATTAAAAACAAACAACCTTTGACACATAAAAGGCTGACAAATTTATTGTAGCATCAGCTTTTATGGGCTGGTTTAGAGTAACACACTACTAACACAGCTTCTGTTGGTCAGCTTACACTCAGCTCATTTCAGCTCACCCTTATTTCTAGCAAGCATAAGCACCAGTAGTTCTTTTCCATTTCTACTACAACCCAAGGTTGACTGAGGCTGCAATCCTAAACTCTCTCACTAGAAAGCCCAACTGAGCACATTGAGATTGAGTAAACATGCATAGGTTCCGTTCACTATTCTGTTTGATCTGGAATAGTACTTCCAGTGTTTAGCACAGTGTTCTCCAACCTTGGGTCCCCAGATGTTTTTGGCCTACAACTCCCAGCATGCCCCAGCCACAGGACCTGTGCAAGGCAGTTTGGTGCCCTAGGCAAGATCAGATATTTAGCGCCCCCCCCTTCCCACTTGAGAGCACTGTATTTTTTCCCCAAGGCGTTTCTGGTGCCCGCTTTAGCCCTGAGTCCTAGGCAGCTGCCTAGTTGGCCTAATGGTAGCACCGGCCCTGCCCAGCCAGTGTAGCTGGCTGGGGCATGCTGGGAGTTGTAGGCCAAAAACATCTGGGGACCCAAGATTGGAGAACACTGGTTTAGCAAATGGAATTTCATCTATGGCTAATATATTCTTTATAAAAATCATTTGGTTTTACTTCCCTCAATTAACCTGATTCTACTACAACTGGATCTTTAGCAAGTCTGTATTATGTAAATATATTAAAGTTAAAACATTCACCCAATTCCTTCTTTGAGGACATCTGCCATGCAAAGTGTTGGCACTGATAGAATGTTAATTCTAATAATCACTGTTGTTGCTGTTACTTTAAGTTGGCTTTCCTTTGATGCAGGCAGCTAATTACTCAATTTCCATTTATATTCTGGAAACTGAAAATTTTAGGATGAATAACTGATGCCAGGCAAGACATATCTGGATTGATTTTGACTCTCTCCCAGTGGTTTTTTTTTTTGTTTGTTTTGTTTTTACACACAAATGACAAGAGATATGTTTGCCTTCTGATACATTTTACCAATTCCTCTTATCAACCCAGAGGAAAACATATAATGGGCTAGATATAAAATGTTCTAAATTTAATCAAGGAAAAATCAAGCTCATATTAAATCAGGAAGTGTCCCAAGCCAACTGTGTTGCTTCATAACAAACTATTTAGAACGGAGAGCTTCCATTTGCTTTCTTCTCATACAAAGTTAACATACAAACTCTCCAACAATATTGAGTAAGAATTTGGGATGGGAGCAAAACCTAACACAGCCAGGCCTCACTGCCTACAAGGGTGTGTCAGTTAGCAGAAGACTGATTGAGCAAATACATTAAGTACCTGTATACATAATCCTTATCCAACTCAGTAAAGACTTTTAAAGAGGCCGCTGAGTCCCTGGCTGAGCAGCCAAGCTCAATCATCTGGATGGCTGGACAGAGTTCCTTGGGTGTCCATAGATTAATTGGCCACAGGTGACAAAAGCCAGAACTTGGGGACTCCAAAGAAAACAAGGGGGTACTGTCCCTTTCAGTTTTGACTCCAGAAGCCACCAGTTGCTGGGCTTCTGCTCCTTTATGACCATTTTATCCTGGTCTGTGAAGTGGGTTGTAGCTCCCTTAGTACAGTAATCTCAGTCAGAGATGTTGGAGAAAGCCACAATGAATTCAAATGTGTTTGGATTTCTATGAATCTGACCCACAGATTAAGCACAAATACAAGTTCAGGAAATTGAAAAAAAATCCAATTCCGTCAATGAGCAGACAATGGAATGAAAGGCGCACATCGAACAGAATCCGCATATCCCTAGTCTCAGTTCCTCAAGCAAGCAGATCAGCTCCCAGCCTTGGCAGGATCAACAGTCTCTTCTTAAGTGGTAAGTCTCTGATCCTCAACAAAACTGCAACTATGTCCTAGCTTACTGTTGCAGCAAAATTACATACATTCAATTTCAGCTCTTATTGACACCAAAGTCTCTAGAAAGAACAGCATTGGCACCAGAGTGCTAACCAGCATTCTCTCATCTTCTCATGACTTTGCCCTCAGAGCTTTGACACAACTAACCACCTTAGCCAGGGTGCAAAACACCCATGCTCTATGTCCAGTAAACTGTCCCCCAACATGTAATATAACATTAATTAACTTTATTTATTTATCTACTATATAAAAGTGAATGTTTGTCCGTTTGTACGTACGTGGGTCCGCGTCATGGGAGTTCGCGTCGCATTGGCTCCTACCCGGTTGGACGGATCCGCCCCAAACTTGGCACGCATACTCCCCATCACCCAAGGACAAAGACTGGTGGGTTAAAATCTCCGAAAAACCCTCGCCGCGCCTGTACGGCCCCAAATAGATGAGAGCCAATGGGGTCACTTGGAATGCTCGCAGGAGCCATTCAGGGGGCGTTATGCAAATAGCTCCAACCGGCACATAGAATGTTGGTATGCACTGCCTCCACAGGGGCCCAATCAGAGGCAGATATGCAAATCTCTCCTACGTCCAAACAGAATGTTCACATGAACCACAGCTGGGACAGCAGGGATTTGATTGCTGGGGAGGCAGGGATTTCATTGTGTGGTCCTGGGGGGACACACACAGGGATTTCATTGTTGCATAGTCCCGGGGGGGAGGGAAGCAGGGATTTCATTGTGTAGTACCGGGGGGGGGGGCACAGGGAATTCATTGTTGTGCAGTCCCGGGGGAGGGGCGAAGCAGGGATTTGATTGCATGGGGCACAGGGAATTCATTGTTGCATAGTCCCGGGGAGAGGGGAAGCAGGGTTTTCATTGTGCAGTCCTGGGGGGGGGGAGGAGCAGGGATTTCACAGCGGACAGCTACCTTAAGGAATTTCAAACAAAGAGTGCCTATAGGAAAAGGACGACCCGTGCAACGCCGGGTAAAAAAAAGCTAGTTTATTATATTTATGAATCGCCCATCTGGCCAGACATCCGGCCACTCTGAGCGATGTACAATCCAATAAAATACAAGGAACACCCACACACACACACACACACAGTATAAAACACAATTAAAAACAGTACAAAACTTAAAAATCCTAACCCACCCCATATTCCCGCCTGAAAAGCCACATTTTTAATGCAGGCGGAAGCTAATCAAGGAAGGGGCATGGTGGAGGTCACTGGGGAGAGAGTTTCATAAATTGGGGGCTGCCACAGAAAAGGCCCTCCTCCTAGTCCCCACCAGCCTGGTTTCTCTGGCTGATGGGATAGGGAGAAGGCCGTCCGTGGCGGATCTTGTTGAGCGGCCTACTTGATGCTGCTGGAGGCGCTCCTTGAGATAAACTGGACTGGAGCCGTACAGGGTTTTAAAGGTCAACGCCAAGTCGCCAACACCTTGAATTCGGCTTGGCAAACAACTGGTAGCCAGTGCAACTCTTTGAGCACTGGAGTGATGTGATCACGCCGGCGGCAGCCTTTAACCAGGCGAGCTGCTGCATTCTGTACCAGCTGCAACTTCCGAACCGTCTTCCAGGGTAACCCCACGTAGAGCGCATTACAGAAGCCTAGGCGAGAGGAGACCAAGGCATGAACCACTGATGGGAACAGATGATTAGGAAGGTAGGGGCGCAATTGCCGCATCAGATGGAGCTGATACAGCGCCGCCCGGCTCACAGCTGACACCTGAGCCTCCATGGACAGCTGGGAGTCTAGAATGACTCCCAAGCTGCGGACCTGGTCCTTCAGGGGTAGATGTACCCCATTCAGCACCAGGTCAACATCCCCTAACCTTCCCTTGTCTCCCACCAGAAGTATGGTGTTGGTCTCGGTCTTGTTGGGGTTCAGTTTCAGCATGTTCCTTCCCATCCACCCACCCACTGCCTCCAGGCACTTGGACAGGGTTTCAACAGCCAACCTTGGTGAGGACTTGAAGGAGAGGTAGAGCTGTGTGTCATCCGCATATTGATGACAGCGCATCCTAAACCTCCTGATGATAGCTCCCAGCGGCTTTAGGTTGCCATTTGTGCTTTTGGAATAGGAAACTAAAACTCAATGGGTTGGATCTAGACTAAGGTAACTGAACATATGTCCCATTGAAATCAATGGGACAAATTAATCGTAGTTTAGCTTAAGCCCCAATAATCTCAATGGGAACTAAATGCAACTAACTCAGTTTGGATCTACCCAATTACAAAGGTAAGTTCCCGACAGCCTTCCTGAGATTCCTTTTTCCTGTGTCTCTACAAGCATTAATTATTAATGTATACTAGGTGGCAGTCTTCTAAGGCTTCAGCTGTAACACATGTTATATTCCTTTTTTTAATGGAAAATCATTGGTTTTCAAGCTTTCTACCTCTGGGGAACCCTTTCCATATTGATTTTCTGCTAGTGCTAAGGAACCCCTGCAAATCTACCATGCAACCTCCTGTACATTCTAGATGATTCTAGGGCAGCCTTCCCCAAGCTGGCGCTCTCAAAATGTGTTGGACTACAACTCCCATCATCCCCGATGGGCCATGTTCATTGGGGCTGATGGGAGTTGTAGTAAAAAAAACATATAGAAGGCACCAGGTTGGGGGAGGCTGTCCTAGGGCACACAGTCACGTACGATAACTATGCAGAGCACTGGCCTGACTGGTTAGACTCCCCATCACCCAATACAAATAAAGTGTGCTCAAGAATCTGCCCTACACTCTCCTGTACCTGCTCTTTGCAGTTGGTGGTAGGGAAACTTAGGGTGACATGCAGTAGGCATCAGGGATGTTGAAGAGTCCTTGTTCCCGAGTCCCGAGTCGAGTCCCGAGTCTTTGGACCCGAGTCTCGAGTCGAGTCTCAAGTCCGAGGTCCAAAATGGTGACTCAAGTCCCGAGTCACTCCCAAAGTGGCGGTCCATGGAGGGAGCGGGAGGGTCTCCGCGAGGGGAAGAAGAGCTGCCCTTCCTCCTGCGGAGACCCTCCTGCTCCCTCCATGGGCCACTGCCGCCTCTGCCGCCACTCACCATCCTTCCCTCGTCCCTGCTCCTGCTGCCTCCAGGAAGCGGCCCAAACTCGCTCTTCTGAGAGGCGCGGAGCATTCTCCGCGCCGCTTGAGTCGCTGCCGCCTCGACGCCTCACCTCGCCACTGCCCGCACGGCGCCGCCGCCGCCCTCACCTCCACCTCCGCCGCCCTCACCTCCACCGCCACCGCAGCCCTCACCTCTGCCACCGCCGCCCTCACCTCCGCCTCCGCTGCCCTCACCTCACCTCCTCCTCCGCTGCCGCCCTCACTTCCGCCGCCCTCACCTCCACCTCTGCCGCCCTCACCTCCTCCGCCGCCATCGCCGCCTCTGCCATCGACCTCGCCGCCGCCATCATCGCCTCCACCTCACGCCACCATCGCATGCAGCCAGTGCATGCCGCCGTCGCTCGTTCTGGGTTGCTGTGGTTCCTCCCGCCAAAAACAGAGTGACGGCGCTGGCGGCGTGACACGGCATGCTGTGTGCGATGGCGGCGTGAGGCGGCGGCGAGGTCGATGGCGGAGGCGGCGATGGCGGCGGCAGTGGCGGAGGTGAGGTGAGGGCGGCGGAGGCAGAGGTGAGGGCGGTAGCGGTGGTGGCAGCAGAAGTGAGGGCGGCAGCGGTGGCGGAGTCCTTGGGCTCGAGTCCTGAGTCGAGTCTCGAGTCCCACATAAATTATTGGGACTCGAGTGGGACTCGAATCAGAGGGGGGACTCAGTCCGACTCACGAGTCGAGTCCCCGAGTCCGAGTCCCCATCCCTGGTAGGCGTTACATTTTATCCTCCCAACAACCCTGAGAAGTAGGTTAGGCTGAGAGATAATGAATGTCCAAAGATCACCCAGTGAGCTTCATGGCTGAGTAGGATTTTGAATTTGGGTTTCCACAGACCAAGCCCAAATACACTGCACTAGTCCAGTGGTTACACTGCGCTACACTCGTTCTTTTAATGGCAAAATTAAGTTTGTTGCTTATATGTTTATGTTTAACCCAGAAACATTAATCTGTGACACCAGGGCTGGCCCACCTTTGAAGCAGGGTGAGGCACGTGCATCAGGTGGCAGAGCTGGAGGTGTGGTGAATTGCGCCATGCCCCTGTACTGCCACGGTGCCTCCTCCTCCTCCAGTGGCCCCGCCAGCCACTCTCCCACCATGGCATTTGCTGCAGCCAGAGAGCGGCTGGCAGGGCTCTAGAGAGCAGCCACCCACCCCCTCGAGAGCCCTGCGGCTGGAAGAAGCAGCTGTGGGGCTCTTACGAGAGCTCGCCCCGGTATCACGAGAGCTTGGAATAGATTGTTCCGGTCTTCTTGCAAGACCCAGGTGAGCTCCCACAAAACCCAGAGGGCTGCTTCTTCTGGCTGCACGGCTCTCCATAGAGCTGGCACGGCAGCAAAGATAAGAGGTGTGGAATGGGGGAACCAGATTTGATTCCAGTTGCTTTGGAGGGAATCCCACTTTGCCTCTCTCTGAAGCACTTTGATTCTACTTGGTATTCAACCAATTCAGAAGCACATCACTAGCATGAAGCCATGTGTGCACTACAGACTGAGAAATCACTGACAAGCTCACCTACATGTACTTGGCTAGATCACACTGGAAATATTGAGCCCCACCGCACAGTGTTATGATACCTGGGTAGATTATTTTCTTCTCTGCGCCGCATTCAGCTGTGAAGGCCGATGGCGTTCCACACCATCAGATGCTTTTCCAGCATCAGCGGGTGAGAGGCAGCTGCCATTCTCTTGCCATTCTGCAGAAGCTGGAGCAGTGTGTGGAAAAGGATGTCAGAGGTGTCAGAACTTTGGTGCAAAGAAAGCTAAGGGAATGAAGTCACAGTGTAACAGGAACTGTTGTCTGCCTGTCCATCTGTCTGTCAGCATGAAGTTCTGAGTCAATAAATACCAGTCAAAATGTGCGAGTCCTGCTGACCCACAATCCTGCTTTCTGTCTCTGGAGAAAATAAACAGGGATTGGGGAGTGTTGTGTCTTCTTCAGAGCTGCCATTGTATTTGTGTTTCAGTCAAAGAATACTCGGTAGTGTTACGTCCCAGGACTTCACATGAGTTCCTCAGTTATTATAGGAAAACCCCTTCACAGTAGAAGGAGGGGAAAGTTTTTTATTCTTTCTATAGGAGTGTCTTTTCATATGCCCTCAGTGTAGTCATGTACATCTCATTAGTGCTAATTAGATTACAGCCATGCTGCTGCTCTCTCTTTAATATCTGTGGGCAAAGTATAGGGTAGGTGGTCTGCTGAGGCTGGTGCCGCTTCCTTCCCAATGGGATGAAATGGTGACTTTGCCAAACAGCTACACTACCAGATGCTCCGCCTTGTTTCCTGTGCATACAATAGATCCTTGGACCTGAGCTATCAAAATGGTTGAAGTATTTTCACAAGAAATAAAGATTGAAAATTGCATTTTCCAAGATACTAGTAAATTCTGAAAATGGGATGATTTTGCCTTGCTCATTTAAAACCTGAGACATGAAGAGTTGGATCCAGATTTAGTCATACTTAGGGCAAACCCACTGAAATCAATGGGTCTTGTTAGTCAACTAACCTATGGGTCCACTCAGACTAAATCTGGATCCAACCCATTGTCTGCCTTATAACAGCAGCAGGAACAGACTTCTGGTACATGAGTCACATTCAAGAGATGTACAAGTGTGTGCTGAAGCTTGCTTAACACAGAGACTAACTATAGCCAGTTGTTTACTGGTTGTTGGAAAGAAATCTCAGAAAACAGGGAATGGAAGGTGTTGGGACTGGGTTACAGGAGTACAGCTGTAACTTTGTGCTATTGTACCTCTTCTCCAATCCACACACACCTTTGGCTTCTTGACTTTTGAACATGCATTTTGCTTACTTATAATGATCTACACATACAAAACTAGCGCATTACAGAAAAGATTAACCCAGACCCTGACATGATAACTTTGTATTTGCAATGAGGTGTGTGTGTGTATGCGTTTAATGGACAGTATTTAAACATGCAACTTGAATGATGAAGGGCTAAAAAACAACAAAACAAAACCCAGGCTCTCACATCTAGTAACAACCATTAACCCATTTTAGAATGAGTTTGTCTAATATTAGTTATTTTCCTCCCAAAATCAGAAAGCCAATCGATTGTGGGGATTGATTGGGGTAGATTATCACACAATGCCTCAGCACAACACTGTTGTTATTTTATTTTATTTTGTCAGAGTGGGGCTGTAAGAGGAGGGACCCACATGTTTGAGAGGATAAGAATGTAGAGGGCCGGGGGAGAAGCTGCAAAGAGGGGAAACTGGCACATCTATTGTCTGTCACACACACACACACACACACACAAATTGGTATGGAATCACTGTGTAAGAAAACAGCAGCAAATCGTACGGGAAATGTGCACACATTCCAAAATATATTATGAATTGACCAAAAAAACCAAACAAATAAACAAAACCCCAACAGTGTTCCCTGGAAAATAATGGCCTGAAAGATACATGCCATGACAATAGCGGGCCCCCTCCAGAAAGCGCAGCCTCCTCATATGTGAGTGTGGGTGCTTCCAGACAGGAGTCCGAGCACTAACTGTCAGAAGCCATGGTGCAGCTGTTCATTCTTTCCTTCCTTAACAGATTTCCTGCAGTAAGAAAAAAGGCAGAAGAAGCAGTGGGAAAACACGGGAGGGCTACAAGTGGACGACACTGTATGGAAGCACCCCACCCCGCCACAAATTGTGTAAATGAAGCAGGGCAATTGCACCATAAAAGCCTCCTCTGGAAGCTCTCTCTCCCTCTCCCTCTCTCTTAAAACATAAGTACACAAGAAGAGCCATGCTGGATCAGACCAAGGTCCATCTAGTCCAGCACTCTGTTCACACAGAGGCCAGCCAGCTGCCCACAGGATCCCACAAGCAGGACATGAGTGCAACAGCACCCTCCTGCCCATGTTCCCCAGCAACTTGTGTACACAGGCATACTGCCTCTGATACTGGGGGTAGCATGCAGTCATCAGGACTAGTAGCCATTGATAGCCTTCTCCTCCATGAATTTGTCCAATCCCCTTTAAAGCCCTCCAAATTGGCGGCCATCACTACATCTTGTGGAAGTCAATTCCATAGTTTAACTATGCGCTGTGTGAAAAAGGCCTTCCTTTTATCTGTCCTGAATCTCCCACCAATCAGCTTCATGGGATGACCCCAGGTTCTTGATTCATAGAGTTGGAAGGGGCCTTTAGGGCCATCGAGTCCAACCCCCTGCTCAATGCAGGAATCCAAGTCAAAGCATCCCTGACAGATGGCTGTCCAGCTGCACCTTGAATGCCTCCAGAGTGGGAGAGCCCACCACCTCCCTAGGTAATTGGTTCCATTGTCATGTTGCTCTAACAGTCAGGAGGTTTTTCATAATGTTCAGCCAGAATTTGGCTTCTTGTAACTTGAGCCCATTATTCTGTGTCCTGCACTCTGAGTGCGCAATGTGATGTGGGTGCAAAAAAAGCAAATGCTATTTTGGGCTGTATTAATAGAAGCATAGCTTCCAAATCGCGTGAAGTGATCATTCCCCTTTACTCAGCACTGGTTAGGCCTCATCTTGAGTACTGCGTCCAGTTCTGGGCACCACACTTTAAGAAGGATGTAGACAAACTGGAGAGGGTTCAGAGGAGGGCAACAAGGATGCCAGTGAGAGCCAGTGTGGCATAGTGGTTAGAGTGTTGGACTGGGACTCAGGAGATGCAAGTTCTAGTCCCCACTCGGCCATGAAACTCACTGGGTGACTTTGGGCCAGTCACTGACTCTCAGCCTAACCAACCTCACAGGGTTGTTGTGAGGATAAAATGGAGAGGAGGAGGATTATGTAAGCCGCCTTGGGTTCCTTGCAGGAAAAAAGGCGGGGTATAAATACAATAAATAAATAAATAAATAAATGATAAAGGGACTGGAAACAAGGCCCTATGAGGAGAGACTGAAAGAACTGGGCATGTTTAGCCTTCAGAAGAGGAGACTGAGGGGAGATATGATAGCACTCTTCCAGTACTTGAAGGGATGTCACACAGAGGAGGGCCAGGATCTCTTCTCGAGTATCCCGGATTGCAGGACATGGAATAATGGGCTCAAGCTACAGGAAGCCAGATTCCGCCTGGACATCAGGAAAAATTTCCTGACTGTCAGAGCAATACACCAATGGAACCAACTACCTAGGGAGGTAGTGGGCTCTCCCACACTAGAGGCATTCAAGGTGCAGCTGGACAGCCATTTGTCAGGGATGCTTTGACTTGTGTTCCTGCATTGAGCAGGGGGTTGGACTTGGACTCGATGGCCTTATAGAATCATAGAATAGTAGAGTTGGAAGGGGCCTATAAGGCCATCGAGTCCAACCCACTGCTCAATGCAGGAATCCAAGTTAAGATCATTCAAATGCTTCCAAACCACCATTCCTCCCCTTTGCTTCTGTGACATCAGGGTGGGGTAGGGTTGTTTCCTCAATCGACCCGTGCGCGCAAAGGCTGGCAAGGGCCACTCGCCTGAATCTTCAGGGGGGAAATTTGTGGGCTCAACCTCCTTGTTCTGGGAAACCTTCTCTGCTGTCCAACCACCATTGTAATGTTTACTTTGTTTTCAATGTATTGTTTTTGTTTCCTTTATCTGTTTTTATCTTTTTATTGTTCATCGGTCCGGAATTCACTTAGATATGGAGCAGTATACAAATACTATAAATGGCCACATCCAACTTTACTATTCTATGATTCTATGATGGTTGAGATCCTGGACCTCCTCTGTGTGCGACAACCTTTCAAGTACTTGAAGAGCGCTATCATATCTCCCCTCAGTCTTCTCTTCTGAAGGCTAAACATGCCCAGTTCCTTCAGTCTCTCCTCATAGGGCTTTGTTTCCAGTCCCCTGATCATCTTTGTTGCCTTCTGTGGAGAAAGCCTGACACGAGTACACACACACACACCAGTCTCCTTCCAAGGGAGGGGGGCGAGGAAGAGAGATTTAGTTACAGGGAAGCAGCCAGACGGACCGGCATCCCAACAATGGAGAGTCTCGGTTGAATTCCACAAAACCCAGGAAAGGACCATCAAGACCATCAAACTATCAGGGCAGTCTCAAAGAGCTGTAAAGTACCCAACACGTCACCTTCTTCCAGGCAGGAATAAGCCCACCTGACACGAAGGGGCAAGCATAAGCCCCCACCTGACCGCGAGGGCGGGGAGAGCGGGAACCCAGGGGTAGAAAACCCCTCTCCCCTCCTTTTGGGGGTTGTTGGGAACACGGGGTACTTTGATCAAGATTCGTCCTCCAGCAGCGGCTGGAGTAAGCTGTTCTCTTCCCCGGATCAGACAGACCCGGAGTCAGGCTGAAATTGACTAGCGTAAAGTCTTTAGTCTAAGGTAACTGACTAATCCCAATGCACTAGCCTGGGAGCCTGTTCATTGATAAACTTGGGGATCACGTCAGGTCATGTTGACGTTATAGTATTCCTAGAAAGCTGTTAGTTCCGCTCCGTATATTGTGTAAGTAAATAAAGCCTTATTTGGTCATACAAAGGGCTGGAGTTTCCTCTTGTGTGCGCAAACCTCCTAGTCGGTTTCACCTGCTTGTACAGGCTGTAACTCAGTGCCGGTTAACCCCTTAAGCGCCGAACTCACGCCTAGGACCCGGGAGCTGGTCCTTCACACCTTCCTCTGAACCCTCTCCAGCTTGTCTGCATCCTTCTTAAAGTGTGGTGCCCAGAACTGGATGCAGTACTTAGTGTCCTTAAGTTCTCTGGGGCAACTTTGAAAGGAATTGCATTAGAGATATTTATGACTATAATTATAACTTCATAACTTCAGCTTCATCCTATTCACATTTACTCAGAAGTCCCACTTCATTCAGCAGGACCTGCTGTCAGGTGTGAGTACACAGAGTCATAACCTGAAGTGTTAAGTAAAGTCTGGAATACTAAAAATATTAGTAAGCCAGACCTGGTTCTAAGTCAAGCCACACAGATTTCTACTTGTCTAATATCCAGAATCACTATTCCATCTTTCAGTACACTGCACCCCATAAACTATACAACAATCCAGATCTGGACTGTGATAGATTAAATACTTGTGATCCTTGTTTTAACATCTTAATAACTGATTTAATGACCGTGCCCACTTTCTTTATAATATTATTGGCCTTAGCTGCCGCTTCTGGTACAGATAGTAATGAACTGTGGCATGTGTGGTCAGGAGCAGAGAGCTGTTAACTGGCCAGAAAAATGACAGCTCAGCCTGGTTTGGTCTGTACCTTTAAGAGCAGCTTGATATGCAAGAGATAAACATCATCACCTGCTAATTGCTGCAGATCAAACTTCTGTTAAAGGCACAGCAACAAGGGTCCAGTCAAAATATGAAAGCTACCCTAGAAGTGAGCTGCTGCCTATTCCTTGGCCCAGTAGACTAGAGGCAAAACCACAAACCAAACAAAACCGTGTGTGTGTGTGTGTATGTGAAGTGCTGCAATGCACAACAGAGTGGCCCTGTCTCATGCTTTTGCCATTATTTACTATGACCTGTAGAAATCTACAAACCAGTATGTGGCTCACACTGGCTCAGCTTGTCTGAGTGTGGAAAGCTAAGCAGGGTCAGGCCTGGTTATTACTTGGATGGGAGACCCCTCCTCTAGTTTCCTGCACTGAGCAGGGGGTTGGGCGCGATGGCCTTGTAGGCCCCTTCCAACTCTATGATCTATGACTCTGAGGGATGGGGCAAAGGCTCTCTCTGTGCACGGAGTATATGCTCTTTTATAAGGCAGTGTTCTCCAACCTTGGGTCCCCAGATGTTTTTGGCCTACAGCTATGCTGGCTGGGGCATGCTGGGAGTTGTAGGCCAAAAACATCTGGGGGCCCAAGGTTGGAGAACACTGTTATAAGGTCATGCATGGTTGGCTGAGTCTGCTCTGCAAAATCAGCAAATCTAGACACCTGCGCAGCACCTGAATTCCATCAGGCCCTCTGTTTATTTGTTCTACATTTCACAAAACCAGTCCAGATAGTCCCAGTGCTGGGCCATTTTCAAGATGTGTTGAAACTTGAAAGTACATCAAGATGCTGCAGCTAAAATGGCCCCAACAGTGCTAATTGTTGACAGTTTCAGTAGCTAGGGGGGAGGGGGAAGCAATCAGGAGTCAGCAAAGGGGACTTAATTCCCTTCCTTCCAAAACAGAGCAGATTTCCCCAAAGCCTGCGAGTGTAATTGTTGGTTGCCAAAAAGAGTTGAAAGCCTGCATGGTAGTTCGTTTGTCACCACACTGTATTACATCTCAGTTGTTCAGACTGCTTCATCTGAATCTCTACAAGAGTCCTGAAAGGAAGGCCAGTGATATTATCTACATATTCCAAATGGAGGGAGGAGGTCTTGACTAAGGCCAGCTAGCAAGTTAATAGGAAGGTGAACTTTGGAAACATCATCTCCAAGCTCACATTCTTAGATACCGTGTTACACAAACTCTCACAGGCAATATTCAAGGTTATTTTGAGCTATATAAAGGCCTTCCCTTCCAAGGATGTCAGTCTGGAGTCGCTTCCAAGTACTCAACTATTTTGGTAATTGCCTTTAACCAGAAAGTGCCAAGTCTGTTGCTGTTTTTAAGGACAAGGAATGGATGGTGTTGACTGAGTAGGGAGTCTGCTTTGCACCTAGGTAATCATTCTATGAACCCCATAAGGATATAGTTAAATCAAGTATTAAGAAGGTTGCACTTTAAGAAGAGGAAAATATGTCAATCACAGTTTGCCTTTGACAAAAGGAAATTCCTTGAAACTGAGAATGGAGAGGGAGGGAGAATGTCTCGTCATGTGGGTGGCCAGGAAACTGGAGGCCACCCTAATACGAGAAAGTAAGAGACACGAGGATGGAAAAAAAGTCTCACCAGATCGAATTCTGCTCCAATGCGGTGAGGCGTTCACACCAGGCCTGGTGAGAATATTAACAAGGTTACAGGAGAGGGGCCTTTAGCCTCAGGAATTATTGGTGAATATGGAACTGTATTTGCACAAACACAACCAGATGCAGGCTGCTAAATGTCCTACAGATGTGGATAGAGCTGGAGTGTGCTGCAAACAGGGTGGTAGCTTTCTGTGTCTTACAATCCTACTCCTCTGTTTCTTGCTTTGTGTTGCTAAAAATCTCAGTAAAGACAGCACAACAGGGAGGGGAACGGAGGGCCAAAATCCTCCTGCAAAAACTGCACTTGCAGATCTATTGTGGCAGCTTCCGCAACCCGGTGCCCTCCAGACATGTTAGACAACAATTCCCATCATTCCCAGCCATCATGGGCAATGCTGGGAATTGCAGTCCAACACATCTGGAGGGCACCAGGCTGGGGAAGGCTGTGTTACAGGGTCATTCTTTTCTAGAGCCACTAATGTTGCCCATGAGACCAGACACTGTTGCTTCAGAATGTGCCTGTTATTCATTATAGCGTTGTAAGGCTGGAGTCTCTCTCACATCTCGATAGGCTGGAGTGCTGGGCTGAAAACAACAGAATGAAATTTAATAGGGATAAATGCCAAGTGCTGCACCTAGGGAGAGGAAACCAAATGCAGAGTTACAGAATGGGGGACACTTGGCTCAACAATACCACAAGTGAAAAGGATCTTGGAACTGTGGTAGATCACAAACTGAATATGAGCCAGCAATGCGATGTGGCTGCAAAGAAGGCAAATGCTATTTTGGGCTGCATTAATAGAAGTATAGCTTCCAAATCACGGGAAGTGATAATTCCCCTTTACTCAGCACTGGTTAGGCCTCATCTTGAGTACTGTGTCCAGTTCTGGGCACCTCACTTTAAGAAGGATGTAGACAAACTGGAGGGGGTTCAGAGGAGGGCAACAAAGATGATAAAGAGACTGGAAACAAGGCCTTATGAGGAGAGACTGAAAGAACTGGGCATGTTTAGCCTTCAGAAGAGGAGACTGAGGGGAGATATGATAGCACTCTTCCAGTACTTGAAGGGTTGTCACACAGAGGAGGGCCAGGATCTCTTCTCGATCATCCCAGTGTGCAGGACACGGTATAATGGGTTTAAGTTACAGGAACCCAGATTCCACCTGTCCTGAACATCAGGGAAAAAATCCTGACTGTTAGAGCAATAAGACAATGGAACCAACTACCTAGGGAGGTGGTGGGCTCTCCCACTCTGGAGGCATTCAAGGTGCAGCTGGACAGCCAACTGTCAGGGATGCTTTGACCTGGATTCCTGCATTGAGCAGGGGGTTGGACTCGATGGCCTTGTAGGCTCCTTCCAACTCTACTTTTTCTATGATTCTATAATTCTATTACATTCTGTGAACCAACCTTTACAAAACGAAACACTTGGGAAGTGCAGAATTGTACCACTTGTATATGACAGCATCTAGGATTTATGTTATGGAACTATTTTCTTATATATTTTTTGAGAATTTTCTTTTTGGGGCTCCCCGTGAACTGTTGTAGAATTTCAGGGTCTCCCCTGGAGAATGTTAAGTGAAATCCTCCCCTGATCCGGTGCCTGCAAACAGGGTGGAGAATTTTTGGTGCGAATCTAGTTCCAGTTTTAATATTGTGTAATATTGTTTAAATATTGGTATAGCAAGCAACGGGCTTGGCCCTTGCTCCTTCCAGTCTTCTCCTGTTCAGCCTATTTCTTCATTTATCCACCACTATGAACTAACAATATAGCTTCATGCAGGATTAACAAGGGCAACATTGCTCAAAAGATAAATTTTCAGATCATTTTCTTTTCCGAATGGAGCATTCCCCACCCCAGAAAATATTCAGCAAACGCGCGCGCACACACACACACACACACACACTTTGCTGCCCACAAATAAGATGGAAAGTTTTGGGAGCCCTCCCCCTTGTTATCCTTCCTGCTGTGAACTGCGTTATTCTTCTGTTGGCTCTGTGAGTCACTGGTCAGCAGCCAGTGTTTCAGCTCTCAGCTCTCTGTCTGTGTTACTTGATGGAAGACTGTGCCTGTTGCATGGGGCTCTATGCAACTGTTCTGTAAATATTTCTGATATGCTTAAAAGCCTCAGTAAAGGACTTTGCTGAAGAACGAGTCTCCTTGTCATCTCTGCACATGCTCTAGGGCAGCCATATCTGACACCACCACCACTCCTTTTCTGCCTGTAATAGATAGACCAGGCAGTCCTATGGTCCTGGCAAGCCGGTGGCCAGCTTACACTAGTGTAACATCAGTATAACTTTGTCAGGATCCTATGTACTCCCAGCACAAAAGCTGAGGAGAGTGGAGCTATCTCACTAGCCACACCCCCAGTATCCATGGCAACACCAATGACTCCCACCAATAGTAGACAGGCATGGTGATGACACCCCATATCATCCAGTCATGGTTGGGGTTGATCCAGGCATGGCAATAAGAAAAAGCCCCCATGCCATCACCTCATTCCACTATACCAGTGATGGCGAACCTATGGCACGGGTGCCACAGCTGGCACGCAGGGGCCTCTCTGTGGGCACTCGAGCCATTGGTCACCAGATCGCGAAAAGACCGTCCCCTTCTGCAAAACACTAATGATGTTTTTTCTTTCTTTCTCACTGTGTGGAACAGAATGATTTTATTCTAGAATTCCTGTTACAGAATTCTTTTCTACATTGTTATCACATTTAAAAGATTTTGAAGAATGATGCACAGAGCATGGCTTGGATGTAAAGCCCTAACAGTTGACCTGAGTGCTGCATGTGTTGCTCTCAAACTAACGGAGTATGAGCCAAGGTTTGACAAATTATCTGCATGCATGCAATAGCAAAAATCACATTAATTGTGCAAAAGCATGCCCAATGCAAACTTTTACCTAATGCAGTGTTTGCAGTCCAAGACATAAAGTATTTTAAATGTGTTAAGCACGTTTAGTTTCCTTGTTTATCTTGCTCATCCTAGTACAGGTTGACTTTTACTTTTACTAATCCGACACCTGTAGAAGCAGGGAAAGGACCCGGAGTAAAGCTTGCCCCATACAATTTCAGTCTGGCATATAATCATATTACAAGTTGAGAATCCCTTATCCAAAAATACATTATGTGCCTAATTATTTAAAAAGTTTGTATAAATTCCCTTCAGGCTATGTGTACAATGTAGTACTATAATAATTTTTTGAGTTGATTTTTTTTTTCAACAAAAAACTGTATCATTGAAAGCTCTGTTATTGTGTTTTTCTTTAAAGAAAAAATATGTTAATTAGTTTGGACAACTGTATGAGTTGTTTTTCTAAAACTAAAACCTCGGTATTCAGGTTTAATTGCAGTTGGCACTTTGAAATAAATAAGTTGGTTTTGTGTTGCAGTTTGGGCACTCGGGCTCAAAAAGGTTCGCCATCACTGCACTATACACACAATCTGACAGACACCACAGCTCCTGCTGCTACATTTATTTTATTTATTTATTAGAACCCAGCAACTGGAGGATACAGGAATTCCTGCATGCAGGGGCTTGAATCCCATTTTACCACTCACACACACAGACTGTTCATTGTAATCACCAGCAACCTGGTGCACTCCAGATGTTTTGAACTACAACTTCCATAATCCTGAGCCAGCATGGCCAATGGTCAGGGATTATGGAAACTGTAGTCCAAAAACATCTGGAGAGCAGCAGGTTTGTCTTGGGATACATTTCAAAGGGAGGAATGAAAGACATTGAAGTAGAATGTCCAGATAGTTCTCTGGGAGGAGGACTGCAGGAGAACACACAGGCCTCCCTGCAACAAGGGTTCAAGGCCCACTGAAAAAGCAAAAGCCACATGAGGGGGAGAAGGAGCCTTTTGCCAGATAGCAAATGAAAGGAACCAAGACAAGCCACTGGGAGAGCCATCGCCACCTTGTTGCTGGAGCAACCCCCATTAGTTTATTGCATAGGACACAGAATTTGGAAACAAGCAATGGATGTTCAAATCCTACTGTAATGGTGATAAGAACAAGGCCAGCAACAGTCAGAGAATCAGAGAAAAGTAGAGTTGGAAGGGGCCTACAAGGCCATCGAGTCCAACCCCCTGCTCATTTCAGGATGTCAGAAGCAAAGGAGGGAGAGCCAGCATGACTAGAACCCACTCAGTCACAGGAGCAAGCAGAATAAGGGTACACCCTAGATTGTAGAGGTGGTTTCTTATGAATGATTATATATTTATTTATCAAATGTATATACCACCCAACTGGCAGATGCCCTTGGGGGAGTTTACAATAAACACGCACGCACGCACGCACACACACAATACAATAACAACCAAAACAATAAATACAACAACAAAAATGTCAAAATATTAATATATGTCAAAATATTAATATATGTCAAAATATTAAAAATATTAAAGAGCCAGCAGTAAAGTTAATAATCAAAGCAACAAAGCAAAGATTAAACTCTGCTCCAACTCTTGGGGCCTTGTGTCCGCCTGGGTTTACGTATGCCCAGCAACTGAGGACTGGAGGACGGGGAGGGGGAGTGGCTGTTAGCTACTGGGAGTCCTTGGTCCTTACCAGACTCCCTCTCCGGGAGACCAAGTTTATTGAGTGCATGTACTGGAGGTTGGGTCCAAAGGGCAGTCTGAGGATTCTGCTCATGTACCGTCCACCCCGCTGCACATCAGACTCCCTGGCCGAGGTGCTAGAGGTGGTCTCCGATGTGCGTGTGCTGTCCCCCAGGCTATTGGTGCTGGGGGACTTCAACATACACTCGGAGGCTTCCATCATGGGGGCACCTCGGGACTTCATAGAGACCATGGCTTCCTGGGAGCTGCACCCTGTATCAACTGGACCTACCCATGTAGCCGGTCATGCGCTAGACTTGGTTTTCGTTTCCGGAGAGGGAGGAAATGATCTGGAAATTGGGGGTATATACACCACCCCCTTGTCATGGTCAGATCACTATCTGGTAGGGCTGGATTTCTTGCTGCCACAACCCCTCTGCAGGGGTGAGGGACCTATTAGGATGGTCCGCCCCAGGTGTCTTATGGACCCGGATGGATTCCTGAACGCGCTTGGGGAACTGGAGCACGCAAACGGTAGCTCGGTCGAGACCCTGGTGGATGACTGGAATGCTGTAATCACCAGGGCATTAGACCGAGTGGCCCCGAAGCGCCCTCTTCGCCTGAACAGAGCTCGCATGGCACCTTGGTTTACTCCATCGCTGCGAGCTCTGAAGTGGGAGGTGAGAAGGCTAGAGCGCCGATGGCGTAAATCCCACTCTGAAGACGATCGGACACAAGTCAGAGCTGCATCTTCAGCCTACCTGGTGGCGGTGAAGGCAGCAAAGAAGAATTTCTATGCTGCCTCCATTGCGTCTGTGGAGTGCTGCCCCAGGAGGCTGTTCCAAGTGGTCCGGAGTCGGTCCAGTTGCTCCAGATTCGCTGGAACAGTCTAAAGCCTCCTGTGACTGTGAGGCTTTTGCAAAGCACTTTGCAGATAAAATCGATCGGATTAGGAGTGGGATTCCATGCATCGTGGACACCAGGGCTGTGGAGTCGGTAGATAAATGTTCCGACTCCGACTCCTCAGTTTTTTGTACTTCCGACTCCGACTCCCCGACTCCTCTGTATTAATATGCTAATTAATTAATTAATTAATATGCGAGGTAGTTGGGCAGAAGCTGCTTCCTTCTCCTTTTTGTGTGCTGATCTGCTGCTGAAGATAGGGCAGTGGGAGGATCCAGGAGGGGCATTTATTATAAAACAGAAGTCATTAATTATAACTGTTTGTGAATTGGGACATTTAAACTTGCTTTTTTTCAAATTCCAATCTAAATTCAGTAGGAGTCGGAGTCGGAGTCGGTGCATTGTTTGCCAACTCCGACTCCAGGTACCCAAAATTTCCTCCGACTCCGACTCCTCGACTCCGACTCCACAGCCTTGGTGGACACAGTGGGTGAATGGGAGGAGGCCAGTGGCAGTCCGGTTTTGTGGAATCGGTTCCAGCTTCTTCCTTTTGGCGAAGTGGACAAGGTGCTTTCATCTGTTAAGCTGACCACCTGCTTGCTTGATCCTTGCCTGTCCTGGCTTGTTATGAGCTGCAGGGAGAAACTGGGTGGGGAGATCAGGGCGGTAGTGAATGCCTCCCTTGAGGAGGGAGTGATGCCATCAGCCCTTAAGGAGGCAGTAATAAGACCGCTTCTAAAGAAGCTCTCCTTAGATCCCCATGATTTGAACAACTTTTGCCCAGTCTCCAATTTGCCATTTCTGGGCAAGCTGATTGAGCAAGTGGTGGGGGCTCAGTTGAAGGCACATTTGGATGAAGCCGATTATTTAGATCCATGCCAGTCGGGCTTCAGGCCTGGACATGGGACAGAAACAGCCTTGGTCACCTTGGTGGATGATATGAGGAGGGCTTTGGATAGGGGTGAATGCTCTTTTCTAGTCCTCCTCGATCTCTCAGTGGCTTTTGATACCGTGGACCACGGTATCCTCCTGGACCGCCTGGAGGGGTTGGGCATGGGAGGCACTGTATTGCAGTGGTTCCGGTCCTTCCTCTCTGGAAGGTACCAGAGGGTAGTTCTTGGGGAGGAGGCTTCAGACCTCGGCCGTTCACTTGTGGGGTGCCGCAGGGTTCCATCCTCTCCCCGATGTTATTTAACATCTACCTGAAGCCGCTGGGAGCTATCATCAGGAGGTTTGGGATGTGCTGTCATCAATATGCGGATGACACACAGCTCTACCTCTCCTTCAAGTCCTTACTAAGGTTGGCTGTTGAAACCCTGTCCAAGTGCCTGGAGGCAGTGGGTGGCTGGATGGGAAGGAACATGCTGAAACTGAACCCCGACAAGACCGAGGTACTTCTGGTGGGAGACAAGGGAAGGTTAGGGGATGTTGACCTGGTGCTGAATGGGGTACATCTACCCCTGAAGGACCAGGTCCGCAGCTTGGGAGTCATTCTAGACTCCCAGCTGTCCATGGAGGCTCAGGTGTCAGCTGTGAGCCGGGCGGCGCTGTATCAGCTCCATCTGATGCGGCAATTGCGCCCCTACCTTCCTAATCATCTGCTCCCATCAGTGGTTCATGCCTTGGTCTCCTCTCGCCTAGACTACTGTAATGCGCTCTATGTGGGGTTACCCTGGAAGACGGTTTGGAAGTTGCAGCTGGTGCTGAATGCAGCAGCTCGCCTGGTTAAAGGCTGCCGCCGGCGTGATCACATCACTCCAGTGCTCAAAGAATTGCACTGGCTACCAGTTGTTTGCTGAGCCGAATTCAAGGTGTTGGAGTTGACCTTTAAAAACCTGTACAGCTCCGGTCCAGTATATCTCAAGGAGTGCCTCCAGCAACATCAAGCAGGCCGCTCAACAAGATCTGCCACGGACGGCCTTCTCCCTGTCCCATCAGCCAGAGAAACCAGGCTGGTGGGGACTAGGAGGAGGGCCTTTTCTGTGGCAGCCCCCAATTTATGGAACTCTCTCCCCAGTGACCTCCGCCATGCCCCTTCCTTGATTAGCTTCCGCCTTGCATTAAAAACGTGGCTTTTCAGGCGGGAATATGGGGTGGGTTAGGATTTTTAATTGTGTTTTACACTGTGTGTGTGTGTGTGTGTGTGTGTGTCCCCTGTATTTTATTGCATTGTACATCGCTCAGAGTGGCCGGATGTCTGGCCAGATGGGCGATTCATAAATATAATAAATAAATAAATAAATAAATAAATGCCTGTTGGAAAAGGAACCTGGTGTTTAATGTAAACCAGTGTTCTCCAACCTTGGGTCCCCAGATGTTGCTGGCCTACAACTCCCAGCATACCCAGCCCGCATGGCTAATGGCAAGGGATTCTGGGAGCTGTAGTCCAGCAACATCTGGGAGCCCAAGGTTGGAGAGCCCTGCCTCAGGAGGTTGCAGCAGAACTGTGTGTGCTGTGACTCTGTTCGGCAAAGGGCATCATGAATGTGTGGTCAGCAGTAGCAAGCGTTGGAATAGAATCCCGGGCACCTACCAAGTGACAGCTTACTTGCATGTGGAGGTTCATGGTGTCACTCCCACCCACTGACTCTTTTCTCCATAGTGCACGCTAGCTGTTGAGGAAGTTGTCAACCTTATTGACAAATTGAATGCTAATTAATCACCAGGCCCAGATGGAATCCATCCTACAGTTCTTAAAGAACTCAAAGGTGAAATTGTTGATCTTCTAAGACAAATATGTAACATGTCCCTAAGAACAGCCTCTGTACCAGAGGACTAGAGAATGGCCAATGTCGCAGCAGTTTTTAAAAAGGGATCCAGGAAATTACAAGTCACTTAGTTTAACGTCTGTTCTGGGTAAATTGGCAGAAAGTATGATTAAAGATAAAATTAGTAAGCATATAGAAGGACAAGCCCTGCAGAGAAATAATCAACATGGTTTCCACAAAGGTAAGTCCTGCATCAGTAACCTTTTAGATTTTTTGAGAGTGTCAATGAACATGTGGACAGGGATGATCCAGTAGATATTGTTTACTTGGACTTCTGAAAGGCTCTTGACAAAGTCCCTCACCAAAGACTCCTGAGCAATCTTAGCAGTCATGGAATAAAAGGAGAAATCTTGGATCAGTAACTGGTTAAAGAACAGAAAGCAGATAACAGGAATACATGGTAAATTCTCACAATGGAGAGGAGTAAGCAGTGAAGCCCCACAAGGATCTGTATTGGAACAGGTGATTTTTCATTTGTTCATAAAGGATCCAGAGTTAGAAGTGAGCACTGAGGTGGCCAGGTTTGCTGATGACACCAAATTATTTAGGGTGGTTAAAACAAAAATGGATTGCAAAGAGCTCCAAAAGGATCTCTCCAAACTGGGAGAATGGGCATCAAAATGGCAAATGCAGTTCACCGTAAACGCAAGTGTAAACTGATGCACATTGGGACAAAAAAATCCCATCTTCACAAATATGCTGATGCCTGATGAGATCTGAACTAGCGGTGAGAGAGCAAAAAAGAGATCTTTGGGTTGTGGTGAACAGTTCAATGAAAATGTTGACCCAGTGTGTGGCTGCTGTAAAAAAAGGCAAACTCCATGTTAGGTGTAATTAGGACAAGAATCAAAAATAAAACTGCCAATATCATACTGCCCATATACAAATCTATGGTGCAACCACACTTGGAATGCTGTGTACAGTTCTGATCACTGCACCTAAAAAGGGATATTGTAGAGTTGGAAAAAGTGTGGAAAGGGGCAACTAAAATGATCAAGGGGCTGGAGCATGTCCACTGTGAGGAAAGGTTACAATGTTGGGTCTGTCTAGCTTAGAAAAGGGCGAGTAATGGGAGACATGATAGAGGTCTACAGCATTATGCATTGTGTGGAGAAAGAGAACAGGGAGACATTTTTGTCCCTCATAATACTAGAACCTGGGGTCATCCCATGAAGCTGAAATTCAGGACAGATAAAGGGAAGTACCTTTTCACACAGCGCATAGTTAAACTATGTTACAGAGTTCTATTGAGCAGCCTTGTATGCCATTTTTCTTGGAAGTAAGGGTGGGTATAAATCAAATAAATAAATATGGAATTTGCTACCACAAGATATAGTGATGGGCACCAATTTGGATGGCTTTAAAAGGGGATTAGACAAATTCATGGAGCATAAAGCTATCAATGGCTACTAGTCCTGCTGGCTATATGCTACCTCCAGTATCCAAGGCAACCTGCCTATGTACACCAGGAAACATGACCAGGAGGGTGCTATTGCACTCATGTCCTGCTTGTGGGCTTCCCACAGGCAGGCAGCTGGTTGATGACTATGTGAACGGAATGCTGGACTAGATGGGTCCTGGTCTAATCCAGCATAGCTCTTCTTATGTCTTTATGTAAGATTGTTGGTTTGGATACCAGTCCAATTCTGTTATGTGCTCCACACTTCTGGGCTACAGTTTTAGTTTCCTTTGTATGAAAGAGCACAGGAGGCTTATGGTGTCTTTGCAAAATTTTGTTTACTCACAAAATACATGCAGAACACATTAGAGGCAGAACGCTTCCACAAGTAGACAACACAGCTGTTAACCTTACATCAGATTTCAACAGTGACCCCTGCCCTCTGAGGGGTTTGACTGCCAGCCAAACCACAGCTCTCTCCTTCTCTTCAAATTCAAATTCTCAACTGGTTAAAACTGTTTATCTACTCCCTTGTATTGAATTTGGCCAGGGCAGATGGTGAGAAATTCATTTCAGTCCATTTTGATAAGAATTTACCAAAATTTGCTACGTAATTTCTTTTTCTTCAGGACAGAAAGAACTTGAGATTTTAAAAACCTGAATGTGTGGGAGAAACTGAAACTGATTCATTTGTCCATCCCTGGTGATGAAAAATAAGCTGATCATCCTGGACTATTAGCAAGCCATTGGCTTGCCACCTTCCATAACAGTACAGTACGCAGATACAATTTTCTGTCCATCATTCACCTCTAAGGCCTTTTCTGTGCCACTGTCCTCAAGGATAGTTAGGATCGGATGTAAGAGTGGCCTACACTCATTGTTCTTCGATGTATGGTCAGGAATGCATTTTGATGATGTGTGAGTGCATTCTATATATAGGCATAGGTAATCTAATCTAACCATCTCAGGAAAAGCTAGGTCCTCCACACTCTGCCTCCCAAAAAGATACACCACCAGCTCTATAGCATATGAGACTGAGAAAACAAAAGCTTGGTACTGTTGTTATACAACAACAACAACGACGATGATGATGATGATGATGATGATGATGATGAACACAAATATGTCTAACATACATTGTTATTATCCATTAGTTATCCACTATTTTTGTTATCCATACATTGTTATCCATTTTTGTTACCCGGCCGCTACTTACTTTTTCTAAATTCTCAGTTCCCTTAGACTGAAGGTGTGCATCTGGGGAAAGAAAAATTCCCTTGATGTTCCAGGACATGGAAACACAATCCTTATTCAGGCACAGATGTTTGCAATAGAGAACTTTTACCCTGCAATGCTCTGTTTCCAATCTACATATGACAGGAAACACAGATTTGAAATGAATAGAAAGAACAGAGAAAGCATAATGGATGATAAAACAACAGCATGTAGGAAAGATGTCTTTCCTTACTTCACTCTCCCCACAAAAAAACGAAAAGAAAGAAAAAAACCAGATGGAAAATACAGAGAGATAACAGTAACAGCAAACTGGTTGGCTTCATTGGCCTGATACGGCTTGGTTTCTTTGCAGCAACAACAAACTATTGGGAACTTTTGTTGTGTAATTGTACATATTTTTTTCAAGAGCTCAGGCATTTAATTCTCCAGAATTTTTGAAGCCTGTAAGGTCTATCTGTGAGCTCTCTCTGAATCAATGACTGGGTTCACATGACACAACAACCCACCGTGACTTATAATGGTTTATAAGCCACAGTGACAGGTTTGTCAGGGTTTTTCTTAGACTTATAAGCCACCCTAACAAGCCATGGCTTGCAGTAGGGCTTGTTTGTCCCATGTTGGGTTGCTATGTTGTCCACTGGCTCTGCTGACTGGGGCTGATGGGAGTTGGAGTCCAACAACATATGGAGGGCCACAATTTGCCCACCCCTGCTCTATGTAAATATTATGATGCAACTATATTATCATAATTCCCTCTAATACTGAACTTGTGATCAAGTTCCTTATCAGTTAGGAAGTGAAATGGGGCAACCCAAAAATAGCAGAGTGTTTTCTACATACTTGGGGGATTCCCTAGGTATGCACAGCAGAAGCATATAAGTTTATAAAATTAAAAAGATTTTTTAAAACCCCAAACAAGGACCTGTCTGCTTCCAGGATGTATGGAATGTTGAGGGTATAGAGCAGTGTTCTCCAATCTTGGGTGCCCAGATGTTTTTGGCCTACAACTCCCAGCATGCCCCAGCCAGCGTAACACTGGTATAGAGGTAAGAAATTTATAGAGCAACTTATCTCTTTGCCTGAGGCGAAAAAATCTGGGTTCACATTGAATATCAAAGAGAGGAACTCCTGTCATTGTTATAATTTTTCATAGTTTTATAGGAAGGGAGCCAGCTACTGCCAGCTACGTAGAAATCCTGCATTTTTCCATTATTTTTTTTTAATGGGCAGCTATCACTTCTAGCCTGGAAGTGAAGAATAAAAAGAACCAGAAGTTTCATGGATTGCGTGGAATCTATACATTTAGTCTGTGGTTGAGAGCATTTGAGACACAGAATGTGTGTCAATTGAAGGAGGAAAAGGAAAATGGATGGGGAGGGAGAGGAGAAATTGGCCCGCTCAAGCTCCTAATGGCTCATAGTAAATATACAAGGATAGGGTGGCACGGGCTGGGGAAAAGTGTGCCACGAAGTTAAAAACTCTCCTCCCTCTGCTATGTGGCGAAATTGCAGGGAGAGGTACCGTAAATAGAAAAGGACATATTTTGCCTTCCCCACTCCAGAGCCATTATATAGCAATAAAACACTCTGGTTTGGACTGGCAGCTAGCCCCAAAGCTAATCCCCATAGCAAGGGAGGGCAGACTTCAAGTGTGCAGGAACTTCTTTGTTATATACTAGAACCCTGAGGTCAACCAGCCAGAGCCAGGCTGTGGGTGTGGTGTGGGTGTGGTGTGGTGCGTGCACGTGCGCAGGACTATACCCTTAGAATTATGGAACAAGGGTGACTTTGAGCACATGCTCAGGCAAGGGATTCAGCACAAGAATCCACCCATGGTCCCCTCCCCCGCCCACTTTATTCCAACTCAGCAGCTTATTTTGAAAGTGTGTGTGTGTGTGTGTGTGTGTGTGCGTGTGTGTGTGTGTGTGTGTGTGTGAGCCTTGTTGTTGTTGTTGTTGTTGTTGTTGTTGAGCAATTGGGAGTCAGAATCCTACAGCAGATAACCCAGAGATCTAACAGTAGATCCTGCTCTACCTTCTGCCCACCCAGTGGTGCCATTCATACCAGACCTAAGGGCAAGGGTCAACAGGAGGGCCGCCAAATGCTGTGCAGCAGGAGCGTCAATTAAGAAACTCCCCAGTCAGCAGCAATGAGAATTGCTGAGAACAGAAGCTTCACCTCTGCTGCTTTGGCCTTGTGCTCCTGCAAAACTGGGCCCCTGTAGTTTCAGTTGTATTGCCAACACAAATCTTAGCAGCAGCAGCAGCAGCAATAATGCAGGTTTTGCATGAATGAGCCCCCTTCCCCATAAGGGAAATTGGGAGCTCATCTCCTAGAAGGCAGGAAACAGAGCAGGGGTTTGAGCAGTGCAGGCTGGAGGTATGTAGCCAACAGCTCTGCAAAGGGACAGCCCTCATTTCCTTCTCCTCCCCAAGGTGTGTTTGTTGAGAGAGGGCTAAGAAGCAGCAGCGCCTACTCAAATAGGCTGTCCAGTTTGCTTGTTGGAATCCAGTCTAGCAGAGCCGCCTTTCTCAGTCACTAAATGTGCATGTCACCTCGTCCCATGACTCTGTTTCTTCAAGTTGTTAATGTTGTTTCTCCGCTTCCCAGGCCCCTTTCCCCCACTTTCCTGTTGAAATGCAGCAGCCCAAGTCTCTCCATATTTACTCAGAAGTAAACCCCACTGAATTCAGTAAATTCAGTAGAACTTACTCCCACATAAATGTGGAGAACTCCTTCTTCCCCTGAAGACAGGGTGTTATGGTGATAGCCCCCCACCTGTCTCTCCAACCCCCTTTTCCATTCATACTTGCAACTGGTCAAAGGAAGTTACAGTGGCACTAAGATAAACGTGCTGCGAATACTGTTGCTTGGTGAGACCAGGGCCGAATCCACACCTCAGGTTTATTGCAGTACTATCACTGCCATGACTTGTGGGGCACACGACACATGCACTTTTCAGTGCCGGTGGCAGTAGTCCTGAGTAATCGTTCTTTTGTTTTTACTGGAATTTCCCGGACTAGGTTTATCACTCCCCCCCCCCCAGTTATTGCGGTTTACTGTTGCAGTACACTGCTAGTGTGTGCTAAACTGGTGCTGTTGTTGCCCGTCCGAGGTGTTGTCATGAAAGCATCATCACTGGAGTTAGGCAATAGTTTTCGAGCGGCAGGGGAAATGAGGCTTCACATGTGTCTCCCAAACTGGTGGGGAAGAGAAGTATCCTATCCACCATTTGTTGTTGTGCAGCGGTTTGACTTCTTCCCTGGAAGCTTCTTAATTGGGGGGGGGGGTCGTAAACATTCCTGCACACCTCCGAGCAGCAGGCTGCTTCGGGGAATTGTGTGTCAGTGTTGTTGTTTTTTTTAAAAAACAATTTTGCTCCTGCGAACGTGTGCACCTCCGCATAGATGGCGGACCAGGAAAAAAAAAACCCTTCTTGTTAAATGGCTGTTTTCCCTGCATGTGAAAGGCAGAACCCCCAGGATAACTACCATGAAGCTGGAGAGGGGACAGGAGCAGGAGGCTCCTCCCCCCCTTTTTAACAGCCGTGTTCACCCCCTTGCCCAAAGAACAGGGAGCTGTAAATTCACCAAACGGCATGTCTGCTCAGAAGTAAATCACATTCTCTCCAATGCCCTTACTACCAAGTGAATCACATTGATTTAACAGGAGCCTTGTGCTCGGGAAACTCAGAACGGGAGGAACACTGCTTTGGGAAATTGCGTTTGGGTGGAGCGGCATGGTGCGGTGTGCTGATCCTGCTGGCTTCACCCCAACCCTGTGGGAGGGCGGCGACAGCAGCAGCAGCAGCAGCAGCAGCAGCAGCAGCAGCAGCAGCAGCAGCAGCAGCAGCCTTCTCCTTTTTTTATGAGGGGGCAGAAGAGCTTTTTCCTTTAAAAAAAAAAATGCTTCTGCACTCATTCGCACTTGTGCAGAGACAATGAAGCAAAATAATAATAATAAATGTCCTGGTCAAGGTAATGCCCAGTTCTACTGCTATGGAGTTAGGTGTGGGATGGCAAACTGGGATGAGTGCAGTACATTTAATGAGAGTGTGCCCTGTGAGGAGTGACTGCGGAACATGAATATAGCAGTACCGTTCTGCTAACTTGACGATATACAGGGTAATGTGGATCTGCACCAGGCTCGGTGCTCCTCATCTGTACAGTGATGGCACTAATTGGCTGCTTGGTTGTCTATGCTCGGGCATTTGGGCTGCTCTCTCAGTGCATTTTTACGGTTTGTTGTTAGAATCCCTGATCTGGAGTAAACCGGATTTGGATTTTTATTATTTTGCTTTAAAAATATATTATCCTTTTCTACAACAAAATAGTGCTTATTTCCAAGTAGATGTGTTTAGGCTCAGGGCAGCAGAAACAAAGTCCAGTTTCTTCCTGGTGCTGTGATGGAGGTAAGGTTTAAGTGAGTTTATGCAAAACTGCACATGGTCAGAGTATTTCATTTTGTCAGAGTTGTCTGGTTTGGCTTTTTTTTTTTTTTTTTTTACTGTATCATAATCAGGAATATAGAAACTGTTGTATAGCATGGGATGGTGGTTGTGGGGAGGGGGAAGAGAAATGTTTGTTGTGTGTTTAACAACTGAAGTAATACACACAGCCAGCCAAAGGGCGTAAGACCAATAAGTGATGCAGGAGGTCCATGAGCAGATGTCTCCCGAGGTCTTATTCTTTTCCTAAAAAACGAGGGGGGAGTTTGGATTGGGGCCACAGCATGGAGGGAGGTGTGTGTGTGTGTGTGTGTGTGTGTGTGTGTGTGTGTGTGAACCCTTTCCCCTGTGCAAGTTTGCCAATGCAATAGTCCACCAAGACAGGGGGATTTGCACTGGGGAATCAACATGGGGGAAAGGGTGGACCCCCCCCCCCATATTGCAGTCCCAATCCAAATTGCCAGACATGTAGAGCTGCTTTTAGGAAAAGAAAAGGGCATAAGGCAGGGTTCTCCAACCTTGAGTCCCCAGATGTTGCTGGACTACAGCTCCCATAATCCCTTGCCATTAGCCATGCTGGCTGGGTATGCTGGGAGCTGTAGGCCAGCAACATCTGGGGACCCAAGGTTGGAGAGCCCTGGCATAAGGAGATCTGATCACAGACCTCCCATGTCTTATGTAGTTTGACCTTATAACTCCTCCTTCTGGCCTCTTTCCTCTTCCAATCTTCATTTCCCAGGCCTCTATTTCTTCTACCCACCTTTTCCTAAGGCCCTCTACATCAGGGGTCCCCAACCCATGGGCACATTTGGGAATTTGAGAAACTGCTGTGGGCACCACCACAAAATGCCTAATCAGTGGATCACCACTTTGGTGTCTACCTGTTGTGCCCATGCATCTTATTCAGCAAAAACTTTTGCTTTGCATCTATTGGACACTGCAATGTCTCTTTAATAAAGGATTGTCTAATACAGCTAATTGATTGCTTCTTTTAAACATAAGTTTTGGCAATGTTCAGTAGTTGCTTCTTTTTTGGGGGTAGAGAGGTTATTAAACAGATAAATTTTGTACTGGAACAGTCTTTAATATTCACTGATGTACATGCTCTTTTAAATTATTTACCTTGTTCATGGAAATTAAGAAATAGTCAGCATAAATGGATTATTTTATTATTTATTTATTACATTTATATCCCACCTTTTTTCCTGCAAGGAACCCAAGGTGGCTTACATAATCCTCCCCCCCCCCCCATGTTATCCTCACAACAACCCTGTGAGGTAGGTTAGGTTGAGAGTCAGTGACTGGCCCAAAGTCACCAGATTCTCTGTGCCCTTTTGATATTACAGCATTGGAAGGATAAACACTCACCTTCTTCAATGTGATGCATTGAGAACCTTAAAAGGCTTTCAATATTTGAATGGGTGGCATATAGACACCACCTTCAAATGGATACGTATTTGGATATTTCGTCCGCTTTTGTTGAAGCCTATATATAATTGCTAGAAAGCTGCATGATACAGGCCTGTGGCTCATGCTGGCTCAGCCTGTCTGAGCGTGGAAAGCTAAGCAGGGTCAGGCCTGGTTATTACTTGGATGGGAGACCTGACCCCTCCTCCTCTAGTTTCCTGCACTGAGCAGGGGGTTGGACTTGATGGCCTTGTAGGCCCCTTCCAACTCTATCAGATATATGATCTATGATCTATTTTATAGAAATCCATGTATGCATATTTTTAAAATGGCAGGGGGGAGATGTTTTTTTAAAGAAATTGGGTGGCCACGGCATTACACTGGGGACCCCTGGAGGTGCCTATGTGTGCCATGGTGCCAGTGGCCACTGCATTGGGGACCCCTGCTCTACATGCCCTCTATAGGGTCAGAGTAGTTCAGGCAATGGCAACTAGAGAGCCTCTTATGAAAAGATCAACTTAGCCAGTGGAAATCAATGGAAGTGAACCTTCAGTCAGATTTACTCAGTCATTGGCAGTTGGAGAAACTTCTGACTACCTAGCTACTCTGTGATAGTCAATATCCGCAAAATAATACCTACTGTACATTAAAGGCAGTCTATTCAAAAGCCCATATTTCCCTTAAAGGTTTCTTTTTTAAAAAGAAGCTTATAGTGGTTCCAGGAATATCCAGTCATTATGTTGTGAAAATAAACTATTAGTTAACCAATTAAAAGCTAGAATTCATATCATTTGCCTTTTTGAAACACTTTCCATTGCCATGAAGAACAGTGTGTATTATTATATCCAAGGCATGAAAAACACCACATATCCTGTATCAATACTGTGCCCCATCTGTAATTTAATTATAACACCAACTGCTTTAAATTAATATCTTATTACATTAAGATCATATCTGATCAGAAAGAATGTCTTACAATCCTGTGAGTCTATGCACCTTCAAATATCAAGATATACCATACTGCATCAGAGATACAGTCATGCCTTGGATTGAGAGCATAATTCGTTCCGGAAACGTGCTTGTAATCCAAAACACTCTTATATCAAAATGAAATTCCCCAAAAAAAATTTGTACAGAGATTTTTAATTTAAGCCGTACTACAGTACTTGTATTGCAAGACGTCGCTTGTATATCAAGTAAAAAAAAAAAAAAAAAATTAAAAATTTGCTTGTCTTGCAAAACGCTCTCAAACCAAGTTACTTGCAATCCAAGGTATTACTGTATTTAATCAAAAATGGTAATAGCCTTTAGATAACTATGGTTGTTGCTATTGCTACTCTCCCCAAACACACGTTATGAGAATGGTGTGGGGATGATTCACAATATCCAACGACCTGTTTGAAATCAGAAGTTATGCAATAGCTTTGCAGCAGCAGTGTTAAGGATGAGCTGGAAAGGGGTGCCATCTCCAGTTTTATTGGGGGACAACAGTCTCAGCAAGTTTTAAAGTCACACACTCTTAGATATATATATTTTTAATCCTGTGTATTTTAAGATGATTTGGTGCAGCTGCTTTTTCATATATCACATACATAGTGTAATATCAGCACATCAAAAGGCCACACTTTTTAATAAAAGGGATTTGTGCCTTTGTGACAGAGGCCCGTTCGTTTATAATAATTGCCATTTAAGGCACAGTTCTATGGGTTGCATCCTCATTAGATGGAAGCCTCCGATCTTGGAGGCTTCTGAGTATCCAGTGCCCTGCCAGGCAGCTGCCAGTAAAGTAAGAGGAGTAACGGAGGTGATTTTCACCTCTCAGCCCTGTTTTTCCTCCCCTTTTGCTTTAAATGGGCCTCTGATCCTGTCTAGAACAGTTGCACTGGTGGAGACGGGGTGGGGGCTGGAGAGGCCATAGGAAACATCGTATCCTGGCCTCTCCCCTCCCTGCCCTCCAGAACACCTCCTTGCAGACCTCTCCAAGGTCCTCCAAGGCCACTTTTGTGACTTTGGAAAACAGCCCCTGGGGTTCTTTCCATGGCTGCTGCGAGGAAGTGGGGAGAGGGATTGGATTCCCCCTTCCAAGGTCATAGCAGTCTCTACGGCCTTGGAGGGAGGACTTTGGAGAATCCTATGGTCCCTGGGATGCTCTTCCAGGATCATAGGATTGCTCCTTCCATGTGGATTGAGCAAACCCCTCCTCTCCAGGTATACAAAGGCCACTTGGGACAGAGGCGCAAACCGAAGGGCAAGAGCCAAAGGGCTCTTGGCTTTTGGCTCTTAGCCTGTGGCTCTGAGACTGTGGTGAGCAGGCTGGCACACCCCACCAGCACACTCCAGCAAGCAGCAGCAGCAGAGGGCAGCAGCTTGGAGAAAAGAGGACTTCACTTGCTCCTTGCTAGCTGCTGCACTGAGGGCTGCTGCTCTCTATTTTATAATAACATTTTAATATGTGCCTGGAAAACTTATTGAATAATGTAGTGGGGGAAGGGGGTGCCCCTATTAGTGTGGTCATGGGTAGGGGGAGGTATAGCATTGGGGGATTAACAAGCTGGTTGAGGAGCAGGGGGGCTAGACACCTTACTCCTATCCCCTCTTCTGGTTCTTCCTCCAACTGGATGGTTCCTGGCTGCCTTACCAGCTTGCCCTCAGGTCTGGTGCTGCTGCTGCTGAATGTCAGGTCACTCCAAAACAAAATCTCCCTCATCCATGATTTATCTGTGGATGAGAGAGATGACCGGGTGTGCATTACTGAGACCTGGGTAGGGGAACTGGGAAGGCTAAGTCTCTCCCAGCTGTGCCCTCCTGGGTACTTGGTGCAGCACCAGCATCGACTTGAGGGTCAGGGAGCAGGGTTTGCTGGAGTCGATAGAATTCCTATCTCCCTCTCTAGGCTCCCTGTCCATTCAAGTGCTGATTTTGAGTGTTTGTACCTTGTGTTGGGTACCTGAGACAGATTAGGGATTCTGCTGGTGTACCGCCCACCCCGCTACCCTTCAGACTCCCTGCCTGAGCTGACAGAGGTGGTCTCAGAGTTGGTGCTGAAGACCCCTAGAATGATGGTTCTGAGAGATCTCAACTTCTATGCCGAGGCTGCTGAATCCGGGGCGGCTCAGGACTTCACGGCTGCCATGACAACCATGGGGCTGTCTCAACATGTCATCGGCCCAACACATGTAAGAGGACACATGCTTGATTTGGTTTTCTTGACTGGGCAGAAGGATGGTGATCTGAAGGTGGGGGAATTAACATCTATCCCATTGTCCTGCTCAGATCATTTAATATTGAGGTTTAGACTCTCAGCAGCTTTCCCCCTCTGCAAGGGTGGGTGGGTGGGGCTATTAAAATGGTCCACCCACGGAGGCTAATGGATTCCAAATGGATTCCAGAGGGCTCTGGGGGATTTTCTCATTGGTATGGCTGCTGGTGCTCCTGTTGAAGCCCAGGTCAATCTGTGGCAGAGATGACCCGGACAGACAGTAGACACGATCGTGCCCAAGCTCCCTCTCCCTCTGAGCAGAGCCCGGCCAGCTCCTTGGTATACACCTGAGCTGAGGGCAATGAAGCAAGAAGGAAGGAGGCTAGAATGCAGGTGGAGGAAAACTCGTGCCGACTCTGACCGAACACAGGTTAGAGCTCATTATCAAGCCTACTCTGTGGCGGTGAGGGTGTTGAGGCCCAAGGATGCAGACAAGGTGCTTTGCCAAGTCTGGTTGACCACCTGTTTGCTTGACCCTTGTCCTTCATGACTTATTTCCTCTAATAGGGAGGGGATACCAGCCTGGGACCAGGAGCTCGTAAACTCCTCCTTGAGAGAGGGAGTGGTGCCGGCCTCTTTAAAGGAGGTGGTAATTAGGCCACTTCTGAAAAAACCTAACCTGGACCCAGATGATGATAACAACTACAGGCCAATAGCCAACATTCCCTTCCAGAGCAAGGTGCTTGAGCGGGTGCTTGCCAGTCAACTCCAGGCACTCTTGAATGAGATAGGTTTTCTAGATCCATTTCAATCAGGCTTCAGGCCTGGTTTTGGAATGGAAACTGCCTTGGTTGCCATGTTGGGAGTGCGACCCCAGTTGATTCTCTTGGACCTCTCAGCAGCTTTTGATACCATCGACCATGGTATCCTTCTGGATAGGCTGTCTGGGTTGGGAGTTGGAGGCACTTGGCTGGCCGATTCCAGAAGGGGTTGCTGGGGGATTACTGCTTTGTGCCCTGGAAGCTGTGCTATGGGGTTCCACAGGGCTCTATTCTATCCCCCATGCTGTTCAACATCTACATGAAACTACTGGGGGAGGTTATCCGGAGGTGTGGTCTGAGGTGTCATCGTCGGTATGCAGATAACACCAAGCTCTATCTCTCCTTTTCAACAAATCCAGGTGAGGCAGTGACTGCTCTGAATCAGTGTCTGGGCACAGTAATGGACTGGATGAGGACCAATGAAATGAGACTCAATCCAGACAAGAAAAGGGTAGTGGGTGGTTCGCCTGCCCAGATGAGTGATAGTCAACCTGTTCTGGAGGGGGGTTGTACTCCCCCTAAAGCAGGGTTCTCCAACCTTGGGTCCCCCCCAGATGTTACTGGTCTGGCCTACAGCATGGCTAATGGCAAGGGATTCTGGGAGCTGTAGTCCAGCAACATCTGGGGACCCAAGGTTGGAGAGCCCTGCCCTAAAGGATCAAGTTCATAGTTTGGGGGTGCTCTTGGACCCAGCATTGTCACTAGAGGCACAGGTGGACTCGGTGGCACAGAGCACCTTTTATCAGCTTAGGCTGATGTACCAAGTACGTCCTTATCTGGACAGGGATAGCGTAGCTACAGTTATCCTTGCTCTTGTAACCTCTCGTTTGCAATGCGTTATATGTGGGGCTGCCTTTGAAAATGGTCCGAAAACTCCAGCTGGTCCAAAATAGGGCAGCAAGATTGCTAACAGGGACTGGACAATGTGATCATATTAGGTCAGGACTTTACCATCTGCACTGGCTGCCAGTCCATGTCCAGGCCCAATTCAAAGTGCTGGTATTAACTTACAAAGTTCTAAATGGCTTGGGGCCAGGTTACCTGAAGGATCATCTCCCCCCACATATACTGGCCCAGACCCTAAGATCATCTTCAGAGGTTCTCCTCCGGGAGCCCCTGCCAAAGGAAGTGAGGTGGGTGGCTACTAGGAGGAGAGCCTTTTCTGCTGTGGCACCCTGGTTGTGGAATAAACTTCCCAAAGTGGCTCGCCTGGCGGCACCTACATTGTGCTCCTTCCGGTGCCTGGTGAAGACCTTCTTATTTTCCCAAGAATTTTAGTCTTTTCGTCTCTGTTATTTTAAATATTTTACTCTATTTTAAATCTCTGTACTGCTGCTAGGTTTTATTTCAGTTTTAACTCCTATTTTATATTGCAGTTTTACATTTTTATACTGTATTTTATGTTGTATTCTGTGATTTTAATTATTGTGAATCTCCCAGAGAGCTTCAGCTGTTGGGTGGTATAGAAATTGACTAAATAAAGAAAGAAAGAAAGAAAGAAAGAAAGAAAGCATCTACATGTTCCTGCGGAAAGGCATGTGGTCCTGCTCTCCCTGGCCATGAACTTGTAGTGAACCCCAGTTCCACATTGTTCTGTACATGAAATTGAATTATTTTGCCTGAAATCTCTCCAATTCCTAACCCTTCTGACTCCACCAAAAACTGTATGGACAGAAGAAACATCCTGTATATGTACATTTTCAGGGCCAGCACAAAGCATTTTGTTAACTAAACTGGAAAATCCAAATGTTGAAGTCACCCAATATATACACAGTAATTAACATGGGGCACAACCCAAAGTTCTTCTGTACAGTTATTAACTATATTAATAATATGATGTTGTACTTTTGATGGGTCTATTTTTAAAATATTTTTTATCATGCATCCTGGGAATTCCTCTGGAGAGAGGGAGATATAGCAGTGGAGGCTGGACAGGATGATTAATGAGAAGAGGCCAAACAAGAGCCCTCTTCTTCTTCCTATCCTTCTCCAAGCCAAGGCAACCCAGGTGCTGTTGCTTAATGCCAGGTTGGTATGTTCAAAAACAACTTATCATTCAGGACTTGATCCTGCATGAGGGTGTTGATCTGCCTTGCATTATGGAGACCAGCAGCTTGGAGTGCTGTTAAATTCAGCCCTTACTTTGGATGCTCAGGTGGCCACTGTAGGGGGAAAAAGCACCATTTAACAGGTTCTGTTGGTACATCAACTGCGTGCAGCTCTGCCCTGATAGATAGCATTGCTGCTGTAGTTATTCATACCCTGGTCACAGTCAGGTTAGTTTATTGCTATGTGTTGTACATAGGGGCGCCTTTGAAGAAACTTCAACTTGTTTATTTATTTATTTATTATTTATTTATTTAATACATTTTTATACCGCCCAATAGCCAAAGCTCTCTGGGTGGTTTACAACAGTTAAAACCATAAAATATAATATAAATATAAAATTTAAAACCACAGATTAAAAACAAACAAACTTGTTCAGAATATGGCAGCCACGCTGCTAACTTTTACTTTTTGAAATTAACATATTTCACCACCAATTATTAAAAATCTTCACTGGCTCCCAGTTTGTTACCTGGCTAAATTGGGAGGGCTCCTTTTGACACCAGGGTATCTGAAAGAATACTGTCCCTCATATGATCTTGCCCATTCTCTAAGGTTATCATCTGACACCCAGCTCTGAGTGTTACTGCCTACGATGCATATATTACCCCAGTATTGCTCCAGTAAACACCTTTTTCAGATTTTTGTAGTGTTTCAAAAACCTGCATTATCTGTCACTAGAGAGGACAAAGGAAATGTATGTACATCAGTGGCAACCTTGCTTCCTTCATTCCACTTTCAACTCTCTTAAAACCTATTATCTGTCTCCATCCTTTGTTGTGTATAGTTGTGGCACTTCTATAAAGGTCAAGAGAGAAGACAAAAGATAGAGTAAAAAGGGAGGGAAATGATGGAACAATCGATTTGAAAATGCTGCAAGTAGATGGTTAACATTTAGCCTTCTTTTGCCCTTGCCTTCCTTGAATTTCAGGCACAAGGTTTTGAGTGGTTGAACATCTGTTGAACACAAGGCATATGCTGGCCAGCTTCTGCTAATGCAGAATCAAATTGGGAACACAGGATATGCAAACCATGATGTGGCACCTGGAGGTAGGTATATGAGGGAGAGAAGACATGATCAGGAGAACAGAGGGCAGCAGGATCACTGAATAATAAAATCTGGACAGGATTTCCTCGAATGTGTTAAGGACAGCACATTCAAGGACAACAGCACTGTACAGAGATCTACAAATCTCTGTACAGCAGCCAACTGAATGTTGAGCTGCTCTAATCCCCATGTCCTGCTCTAATTCACCATGTCCTGGACCCCAACCAGACATTCAGGGTAAGGTACCTGCTGCAGCAACACATGTTGGCCAGTTAGTTGCACACAGGAGTCTGGACGACGGCTCCCTCAGAACAGTTTCTGACATTTCAGGGACATTAAATCAATATATTTATTAGGAACAACCAGAGTTTACAATTTAGTATGCAAGCTTTCAAATCATGTGGAAGACTTCCAGAGGCTGGATATTAAAATAAATAATATCCAAGGGGGCAAGTGTTTCTGGTGGAAATGTGTTTCCAGCCTCAAAGTGGATACTTTCAGGAGCTGTGGGGGAGGGGAACTAATAGTAGACTTGGTGTCCCTGATTAAACGCTTATGATGGCAGGAGGGGGCAGCAGCGGCGGTTTCATAGTTTTCTAGAGCCTTTAAAGAAAACTTGGTACTGTAGAACCTAAAATGAGGGAAGGGACCCATCACGGCAGGTTGCCCGTAATTTGAGCCTGGCGTCTGCTACCCGAATGTGGTTTGAAGATGTTGCTGTATGAAAGCCTCCATATGTGTGCAATCAAAAGAGCCTTTGTTTCAAGATAGGTTTATTTCAAAATGAAAATTAAGACTTTGTAATTCAAACTAACCTTAAAAACATATCGGTGACTGTGGTGGGGAAGAAAGTCCATAGAAAAGGGAAGGTAAAATAAGCAATTGACTGTCTTTTTATTTAGTATTTTACCACTGATTAAGTATTATGCTGCTATAATGCAGATTATTTATTTAAACATTTATATCCTGCCTTTCCTATCTCAAGATCAAGGCAACAAGCAAAAAGGATAAAAAACCTAAATTAACAATTTAAAACAACCCTTTAAAATAAAAGGCTAAAACAGCAGTGGAAAATAACAGAATACAGCAGTAAAATTATTTTTAAAAAAACAGAGACAGTTAAAAACCCAAATTCAGTACAATAGCAGTTCAAGCCCAAATGCCTTCCGAAAAAGGAAGGTTTCATCTTGTGGAAAGTCATTAGAGAGGGGGCGAGAAGGGCTTTCCTTGGAAAGGAGCTTCCAGAGCCTAGGTGAAGCCCCTGAAAAGGCCTTCTCCCTAGTTCCAATTAAGTGAGTTTCTGGGGATGCTGGACACATTCATCCTCTGAAGATGAACTCAATAGGTGAGCAGGCACATAAGGGAGAAGGCGTTCCTTCAAGTATCTCAGTCCCAAATCATCACCAGCACTTTGAATTCTGCCCAGAAACAAACAGGAAGCCAATGCAGTTGTTTCCAACAACAGAGTTGTTGGGGAGGGGCCATGGCTCAGTGGCAGAGCACATGTTCTGCATGCAGAAGGTCCCAGGTTCAATCCCTGGCATCTCCAGGTAGGAGATATACATATACACAGGCAGATGCAGCAGCAGCAGCTGCCAGGAGCACCTTGAACAGCAGAGCTGGCTCCACATACATGTCCCATTAGGAATGGCGAAGGCGGGTACATGTAAACGGTATCCTCAGGATGGCACCGCTGCTTCCAGATGCTCCTCCAGGCACCTTGAAATGGAGATGCCTGGCGGCTCCATACAGCACTTGGCTTTCCTGTTGGCTTCAAGCCACCTTTGATGATAGAAGCGGCAGTTCCTGAAGGAGCAGCTCTTGCTTCACTGCTGCAGCAGCAAAGAGGGAGCTGCTCTGGCAATTGCCCAGATATTTTATGGGGAATCCACCATGCAACTGAAGCTTATACACGTTGGATTTTATTTATTTGATTTGTAGTCTGCCTTTCCACCAAGAAAATGGAACTCAAGGTGGCGTTAGAACAACTTCAGACAGGATGTCCCCACATGGATAGGGAAGACAGAGGCACCCTCACTCCACTCTATGTGATAGACCAGATTGGCCCAAAGGTACTGTCTAGACCAACTCCCTTTCTCTCTCCCCCCCCCCCCATACACACATTTTAACTTTTGGATTATTCAGGATTCCTCTGCAGCTGCAGCTCTGCACCAGTGATGTGCAGTCAAGAGCATATTTCACAGAGATTACCCCTCCCCAAATATGCCCACAAATCCCCAAAAGTTGTCTTTATGAAGAAGGGAATGGAGGTACACAGGAGCCACTGTTCTTTTTATCTATACAAAATGTTGGCAATGTTCAACAGAGGGTTATAGAAGTCATGTGTCAATACAGAAGGAAAGGACCATTGCAAGCCTTCCTTCCAGTTGAAATCTGGAATATGGAGGAAGAGTGCCCCCTTCTTAGCACCTCACTGCCACTGCCACCAATCTGCTAGAAAGCCCCCTGCAGCTGCTTGGAGATGGGAGACCAGAGTAGATCATGAGCAAGACAACACTGCATCCAGATGAGGCTTTTATCATGCCATCGTGTTGCCTCATTCACAGAATTTTAGTGCGGGTGGGGTGGGTTTTCAGACAACATCTTCCATATTTTAACCCTCCTGTTTTCTCACAGCTTCTTCCATCTTTTTTTTCTTTTCTTACTGCAGGAAACCCATTATAGAAAAAAAGGCAGAATAGAATAGCTAGAAAAAGCCTTCTGACTGACAACGCCAAGAGCTCTCCATCTGGAAGCACCCCCCCCCCCCATGCAGCCTACAGTGCAGATATTGGTGTGTCTAAGCTTTGTGTTGCACTCCCATTCAAGCATGTAGTAATAGCACATCGTCATATGGCTCTTTCTTGACATTACCACTCCAGAATGCAAGGGGAGGATTTGTATGTTGGAATGCTCCCTTGCAGAAAAAGAAATTTATTTATTTTATTTATTTATTACATTTATACCCCACCTTTTTTCCTGCAAGGAACTCAAGGCAGCTTACATAATCCTCCTTCTCCTCTCCCTTTTATCCTCACAACAACCCTGTGAGGTAGGTTAGGCTGAGAGTCAGTGACTGGCCCAAAGTCACCCAGTGAGTTTCATGGCCAAGCGGGGACTAGAACCCAGATCTCCTGAGTCCCAGTCCAACACTCTCACCACTACGCCACACTTGCATATAGAAAAAGAGCATTTCAGGGAGAAGGCTAGACTACATTTCTCTAACATACTTACTTCCAATGGGTAGGGAAATTTGTTTTAGAAGCATCCAAATGTGATTTCCCCCATCTGAAGTGATATAATCCAGAAAATACTTTACCACAGGCTATTTCTGTATCAGCAGTAGACATTGGTTATGTTCAATTACACTTGCCCATGGAGCATACGATTATAATGGCACACCTCATATAATTTAGGAGCTAGAGGCAGACAGAGCTGAAGGTGGACTGACAGAGCCATAATTTCTTTTGTACTACTGTTGTCTCTCACCAAAACAGGCTTTGCATGTTTTTAAAACTACAAAAACATGCAAAATTGGTGAACAAAGACTGAGATGTACCATCAGAGATCAGGGCTGTTGCTAGTCCTGGGCCATGGGGCCCCAGCCCTGAATAGGGGGGAAATGGAAAATTTACTTCTTAACTGAATTGCCATGCAGAGGGTGATTTTCAAGGGGGTTTGCAGCTGGTGGAGAGAATGGTTAACCCTCTCCTCCCCGTATGCTGGAACACCGCCAACCCCCACTCCCTTGACAATTAAGCTTAGGGAAAAAATCCATTCGTGTCAATGGAAGCTTTTCTTCTAAGCTTAGGATACAATCCTATGCCTAATTAGACAGAAGAAAGTCCTACAACTTTTTTGTAGGGGAATGCTGGGAGTTGTCGGACTTTTTTCTGTCTAAATAGGCATAGGATTGCACCCTTAATTGCATGAGGTGAGGGCAATTTTCCTCCAGGAGAGAGAGAGAAGTGTGTAGGGGGGTGGGGAAGAAGTGATAGCTCTCCCCTACCTGTTGTTCGCGTACCGGGACTCCCCCCAGGAGAGCCTGGGATTCTCCCCCAACGAATTGCTGTTTGGGAGGGAGCTAAGGGGACCTTTGGCTCTTTTGCGGGCGGAATGGGAGGGGGTTGCAGCAGAACCTTCCATGCCGGTTCATGCCTTCATGCAACACCTCCAAACTGTCCTTCGGGAGGTGCGGGAGATGGCGCAACAGCATCTCGGAGCAGCACAACAACGGCAGAGCGTGTGGTACAACCGGACGGCTGTGCCACGGACTTTGGAAGTGGGGGACCAGGTGCTAGTACTGCGCCCCCCAAAAACGGACAAATTGTGTTTGAAATGGGAGGGTCCGGGGACCGTGATTGGAAGGTCGGGGGAGGTGAACTATCAAGTGGCTTTTCCAGGGCAGCCGGGGAGGCAAAGGGTATTTCATGTGAACATGTTAAAGTTGTACATGGAACGGGGGACAAAGGTGGGGGGAGTGCAGGAATGTGTGGATCAAGGCACCTCTGACGGGGACTTGTTAGCAGAATGGGCGGGAGGGGGAGGGATGGATGAGATCCAATTGTCTCCCTCCCTGCCAGAACAGCAGCGGAGACAGATTACCCAGGTCTTAGAGGACTTCCAGCCTATGTTCTCTGACCGTCCGGGATGCACTACTCTCGTGCAACATACCATTGAAACGGGGAATAGCCCCCCTATACAGTCCCTACCCTACCGGGCGGTAGGACCCCATGCCCAAGTCATTGCAGATGAAGTCCAAGCCATGTTAGATCTTGGAGTCATTGTACCCAGCTCTAGCCCCTGGTCCTCTCCTATAGTGTTGGTAGCCAAGAAGGATGGAGGGGTTCGGTTCTGTGTAGATTATCGGAAAATTAACAAAGTGACTGTCCCTGATCCATACCCCATCCCAAACATGGATGTGTTGTTGGAACGGCTAGGGGGAGCCAAGTACATCACTACTCGGGACCTGACAAAGGGTTATTGACAAGTCCTGCTTGATCCGGATGCTGCATTGAAATCTGCATTTGTGACCCATCTAGGTTTGTTCCAATTCACCACCCTGCCATTCGGAGTCCGGAACGGTCCGGCTACCTTCCAAAGGCTGGTGAATGGGATGCTAAATGGGTTGGGGGAGTTCGCCTGCGCATATCTGGATGATATCGCCATTTTCAGTTCCACCTGGGAAAAGCATTTGCAACATGTCCGCCAGGTATTTCAGAGAATTCAGGACGCCGGGCTGACTGTGAAGGCTAAGAAGTGTCAGGTTGGGTGGGGGGAGGTAGAGTATCTGGGACATAAGGTGGGGGGAGGTAGTGCCAAGCCCCTAGAAGCAAAGATAGAGTCGGTCCGCACCTGGCCCCAACCCCAGACGAAGAAACAGGTTCAGGCTTTTTTAGGGCTGGCTGGCTATTATCGTAAATTTGTGCCCCATTTTAGCCAGCTAGCCACCCCTCTGACAGATTTGTGTAAGAAGCGGCAGCCCGTCAAGGTCCAGTGGTCGGCCGCTTGCCAGGCAGCGTTCGAAGGATTGAAAGCCTGCTTGATGGCAGCCCCTGTGCTGCAAGCACCTGACTTTGAAGCCCCCTTTGTCCTGCAGACGGATGCCTTGGAGGCAGGAATGGGAGCCGTCTTGCTGCAGGAACGGCCAGGGCAAGGGCTATGTCCTGTCGCCTACTTGAGTAAAAAACTTTTACTCCGGGAGCGGAACTTGGCCACTGTCGAGAAGGAATGCTTGGCAATAGTATGGGCAGTGACCAAGCTTCGCCCCTATCTTTGGGGACGCCGGTTCTTGTTGCAGACCGACCATTCCCCCTTGTGTTGGCTGGATAGGGTGAAGGGATCCAACCAGAAGTTGTTGCGGTGGAGCTTAGCCCTGCAGGATTTTGATTTTTTAGTGGAGCACATCAAGGGCAAGGACAACATCGTGGCAGATGGGTTGTCCTGGGCTTTCTCAGTAGGAGACAGTTAGATAGGGATTGGGGTGGTAGACCCCAATGCCATCTTTCTCCAAAGGGGAGGGTGTGGAGAAAGCCTGACACGAGTATGCATGCGCGCGCGCGCGCACACACACACACACACACACAGCCTCCGTCCAGAGGAGGGGGGCGAGGAGGGGGGGGTTGAGTTACAGGGAAGCAGCCAGACAGACCGGCATCCCCAACAATGGAGAGTCTCGGTTGAATTCCACAAAACCCAAGAAAGGAGCATCAAGACCATCAAACTATCAGGGCAGTCTCAAAGAGCTGTAAAGTATCCAGTACATCACCTTCTTCCCGGGCAGGAATAAGCCCACCTGATACGAAGGGGCAGGCATAAGCCCCCACCTGACCTGGAGGGTGGGGAGAGCGGGAAACTCAGGGGTAGAAAACCCCTCTCGCTTCCTGTGAGGGGTTGTTGGGAACACAGGGTGCTTTGGAACAAGGTTCATCCTCCAAGCGGCAGCTGGAGTAAGCTGTTCTCATCCCGGGATCGGCCGACCCGGAGCCAGGCTGAAATTGACTAGCGTAAAGTCTTTAGTCTAAGGTAACTGACTAATCCCACTGCGCTAGCCTGGGAGCCTGTTTCATTGATAAATGTAGAGGTCACCTCAGGTTGTGTTGACATTATAGTATTCCTAGAAAGCTGTTAGTTCCGCTCCGTATCTTGTGTAAATAAATAAAGCCTTATTTGGTCATTTAAAGGGCTCTAGTTTCCTCTTGTGTACGCAAACCTCCTAGTCGGTTTCACTTGCTTGTAGGGCTGTTACTCAGTGCCGGTTAACCCGCTAAGCCTCGAACTCACGCATAGGACCCGGGTGCTGGTCCTTCACATTAATAACATTATTTATTACTAATGTTAGTATTATTGTTTTATATATGAAGCGTTTTGGTGCTCACAGTGCTTTGCATGTATTATTATTTCAGTAAGCATTGCAATAATTTTGTAAGTTTTTAAATTGTATAGTACCTACTACTACATCTCCTCATGTAGCCAGAACAGCACCCCCCACACAACATACTGTAGGTATTATGAGTTCAGGGAAACATCAAGGTTGGCAGAATTAAAAAAAGAAAAAGAACATCTTTAGGGAAAAGCACCAAAAACAGAGCATGCTCGGGGGCCACGGAATGAACGCTGACCGAATTTTGAAAAAGGGGGTGGGGCGAGAAGAGAAAGGCGTACCCTGAAAAGGGCATGGCTGGCTGAAACTCCAAGCAGGAGTACTCCATCCTGTCGTATTTTATCGCAGGCCCCGTTTGTTATTATCAATGGTTAGTCATAGCAATTACACCAGGCAAAGCAAAACAAGCCGTTTGCAAAAGCGTTGTAAGAAGGACTGCTACGGAAATAGCTATGTGAGCGGGACGTCACTTCCTCCCGGGCTGCGCCGCCCATCTGCTCTGGCTTGCAGACCCACCCACCCTTCCGGGGCCCTCAGCGCGCAGGCGCAGCGTCGCACGCTCCTTTCCCGTCTCCGGCCAACATGGCCGCGCCCAGCTCTGCCATTCGGACGCTTCGCCTCGCGCAGGTAGCCCGGTCCCTGGAGCCTCGGGGTGGGGAGGGGCGAGACGCGGCCCCCTCGGAGAGGAGGATTGGCGCTTCGGCTCGCGCAGCCTCGTCGCCATGCCGGGCGGGACGGCGCAAGCACAGCGGGGGGTCGTCAACGCTTTGAGCCGGGTGGAGGCTAACGTGGTAGTGGCGCCGCCCCTCAGGCCTCCTCACCCTCGCCTTGTTCACAATACTTGTCCTGTGGGGACATTTCATTGTTTCCTTTTCCTGTCCTTAACTCCTCTTGCCTTAGGAGTTGATAAAACTGGGAGCAAGTCTGGTGTAGTGGTTAGAGCGGGTGGGTTCAAGTACCCAGTAAGTTCTGTGGCTAGGTGGGGACTTTGGGCTACTCACTCTCCCTCGACCGCCCTCTAACACATCCCAGAGATTTGCTATGAGGATAAGTGGGGTAATGAACACTGTTCTGAGTTCCTTGGTGTAAGGGTGGGATAAAAATGTAGCGAATAAATAAAACAGACTTGTGGCATATTAAAGATTAACAAACTTGTGCCATAATGCATTAGTTAGGTCTTTAAACTGTCACAAGATTATTGTTTCTGGTGCAGCAGACTAACACAGCCACCCCTCTGGAAACTAATAAAAGTGTTTTTGGTACTTGGAAGTCACAGTGTATTTATATATAATGATACAGAGAGGGGTGGTGGTTGTAGCCTAGCCTTCTCCATGACATGCTAGTTTTCTACATGTAGGGATATTTTATTTTATGGAAGAGCATAATCAAGGATGTAAGTCCATCGTGTGTTGGTATTAAGTGTGTTGGCAAAGCTAGCTTCGGTGCATCTGAATGCCTGAGCATGCTTTCTCTTCTTTCTCTTTTCATCTGAGTGTAGTTCACCTTTCTCTCTCAACCCACTCATAAAATAAAGACTAAGCAGAGTGTCCCCCTTTTCATTATAAACTGCAGAAACTATATCAGCCAATAGGATTTTTAAATAGTCTAGTCCAATAAACTCTAGGTTGTGACCCAGAATCATAACCGACATATATAGATAATTGTCTAGCACTGAGGTTATCTATGTAAATCATTTATGATTCTGTGGATTTGCCCTTCAGCAAACAAGGAGGAGCTGGTGAACACAACCTAGAGCTTATTGGACTAAACTCTGCCATGTTGAGGCAGAAACAACACACATTGACAGAAACGGGGCTTAAATACCCCAAACTGCAGTCTCTGAGAAAGTGTAAGCTAAGACATTGCTTTCTATTTGTTATTATTTATTATAGTATTTTTCTATGTTTTTAATTCCCATCTTTAAAGATACAAATCTTTCCAAGTTGGCTTGTAAGTAAAATAAAATACAATAATCGTGAGTGGGGAGATCAGGGCTGTGCCTACTGGCATGGCTTCGCTGGCCCCACCATCCATGGGTGTGTGCATGCTGGGGAATGCTGGGAGTTGTAGGCCAAAAACATCTGGGGACCCAAAGTTGGAGAACACTGGGCTGGAGTAGGAGCAGGTGGTATCTTCTTTGACAGTCTCCTTCACGCTCCTGTTCCTTCCCACAGTGTAGTAGGTACTGGGAGGCATGCATGCATTCAGTCAAGGCTGTGTTCAGTTAAATGTGATGTGTGAGGCATTGATAACAGAAGACAAAGAAAAGGCAGAAGTGTTCAATTCCTACTTCGGCTCGGTCTTCTCCCAAAAGAGGGTCTATGACCCCCCTGGCAAACCTGAAGTGCAGACTGAAGGGGCAGGATTGCAGCTTGAGATTAATAGGCAAATGGTCAAGGAGCACCTGATTACTCTGAACGAGTTTAAATCTCCAGGGCCTGATGAGCTGCATCCTAGAGTAATAAAGGAACTGGCAGAAGAACTCTCAGAACCACTGTCTATTATCTTTGAGAAATCATGGAGGACAGGTGAAGTGCCAGACGACTGGAGGAGGGCAAATGTTGTTCCATCTTCAAAAGGGCAGAAGGAGGAACCTGGGAACTATAGGCCAGTCAGTCTGACATCAATCCCCGGGAAGATTTTTGAGCAGATTATAAAGAAGTCAGTCTGCAAGCACCTTGAAAACAATGCAGTGATTACTAGAAGCCAGCATGGATTTGTCAAGAACAAATCCTGTCAGACTAATCTGATCTCATTTTTTGATCGGGTAACCTCCCTTGTGGACTGTGGGAATGCTGTGGACATTATATATCTGGACTTCAGCAAAGCTTTCGACAAAGTGCCTCATGATATCCTGATTAGTAAGCTAGCTAAGAGTGGGCTAGATGGAACAACTATCAGGTGGATCCACAACTGGCTACAGAATCGGACTCAAAGAGTGCTTATCAATGGTTCCTTCTCAAACTGGGGAGAGGTAACGAGCGGGGTACCACAGGGCTCGGTCCTGGGCCCGGTGCTCTTCAACATTTTTATTAATGACTTGGATCAGGAGGTACGGGGAATGCTTATCAAATTTGCAGATGACACAAAGTTGGGTGGAACAGCTAATACTCTGGAAGACAGAAACAAAATTCAAAGTGACCTCGATAGGCTGGAGCGCTGGGCCGAAAACAACAGAATGAAATTTAATAGGGATAAATGCCAAGTGCTGCACCTAGGGAGAGGAAACCAAATGCAGAGTTACAGAATGGGGGACACTTGGCTCAACAATACTACAAGTGAGAAGGATCTTGGAATTGTGGTAGATCACAAACTGAATATGAGCCAGCAATGCGATGTGGCTGCAAAGAAGGCAAATGCAATTTTGGGCTGTATTAATAGAAGTATAGCTTCCAAATCGCGGGAAGTGATAATTCCCCTTTACTCGGCACTGGTTAGGCCTCATCTTGAGTACTGCGTCCAGTTCTGGGCACCACACTTTCAGAAGGATGTAGACAAACTGGAGAGGGTTCAGAGGAGGGCAACAAAGATGATAAAGGGACTGGAAACAAGGCCCTATGAGGAGAGACTGAAAGAACTGGGCATGTTTAGCCTTCAGAAGAGGAGACTGAGGGGAGATATGATCGCACTCTTCCAGTATTTGAAGGGATGTCACACAGAGGAGGGCAAAGATCTCTTCTCGATCATCCCAGTTTGCAGGAACGGAATAATGGGCTCAAGTTACAGGAACCTAGATTCCACCTAAACATCAGGAAAATTTCCTGACTGTCAGGCAATAAGACAATGGAATCAACTACCTAGGGAGGTTGTGGCTCTCCCCTCTGGAGGCATTCAAGGTGCAGCTGGACAGCCATCTGTCAGGGATGCTTGACCTAGATTCCTGCATTGAGCAGGGGGTTGGACTCGATGGCCTTGTAGGCCCCTTCCAACTCTACTTTTCTATGATTCTATGATTCTATGAAATGGTTATCTGTGTGCTTCTGGGCCCAATTCAAGGTGCCAGTTTTAAAGCCTTGCATGGTCTGTGACTGTCATACATTAAGAACTATCTCTGTTCATATAAACCTAACTCACTGAGATTAGGTCAGTGCAATCTGTTAGACAGGCTTGGAGAAAGGTGGCTAGGGGCTGAATGCTTTCAACAAATTGTGGAACCTCTAACCAGGAAAGGAAACAGAAAGCTGCTGCTTCTGTCTTTTTGCAAGGGTTGTAAAATTCTTCTGTTTCATCATGCCTTTGAGCAAAATGGTGTTTTGCATATGTGTTTTGTTTCCTGTATAATAATAATGTAGGATTTTAAGTATAGTTTTACTTTGTATTTTTTGGGTTGGTGGTACACTACTGTGACCTTTTAGAAAAGTATAAAACAATTAAATACATTTTAATAAAGACTGGCTAGCAACCTAGCTCCAAAAGTGAGCCCTTTAGAACCTTATAGATGGATAGGGAAAGGTTTGAGGAGGATAGGAAAGAAGCCAGTGTGGCGTAGTGGTGAGAGTGTTGGATTGGGACTCTGGAGATCCAGGTTCTAGTCCCCGCTCGGCCATGAAACTCACTGGGTGACTTTGGGCCAGTCACTGACTCTCAGCCTAACCTACCTCACAGGGTTGTTGTAAGGATAAAATGGAGAGGAGGAGGAAGATTATGTAAGCCGCCTTGGGTTCCTTTCAGGAAAAAACGTGGGGTATAAATATAATAAATAAATAAATAAAAAAGGTGTTTCTTTTCCTACTCCTAAAACTACCCATCTGCCATGAGCTCCAAACAACTCCTTTTCTAGGCTAGCTGGTGTCCTGAACAGGAACACTCCTGTTCATGGTTGGGATACACTGATATTTAATTGTGAATCTCCAGTCATACTTTCTAATATCAAAGTTGGGTAAGCAAGTGCATATCAATTTAGAAGTAAAACAGAGCCTCCCAGAGCCTGGCTTTCTTACTCCAATATGACACTATGGTAGTGAATTAAATTTAGTAAATACTTGAATTAAAGTAGCTGGTCTGAATGTGAACTACCGTAAACCTCCATCAGTCCAGTTGTTAGACTAGTAATTCCAAGCTGTATGCTGGGACACTAGTATGACATGAGAGGGGCTTGGATTTTTTTAGTCTACTGCTCTAAACATTTCAAAATAGGAAGTGCACATGTAGCACTTGAATTCCCTCCCCACCTGGTATAGTGACTTGATTCTGATATTTTTTACATAGCCACTGAAATGTCTCACATTGTACACTGACTTGCACAATGGGGATTGTTGTATTCCTGAGATGGTGTGTTGAGAAAGGTTTTGCCACCACTCATATCCAGCAGTAGAATTAAAAGACAGTAATGACAGTACCATTCAGAGGAGGTTTGGAATGTGAGGGACGAGATCAAGGCTGGAGGGGATAGTAGTTGGAAGGGAGAAGCCAAAGCTGGACAGGGGAGGGGGACAGAATTGTGTAAGCCAAGAAGGGAGGAGGTAGTGAAAGCAGTGGGTGCACTGCCTCATCCCACACCTGTGACACATGGACCTTGGAGAAAGTGGCGTTTGCTTCCCACTTGAACTTTCTCTAGTGGCTCATGCCACTGTGGCTCATGCTGGCTCAGCTTGTCTGAGCGTGGAAAGCTAAGCAGGGTCAGGCCTGGTTATTACTTGGATGGGAGACCCCTCCTCTAGTTTCCTGCATTGAGCAGGGGGTTGGACTCGATAGCCTTGTAGGCTCCTTCCAACTCTGTGATCTATGAAATCTATGAATAACCAGCCCAGCCCAGCCCAGCAGGATTCATTTTGTTGATGGGAGGGTTGAGTTTGTGGCCTAGCCCCCATTCCACCCCTGCCTTTCTGGCTGCAAGGGTCATTATTCCCCAGTCTCTTACCTACTTCATCCCTGCCTCACCATCACAGATCAAGAATGAAAGGCGCTTTGGGGCCACCACACAAAGCAGCCACTGACACTCTACCATGGAGAGCAGCGTGTGTTGCATGTAACCTGGGTCTAGACAGCTTAATCTTGGTGAGCAGGCATGGTATTGCGGTCCCCAAATGTTCAGAGGTTATTAATCATAACATACAAATAAAATTTAGAATGCAGCAAATGTAGCAAATTCTTATTTGCCACTTTATTTATGAGCTCTCAGTCATGATTCAGATTCACCCCACCATCAGTAGGGCTACAAATGCTCCAGAAATCTGAAATACTGTGTCTGTACATCCATGTGGCAAGCAAAATTATTTCATGAGTTATGATACTCTGGTATATCTGAACTACGTACTTATTTATTGACTTCTGTGTCTTCTACCTGTTAGAAAACATAATTGCTATCCAGTTCTGATTTTAAGATGAATGTCTTTATCTGGGCTTGGTGTGTATATTAGTATGCCTAAAATACCCTAGTACATTTTGTTAATGCAACAAGAGTTCAGCTTTTTAAACCAACCAATGCCGTCATACAAATGCTATCATAGAAGATAGTTTCCCTATTCCTCACAGTGAGGAGTGAAAGCCCGATCCTCCAGATGTCCATTGCTCTAAGATCTGGTTCACACTGTATCTTTCCTACCCAGGAGCTGCCATGACCATGCTACATGGCTACAGCTGGTGGCAGTTTCTGTGGTTGCACTGGCTAGAGCAGCTGCTGAGGCAGCTTCCGAATTTGCTGTTGGCAGTATCTAGTTAATGAGTTGTATTTCCCAACCACAGTATGTACATAACTGAGATTCATACAAAAAAGTATTGTGTGAACTAGCCTTACGTTTTCTGTAGTTTTGCTTGTTTTCAATTTCTAGGTTTGTGGCAATATACCGTATTTTTCGCTCCATAAGACGCACTTTTACCCTCCAAAAAACTAGGTGGAAATGTCTGTGCGTCCTATGGAGTGAATACAGTAAAAAAAAAAAATTTTTTTTTTTTAAGTTTCCTCTGCTGGTCCGGAAGAGCGGAGGACTCCTGGGCAGGGCGAGAGAAGCCCCCACCTCTCAGCTGATTCCCCGTGCAACAGCTGATTTTTTTTTTTTAAAAAAATATTATTATTATTATTATTATTATTATTATTATTTTTTACTTTCCTCTACTGGTCCGGAAGAGCGGAGGACTCCTGGGCAGGGCGGGGGAAGCCCCCACCTCTCAGCTGATTCCCCGTGGAACAGCTGTTTTTTTTTTTAAAAAAAATTATTATTATTATTATTATTCATTTATTTATTTTTACTTTTCTCTACTGGTCCGGAAGAGCGGAGGACTCCTGGGCAGCACGGGGGAAGCCCCCACCTCTCAGCTGATTCCCCGTGGAACAGCTGATTTTTTTTTAAAAATTATTATTATTATTATTATTATTATTATTTACTTTCCTCTGCTGGTCCGGAAGAGCGGAGGACTCCTGGGCAGGGCGGGGGAAGCCCCCGCCTCTCAGCTGATTCCCCGTGGAACAGCTGATATATATTTTTTAAAAAATTATTATTATTATTATTATTATTATTATTTTACTTTCCTCTGCTGGTCCGGAAGAGCGGACCAGGAGGAATGAGGAAAGCAGGATGGGGAAGGGCTGAGAGAGAAAGAGAGAAAAAGGTGAACATATGGTAAAAAAATTGAAATGAGCCTATGTTGTAGTTTAGGGCTACAGGTGAGCCTCAAGCCTGAAAATGTTGGAGGTGATTGGTCTAGTGTCATTTTACTCTTTGCTCTCAGTCTTACCATGGCTTACAATTGGGCTTATTGTGGCTTGTTCTCCCCCTCCTTCCTCTAACTGGCTCCTGCACGTATCCCAGTGTCCTTCGCAGCAGAAATCGTCTCCTCCTCTGCACTCTGATCACTATCCCTTTTTGTTCCCTGCCACTGTTGTTGTTGTTTCAGAGCCTCAAAAAGGCTCAATTGGGGTTGTATTATTATTTTTTTATTATTTTGTGGTCCTGAAAATTGTGCAGCTGTGTTACTGCTGTGGTTACTACAGGTCCCTGGACTCCTGGGCAGGGTGGGGGAAGCCCCCGCCTCTCAGCTGATTCCCCGTGGAACAGCTGATATTTTTTTTTTAAAAAAATATTATTATTACTATTATTATTTATTTTTACTTTCCTCTGCTGGTCCGGAAGAGCAGAGGACTCCTGGGCAGGGTGGGGGAGCCCCCGCTTCTCAGCTGATTCCCCACGGAACAGCTAATTAAAAAAAAATTTATATGGTAAGTGCGTCTTATGGTCTTATGGAGCGAAAATTTTGGTAATCTTACACAGAAATATTTACATTTACATTTGCATAACTTTAATCTTAAACATACTTGTGCAGCTTGTGAGTGCACACAGATCTTAATTGTGCTAAGGAAAAAAGTGAGCAAGTTAGCATTTGTTGTAGAAATGTAGACTATGCTTACCAAAAGTAACAATTAGTCTGAAGCTGATTTCTTCAGAGTTTGGAGCATCCTACCACATACGGACACATGCTCTGTATATATGTGCATGTGGCTGGAGCGTCAAACTCTACTTGAGATTTCATAATTTTGAATGGTTTGTAACTTTTAATGCACATGCCATTCTATTCTCTTGGCACTAGTAGGGATCTTCTGTAGTGGATTCCTCTTTGGTTTTCAGCTGGTGGGTTGAAACCCACCTTCCTACCTAAGGTGGGTCTCACCAGTAGCACCATCACTATTTTCTTCCTTTTGCTTGTTTATAGTGTTTTTAATAGAAAGAGAAGAAAAACAGGAGGAATGAGGAAAGCAGGATGGGGAAGGGCTGAGAGAGAAAGAGAGAAAAAGGTGAACATATGGTAAAAAAATTGAAATGAGCCTATGTTGTAGTTTAGGGCTACAGGTGAGCCTCAAGCCTGAAAATGTTGGAGGTGATTGGTCTAGTGTCATTTTACTCTTTGCTCTCAGTCTTACCATGGCTTACAATTGGGCTTATTGTGGCTTGTTCTCCCCCTCCTTCCTCTAACTGGCTCCTGCACGTATCCCAGTGTCCTTCGCAGCAGAAGTCGTCTCCTCCTCTGCACTCTGATCACTACCCCTTTTTGTTCCCTGCCACTGTTGTTGTTGTTTCAGAGCCTCAAAAAGGCTCAATTGGGGTTGTATTATTTTTTTATTATTATTTTGTGTTCCTGAAAATTGTGCAGCTGTGTTACTGCTGTGGTTACTACAGGTCCCTGACAGTTCTAAAAAAAAAAACCATCGCAGAAGTATATGCAAATTTATGGAGGGGAAATTTGGCACCAGTAGTAGCTGCTCTGAAAAGGAGCCATGAAAAGTGTGTGTGTGTGTGTGGGGGGGATTAATACCTTCCCTTTCTGAAGTAGCTGGAGACTCGGGGAAGTGTTGAAAAGGTGGAGGGCACTGAGAAGTATCAGTTCAACACTTAAAATCGAGAGGATTACACTGTCAAGGGAGAGATATTGTCCCCCCTTAGGTGAACCTTCTTGTGCCACTTTTTCACCCTTTAGAGGTGCTTTTCAGTTGACAACTTGTCAATTGGTCCCTGACATCTGTACGCAAATTAGCCTGTATGCAGTCTCACTTTATCCGGTTTCCTTGTGCTTCCTTTGACAGCTGAAATAGACAAAGAATTGACTAGACAAGACTACACATATTGGACAGCTGTAAGAACACACTTGGAAAAGACTGTCAAAAATAATTTTAAAAATTACAAACACTGTTTCACAATTTTAAAAAAAGGGTGGCGAACCAGTGACGGTCGCTCCAAAGTGCCTCTTTGGCATCAGTGGAGGGGCTGTCACTGGCAGCGGCAAGGGCAAGATTGCGAAGAGCTGCTGAACAGCTCGCTAGCCAGTCCCCCCAACCCATAATGAAATTGCTCTCCTGGGCTGAGATAACACAGCCCATTGTGTTATCACAGCACATACCATTGTGATATGAATAACCCTAGAGCAAGCCGTGAGTTGTCAGGGTGACTTGTTCCTGAAAAATAAGCCACCCTGTGAGAAGCAGTCTCAATTCAGACGACACGGCAACCTACCGTGTCTAGTTACTCAAGATGGATTGTCCTGTCGTGCAAACCAGGTCTCTGATTGAATTATTTATTTTATTTACAATGTTTATATACCGCTCCACATCAAGACAGATTCCAGAGTGGTGAACAATGAATTATAAGGCATGCTCCCAGGTAAGTGAGTTTTAGTCTTATACTACAAGATTTCAGCCTTAATTGAATTTAGGTTGAACTGGTCTTATGTGAAGAGACATATATCAGTACTGATGGCATTATCATTACTTATCTATGCATGCACAACATAAGATTTGGAAAATGTGCCTAAGTCTAGGACCTAAGATGACAGTTGGGAATTTTTGAAGCCAATGAATTTTTCATATGAAGGGGTTTCTCCCCTCAAATTCTAGCGGAATGTTTCAGTTTAATTATTTCAGCCTATTTGTCTGTATATACATGGCATTTTTCTTGATAAGGATGCAGTCTGTGATGCTAGAACACACAAACTGATAAAAGGATAGAAATAGCAGGGTATCTGAAAACTGAACTGCTTGATTTAATGCTGAAGTTCGTTCTAGGCTCGGTCAGACTAGTGCATGTAAAAGGCAGTGAATTTTAAGTGTGCTATGATTATATGCTTGATTTATTTGAACTGTGTTTGCTAACAAATTTAGACTTCAAGTTCTTCAGTTCAAAGGAAGACTTTGTAAATAATTTTCTTTCTGTTCTGCCCAACTTCTTTTCTGTCTTAGCAGCTTCTCTCTTTGTTGTACCAGCTTAAAAAATCATAACTAGCAAATAACTGAAACGATGTGGAATTCTATGGATCAAATGATAATTACCGTAAGTAAAAATAAGGGGGAAGTCTAAGCACGATCCTTCTCCATTTCCTGAGTTGCTGCTGCCTCATTAATCAGTGCTCGAATGGTATAAAGGCAGCAGCTTGCTTTGTCGCTGGCACAGCAGCTTCTTCGTCCCTTTCCCCACCCCCTGTGTGCCTTCACAGTAGGGAAAACTAGAGAGGGAAACCATCAATCTTCCTTGTCACACATGTCAGCAGTGATTCGCTTCTTCCTGTGTTCGCTCACTTTTCTCGCTTGCTCGTACACACACATGCACACACGTGCACACGCCACCTGTATTTGGAATTAGCTTTGCTGACCTTGTCATTTCCTCACCTGCTCTGTTCCAGAGAAATATGTGTAAGCTGGAGCCTGCTATTCCAAAGCACAAGCCTATTCAATGGCATTCAAAATTTTGATTAACACGCCTCTGCAAAGGGAAGCCTGTGAAATTGTGTAATGCTGACTTCAGATTATTTTGACAATTAACAGAGAGAGTGAGATTACTGTACTTACTATAACATGATTTTAACAAAATTAAGTTGGAACAGTTTATTTAATCTGCATGTACCACAAATGCAATTCTGACAATGTTCAGAATTCATTTATAGAAAGGCAGATATGTTATATGTTGCTAAGGCTGATCAGTAATACTAACGTTCTTAAAATTTACATGGTTTGTCCTAGTATTTCCAGTTACATTCTCCATCATTGATAGTTTTTGTTTGTTTGCTGGATGAGATGAATAAACAAGAACCATGTGGAAGCATGAATGGAGTTGTTACCTGTTTTGTTTTGTTTTGTTTTTCACTATTCCTGCTCCTGTGCCTTAACTGTATTCTGTCCCTGAAATGTAACAGGCAAAGCTTTCATGGCATGGGGACAACTTCAGCTGCCAAAGCTCTGTTAAAAGATCTGATGGCCGAGGAGCTGGGGCAGTTACGTTGGAAGCCCTATCCAAGGACTAGGAAGCCATCCAGTAAAACCATATGAAATATGTCTGAACAGTTTCACTCAATGGATGTTCAAGTATTTACTCAATCTTGAAGCTTACTGGGTGTTTTTAGGAAAGATGCTAGCCTCTTCTGCCTCACAGCAGGTTTAGTATGAGGATGACAATATTGTGCTTGTTCTCACACTATAGAATTAGCTTGTGGAATTTGTTGTTATTTTCTAGTAAGCCCATGGTGTATATTTTTATCATCATATTTGCAGCAAAGGTGGAGGGACCAGTCTTAAAAGGACATTGTACAGAATTCTAGAATTCATAAGACATTTTCACTGGACAAAAACTGCTAAGTCTTGAGTGGCTCTAGTCTGAGTTTGCATCTCTTGTGACTTATATTCTCCCTGTTGGGAGCTCTTTACTCTCTCTTTTAATCCTTTACTAACTCCAGATCTTTTGAGCATTCAGCTCTGATGTCCTGACCTCAAAATTTCACTGAAGCACATTCCAGCCCCATGATTTCATGACACCAGGCTGAACTCCCTGCTATGCTTCCTTCTGACTCTTGCAGGATGAATAAACAGTGAGCAATGCTCAGAGAAGTCCAGTATTCTATGTGTGGTTTTTAGTACTATGATTTCAGAATTCCCATTTTTAATGAAAGATTTTGTCAGTTAAATGAAATTATTCATGTTACCAATATTTGGGTTTTTTTTTAACACCGTATCAAACGCACAGAAAAACATTATACAACAATGATGATGAGCCACTCAGAAAAATAGTTAAAAGCAATCAGCATAAGGACAAACTTCATTTATCACAGCAGTCAGTCATCCCATCAGTTTATCAAAACTACTCATAATTTAAAACATATATTCCCCCATTGTATCTTCATATCAACCCAATTGTTTAATCTCAGACTAGTATTCCTTTCTTAGTACTTGGAAGTACTGGAAGTATACTTCATTCTGTCTTCCCTGAACTAGTTTTAAGTTCTTTAATATATAAAAAATGGCACCCATATTTTTAATTTTGATAGTTTTATGTTGGTAAATAAGTTTTAAATCTCATTCCATTCATTGTGTCACTAGGTAATCTGACCATTAGGAGCTAATGTGGAACTGTTTTGGGTTGCAAACCTATATACACTACATAGGCAAGTGTAGGATTGCACTGTTGATCAGTTAGTAATCTGTTGCCTCCCATTTGATGGCTGATTCCTAAAGAACAGTGTTGTCACTTCCATTTATTTTTCTTAGAGCTTTCCATTATTCACATTATCTACTGACGTAATATTCTGTTAATTGTTTGTGCTTAAAACAAAAGTAATTTCTTCACAGTTTGTGTTATCTTTAGATAGTCAGGGAGTGGGGCTTGCTGCTGTTCTGTGTTAGGACATACGAAGTTTCCTTCATCAGTATCCAGTTTGAGCTCACTATTTTTACAAAGAATATTGGGGTGGGGAGAAGGGACACCTTTGCTGCAGGTGTATGGGAAATATTGTTTGTGATTTAGCTGATACTGTAACTACATGCATTTATGAAGCTTCCCTGCCACAGTCTTTAGTGAGTAGATGAATTGTTTCTCGGATGCAGAGGTCTGAATGGGGCTGAGATAGTAACTGTAATTTGGAGGAGATTACTAGAAAAAATAGGATTCTCATTAAAAGCCCTAATATTGATACCATCCCTTCACAGCCTTAAACATTAGCACATGGAAAATATTTAAAATAAAAATAATTCCAGTTGATTTCAGGCTCTATGTATTACACTTAAAACATTCCCATAGATCAAACCCTGACAGCCTAAGTTGTTGAGAGACTGGTTAGCCTGAGAGGCTAGGAGGGAAGAAAGCAAACTTTCCAAGATGTTGTAATTTAGCTAAGATATACACATGTAATTTTTAAAAATCTTTCCCTCCACAAGCTAGTTGTTCTCAAGCATTTAATCATTTAAGTTGTTTCTCTCCGAACTCTCTCTGACTGTCAATATACTTTTGTTGTTGAAGTTCCCATAATAAGGCTCATATAACCCACCGACACATACCCCTTTCTTCTCTTCCATGTGGATACAAATGATACTGCCAAGCGGAGTTACAAAAAAATCACGGCAGACTTGGAAGAGTTGGGAAGGGAACTCAAGAACTTTGGGGCCCAGATAGTCTTCTCATCCATCCTTCCAGTACTTGGAAGAGGAATAGGAAGGGAAAGAAAAATACTCCGAGTGAATGACTGGCTACTAAGGTTGTGCCGACGTGAGGGATTTGGATTCTGGGACCACGGGCTACACTTCCTGGAAGATGGACTGCTGGCAAAGGATGGGTTGCACCTCACAAAGACTGGGAAGAATGTGTTTGGCCACAGCATGAGGAACTTAATCAAGAGGGCTTTAAACTGAATCCAACAGGGGAGGGAGACATAAACTCGGGGGTTCCAATGGAAGAAGGCCTCTGTGCCACAACAGAGAGAACAGCTCCAGCGATGCCCAATGATAGTCTACCACAAAATGTAGGGGAAAAGTTGGAGTATAAAGCACATAGTCTTCGATGTCTCTATACTAATGCCCAGAGTATGGGCAACAAACAAGACAAACTTGAACTCTTGATACATGAGGGCAAGTACGACTTGATAGGGATAACTGAGACCTGGTGGGATGACTCCCATGACTGGAATACAGCAATTGAAGGGTACAACTTGTTCAAAAAGAACAGAAGCAACAGAAAGGGAGGTGGAATTGTGCTGTATGTTAAAGATACATATCTCTGCACAGAGATACAGGAAGAGGAGCTTGGCAGCCCCATTGAGAGCATCTGGGTTAAAATAAAGGGGGCAAAGAATAAAATGAACATGGCGGTTGGAGTCTACTACCGACCACCCAATCAAGGAGAAGACGAGGATGAAACTTTTGAAAAGCAAATTGCCATTGTTTCAAGGAGGCATGATGTGGTAGTAATGGGGGACTTCAATTTCCCTGATATCTGTTGGGAGACTTATTCAGCCAAACATGGCCCCTCCAAGATATTCCTGAGTTGTGCTGCTGATAACTTCCTCCTACAGAAAGTGGAGGAAGGAACTAGAGGATCGGCTATCCTTGACCTGATTCTAACCAACAGAGACGAGTTAGTGGATAAAGTGGCAGTTTCGGGAACTCTGGGGGAAAGTGACTATGTTATACTTGAGTTCTTGATTCAAAGGGAAGCAAAAGCTGAGTGTAGCCAAACACGTACCCTAGATTTTAGGAAATCCACTTTTAACAAACTCAGAACAATGATAAGTAAGGTCCCATGGCAAGCGACTCTAATGAGAAAAGGAGCCCAGGATGGGTGGGAGTTTTAAAAAAAGGAAATTTTAAAGGCACAATTGCAAACAATTCCCACATGGAAAAAAGGCAGAGGGCAACAGAAGAAGCCAATGTGGCTTCACAATAAACTCAAAGATGACCTGAAAACAAAAAAGGACACGTAGCCTGGCCTTCCTTCCACTTCCTATACAAGGGAAGAGTACAGGCAGGTAGCACAGAACTGCAGGAATAGTGTCAGCAAGGCTAAAGCTGAGAATGAGCTAAGGTTAGCGAGGGATGCTAAAAACAACAAGAAAGCTTTCTTCAGATACATGCATAGTAAAAGACAGAGGAAAGAAATGGTGGTTCAACTACGCAATGAGGATGGCAAATTGATAACAGAAGACAAAGAAAAGGCAGAAGTGTTCAATTCCTACTTCGGCTTGGTCTTCTCCCAAAAGAGGATCTATGACCCCCCTGGCAAACCTGAAGTGCAGACTGAAGGGGCAGGATTGCAGCTTGAGATTGATAGGCAAATGGTCAAGGAGCACCTGATTACTCTGAACAAGTTTAAATCTCCAGGGCCTGACGAGCTGCATCCTAGAGTGATAAAGGAACTGGCAGAAGAACTCTCAGAACCACTGTCTATTATCTTTGAGAAATCATGGAGGACAGGTGATGTGCCAGATGACTGGAGGAGGGCAAATGTTGTTCCCATCTTCAAAAAGGGCAAGAAGGAGGAACCTGGGAACTATAGGCCAGTCAGTCTGACATCAATCCCTGTGAAAATTTTGGAGCAGATTATAAAGAAGTCAGTCTGCAAGCACCTTGAAAGCAATGCAGTGATTACTAGAAGCCAGCATGGATTTGTCAAGAACAAATCCTGCCAGACTAATCTGATCTCATTTTTTGATCGGGTAACCTCCCTTGTGGACTGTGGGAATGCTGTGGACATCATATATCTGGACTTCAGCAAAGCTTTCGACAAAGTGCCTCATGATATCCTGATTAGCAAGCTAGCTAAAAGTGGGCTAGATGGAACAACTATCAGGTAGATCCACAATTGGCTACAGAATCGGACTCAAAGAGTGCTTATCAATGGTCCCTTCTCAAACTGGGGAGAGGTAACAAGCGGCGTACCACAGGGCTAGGTCCTGGGCCCAGCTGCTCTTCAACATTTTTATTAATGACTTGGATGAGGAGGTACAGGGAATGCTTATCAAATTTGCAGATGACACAAAGTTGGGTGGAACAGCTAATACTCTGGAAGACAGAAACAAAATTCAAAGAGATCTTGATAGGCTGGAGCGCTGGGCCAAAAACTGCAGGATAAAATGGAGAGGAGGAGGAGGATTATGTAAGCCGCCTTGAGTTCCTTGTAGGGTATACATGTAATAAATAAATAAATAAATGTTAGGAGAAATTCAGGGCTGCTGCCGTGAGTGGCACCCCCAAGTTGAGTTCTCCCCTCTCTATACCATCTAGTAAATTTTCCCCATCCTGATGTCATTGTGTGTGCAACTTCCCTGTCCCCATTCTGCATCACTGGCTGCCAGTGGTTGGGGGTGGGGTACAGCATGATGCTGGTGTACTTTTTAACTATGCGTGGGTGAACATGACATTGCGATGCAGTTTTTGGCAGCAGCCTTTTGTTTTCTGGCAACGTATAATTTTGTCCTTAGTTTCCAGTAGTCACAGTGAGAAATGGATATTCCTGGATTTTGTGGATGTTTTTTCAGCAGTACAGTTTTACCAGAAAAAATGTTTAAGTTGAATGTGAGCTTTGGTTAACAATTTAATGTGGAGAGTAGAGTTAAAGGGGCCACCCAGAAAGTTGCTTGCATCTTTAGAGATGAAACTGTCAAAGCTTACTTATGATTGATGATTTTAGCTGACTCTTTACAATGCCTAATACCAGGTTATATCTGATTTTTTTGTTTTTAAAAAGCCTTACTGAATACTCTAATCTCTGTTTGGACAGTCATACTTTAGGGTTTCCTTCTTGTATCAACAAGAATACTTGTTTCTCGCGGGAATAAGGGAGGTGGTTAGTGTCTGAAAAACATTCTGGCAAGCAGAGAATGAAAGGTTTAGAAAAACGAAATCGAATAACCAGAGGTGGAAATGGTGATTCTACCAGTATTTATAGTTTGTTGAAGACCTTACAACGGTCTCTCTTGAACTTTAACCCTATTTTCTCTGAAGGTTTTAGCTAACTAACCTCTTCAGCCATTTTTGAGACTTAACAGTCTGATACTATGCATGTTTGCTCAGAAGAAAGTTCCACTGTCTTCAGCAGGGTTTACACACAAATAACCATGTTTAGGTTTGCAGTCTTTCAACAGCAATACGTATCTGGTATGTTACCATACTTTCAAAATGTTCCATTCAGAAATGTGAGTGGCTACATATTTTTGTATTTTGCTTCAGAATTATGTCCCTGTTCCCACCTGTCTATTTTTCACTCAAATCTGGTGGTGGTTTTAAAGAGAACCACAAATAGTCACCATATAAAGATGACTAAAGGCATAATCCTATGCATGTTTAGACATAAAAAGAAGACTTTTTTTCTGTCTAAACATGCATAGGATTGCGCCAAAGAGGTTTTTTTAAAAAAATCCAGTGTTCTTAAATGCAATGTGCATATTATTACTTTAAATAGCACGATGATGGTCTTTTATAGTATAATGTAAGCAAAAAGACAGGTTGTTGCCCCAAAGATCTTACAGTCTAAATTTAGAGGGAAGGAGATACTTACGGTAGATAAACAACAGGTGGAAAATAAGCAAATGCAGCTGCACATAGGCTTTGTTTCAGTTGGAGATGAGAGCATGTGTGGGTGAGCCAAAGCTTTTATTTATTTATTTTATTTATTATATTTATACCCCGCCTTTTTTCCTGCAAGGAACCCAAGGCGGCTTACATAATCCTCCTCCTCCTCTCCATTTTACTCTCACAACAACCCTGTGAGGTAGGTTAGGCTGAGAGTGACTGGCCCAAAGTCGCCCAGTGAGTTTCATGGCCGAGCGGGGATTTGAACCCGGATCTCCCGAGTCCCAGTCCAACACTTTTGTGTTGGTTATGAATTTTCTTTTCTGGAAGAAATGGGGTTTGAACTGTGGTTTTGAGAGGGTGAATGTCATGTGGCTTTTCTGGGAGAGAATGATAGGTATCAGTGGCAGCTGGCTGAGTGCAGGGGAACCAAGGGGTCACAGTAGGTGGAATCAAGGGGTCTGCCCCACAGAAGGAAGCCGTTGAATAGTAAGAACAAGCTCAGGCATGCAATTTAACTCTGCAAAGCAGAGGGGGGGAAATCCACACAGCAACACCAGGCCACTTCGTTGGACCTACAGTTTTCTGCTTCAACAGCAACCCCCATTGCATAAAAAAGGCAAAACTGTGAGGAGGGGGATAGGAAAATTGTTTTTAAAATGGATACACTCACAGAGTGTAGCAAGAATAATTGAAAATAGCATATAGGTTGCTATTAAGTCCTAAAACTGCTTGGATCCCATAATGTTTGTGAAGAGGTAAAAGTCTGAAATGTAATCCAGGACTTCTGTGCAATCCACTCCTGAAAACGCAGCCCCTCACCCACCACCAGTGGTGTGTTGTACATTAAATTAAAAATGCTTCACCACCAGAGGCACTCTTTTAGCAAGCTGTTTTGTTTGGGGGCAGTGTGCAGCCGGGCAAATGGGGGCAGTAGACAGCAAGTAGTGCCTCTTTAAACTGAAATCCTAGCCCCCTGGGGTGTTGCTAGGCTCCTAAAACAGTGTTCTCCAACCTTGGGTCCCCAGATGTTTTTGGCCTACTACTCCCAACATGCCCCTGGGCATGCCAAAAACATCTGGGGACCCAAGGTTGGAGAACACTGTCCTAAAAGATTCAAGGCACAGGCCTTTAGGCCAGCCCCTGAGAATAGTAGTAGGCGATCACTCGTGACCGAGTAAGATTATCTTCCAGGGTAAAATTACATAAAGAAAGTTATAAAAAGGAAATTCTAAAAAAATTGTGTAGACCCTAGCTATGGGTCCGTAAGTGACTGTGGAGGCCAATTCTAGATCCACACAGCTTCCCACAGTGAGGACACAGGATTCGTTTGACGTGCTTTTCGCTTAGCACGTTTCTCCCTTTCACCTTGCACTCGGGCTTCTTCAAAGTCCATAGAATCTTTGTGAAAGGCCAACCTCCAGTTAGATCGTTCATGGGCCAGGGCTTCCCAGTTCTCGATGTTTATATTGCATTTTTTTAGATTAACCTTTAGAACATCTTAAGAATAATTAGGTACATCATCAACAATTTGCAGAGTGGTTCAAGGCTGAAAGGGTGTGGGGATGCACAAAGCAAATAAAGGTTTTAAAAATGTATTGAATAAGCTTCACTTTGATAAGCCAGCTCTTCCTGTTACAACGTGGGCTGGCTTCTTCTGTCAACCTTTTTCCTTCTGTCATGTGATGCCATCAGAATTTTCTGAGTAACACTGCTAATACAATTCCTACCTTTTTTATTTCCTTCCTTCGGTGGCAATCCTATGCGTACTTAATAACATTTACTTTAAACAGAATTACACGGGATTGCTCTGAGTATCTTACACACACACACCGCTCACACTCACTAACCTGGCTTTACCTGCTTGAGGCATGGGATCTCTAAGACGGGGCAGTAAAAAAATGGAAAGGAGGACCAGAAGCTAGCAGGGGAAGTGGGGTGTGGTGGGGGAGAAGAGGGAGCAACTCTAGTTTTTTAGCAGGGAATTAGAAGCCCAGTCCTCAGCCAGATGCCTCTCATGTTGCTAAATGCTGCCCTGATCACCAGACCTTCATTAGAAATTTCTGGGGGTTCTTGCTTTCTAAATTATATTTGTGAGAACGGTGCAGTAGGTGCGACTTGCTGGGAAACTCTTGATAATGTTTATTCATGTACAGAAATGCTAGAATTTTAAGGCCCATGCATTGGGGATCTTTGGGACAGGGTTCTCGAGAGCAATCTAAAGAGAAGGAGCAGAGAGGAAGATAGGAGCGATTAATTTTTTTCCCCCTCAAGCTGCTGGCAAAGCAGAGAGGGGAATTACTTAGGACTGCAGGTGTGACTGTTTTCCTTGGGTTGTGATCAGCTTGTCCCCATTCCCGGTCTTTTTGGCTCTGAGGGGTTGCTGCTGCATTGAGAGGGCAGGAGCAAGGCATAATTTGAGGGTGTCCTTGATTTAAGGGTGTTTTTTGCATTTGCCATGACCTGATTTACTGGAAAACCTGGGTGAGGAGGTTGACTGGACTCCTCTGGCTCTGCAGCCTGAACATTTGGACTCAACAGAAAAATGAATGTGTTCGTTCTGACTTGGGGGAGTGGGAGGCTTCTCAGAGCAAAGATAACCAGGAAATGAGTAAGGCTGCAATCCTATACACACTTCCTTGGCAGTAAGCCCCATTGAATTCAGTGTGGCTTGTTTCTGAGTAGACATATAAAGGAGGATTGGAGAATTCTCAGACTGAAGACACAACCCCCAGTTTAGGAATTCCCCCAGATGCAATCATTCAGGGTTAAATGGGTTTCCTCCCACTTTGCAAACAAACTCGGCATTTTTTTGTTGTAAAGGAAGATGTACAACCCACAATGGCTCCTTCTTTTTTAAAAATACATCTGGGAAGCCTGGATCGGTCTTGCTTTGTTGCAGCCAGCTGGAAGAAAGAGCACCGCACACACACCCTGTTCACAATGTCTGTCCTGCTCCACCCGAATTTTGGTCTCTTGACTCCAGCTTTCCCCCCTCTCCTTCTCTTTTCAGCACTTCTCAGCTGGCAGGATAATGTTTTTAAAAAGAAGCATTAATAAAGCAAAAAACAAAAACAACCCCCCCCCCCCGCTCCATCGGCATCAATAGAGTTTTCCGTTTTTTCTTAAGCCCTTGCAGTGGTGGTGGGGATTATAGGGGGGGGGGGAATGGATGGGTGGGAAAGTCTTCCTCCCCCAACTGTGCATGGTGGTCCCAATCCAGATCGGGACCCTGTGTGCTTACACAAAAGTAAAAGTTATGATCACCTACACAATGGGCGGGTTCAGACGACACGACAAGCAACGGTGGTGACTTCCCATTGCTTGTCAGGCATGTTGTTTGAACCCAGTCATTGTGCCTCACCATTGTGACTTATTGTTTGGAACAACGAGAAGTCACATTGGTCTGTTCTAAGGTTTGTTTGTACCACGATGGTTTGTCGTGTTGTCCGAACTCAGACAACATGACCCATCGTGGCACAGGACCTAGAACCAGCGAGCCGCTTGGCAAGAGCGGACATTGCTGCTCTTGCCAAGCGGCTGGCCATAGAGCACGGCTGACAGCTGCCCCCAAAGTGCCGAGGCAGTGTTAAGAGGCAGCTGACTCCACCCCCACTGCAGAGCGGATCGGGAACCCCGCCTCCTCCAGAGTAGACCTCTGGAAGAGGAGGAGGCGATCTGCTCTGTTCGGCCACCCGGCACACTGAGCAGCTGCGGGGATCAGAGCACAGCCTCCTCCCTGAAAGGTTTCCCCCCGGGGAGGCCGTGCTCTGATCCCTGTGGCTGCTCCATGTGCCAAGTGGCTGTGGGGATGGAGGTGCTTCCTGCAGTCACCAGAGCTGCCACCCCGATGAGTGTGGGAAGTGCCCACCCTCTCCACCCTTTGCTTTCCCCACCCAGGAAAGCAAGGGGCGGAGTGGGGGGACAGTTCCTGCCTCCCTGCTCCGCCGCCCAAGAGGTTTCCCTGCTGGAGCCAGGGACATGGTCCCAACCGCAGCGGGGAAACCTGTTAGGCAGCATGGGGGGAACAGCACCATTAACAAGAGCAGACTGTGCCCCCCCCCCACGCCAGCTTAGAGGTTTGCCCATTAGCCAGCACGGAGGGGCAGCGTCTGCTCCTGTTAATGGTGTGGCGGCGGCGCCATTAACAGGAGCAGACCTTGCCCCTCTGCACCAGCGGAGCAGGGCAGCGGGAATTGCCCGCCCACTCCGCCCTTTGCTTTCCTCCTGTGGGGAAAGCGAAGGGTGGAGTGGGTGGGCGATTCCCGCCGCTCGAGAGGCTTGCCCACGGTAGCCGGTCCCCAGCTGCAGCAGGCCAGCCAGTCGGGCAGGAGGGCGAGGCTCCCCCCTCCTTGTTGCGCTTCAGGGCACGAGCCCTGTTTGTGCAACGGGGAGTCTTTGGCAGCCGCCGTGAGCTGAAACTGGCTCGCGATCACGGCTGTCAAAGAGAGGAGCCTCATTCCTCCCCGCGGTGTATCATGGGATACTGCTGGGAGGAATGAGAGGGGGGAGGGGAGGGTGTGCAGCAACAATAATGAGCCCGATTGCCTGTTGTTGCTTCGCGTGATCCGGCAAACAATTATGGTAACGTACCACGGGAACCCGTCCTATATGCTCTTAATGTAGTGTGTAGTGTAGCTCGCTTAGCCCTACCAAATAACATTTGATGCCATCAAATTAAGTTGGTCTATTATTAAACCAACCGAAGTAATATTTGTCTAATTTATCACTAAAAACAATTGCAGCATGTAGCTCTGATCTTTCCCTATGTGGTATGTAAGTGGGATAGTGGTATGTTTAATTGTTTGTTTGGGAGGCTTTAAACTTGAACATTTCAGGCTGCTTATTCCCATTTGATTCCAACAGCATGTCAGTTGTCATGACAAGGATGCATAGGAAAGAGGCATTCTGATGTCCTAAACTGCCTATTGCCTAGAACAATTTTATTTAAAATCATAGATAATTTGCAGTCTGGTCCAATGTATAAATTTGGTTGGTTTCACAATCTAGGAAATGGGAGTTCCAGACCATTTTTCCAAGAATACTGTTTATAGCCCAGTACAGTACCGGAACATGATTTCTGTGAATGTTTTGTGGCTGATAGCATAACTCCCGTGATGCATTGTGGCTGATTTGGCTCACTCATCACTTGGTGTTCCAGGCCATTTCCCCTGGATACTATTTATTGCCTGGAAGAGGTACCAGAATGTAGTTTATGTGGAGGTTTCATGGCTTCTGGCATCCCTCCCATACAGTTGTGTATGACTGGTGAATTTCATGGTATGGCTCACTTAGAAGTTTGCATTCTGGACGATTTTCCCTACATATAGTTTATTGCCTGGAATGGGTACCAAAACATGGTTTCTTGTGGCTAATGGCATCCCTACCATACAGTTATGTCTGGCTGGTGAATTTGGTTGGTTTGGCTCACCTGGAAGTTGGCTTTCCAGGCCATTTTCTGGAATACGGACGATTGCCTAGAACAGGTACTGCCATGTGGTTTCTGTGGGTGTTTTGTGGTGCATTGCATCACTTTCATCTAATGTGTGAGTGGTGAATTTAGTTTGGCACGCTTGGAAGTTGGCGTTCTGGGCCATTCCATTTTGTTCTGGCTGCATTCTGGGCATTCAGGGGTTATTAACATAATATTGCAAGGGTTTCAGTCCTAAAATATTGTTCTCAGTGTCTCTAATACATGCCATTGTTTTTGGCATTTTAAAAATAAAATAAAGGGGCTGTTCTTGCCCATTCCATTCTGGCTCATTCCATTCCGGCTTTTACAGTGTCCCTGCAGGACCTGGTCCCTGCTTTTCCAGCTCATTTCCACATGGCCTGGGAGGGAGAGACACTGCCCAGATACAAAGGCTGCTGCTTCTGCTGTTATTTTTGCTGCTGTTTGTATTTTTTACACACACACACACACACACACACACACACACACAATATCATATCTCCTTTGTTTGGCCTTCGTATTATTATCAGATTGTTTAAGCTTAGTGTGTATTTATTAATGTGAGATGGTTTTGATTAACCTATGTGCATGGCTATTTAAACCTTGTTATGACTTGTAACTCTTAGAGAATTATCTGGAAATTTTGTTAATTTATTATGTAAATTTCTCTGTTGTTGCTTTAAGCTGTTTGGACATGATTTTAGCATGGAAAAGTGGCATACAAATAAATTGAAGATGGTGATGAATGATGTATGTGCATCTTTAGACACCCGTGTTTAAAGATGGCCCAATTACAATTCTAGGAGAATATACATGGCTGTTTAAAGAAGTGGCTATGTTGTCTGTGCGGAATGTATATGCTGCAGGATATACTGTTGTTCTCTCAGTAATGATGTAAAAGTGTGGAACTGCCCTAAGACTTTAATTAATTATACCCTAGAACAATATATCAGAACTCGGTCAAATTGTAGAAGGGTAGCTATGAGGGCACAATCCCTTAGGAAGATGCCAGATGGAAATGAACAGGAGCTCATGATCACTAAAAGTAATAGTACTGTGATGCCTTAAAGAGTAAGTGCCTTTATTGTGGTATGATGTTCTATAGCCAACAACAGTATTCTTTGTCATATTTATTTATTTATTTATACTCCAGTGGCCATACTACCTATATTTGCGTGCACAGAAGGGCAAAGTTGTGTACACTAGAGCTTATTTAGTGCACAAATGATATTAAATTATGGTTTGATTACAGAATAAAGGCCTGAAAAGGATTTTCTCAGGTATTCAACCAACTGGGATACCTCATCTGGGAAATTACCTTGGTGCTATCACAAGTTGGGTGAAGCTACAGGAAGAATGCAGTTCTGTGTTATACAGCATTGTAGACCTCCACTCCCTCACCATACCAAGAGAGCCAAGCATTTTACGCACAAGCATCCTAGACATCACTGCAGCTCTCCTTGCCTGTGGCATAAATCCACAGCAGTGCTTCCTTTTCCAGCAATCTCAGGTCAGTACGTATGTCTCCGATTTACTAAGCTCTTTTGAGATGCCCACATCTTTCACAGGGGCAAAGTATAGCTCCAGGGAAGGCAATTTTTGTGTTATTATCTATATTTTTACTTTAGAACTCAAAGTTAGTTTTCAATACAATGCTGAAGTTGGTTACTTGTTGGTACTAAGGAAGGTGATCCTTCAAGTACCTGGGTCCTTAGCCATTTACGGTTTTGTACGTTAGTGGTAACACATTGAATTGGGCTCAGTAGCTCACTGGCAGGCAGTGAGATTTCAAGACTGGTGTGATATCCTCACATCCCATTGCCTCTGTCAGCACGCGGGCAGCAGCATTCTGCACCAGTTGCAGCTTCCACACCATGTTCGGGGGAGCACTGCAATAGTCCAGTCGGGGTGTTCTCAGAGCATGGGCTACTGTCACCAGATTATCCTGGTCCACAAATGGCTGTAGCTGGTGAACCAGCTGTAGCTGGCATAAGTACTCCTCGCTACAGGCTACTTGGGCCTCCAACAACAGCTTTAAATGAAGGAGTACTCCCAAACTGTGTACCTGTTCCATCAGGGGAGTGCTACCTCAGTCAGAATGGGCCTTCTGCCTAATTCCTGGGCCCAGAAACTGCCTGCCCACAGAGCCTCCATCTTATGATTCAATTTCAGTTTATTGGCCTTTGTCCAGTCCACCACTGCCTCAAGGCATTGATCCAGCACTTTTTTTTTTTGAGTGGAGGATGCTGGGAGTTGTAGTCCAATATATCTGGAGGGCACTAGGCTCAGAAAGCCTGAATTAGTGTGTCAATAGTTTTCATTACCTTTGTTTCTTTCTTACATTTAAACAATGTAAGGGAAGTACATGCTGTTGCCTTTATGCTTTTACAAGTATTCCAGTAAAAATGTCTACATAATACAACATTTAGATCACATTAAGTGTGCTTTAATTTCCCCCCTCAAATATTTCAGTTGAAATATTCAGATGTTGGGACAAAAAATAACACAAGATACTTTGTTTAGCTTTGTTGTTTACTTGTATTTAGTAAACATGCAAAATTAGGTCACTCTCTAGTGATTTTCTGATTCAAACTAAATTTTTCCTGATGCAGACTGAAAATTAGCCTAATTTGCATAGGAAACTTTTCCAGTTCAAAATTTCCCAGAAAACCTACATCACTGGAAGTAAATCCCACTTAATGGGTGGGTTCGCATGTCATAACAGCCCATCGTGGTGATTTACCACGATGGGTTGGTTGTTCTGTGAAGCACCCACGATGAGCCCAACAGACGATTGGGCTCATCATGGGTGTTTTGCTCCCTCCCTCCCCCTCCTTCCTCCCAGCGGTATCCCAGGGGACACTGTGGGAGCAGTGAATCTCCTCTCCCTGGCAGCTGTGATCATGAGCCGATTTTGACTTGACACGGCTGTCCCTTAAAAAAGAATAGTTCAGAGATCGCGAAAGCTGGCTGGAGAACCAGCTTTCACAGTCCCCTTAAAGGGCAGGCATGAGCTACCCCATCAGAGTGCCCTGTAGCACCTTGGAGGGGCTTCCCAAGCCTGCCCACTATTTTTTTAATTAACTTTTTTGCACCCGCAAATGGGCACAATTCCCCCCCCCCCATTTGTCCCCATTTGGCAACAGTGCTCGTTCGCTAAAGCGCAATGAGAGCAACTTCCAGCCTTGGCTGGGGCAGTGTCCAGAGGGGTGCATGCTGCAAGGCAGCCCCCTGCACATTGCCCCAGCCAGCCCCCTGCACATTCCCCCATCCATTTCCCTCCTTGTTTTCAATGGGCAGCTTGCAGAAGGCGACCCACACATTGAAAGCAAAGGCACAAGGGATCTTTTGCCAAGAAGGGGGTGTTTTTCGCAAATAGCACCCCCTTCCCAGCAAGATCATTCTCTTTTGGGTTTCTCCCCCTGTGACCTCATGGGGGAGCATGTTTGCTCTTTGTCCTGAGCCTCTGGGGGCTCCGGGGAAGGTCAAACTGCTCCCCCTCCCCTGTTAAAGGGAAAACTGGTTTGACAGGTGCCAAACTTCAGCTGTCAAACTTCAGGGTCCCTTTAAAAAGGGTTTTTTGAATGAGAATTGGGTGTATGTCCCAGTCCAACCCCCCCGTCCCCGGTCCCATTCAAAAAAACCATTTTAAAGGGACAGCAAAGTTTGGCTTAGAACTGTCAAACTTGTTTTCCCTTTAAAAATCCATCTCCCCCACCACCAGCACCACTCTAGCCTCTAGGGGCTTGGGAAAGTGCAAAAGTGCACTCCCCCCTTTTTTCAAGGGAAAGGGGTTTTTTGACAGCTTTGACAGCTAGCTGTCAAAACTCCGGGTCCCTTTAAAAAGGGGATTTGAGTGGGAACTGGGGGCTTTGGACTGCGACCTACACAGACATATGTCCCAGTCCAAAACCACCCAGCGTTTGGCCTCGTGTCACAAGCTCAGCCACGTAAAACCAAGTATATTTCAAACCCCAGTTTCCCACAGTTGTTATGCTAGTTACCAGTGACAATTACGTGAATCATGCCAAACAATACATCAAGGCTATAACCATGCTCCATTGTTCCATGAAACTCAGAATACAATTACCTCTTATGTGGCATAGCTATATCTTCCCTTAGAACTACTACCACTAAACATAAGTTTTGCATAAGCTAGGTTCTTCCAGAAGCACATAATATAAAACTTTTTAAAATTATTTTTTAAATAAAATTTCAACAAAACAAAACCATAAAGAGGAAAAGAAAAAAATGTAACTACATTTGAATATATCAGTTTCAGTACATGCACATGAAGTGTGTGTGTGTATGAAAATACAGCTTTCAAAGAATTATACATAAACTTCAACAAAGGCAGACCAAATATCCATATATGTATCCATTCACAAGTGGTGTCTATATACCACTTGTTCAAATGTTGAAAGTGTCATTAGGTCCTGTTGTGGAAAAATTGATCTACTGCGTTGTGTTTTGGAAAGGTACTTAGAGAGGAAAGTTTATTAGTGAATTCACGGATGGCATCTGAGCGCAGTCAGGAATGCCAACCAGAATGAAAGGGAGACACTTCCATTTATACTAAATAGCATCATGTAGAGGTCAGGTGACAATTGAGTCAGTACAGGAAACTGAGAGACAATTCAAAAGGAGACATTTAGACAAGAACAAAAGATCAGGTATTGCCCATCTTCTAGCCATCATGGTAATCAGTAGTCTTTCCCAAGGTGATAATGGCTCACAGTACTTTTAGCATAAGAAGGAAAGAGGCATAGGCAAATCAATAGATGGATGATTTGCCCTCAGGGTTGTTCTACGGAAGGTCAAGGAAAGGGTCTGACGAGTCAGGACATGTTTCTTCAAGGTAGAAGGAAAGGTCTGACTTGCCTTTCCAGGCCTTTTCTGTTTAAACTAAAGCCTGGACAAATTTTACTTCTACAGTCCTCAGTCCATTGCATTATAGGAGGTGAGCTTTTATCCTTCCAGTGTTGTGATATCAGTCTTTTAGTGTCAGATGCTGCCTGTGGCTCCCTCTGAAGCCCAGCTGGAGAGTTGTAATTCCAATCAAGTAGTTTTATTATGCTAAAGTTACAGATGATCAAGCATTGCTGCAGGCTACAAATGATAGCTGCATGCAGTCAATGGAGAAAAAAGATCCACACAAGCTTTGCATAATACAGGATCACTAACCTCTCCTGAGTTACCTAAGTTAAAGCATCATGAAAGAAAGTTGAGAGAAACTGACTCTGGTGGCTGCAACCCTCCCAGTTCAAGCTGAGTGGGCTACTGAGCCCCTCCCTCAAGGTGGGTTTTCCCATGGGGTGTCTTCCCTGGCTGCCAGTTTCTTAGAACACCACAGAACACCACGTTGTGTTGTGCCTCCCTTTTCATCTGACTTCTAACCCGTGGATCTCTGATTCCCACCTCTTCTGCCTCTTCATTAGGAGCCTGTGTTCCCCCACTTTCCAAGGGCCCTGCTTGGCCTCCATCTGCAAGATTAGTCTGTAGCTGGATGGCTTCCTCTCTCCCACTGCTATCCTCCCCTATCTCTTGCTCCCAAGCCCTTGACACCTCAACAGCAAAGAGAGTTCCAATACAAGGTTTATCCATATAATAACCTCCTTCCCAAAAGAGAAGGAGGGTTGGGCACTGCCAAAACATAATGATTAAAAGAAGCATTAGCTGTGTCACACCTCTAGCAATTAGCCAACTTAGACAGACCCTAATTAAAGAGATGTTGTGGCATCCAATAGACACGGAGCAAGAGTTTCTACAGAATAAGCTGTAACCTGAGTTCCATAGATGCTTCAGATACAGACACTAAAGAGGCAAACCATTGATTCGACAAAATGGGACAGTCAAGTTCCCTATTGCATTCCTGCTTAAGACCCTGTGTATCATATTTATTCACCAATAATAAGTATTTATGAACATGGATTGTGGGTCAATATAACTAATAAGCCCCAATAAGTACTTCCAATAGCGAAGGAGACTCTGAAGCTGTAAAAGTGGCAGGGCCAAACATGGATTCTATTAAAGGTTGCAATTGCAAGTATTGCCATTCAGCAGTAGCAGGCAAATCGTATTTGGCACACAAGGCCGAGAATGACAAAAACTCATAATCAGCACCCACTAATTGAGCCAAGGTAAAAATCAACTTATCCATTCAAGTCTGCCAGAAAAACATTTTCTTAAAAATCCAATTTTTTAAATCTGGATTTCCCCATAGTCAATTTAGCATGAGAAAATGAATCAAAATGTAATTGATGTGGCATTATACACCACACATCTCTAGCAGCTGTAACTGTGGAGGAACCCTATCCATTTTAATGTGCCGATAACCTAATGCCATCCATTTGGAGAGAGTATCCAGACAGGAAGATTCCAAAATTGACCAAGATGGAAAATTTATCTAAGTGGAAAAGACCAAAATTTACTACAAATTTACTGATGATATAAAGCAAGATCCAGCAAGATCCAAAATTTACTACAAATTTACTGATGATATAAAGCAAGATCCAGAAAGCCAAACCCACCTTCTTTAGTTGGAAGTTGCATCCTTTTCAAGGATATTCGTGGTGGGGAGGAACCCCCAAAACATTTACGAAACAGAGCATTGAGTTTTTGAAAATATTTGCCAGATATAGATAGAGGAATCCCATGTATAACACAAACATTCTGAGATGTAATATTCATCTTGTGTATTTACTTTACCCCACAAACTCAAACTTTAAAGATGCCCATCTATCTGTATCCTGTGAGATATTAATTGATTTATTCAGATTCAGCTTGATCATTTGAGATTTGTCTCTGGGAATAAGTATTCCCATATAAGTACTTAATAAGATCTGGGCACCACTGAAATTGCCAATTAGCTAGTACACTATGAGATACAGTATCTCCAATCGGTGTCAATTCAGGCTTTGACCAGTTAATTAAATAGCCAGACAAATCACGAAAATTATTTATCAACTGCATTAAAGCTGGAACAGATGACTGGAGTTTCGAGATAAACAATAAAAGATTATCAGCATAAAGAATAATTTTAAATTCCAAACACTCGTGTACAAATCTGTGAATACAGTCATGCATGCCTTGGATTGAGAGCATAATTCGTTCCGGAAACGTGCTTGTAATCCAAAACACTCCTATATCAAAACGAAATCCCCCCAAAAAATGTGTACAGAGATTTTTAATTTAAGCCGTACTACAGTACTTGTATTGCAAGACGTCGCTTGTATATCAAGTAAAAAAAAATTAAATAAATACAGTAATACCTTGAATTGCAAGTAACTTGGTTTGAGAGCGTTTTGCAAGACAAGCAAATTTTTAAATATTTAATTTTTTTTTTTACTTGATATACAAGCGACGTCTTGCAATACAAGTACTGTAGTACTGCTTAAATTAAAAATCTCTGTACAAATTTTGTTGGGGGGGGGATTTCGTTTTGATATAGGAGTGTTTTGGATTACAAGCACGTTTCCGGAACGAATTATGCTCTCAATCCAAGGCACGACTGTATTTTAAAATTTGCTTGTCTTGCAAAACACTCTCAAACCAAGTTACTTGCAATCCAAGGTATTACTGTACTACTATTGTCGTGTCTCTCTCTCCCACGCTCCTACTCCCCCTCTCTTCAGCCAGAATGTCAAGCACAGCTCACTGGTTTCTTTTTTTTTTTTTTTTTTTTTCTTTTTTTATTTTATTTTTTTTTAAATATTTTATTAAATTTTAAAACAATACAAAGAAAATAACATACACACATATCACTGGTTTCTTTGTAAAGCTTTATTAAGCAAAAGCAGGGCAACTCAGGTGGTTGCAGAAAAGTGTTACACAAAAGTAAAGAAAGCAATTCAAGACCCTTTATCCCATCAATGGGAGGTCAGGAATGTTAAACATTTGATTCTGCACTGCGGTGTTTTGCACGTCCTCACCCTCAAACTAGAGAACCCCCTCTGCCCCTAAGGCGGGTCAAAAGTCTTGTTAGCCAACCGAGCCAAGCGACAAAGAGACGTCAGCTGTCAGCTATTCTTGCCTACGTAATTTACGCCGCTCTTGGGCATCAGTTACCGAGGCTAGTTTCCCACCCCCTTCCCTCAGTAGCTCTTCCACCCCACCCCTCCGGCTCTGCCTCCCCTGTTCCCAGAGATTGTTCCCCATCCCACCTCCTCTGGCTGCAACCTTGACGGCGCAGCTGGGTCCTGGTTTTCTTGAGAGAAAGGCACCGCTGCTGCCTCCTCTTCCCCCTCCCTGTCTGTTCCCGAGTCCATTCCCACGGAATCTGACCAGTGCTGTTTTGGATTTAGGGAATCAGAACTAGAGGGGCTAGGAGAGCTAGCCCCGGCAACTATTCTGTCTAATAGTATATGCCAGGGGTTCCAAACATAAATCAAATATCAAAGGAGAAAGTGGACATCCCTGTGACCTCTTCCCAAGTGAAAAGAAAGTGGACCTCTCCCAAGTGAAAGGAAAGCTGAGAAGAGACCGTTGTTCATGACTCTAGCTCTTGGGGTTGAATACAAAATTCTGATCCATTTCAAAAATTCTACAGGAAAGCCAAAATTACTCAACATAGTGAAAATCAATTTATGATGGATCTATTTGTGACTACAAGTTTGTGAAATCTTTCTTCTTCTTGCTTCCTCATTTGGACACACTCAGCCTCATGAGTGAGTGGCTAGATGCAGCTTCCGCGCTCTGTGCTACCTCCTGGGTTACTCACTTGAGGGGTGGCCTGGCATGCAACTTCTCTTCTCCCATGCTTCCTTGTGCATAAGATGCAAGCAGTTGACTAGATAACTAGATTGACTCCAGCAAAATCTCCTCTCCCCCAGTTCTGATTCAAATTGCAAAGTTGTTAATCAATTTCACCCTGTACCTGAAGGATGTCACCTTGCAAACTACTTCTGGAAAATATTAAGGTGCTTTTTGTTTTTGTTTTGCTACTGTTGGCAAATATCAACCATCATCCCTGATTATTAGCAAGCAATCAGCTTGATAAAGAAAGATCACAGCTGGAAGATTACAGCTGCTAATAAGACCTATTTAACTATTTCTATTTGTGAAGGATCAGCAACCGGATCCTTTGCGTGAGTTCGGCAACTCTAGGGTTAACCGGCAGAGCAATACAGCTCGTATCGGCTCTCAGTACCATAGGAAAAACCACAACCCTTTGTATGCCCAAATAAGGCTTTTTATTTGTTTATACAATAATCAGATCGGAACTATCAGCCTTCTAAGAACACGTTTACAGTCAACACAACCTTAGCTGACCCGCGTCTTACCCAATGAGCGGGCTCCGTGGCTAGTAGATGGAATCTGGCCAATATCCTCACATCAAAGATACTACTTCTAGTCAGTTTCAGCCCAGCTCCCGATCGGCGCTTCCTAGCGGAGAACGGTGCACCTGGACGGCTTCTGCTTAGGAGGATATGGCCCCGTGGTTCCCAACAACCCACTACCGGAAGGGAGAGGGGTTTTTCTACCCCGGTTTTCCCGCTCCCCCCGCCCTCTGGGTCAGGTGGGGGCTTGTGCCTGCCCCTTCGTTCATGTGGGCTTATTCCTGCCCGGGAAGACGGTGACGTAGTGATACTTTGCAGCTCTTTGAGACTGCCCTGTTTGTTGATGGTCCTTCCTGGACGTTTGTGGATCTCTGCCGAGGTCCTCCTTTGTTGGGGCTGATGACTTGTCTGGGTACTCCCTGGTGACCTCATCCCTCCTCCCTTGCCCCCTCCCTTGGGGAAATGTGTGTGCGTGTGTGTAACTGGGGTTTGGGCTTTCTCCACACTATTTCTATACAACCTGTCTCTATGAGCTGTATAGTGTAGCGGACAGAATGTTGGACTTGAATCTGGATATAGATCCCCACTTGGTCATGAAGCTCATTGGTCAGATTTGTTGAGAGGATAAAATGGGGAAACCCCTGTAATGCTTCCTGAGCTCCTTGGAAGAAGGTTGGGACACACATGCAAATTTTATTCATAGATATGGAGTTGGAAGGGGCCTACAAGGCCATCGAGTCCAACCCCCTGCTCAATGCAGCAAATTAGAGGAGAGGTCTCCCATCCAAGTAATAACCAGGCCTGAGTATACTATATTTTATTGATTTAAAAAATGCATCTCCTTTTCTGTAGAAAAAGCACCCAAGATGGATTACAATAAACAAATAATAAAGAAAGAAAACAAGCAAAACAAATACATATAGCAGAACAAAACATCCCTAAGTTCTGAATCTAAAATTACAATAGAAATAAATATTCGAGAAATGTTACACCTGTATGAAAAGAGATTTTGGCTACCTGTCCCGGAAAGTCACCATCAATCATCAAGAAACAATGTCTGGGTTCTCATGATGGCTTACAGCACACAAGCGTCCCATTCTGTCACCCAACCCGCACTCTACAAACCACCCAGAACCCATAGCTGTCTTAGGTTTGCACCAACAAACCACCCTTGCCAGGTTCAGACAGCGAAGGAACTTACAAGTGGGGTTGGGTTACAGAATGAGTGCCTGCAGGTGCCCGTCATGTGCCGAGCCAAGGTGGCCTAAATTGATTGTGTAGACCTGGCCAGTGTGAAGCTGATTTTAGGCAACAGTGGTTGGAGATAGGTGGAAAGGGAAACACAGAGTTCTGTCGGGAGCCTAGCCAGCCCAATATTTTGACAGATTAAAATTGAGAATTTTTGGAATAGCTGAATGAAGTGGATGTAGAAAAGAGACTGCCTTGAATAGGAGAAACAATACGACATCTGAATCTGAACAACAGATATTGAATTGGTGCCCAGTAAGAGCTCTGGAGACCAGTAGGGAGATGCAGCATATTGGATGATCACATCTTTGGGGAAATGTGATCAGCTAATGGACATAGCTAGCTTCCTATGGGAAAGGGAAACAATAAATAGTGGTATATGTAATGTTGATGTTCTTCCAAGTATTTTTAGCTATGCTGCAGGAAACATTTTCAGAGGAAGATAATATCTATACAGAAAACAGGCTCTTCCATCAGGAGGCATGAAAGATTTTGAGCTACTGCATATTAGATCATTGCCCTGGTCCAAGTTCCTAGTAAAGGGTTTGCTTTAGTTAGTATGCTATCAGCAGCAACTTTTACAGTGCAACTCTATACATCTACGCAGAAGTAAATCCAGTTGCGTTCAGTGGGGCTTACTCCCCACTGATTGGTTTGATTTAAATCAAAGCAATTTAAATCAGCAAGAAAAAAAGGCTGATATAAATCAAGTTTCCTATTGATACTTTTTGATTTATTTCCTGCAGAATCTGACCACTAAACCATGTTAATTTACAACTAAATAGAGTATTATTTACATTGTTTCGTCCTTACAAGCAGGCTTTGCATCTCTTTGTCTCACTGCATATATTTTGCATATTTTGCTTTTTTACATATAGAGGAAATATTTTTAACACATATTCTTCTGACCAGCACCCATTATAGTTTGGGTTAACAGTGCGATCCTGTACACGTTTACTCAGTAATAAGTTCCATAGAGTTCAATGGGGCTTACTCCCAGTCAGATGGCTATAGGATTGCAGTCTAAATATAGGAATATAGTCAGATGCACACAAGACAATTTTGTCTTCTTTTTCTTTCCCGTGCTGCTCCTTTCTGCTTTGCTCTCTTTTGGCCCAGCCTTTCCCTCAAAACAACTAAGTAGGAAACAAAAATGAAATGCCCATGACTGATAGGTTGAAGCAAGGTTTGATAGTTATTGAGCAGGCTAGTTCAGTTTATTTTCATCAGGTGAAAATGAAATGCCTATATTGAGTTAGAGTGTAAATAGTCATATTTGAGAAATTATCAAATTGGATCTTCATTTGGATAGAAAAGCCTCCTTTAACTCAACGTATCTGGTAAAGGCATTGATTCAGTTTAGAAATAACTGTATGGCTAATATGCTTATACAGTCATGCCTTGGATTGAGAGCATAATTCGTTCCGGAAACGTGCTTGTAATCCAAAACACTCTTATATCAAAACAAAATCCCCCCTAAAAAATTTGTACAGAGATTTTTAATTTAAGCCATACTACAGTACTTGTATTGCAAGACGTCACTTGTACATCAAGAAATAAATAAATAAATAAATATTTAAAAATTTGCTTGTCTTGCAAAATGCTCTCAAACCAAGTTACTTGCAATCCAAGGTATTACTGTATCCAGATAATTTAATGTTAACCTAATTATTATTTAAGAGAAACTTAGAATTTGCTACTTCTTTTTTAATCCATTAAAAAAAATTAAAATCTGTTTTTTCTTTTCTTTTCTTTTTAAATCACCAATGTTCTGTCTTAACTAACTCCTTTGCCTTGCTTGACTCAGCTTCGCCACCACATAAGCACAGAACAACAACAATCCTATCCAGCATGTGTCTTTGCACATGTGACTTTAGTCACATAAAGAGAAACCAAAAGCCTGGAACTTTCAAGAAACAGCAGCTGGTAGTTAGGCTGGATAGAGCCATTTACATGAGATGAAAAAATAAAATGAATGCCCGTGTTTGATTGAATTTCCTACCAATGTGTAAGAAGAGCCATTCTGGATCCAAACGAAGGCCTATGTAAATCCAGCATTCTGGTCACACAGTGGCCAACCAGATGCCTGTGGGAAATCCACAATTAGGACATGAGTGCAATAGCACCCTCCCATGTGTCCCCCCCAGCAACTCTTATACATAGATATACTGCCCTTGGTACTGGAAGTAGCATAAAGCCATCAGAACTAGTAGCCATTGATAGCCTTATTCCCTATGAATTTGTCCAATCCCCTTTTAAAGCCATCCAAATTGGTGGCCATTAGCATGAGTTTGACAGAGCAATTAATTCATTTTCATGAGACTGCAGTTGTAGGTTTAGCTTTTTTATTATGAGGCTTAAGTATAACTACGGTATGTTACTTTGAGAGAGAAATTTAGTATTTTATTTAGGATTTTTTAAAAATCCAATTTAAAATTGAAAAATCTGATTTAATTTTTTTTAAAGTAAGTTTATATAGGATTTCAGATTTAGGCCACAATCCTATATTACTCAGTGGGACTTAATGTCTGAGTAGGCATGCATAGGATTGCACTGTTAGTCTATTATTTGTCACTGTCGCTAAAATTCCAAGAATGGGGAAAGTGTGTGATCAGTAAAGAAAATTACCTCTTTGTTCATTACAAATGCAACTCAGATAATACTTTTTGTATTTGGTTCCTAAGACTGTGTGGTTTGACATCCTTCTGACTACTATAAAAACTTCTGGCTATTCTGGAAAATTTTCCAGAAAATGTTCCTATGCAAATTATTGCATAGGAAAATGTTCATATATAGGGGCAGTCAGTGCAAATTACCTTGTGCAAATTAGGTTTCTTTGACTGGGTGATCTGCATCAGAAAATTTTCCGTTTGCATTGGAAAATTCTGATGCCTTAGAGAGTGAATGAATTTAGCAAGTTTACCAAGTTTATTTCATTTATATTTAGTAAACAACAAAGCTAAAAACTACGCCATGTTAATTTTTTGTTTAAATACACCACAAGTATCTGACCTGAAATATTTGAGGGGGAAAATTAAAGCACATTTAATGTGATTTAAGTGTTATATTATGTAGACATTTTTATTGGAATACTTGTAGAAATATAAAGACATTGACCTGGTTTGCACGTAACGACAACCTAGAGTACAGGTGTGGGTTGTCATTGAATTGTAGGTTGTTGTTATGTACGAACTATGGTTTAACTATGACATATTAACCACGAGCAACCCAGGTTGTTGGGTTGTGAGTTATTTATGGTTAACAACCCATAGATTTCATAGATCATAGAGTTGGAAGGAGCCTACAAGGCTATCGAGTCCAACCCCCTGCTCAATGCAGGAAACTAGAGGAGGGGTCTCCCATCCAAGTAATAACCAGGCTTGACCCTGCTTAGCTTTCCACACTCAGACAAGCTGAGCCAGCACAGTTAAACCATAGTGCAGGGTTCACACATGACAACCCATACTCAACCCATACTCTGGGTTGTCATTATGTGTAAACCAGGTCATTGTTTACATTAACATTTACATTTTGAGGGTGGGGGGAAAGGTACTGAAAACTAATACATTTTAGCAACCAAAGAACTGTGCATGATTTGCTGACATCCACTCATCTATAATTCTGAAACTGCCATGCTTGTCTACTATCTTATTACCAGTTGGCATCAGTTCATCATTGCTAGTGAATTGCATTTGTAATGAACAAAGAGATAATTTTCTTCTGCAGTCCTTCTCTGAGAGCCCCTGCCAAAGGAAGTGAGGCAGGTGGCTACCAGGAGGAGGGCCTTTTCTGCTGTGGCACCCCGGTTGTGGAATGCGCTCCCCAAAGAGGCTCACCTGGCGCCTACATTGTACTCTTTCTGGTGTCAGGTGAAGACCTTTCTATTCTCCCAGGCATTTTAATCATTTTAATCTTGTATTTGTTTTAACTCTGTTATTGTAATTTAAACTGCTGCTGCTAGCTTTGTTGTTCTTAATCTGTAGTTTTAAATCTTATATTTATATTTTATTGTATTTTATGGTTTTAACTGTTGTGAACCGCCCAGAGAGCTTCGGCTATTGGGCAGTATAAAAATGTATTAAATAAATAAATCGTATGAAATGGAAAATTTTCTGTGGAAATATTTCCACCCCACATCACTGATAAAAGCGGGAATGTGGCAGGCTAAACTAAGAAAAATAGATCTTTCAGAAAGAAGAAAATTGAAATTTTTATTGATGATTGAAGATGCAGTGCACAGTTGCCAAATTGGAAATGCCGACTAATTTAAGGAAACTTCATTAAAAGCACAGTCCTATGGCCACTAGACAGTGTCTAGACAGCCATAGGATTCTTCAGATTCCCAGCTATGAGGTCAGGAAATCACTCTGACCTTGTAGCTGGGGATCTGTACTCAGATCCTCCCCCCCCCCCCCCCCGGCAGCCAGCATGGAAAGAACAGCACTGGCAGCTTCTCCGAGGTTGTAAGAGCGACCTCAGCGAAGGGCTTTTGGGGGTGTTATGGGGGGCGGGGAGGAGACCACCAGCCCCAAATATGATGTATCCTGGCAGCACCTCAGCCTCCTTCCCTCCTGCTCTGAAGCGCCACACTTAACCGAAATTGCAGAGCAAGAGGAGCGTGGAGGTGAATGTCACCTTGCCTCCACGCTCCTCCCGCCCTCGATAGGATGCCCGTAATCCTCTGAGTTCAGGGGGTTACAGGCATCCCCACTGCCTTGCTCCCTAAACTGAGTATTATTTACACTTTCTTTCATACTTAAAGGCAAGCTTTGCATCTCCTTGTCTCATTGTATATATTTTGCACACTTTCCTTATTTACCAATAGAGGGAACATATTTCAAATATTCCCATATAGGGGGGTCTTTCTTATGTTCAGCACCCATGAGAGTTTGGGCACCTGTGAGGGTTACAGGCATCCCCATAGGGTTGCACCCTAAAATGCTAATCTACAAAAGTCATGGGTTATTGTACATTAAGTGCTTGTCCTAACACATAAAGTATGGTAAATGCCTTTTTCCAAAAAGATATCTGTCTCTGTGCCACCACCATATCCCAGTAGCCTCCAAACCAGTGTTCTCCAACCTTGGGTCCCCAGATGTTTTTGGCCTACAACTCCCAGCATGCCCCAGCCAGCTAACACTGCTTCAAACCATGGAATTGTGAACAAACAATGGACCTTCACGCTTCTGCCTCCCCTCTCTCGTGTATCTCTGTTTCTTGTCTAATGGTTAATCATATTTTGTTGTGACGTGCAAATCAGCAAACTATATGATTAACACTTTCCCTCCAAACCAAAATCAGAAACCAGGATTTGAAGTGGATTTCTGATTCTAGTTTGTAGGGCAAGTGCTGACCATATTGTTTCAGCTTCAGGAGTCATGGCAAATTATGGCTAGTGCTAAACAGGACATGAGGGATGAGGAAGAGTGCATGATTTGTAGCATTATCTGAAATAAGTCTCTTTCAGCCATGTTGGTTCTGGTCCCATTCACAAGTATTGAACAATATTTTCTTAAACTTACTATTTTTTTCTGTGTACAATTTCACATTTCTCTAGCTTTTTCTTTCTTTATCCCCATCAGTAGTGGAGGCTTCCTTTTGTCCACTTAGCTTTCCTTCAGTGGTTATATCATAAATGTATGTTTGTGTATATAATATTTTTGGTCTTTTGTAGTGACTGCTATCTGCCATCAGTCAGTTCCAGCTATTTTTAGAGTGTTAATTTTGCACATTCTTGCGTTTGGTGTCTGAATTGCCCTAACTTTGTGTCTTAACTTTGAACTCTGTAGTGATTTAAGATACTGACTTAAGTTCAGCACGATGCCTTTATGTAGAATTAAATTCTGAATAATACCTTGCGGGGGTGTGTGTGTGAGATCATCAAGCCTGTTTCAGGATTGTTATGTCTCTGTTTTGGGGGGCTTTTTATTCAATATAAGAAACCATCAAGAACACAAGTCACTAAAATTCTTATTAAATCAAATGTTTTATCAAGTGGGGAAAAGCCAGTCTATTATCCATAATGCTGCAGTGTTTACTTGGTGACTAACATTAAAACTGCTTGTATGAAATCTGATACTGTCACACCAGAATGATGAAGTATAGCCATGGACTTGTAAATTTAATTATTCTCTTTTATTACTGTTTCTATGCTGATTTATGGGCTGTTCATATATGTCTCCATTCTGTTGGAGAGGCTGACCCATGGGGATGTGTGTCAATTTCAGATGAAGCCCAAAGTCTAAGCAGAATCAGGGCACCTCAGTCTGTTTCTGCTGCTTCCTGAGGCAAAGCAGGCTTCCCTCCATAGCCAGCAGAACTGAAGTCGCTCCAGAATGAGGCTTTGTTCGTGACTCATGTGTCAATGACACGGGAGCTGCAGAGGCTTTTTAAATTTCTCCTTCAAATATAGTGTCTTTAAGTTTAATTTCTCTTAAATGGTGTGCGGGGGGAGGGATGGAGGTTGAGGGACTGACGGGTCCACCTTCTATTCCTAGGGTACATTTTTTCCAGGGGCTCCAATCACTGTGCTTTGTGGGAGGGCAAGGATGGGACTGTGAGTTGGCTGTTCTTCCCGTGCCACCAGGTTTCACTATGTTAAAAAGCTTTAAACTGGTTTTCAAGCATCATAACTCCCTAGCTCATGCACCTATCCTTCTGAAACTTGGTAGGTGTCTTACCTGGCAACACCTGTGTGATGCATGCTGTTTTCATACAAAGTCCCCCAAAAACCATGTGGAGCGGGAAGGGGAAGCAAATCACTCCCACCTCCCCAAATTGAGGACTTCCCTGCCACATGAACCACTGCACCTATCCTTCTGAAACTTTACAGGTTTCTTACTTAGGGATACCTCTAGGCGGTCTATATTTTCAGAACAATGGCCCACAAGGAACGTAGAGGGATAAGCACATCCTCTTTTGGACACTCTCATATGTCAAGGCTGCTTTTGTACTAAAATTCCTGCAGCTGTCACTCTGAAATTTGGCAGGCTTGATCCCCTCAAATGGGGCAACTAACCCTGCAGTTTTCACCCAGTTCTGCCAAGAAATACCAAAGGAGAAAGAGTGTGCTTTTCTGTTCCAGCTTCCCCAAGGAAAGTCCCAAAAGGTCCATGCAGCTCCATTAGATAAAGAGAGCAGGAAACTGGATTCTATCGACTGCATGCTGTGTTCTCAGTAGTACTACTCAGGTTAAAGTTGCCGATTACCAGCTGGTACAAGCTATTTCTGTGGGAGAAAATTGGCACTCTTTTTGAACACCTTGCTGAGGAAAATAACGAGTTGGCACAGGGTTTCAAAGGGAAGCCACTAGACTCTATGAGCAGCAAATCAATAATTCCCACTACATGGTAGACTGCGACTCTGTTATGGACCGAGAAGGGGGATGAGTTTTTCTCCAAGTGGACTACTTCTTTACAAGGGTTCCTCCCAAAAAAGGATAATTGATAGGCTGCCACCAGTCAGGATGAACCTCCTGATGCACCCTAGTCTGTTCAGCTGCCCAGCCTTAGGAAAAAATAAAAAGAAAGGTGCTTTTTTTCTTGCCCAATGCCCAGAAACACGGAACTTTAAAAAACTGTAAAAATCCTGAGATTGTTTTGTGCAATCATGCAATAGCTTCCATTTCTGATTATAGTGGTCTAGCCAGCAAATCAGAAAATTACTTAGTGGCTGGACCCTAAACTTATATCCTAATGTCCCTAAACTTACATCTCAAAAGACTCAGCCTGTTTGATCCAGTTATAAATAAAAAAAAGCTCATTGTAAAGAAAAGCTTTAAGTTTTTGGATGCATATTGGGAGAGAAAGATGAGATAAGCCGATTAAGACATTGTTGCAATTTAACAGATGATCTAGGGAGCACTGTTGTGTTATACCAGAATATAGGGTTTATCACAGAACCCAAAGTCATGCAGGAAATCAGGTTGCACATCAACGACTTTCCTTTTAATGGTGAAGGTTTCTTCAACTCTGAAGATGGAAGACACCATGGACCACTTTCAAAAGATGAAAACAAATGCAAAATGCCTGGGCCCCCAGCATACCTACCAACATGCTCGGTCCTGGTTAAAAAAACAAAAACAAAAAAACCCCACTTCCTATCTTCATCACCCCTCTGGTCTCCTGGAACTGAATCCTTCCAGCAACCATCTCCCCAGAGCTCAGAAAGGTCTTTCCTGTCTTCCAAGTTCTGTACCAACTGCAAGAAATTGGGTGACTTCTCCAAGTAGGACCTTTGACTGCTCTTCATGTCTTCAGAACCCCAGAGTGGCCACCTTCAGTTTGGGCCCTGACTGTTCACTGTGTCCCAGCTTGGCAGGCCATAACATTGGGCATCTGGGTTTTGCCTATTATCTGCAGAGTTCCTCTCCACTCCCCTGTAGGCATGATTTGAACACCATCCTCTACTCCATTGTGGGATGAGATTCGGACATTGTTAAAGAAAGGAGCCATTGAACCTATCCCTTCAGGGGAAGAGCATCAAGGTTTTTCTTCTCAGTACTTCACTGTGCCAAAGTGAGCTGACAGTTGCCTGGAAGGTTAAGTAAAGTATGAGGAAGTATCATTGTCACTGTGGGCCAGAATAGCAAGTCTTTAGGAAAAAATAAGACAAACTTTAGTTTGGCGCTTCCAATTACTCCTCTGTTCCAAATAGCCTATACTACTTTTGGGCAGGCCCATAACTCAGTGGTGGAGCATGTGCTTTGAATGCATGCAGTCAGTCTCAGATTCAGTCCCCAGCACTTCCACTTAAAAAGGCTCACCGGTAGTATGGTTGGGAAAGGCCTTGGAGGGCTGCTCTTAGTCTGAGTAGACTTGATTGATCAATGGCTTGATGTAGATCCAAACCATTCCCCATGATTTGGTTGTGTGCCTTGTTTGGGAGTGGGGCTCTCTCCTAATCCTGTGTTCGTGTGAAAACACACTGCACATAATTTCATATATTATTTATTTTAGGTGCCTGAACATACAGAGCTCAGCTGGATTCTGGGGTGTTTCACAAGCGTGCCACGCCTGCAACACTTTCCCCACTGGAAGGTAAGGTTCCAGTGAGTACATCATGGCCAAACTGGCCAAGGAGGTATCTCTCATATCCCCATCAAGCTTTCCCCCTCCATTCAGTATAGGTTATTTGTGATTGGAGCATGAGTAACTTGCACCAAGCAGAGGGCAAAGAGGGGTAGATGGGTTTATGGGGGGGGGCATACACAGACCTCCCCTTGCCCCCAGTGGCCTGCTGTGCTGCCTGTGCACATATGTGTGCAAAGGTGGGGAGTGGGTAGAGGAACAGGGCTCCATTGAACCTTAAAATATTCCATGTGCAGGACCAGATTGTATCCCATATTTTGTCAAAACAAAAAAAGTTCCAAATCTAATCTTGGCATCTCCTTTCTATGATGTTTTCACAGGACTACAGGTGCACATAACTTCTTGTGCTGGATTGAGTTTGCTGCTTCTGTGGTAACCGGGGCCACACACTGAAATTTCTTTGACCTCTCCCCCCACCCCCATGGCCCAGTAAACTGAAATGGTGCCCCTTTAAAAAACGGGGGAGCTAAAAGACAACCTTGCTTTACTCAGTGTTTCCCCCTCATAGTGGAATGTGTCCCAATGAGCTGACACTCATTTCCCACTCTTAATTCTTGATGTAGTACCAATATGGAGCTTTCTAATCAGGACGCAGAAGCATTTGTCAGTGTTTTTACTCCACACTTGTAGCCACAATTTAAATTATTTTTTAAAATGGTGCCACTGCCTATCTGCTTAGGCTCAGGGTGGGCAAAAGCCTAAATGTTATATAATATACAATACCACTAAAGTGAAATGTTCAGGGCAGTATCCAGTATTGCTGCTGTACTCCCGCTCATTCTGTTGCTTCCTCTTGCGCTAGTAGTGGGTCCCACTGGCGCACAGACACGAGAAGATACTGCCCTCAGTTACAAACTCCTCTGCATTTGTCTAATAATTATATTGTCTAGGAATTGGGTATTGAGTCTTTCTTGTATGCTGTATATAGTTTAAAGGGAACATGCAGTAAATGTTTGAACTTACTTGCTTGGGTGACTTTTTTAATTCCATATGCAACATTTCACATCTTAGTTTGTGAAGGAATAGTTTAGCCTGATTATAATTATTTTGTCCAGAATTTAAAAAATAACGGTATTACCCATGTACATATGATTTCTTTCCCTCTGCAAATAGTTAAAGAATGCCAACCAAATGAATGAAGGAACAGTTGGCCTGTTCACCTATCCTGTCCTTCAGGCTGCCGATATTCTTCTTTACAAGTAAGAATGCACATTTCATTTGTTTGCAAATGAAAGTCGCTCTGATATAACAAAGGGGAATGAAAAGCCTGGAATGGAGGGCTTTGGTCCTACCTAGTGATGGTGTGATTGTCTCTTGGTCCTCTAGTTAATCAGTGGCAGGTTCTCATTGGCAGGTTGTCTGGTGGGCATAATGGGTGGTATCTAACTAGCATCTTCCCCTGACATAATGGTATCTATCAGCAAAACAGATACCCTCTGCCCACCCCAAAATTTGCTCTGAAGGGCTGGGAGACTCTCAAGACCAGAATTTGGGGGAGGCTGCAGGTGGAAGGAGAAGAAAGGAAAGTTCCATTGCATCAGCAGAAGTCCACTTGTGCAATGTCAGATATCACCCCATGATTGTAACCTACCTAACCTACCTCACAGGGTTGTTGTGAGGGTAAAATGGAGAGGAGGATTATGTAAGCTGCCTTGGGTTCCTTCCAGAAAAAAAGGCGAGGTATAAATATAATAAATAAATAAATGATTGTAGCTAGTGTAGTTTATAACGTGTAAACTACCAGTAGATCTAGTTTCTCACTTTGACATTCGTTATTCAATCCTGCTGAAATACTTTGAGTGAGAATATGTGAATACACACCTATATATGTTCTTTACTGGAAGGTCAACACACGTTCCTGTCGGAGAAGATCAGGTTCTTCACTTGGAGCTGACCCAAGATACCGCCCGCCGCTTCAACAAGAAATATGGGGAATTCTTTCCAGTGCCCAAAGCCATTTTGAGTGAGTAAGAAGTGTAAAGCCTATCACAAATGGCTGAAAGTTGAGTAAAATGAATCTGCTTGGAGAACATCTATACAAGAAAGAACAGAGGGAAGAACCAAATATCAAAGTAAATGAGTAAAAGGGGAGGTTGATGCTGGGAAATTAAGCTTTTTGAAAAAATATGCCATGTTTCTGGTGCCTACTGTTCTAGTATTAGACTAGTCCCTACTTCTACTATCTTTGAGACTTTTCAGCAGCACTCACAACTCTCAAGAATATTTTATGCAAAAAAGTGGAGAGTGCAAATAATACCTTCAAGGGATGAATGGTTGGATAAAATATGGGATTTCGTTCTTATGTCAAAATTGACACATTAGAACAGCAGAAAAAGGACAGAGGGGTCTCAGTTATAGAAAACTAGACATACTTTATTAATGTTTGCAGATGTGAAGCAGTATATAAAATATTCAATTTTGTTTTTCAATAACCTGATTTAGTATTATAAACTGTATGTGTATATATAGGGAAGCTTTTTTATTGGTAACTATGTTTTGGATTTTGCATATGAAACATAATATATATAACTGAAAATGCATAGACCTTATTCAGAGATGCAGGGAAGGGGTACCTTATTGTTTGTTGTAGGTGATATTGTACTGCTCTTATTGTATGTGTAATTTATATTCAAAATTTAAAAATTATATTAAAGTAAATTTTAGAAATCTTGCTAAAGAGAGCAAAAATGGTAGATGCAGCGGAGATATAAGTAAGCAAATGTGGTGGTAACATTTGGGAGTTATTAGAGGCTGTCCTGAAGATAGACACAGACCCTGCCTGTTCTAGTCACTCTTAAGAAACTGTCTTTTTATATTTAAAAACTGGGCTTCCTGATAAGACTGTGTTTGCAGAGATGGGGCTGTTTTGCTTGATATTTGTTCTAGAGAATACTCAGCCCTGTCTTTCACTACGTCTTCACTGTGTTCAAGGCAGAAAAGGAAAGGTGAGGCTTGTGATCTTTACAGGTATTGTACATGGCAAGAGAAATGACCAGGGTGCCTTCGTAAAAAGACTACAGACTGTAGGAGCCGGATATTTGGGAATGCAGGGGGAATTGATCATTAAAGCAAGAGGTGCTTAATGAACCATGACATAATAATCATGATACCTAACATTTGTGTAGTGCTTTCAATTGTGCAAAGTTCTTCACATGGTATCTTCTAATCCAGTGTTCTCCAACCTTGGGTCCCCAGATGTTTTTGGCCTACAACTCCCAGCATAGCTGGCTGGGGCATGCTGGGGGTTGTAGGCCAAAAACATCTGGGGACCCAAGGTTGGAGAACACTGTTCTAATCCTTACAACAACCCTGTAAAGAAGGTCAGTACTAGTAGTGTCCCTACATTGCAGAATGGGAGTGGGGTTGAAGCTGAGAGAGTGTGGCTTGCCTAAGGCCACCTAGTGAACTCATGGTAGAGATGAGATTTGAAGCATGGGCTTTCTGCTGCGTAGCCTACTCTCTTAGCCACTACATTACACTGGTGTAATTCCCTTCTCACTTGTGTAATTCCCTTCTCTCTCGATTTTAGCTGCAGTGAAGAAGGTGAGGTCCCTCAGAGATCCTACATCGAAGATGTCAAAATCAGATCCTCAGAACTTAGCCACAGTGGGCATAACAGATAGCCCCGACGAGATAACGCTGAAATTTCGTAAGGCTGTCACAGACTTCACCTCTGAGGTAACCTATGACCCAGATCACCGCCCTGGCGTCTCCAATCTTGTGGCCATTCACTCTGCCATAACAGGACTCAGCAAAGAGGAAGTGGTACACCAGAGTATTGGCCTTGATACTGCTCATTACAAGGCAGTGGTAGCAGAGGCAGTAATTGAAAAACTTGCACCAATCAGGAATGAATTCAAGAGACTAAAAGGAGACAGGTCTTACCTGGAGAAGGTTTTATGGACTGGAGCAGAAAAGGCCAAAGAACTTGCAGCCCCTGTGTATTTGGAAGTTCAAAGACTGGTGGGATTGCACTAGCGCTAAGGAAAAGCAGCTGTCACTTGTCATTATTTGAGTCCAGTCTTCGGTTTTTTGACCCTGCTCTCTTCCTGGAGGTCCTCTTTCTCTGATTTGTAGCCAGATCATTCACTCACATACATTAACTTAATGGGGCCAGGCTGGGAAATTCCAGAGAGTCAAACGAGGTAGACGTACAATGCAGAAGTCCAAACAAAAGGAACCCCTGTGTGCCCCACCACCAACCCTGGGACCCTTTGCACTCAGATCCTCACATTTAACAAGGCCAGGTCATAATATTTGTACCTTCAAAATTCCAGATGAAATGGGAAATGAAGTAGCCGCAGCTTCTCCCTCCTGTTCCTCCCCGTTGGTTCTTCTAGCAACTCTTACTCACGTGTGACTGCCTCCATCCCAAAGATAAACAAGGCTCAATAAAGTGTGTGTTGGGGGGCAGAGGGATTTGGACTCTTTGTCCTGTGAGAGGATGCCTAACCGTCACAGCTTCCTGCAGAATTAGAATGATACTCCTGGCTGGCTGGCTAACGTGAACACAGGGCTACCGTGTTGTCAAAGCTCATCTCCTGTAGAAAGATGTCCCTCTCATGATCTGCTGCCATAGATTTACTTCAGCAATCTCAAATCTGGAAAGCCGGATGAGGTATGCCATTACAGAAAAGCTGGTGACAGTTGGCAAAGCATTAGAAATCAGCTTTCCCTGCACTGTACAATCTTCACCAGCTATATTTTGCACCCATTGTATTGTCATATAAATGTCATGCTAGAGGCTGACAGCGGTAGAAAACAGTAGAGAGAGAGCCACTGTGCCTATTTCTCTTTCTAGAGATGTTGTGTAAATAGAAATAATAATGAAACAGTGGCAACCTTCTGCTACTCAGTCAACAGGAACCAATCACTGAACTGACAAAATTGTAGAAACTAATAAAATCAATTAAATTTTGTGTGATGATTGGAAGCAAGAGGTATTAGTCCAAATCCTTTATTCCCATATGTTGTATGGCAAAAGGGTAAGCACTAAAAGGTCCCCAAATTCCATTACAGAAGTGGGATTTGAAATGATAGAGTTTACATTCTGCTATAATGTGATGTAGCCTGGTGATGATCCTTTCCCTGTGAGCCTATAATTTCCATTTCCAAAATGCATATTTCTGTATTCTCTTACTGATCAATAGGCCATTAGAGATTTGGAGTGAAGAGATACAGCTCCATAAGAACAAATTGGCTACAAATAACAAGTGGAAGGAAGGTATTTTAGGACCATTCAGTTGACACTTGGCAAGAATCTAAAGAAATAGAGAAGCACAGTTGGAGCAGGGAAATAGGCTTGAAAGTTACCAGATTTTAAATCATAACTAGTTGCATATGAGCAGCTAAAGATACAATATGTAAACACTCAGTGACAGAGTACTTGGAGGCCCAACCAAGGAAAGATAGGTGGCAACAAATAGCCCACACAGATTATAATTGTGCAGAGATTATGTAGGAATTTGGAGTTCGACAGTGAGCTGTTACTAGTGGGGGAAGAGTATTCTGCTCTTAACTGAACTCTGTAACTGCTAGCCGTGTTGTGGAGCACAGTGCCCAAGGCTGCCCTTCTCCATCCTGTGATGGCAGCGCAAACTGCCCAGCATCCTCTCATAAGAGACCAAGGTAGCCTCCTTTTCTCTACTAGAGGACATTTTCTCCACACCTGTGGCACAGATACTGGCTGAGTGTGCTGCATCTCATCCCTTTAAACTGGTTCATCCCTCTTAGTTCAGCCTTGCTTTAGGGCAGGGGTCCTCAAACTTTTTAAACAGGGGGCCAGTTCATTGTCCCTCCGACTGTTGGGGAGCCGGACTATAGTTTGAAAAAAATATGAACAAATGGATCAAGTTAAAAAAAGGGCCGGGTCCTTTTTTTTTACTTGATAGGGGTGATTTCCCCCCCCCCTTAAATTGAAAGTTATTTTATTTATTTATTTATTTCATTTTTATACCGCCCAATAGCCGAAGCTCTCTGGGCGGTTTACAGCAATTAACAAGACAGTCCCTGCCCTCAGGCTTACAATCTAAAAAAACACGACACACAAGGAAAAAGGAATGGGGAGGGAAGAAGAGGGAATATTAATGAATACTCCTGTCAGGGCTGGTGGTATTTACATATATAGTTGCACAATTGTTACTTTTGTTTTTGCCATCACACATATGAGCATACTCTGCTTCAATCCAAAGTAGCATTTTTGAAACATTAGAAATCTGACTTAGCTACATCAGCTCATACATAAGAGGTAAAACACCACCACTAATTTTTCCATATTATGGAAAAGAATTAAAAGAATCTGCGCTTGAAGCGAAAGAGTTAAAAAAAAAGTCTGCTTCCGCCAGTCGGCCGGCGGGCCGGATAAAAAGGCAAGGCGGGCCGGATGTGGCCCGCGGGCCTTAGTTTGAAGACCCCTGCTTTAGGGCATTCCACAGCCACATGTGGCTTTGTTTCTGCTAAGAGCAGCCATATGCTGAGTGCCTGGAGGAAGAGCAGACTGATTAATGCCCTTAGACAAAGTGCAAAGAAGTCCTTTGGCCTACAACTCCCAGCATGATGGCTGAGGCATGCTGGGAGTTGTGGGCCAAAAACATCTGGGGACCCAAGGTTGGAGAACACTGCCCTAGTGGGCAAAGGAGGGCTACAGTGGTGGCTTAGGAGAGAAACTGCTCTGCTCATGCAGGGTGCAAATTTACGGGGAGGGGGGAGTGTGGCCCTGCATTTCTTGGTCCTGCCCACCTGTGCAGCTGTCAAAGGATTCCCCGACCTCCAGTGAGGCCCTCCACCCAAAAAAGCTTGCCCACCTTGACCTATGAGCATTGCAGGTCACGCAACGCCTGTCTGACTCCATTTGAAGCACTAGTTTGGCAAGTCAAACTGGCTGAACATGGGAATAGTGCAGGGTATCCTGGTGTAGATGCGTATTATGCAGCATTGGGAAGAGCAGATGTATCATGTTCTGTACTTTGGAAGAGGGTAGTGTGAAAGTCTAACAAAATAAGTTGATGTGTGTGATCCAAGAAGATAGTTATTGCAGATTTTCAAAGCAACACGATTGTAGGAAGACATAGCAGAAAACCTATCCAATCCATTGTTGGGTAAAGATGCTCCAGGGTACTGGGACTGCCAGCAGTCTGAATGGCCCGGTCCCCTCAAGTTTGGTTGCTGGACAGTGAAGTGTCTCGCATTGCTGTGGCGCTCTCATGGTTTCCAGCATCAAGTGAGCGCATAACTGAACAGTGTATTAGGCTTCCACCCTGCAGTTTGGGCACAAAGGAGTAAGTTGTAGCTCTACAAATAAAATTATGTGCCCAGAAAATTCAAATTCTGTGCCAAGAAAAATAATTCTGCAACCTGTATACATTAAACCAGTGTTCTCCAAGGTGGCTGGGGCATGCTGGGAGTTGTAGGCCAAAAACATCTGGGGACCCAAGGTTGGAGGACACTGTATTAAACTAATGTGCATAATTTCTTTTTGCATAATTTTCCTGTTTGGGCTATTTTTGGATACTACTAGTTCTGGTATTCATACAAGGGCAAAAACTCTGAAGCTCCACCACCAGCTGCTGAGATTTCAGCAGGCCCATTGCCCACATACTGAGAAGCATATCTTGGCAGCCATAAACACTGGGGAGTTGTTCTCTTTGCTGTTGTTTTCATGAAAGCGCAGGTTCTGAATTCTGAACCCACAGCCACATTCTGTGCTTCCATGGAGTTGCAGTGTACACATTTGCCTTGCTTCAGGCCTGATCCAGTTGATCAATGGCTGCTGATCTTTGTACAGTCATGCCTTGGATTGAGAGCATAATTTGTTCTGGAAATGTGCTTGTAATCCAAAACACTCTTATATCAAAACGAAATCACCCAAACAAAATTTGTACAGAGATTTTTAATTTAAGCCGTACTACAGTACTTGTCTTGCAAGACGTCGCTTGTATATCAAGTAAAAAAAAATTAAATAAATATTTAAAAATTTGCTTGTCTTGCAAAACGCTCTCAAACCAAGTTACTTGCAATCCAAGGTATTACTGTATATGTTGTGCTGATGGGTTGGAAGTTCTGCATGCCCTATTCAGTTGTGCTCACCGACTGCCTACCATGGTGATGGGATGTCACCACTTTCACATACTGAAACTAAACGCATACCAAAAATGATACGCAGCTGCAACCATAGGACAGCTTTCTGGCATAGCATTTGAATCTTTCTAAAGCTGCCTGTTGATACAAAGGTGAGAGAGGAAATTCCCTTCTTTCCCCACCTTCTAGAAGTTTCTCTTATACTAAGGGATTGTTCCCTCTGGCTACGACCCCTGACCTTCTGTAATGTTGGCCTTATGTGTTTGGTCAGAATGCATTGGTTGTGGTGCAGCAAATGGGGAGCTGTTGCTTGCAGTGACCGCCAGGCGGCAGTATAGTCTAAACTGCAGAGCTTTCTGAGAAATCAGAGGGTAAAGTGGATGGGCGGAAAGCAGATTAGGATCTACTGGTAGATCTCTGGATGTTTGCAGTAGATCAACAAGTAACAATGGCAACAACAGAATTATTTTTTCCCACCTAAATTAGGCTGCTAAAATGATGAAAGCTTGGGATGAAACCAAGAGTATGCTTTTATTTGGAGGGACTAGGTGAGTTCCATTCAGTTCTGGTACTAACATTCGTGTGCTCAGAATGTGCTCAGAGGCAACCTGTTCTTTCATCTGGAGTCTGATTGGTGAATCTTGGGGTTCTAGTAAAAAAAACAAAGTAAATCTAACAAGCCTGAAGTTTGCTCACCCCTGAAGTGGAGGAACCACTGACAGCTCTAGAATGGCTCAATACTCAGATCTTAGCACTGTTTCACACATTACTTAGCAACAAGCATGGGATTGCCACTGAGTGTACACTCAACAGAGAGCTGCAACCAAATCCAGGTTCTCTCAAGTATGGATGATGCACATATTTTTCAAAGCACCCGTTTGTCACATTGACACTGAAACTAATGTGTGAATCAGCCCCCTAATGTGTGAATCATGCTCCTCAAGTAACTGAGGAGTGCCTTTAGGCTTGTAGCATTCTCACTTTAGGAACAAGACCGAGACTGGCCTTTGGATTTTAATACAAAGGATATTTTTAGAACCAGAGAAATCAGAAACTCAGGCCATTCTCATATTAACATTATCATTACATAAATATAGACATGTAGGGGGATAGTGGTTTGTTATGGTTTTGTCACATCCCACTGTTGTTTTGTGTGCTTTCCCCACCCCTTTCTTTAAACTAGGTGTGTAATTTATAGTAACGGGGGGGGGGGGGATGCTGGCTCAACTTGTCTGAGCGTGAAAAGCTAAGCAGGGTCAGGCCTGGTTATTACTTGGATAGGAGACCCCTCCTCTAGTTTCCTGCATTGAGCAGGGGGTTGGACTCAATAGCCTTGTAGGCCCCTTCCAACTCTAATGACTATGACTAACCCAGCAAAACAAGAATGGGATGAAACCACGCCCTACACACACACACACACACACACACACAAGGTAGGAGCGCAACACAAAAATCACTTTTTCCCTGCATGAGCATACGTGTAATGATAATTCCTGGGAAAGGAATGTGTCCTATAAATTTAAGAACTTTCCCAGAGCAGAGAGATGAGGAGCAAGCAAATAGAAGTTTTACCCTCTGCTTCCCCGCCTCTGCCTCCCCACCCTGCACTTCCTCACCCCAGTCCAACGAAGCAGGTCCTCCCTCAGAAGCAGGCTTTCTCCACTGTGCATCTCCTGCTGGATCAGGAACTATGGCTGTGTAGCAGGTACATTCAAAGGCACATAGTATTGCTTTATTTGTTAAATTTGTACCCCCCTTTCCTCCAAGTAGTACTCAAAACACAATAAAATCAATGCAGCTGATAAAACCAACAACTTACAATGACCATAAACAGTAAGCTTCTGAGGCCAAAGACCTACCTGAATCAAAATGTCTTTGCCTGCCGGCAGGTCATCAAGAATGGGGACAGATGGGCCTCCCTTGAAAGGTGTTCCAAAGCCTGGAAGCAGCCACTGAGAAGTCCGGATGTTGGTGGGGCAGAAAGAAGGACCTCACTCAAGGATCTTAAAACATAGGCAGGTTCATATGGGAGGAGGTGATCTGTCAAATAATCTGGTCCCAAATCATGTAGGACTTTGTAGGTCATAACCAGAAGCATGTTGAGTTGTGCCCAGAAATAGACCAACAGGGCAGATGCTCTATCCTGGGGCAGGCAGAAGGTAGAGTGTGACTTGCTGGTAGAGCTCAAGGTGATTTGCAATAGATCAGCAAGGGTATAAGAATAGCATGTACAATAAAAAGGTTTTAAAAACGCTCTGTGCTGGCTGGCCTTGTTTGTTTATTGGGATGCATCTATAGTGGACAGCTGTTGCTCACAGTCAAAAGGCTGTGTGTGCAGCTATTCTGTCTGTTCTTGCTTAAATGATTCTTTCTGGTAAGAAAAAGGATGGAAGAAGTGGTGGGAAACCACAGGAGGACTACAAATTGAAGACCATGTTGTCTGGATCCCTGACGTCTGGATGTTACCTGTGAATGAGGCAGCGCAATTGCACAATAAGCCTTGTCTGGAAGCATGTTTAGCCTCTGTGTTCATTATGTGTAAAAGTATTAATTGGCTGCATTTGACCAGGTCTTTGCACAGCTCTCCTGGCCGCTTTGAGAATTTTATGTTGAGAGTTTTAGAATCCCTGATACTGTATATAGTAATTCAGGGCCCAATCCTATCAGTTGCACCCTTCATGATTGGAAGCCCCTGAACTCAGTGGCTTCTGATCGTCCAGAGCATGACAGGAAGGAATGGTGGAAGCAACCTTCATCTCCCCATCCTCCCACCCTGCAAATTTTGTTAAATAGGCTTGGGGGGGGGGGAGGAAGCAGGCTGGCAGAGACTCGGGATAATTCACTGGCCTCTCCAGTCTCCTCCCTTCCCTGCCCACCAGAATGCCCCCTTTTCCCCTTCTCCAAGATTCCTTTTCCAGCCTCAGAGGGCAGCTGGCATGGTTCTTTCTGCACCAGCTGCAAGGGGTCGGGAAGGGGTGTTGGACCTCTGACTCCCCCTTCCAAGGTCAGAGTGCTGTCTTCAACCTTGAAGGAGGGAATCCCCAGTATCTTACAGCGCTCAGACAATGGCCGGGTTTGGACAACACGTTAAACCACACTGCGGCACAAGCCACTCATTATAACCCACCCCACGATGTGCCCAACAGATGATCGGGCACATTGTGGGTCCGTGCCCACCTCCCCCCCCTTGGTCCTCCCACAGGTATCCCAGGGGACACCATGGGAGGATCAAGTCTTCCCCCCCCCACTGCTGCAGCAAGCCCAAAAGGGCTTGCAGCGGTGGAGGGGTGTGGGGGAGCAGGGATCATTTCAGCCAGCTATCCAGCCAGTTTATTTATTTATATTTATTTAATATATTTTTATACCGCCCAATAGCCGAAGCTCTCTGGGCGGTTTACAACAGTTAAAATCATAACATACAATATAAAATTTAAAACCACAGATTAAAAACAAACAGCAGAGCTAGCAGCAGCAGTTACAATAACGGAATTAAAAACAATTACAAGATTAAAATGATTAAGATGATTAAAATGCCTGGGAGAACAGAAAGGTCTTCACCTGGCACCGGAAAGAATACAAAGTAGGCGCCAGGCGAACCTCTTTGGGGAGCTCATTCCATAACCGGGGTGCCACAGCAGAAAAGGTCCTGTAAGCACTCCTGCACTCCTCCACCTCCCAGCCCACTAGTTCAATTAGGGAAAGTTTATTAATGCTGATAAAAACAAGATTGTGAAGGAAAGCAGTGAGTAAATAAATAAATGTACAATAAAATGAGAAAACAAAACCTAAAGATCAGGATGTTGGTCTACCTTCATTCTGTGTTGTATAAACTATCAGAGCAATCAGAGAGCCAGTGTGGCGTAGTGGTGAGAGTGTTGAAATGGGACTTGGGAGATCCGGGTTCTAGTCCCCGTTCGGCCATGAAACTCACTGGGTGACTTTGGGCCAGTCACTGACTCTCAGCCTAACCTACCTCACAGGGTTGTTGTGAGGATAAAATGGGGAGGAGGAGGAGGACTATGTAAGCCACCTTGGGTTCCTTGCAGGAAAAACGGTGGGGTATAAATATAATAATAAACAGCAAAAATAGACTTACATCACATCAGTGTCCCTGTGGCAATCAATGAAGAGTCTTGTATTGGTAAAAGATGGAAAAAGAGGGACAGTTGAAGCAATCTCCCCTCTCCACCGCCACCACGGTGGAGAGTTGAAGCAGTTGAAGCAATCTCCCTTCCCTGTTGTGGCCGGCCTGGCTGGATAGTGGCTGAAGCAATGTCCCCCTCTGCTCCCTGCAGGGCTGGGGAGCCCTTTTGGGCTCACCGCGGTGGCGGATGTTGGGACTTGAAAAAGATACTAGGAGAGGATATATTGTGGAGTAATATCCTTCCTATCTCACGTTAGTGAGATCAGCAGAGTACAGTCCCTTTCCAGCTTAAAAGAAACTTAGATTTGGCTAGTGTTAGCCAGTTAGCATTTGGTAATCCAGGATGCTTTAAGGCAGACTGGATTTCCCTGTTTTGCCCCCTTTTCTCTCCCTCAGAACAATAATCAGAGACACACTCTTGTAAAAGTTAAAAGTAACATTTACTCACTCAGATTATGCAGTTTCATTCAGGCAGGCTTAAAAGCGTTTCTTACAGTTCGTTACAGTACATTTGCGAGAATCCTAGTAAATATTTTACCTGCAGTAGCTAAGAGAGAAATGCCCCGATAGTTTCCACAATCTGTTCTATCACCCTTCTTAAAGAGGGTGATAATTATGGCATCCCTGAAGTCTTCTGGGATCTCTTCTCTTATCCAGATTTTTTCGATGAGTTTATGAAGATGTTGTACAAGTTCGGGGGGCCCTTCTTTAAAGATTTCAGCAGGAATCCCATCTGGTCCACTAGCTTTGTTGTTCTTCATTTGATTAATGGCTTTTTTTACTTCATCCAAAGTGGGGAGTATTGCAAGTTCCTCTCTAATTTGTTTTTGCGGGATTTGCAAAAAAATCTCATTATCCACCTTAGATTTACGATTTAAAAGGTCATAATAATGCTCTTTCCAACGCAGTGCAATAGACTCTTTGTCTTTTAAGAATTTGGTGCCATCTTTTGATTGTAAAGGATTTGTACCATAGGTTTTTGGTCCATAAATGGCCCTTGTGGCCTTAAAAAAAACCCGTGCATCATGAGATTCTGCAAGTTGTTGAATTTCTTCAGCTTTCTTTTTCCTCCAAGCATTCTTAAGTTCTCTTGTTCTTCTTTGGACCTCAGCCTTTGCGCTAGCATAGATTTTTTTTCTTGGCAGTGCAGTTAATATCATTTTGCCATATTTGGAAGGCTTTCCTTTTTTGGTCAATATTTATATATTTAATCTCATTATCATTTTCATCAAACCAATCCTGATGTTTCTTAGTTTCATATCCAATAGTTTGTTCACAAGCTGCAGTAATGGAGGTTTTCAGCTTAGACCAATGGTCCTCAATGTTGTCAGGAGGTTCTGTAGGTAGATGTTCCTTAAGAAGTGATTGAAGACGAGTTTGCTTAATAGGATCTTGAAGGGCGTGGATGTTCATTTTATGCCTTGGTTTCCTTCCTTGAAGCCTACGTTGGGGAGCAATGTTGATAACCATTGTGGACCGGATTAGTCGGTGGTCTGTCCAGCAGTCGTCGGCACTCACCATGGCCCTAGTAAGAAGTACATCGTGGCGATCTCTAACACGGACAATTACATAATCCATTCCATTGGATTCTCGTCTTCTATCTATTTCAGAAGAGATCCTCCCTGAAACTCAATATGGTTTCCGCCCCTCTAGAGGGACAGTAGACATGATTTTTACTGCACGTCAGCTCCAAGAAAAATGCCGGGAGCAAAATCAACCCCTTTATATGGCATTTATAGATTTGGCTAAGGCCTTTGATACTGTAGACCGTACAGCTCTCTGGACTATCCTTATGAAAATTGGATGCCCCAATAAATTTGTGAATATCTTGCGACTTCTCCATGACAACATGACGGCAACGGTTTTGGACAACAACGGCTCTCATGGTGCTCCATTTAAAGTGGGATCAGGTGTTAAACAGGGATGTGTTATCGCCCCAACATTATTTGCTATTTTCATTGCCATGATTTTACATCTTGTCGAGGGGAAACTTCCCACTGGTGTGGGAATTATATATCGAACAGATGGAAAGCTTTTTAATCTCAGCAGGCTGAAAGCAAAAAGTAAGGTAATTACAACCTCTGTTGTGGAACTTCAGTATACTGATGATAATGTGGTCTCCGCACATTCAGAGGATGATCTTCAAACTATCCTAAATGCTTTTGCAGAAGCATACGAAAAACTTGGTCTCTCACTTAACATCAAAAAAACCAAAGTGCTTCATCAGCAAGTGCAAGCTAACCCTTTGGTGATGCCATCTATCCAGCTTGGCAGGACAATACTGGAAAATGTCGATCATTTTCTCTATCTTGGCAGCTATCTTTCTGTTACAGCTAACATCGACAGTGAAATCCAGCATCGTTTGAGCTCCGCAAGTGCCGCGTTTTCTCGAATGAAACATAGTGTTCGAGGATCAGGATATTTGTAAGAAGACCAAAACACTGGTTTATGAAGCCATTGTATTACCAACTCTACTGTATGCCTGCGAAACATGGACTATCTATAAACGTCACTTCCACCTCCTTGAAAGATTTCATCAACGTTGCCTCCGGAAAATCCTGCGAATTACTTGGGAAGATAGGCGAACAAATGTCAGTGTACTGGAAGAAGCAAAGACTACTAGCGTTGAAAAAATGATCCTTCAACGCCAACTTCAGTGGACCGGTCATGTTGTTCGAATGCCTGACTGCCGTCTCCCAAAGCAGTTACTTTATTCCCAACTCAAGGATGGAAAGCGGAATATCAGTGGTCAATATAAGAGGTTTAAAGATGTTCTTAAGGCTAATCTAAAAAAATGCAATATAAACATCGAAAACTGGGAAGCTCTGGCCCATGAACGATCTAAATGGAGGTTGGCCTTTCACAAAGGTTCCATGGACTTTGAAGAAGCCCGAGTGCAAGGTGAAAGGGAGAAACGTGCTAAGCGAAAAGCACGTCAAATGAATCCTTTACAGGACCATTTTCTATCTGGTAACCTGTGCCCTCACTGTGGGAAGCTGTGTGGATCTAGAATTGGCCTCCACAGTCACTTACGGACCCATCGCTAGAGTCTACACAATCTTCTTTAGGATTTCCTCCTTTTATCCTGGAAGACAATCTTACTCGGTCACGAGTGATCGCCTGATGATGATGGCAGTACATTTGTAGTTACTTGGGGTCTGAACTTGTGGAGTTCAGACCAGCAACTCTGGTTACATGCTGCTGCTAGAACCACGTGGAGACAACAACACATGCAACCACACACTCAGAGCCCCAGCAGAAAGAGGAAGAAGCTGATAGCTATGCCCACTTCCTGTTCAGGCTCTGCTAATTATTCAATGAGTACCTTCTAGGGAATCCACCCTAGAAGGTATCAGTGATCTTAACCATTTCACCCAACTACCTGGTGAAACATGATCCATAGGTTTTGACTGCAATTTAATTATCCAACAGCGGAGAACAGAGATTTTTGCTGCCAGCTGGAAAGCCAGCTTAAGCGATCTCTGCCCCCCACCCCACTCCCTGCCAGCGGGGTGGGGGGTGGGGGGGTGGAGTCTCTGACAGCCACTTCCAAGTGCCTCAAGTACACTTTGGGGGCAGCTGGCAGTGGCACTTGCCCACTACACTAGCCACTTGGCAAGAGTGGCAAGGCTGCGCTTTGCTGCTCTTGCCAATCAGCTCACTTGTAGTTGGCCTTGACCTATGATGGGTTGTGTTGTCCAGCTTCAGACGACACGACAGCCCATAGTGAGTCAAACAACCCCAACTACAAGCCATGGTTTGTCAGGGTGGCTTATAAGCCAAAAAGAAGCCACCCTGACAAACCCATCCTGGGTTTGTACAACAGAACAACCCACCCGTGGCTTATAAGCCACGGGGGGTTGTTGTGTCGTGAGAACCCAGTCCATGTCTAGAGGCCAAGGATTGCTCCCTCGGTGATGTAGATTTGTATTTTCATATAGAGCAGTGTTCTCCAACCTTGGGTCCCCAGATGTTTTTGGCCTACAACTCCCAGCATGCCCCAGCCAGAATAGCTGGCTGGGGCATGCTGGGAGTTGTAGGCCAAAAACATCTGGGGACCCAAGGTTGGAGAACACTGATAGAGTGTATGACCCATGGGATGCAATATGTAATTGACTTCATTACTTCCACCCACCTGCCGCCTTCCTATTTTGCAGCTGGTTCTTGTTAGTGGACCTTGGGATTCTAGTAAAAAAAGCAACAATAAGCAGATCCCACAAGCCCAAGTCTGCTCACTCCACACTGCATTGCTTTCAAATGGAATAGAAATCCAACAAGTGGCACCATAGGGATCCACAGCTTTGGACGCACAGCTCTCATCTGTGGGATCGGGGCACCTGGCTCCGTAGGGTCCGGCTGGGCGCTGGAGGCAGCGCTGCTTCACGCAGGGGAGTTCCTACCAGGAGAGATTGTGCTCTGAGGAGGACACATGCTTGGGAGTGTGTGTTTTCCCAGGCCAGTTTCTCCCCTGCCTTTAAAACTGCAGCAGGACATTCCCAGGGTGTGATCCTGAGTGCGCAGGTCCTCTGAGCCAAATGCCCTTCCTACTTTAAAGGAAGCAAGTAGTCTCTGAGTCTGTGCCTGCAGCCGGTCGCTTCTGCCAACAGTCAGCCTGTGGCCTCCTTAAGTTTTTAAAACACGGTTTTCATGCAAGCTTACTCCTCCCAGCACATCCACTTGACTAATGCAGGGAACTGATTTGAGTCTCCCTTCCATATACACCCCTTCAGGGCTGGCCTTGGGCTGACATCATTGGCATCAGGCTGGCCTGGTTGGGCAGCTGCCACACCCCTAAGAGGATCCATCACTCATGCCCGATCCCTTGTGAGCAGCCACCATTGCATCTTGCCCTTTCTGTCCGGGTGGTGGAGAGAATGTTGTTTGTCTTCATGGCAAATAGCCATTGAGAGGACAGACCTATCCTCCAGATGCAAAAGGGAGTGGACAGGACAAGATATTTGTCTTGCTGAGACAAACTAAGGGTCCATATGGACCAGCATCCAATTTCCAACAGCAACCAGCAGCCGGATGCCTCCACAAGTAGGGTGTAACGTGATGCTGGTTGGCTTGGCCTGCCTCTATTGTCTGTACCCAGTATCTGATACTCGGGACTACTATTACTTCTGAACTTGGAGATTCCATTCAGTTATGGCTAAAAAGCTAATAAGGGCCTGGCTGGATCTGATAAAAAGAAGTGGCCAGCAAGTTGCTTTTGGAAGCCCATAGGCTCTCCCTTGCCTCCCCCAACCCCATTACTTCTGCACCTGCAGGTTCCATTCCTATAGGATGCTACCATTGATAGACATCTTCCATAAATGTGTCCCATCCCCTAATTCCACTGGCTAGTCTATCCTGTATGGCAGCAGCTAGAAACTCCCAAGTTTTCAAGCCCAGGCAGAATAAGAGACTGTCCTAGCCCTGTTATTAAGATCCTTTTAACTGGCAATGCCAGAGATTGAGTCTGAGACCTTCTACATGCAAGAAGAAACCGCCCCAAAGCCCTCTGATGTGCTTACAAAGCAAGAGCACAGATGATCTTCTCAGTGCATATGTCATCTTTCAGCATCCAGCAGCTGGTCCACCAGAAACAGGCTGGTGGATCTGTGCTCTGCCTACCCCTGTGTTACTTGACCAATAATTTTAATGTGGGTGGATGTGGAGGTGTTGGATTTGCTTTTGAACCACACCTTGGGTTTATCAGAGTGACAGCTAAATCAAGTTTGAGGGGATTTGCACTGTGTGTTCAGCTTGTGTCCACAGAGTATCTGAAAAGCCAACAGGAAGTGCTGCCCAGGCTCTTTAGGGCTTGGGCCACTGTTTCCAGGCCTTGGGAGTGGATCTGAAGTGGGTGAGCATACCCAGGACTGAAGCCTCTCCACACCACAAATTACATTTCTAGCTGCTGTTTCAAAAAGGGAGGTTAGGAAGACAGTGTTGGAATCTCGACTCTGGCTCCATTCCTGAAGATGGGTGAGAGTATCAGAAGTGGGCAGGGGAAACCAGTCGGTTCGAGAGGCCAGTCCTGACTGTGCCATGCAAAGCAGCCCCGTCCAGCTGGGATAGTCGTGCAGAACAGGGGTGGTGCTGGATACCAGAGAGATCTGGGGCTCAGGTCCTGAGGACAAAAAAAAAACAAACCACACAAATTTCCATATGATAATTTACATATGCAAATATATGTGCATAATTATAGTTACTATGATTTAATTTTTATAGAAGGCAACCTAATTAACCTGTTGCTTGTTTTTACTACAGAACTTTGCAATGTCCCAAAAATTGTGCCTGCTTAAAACTTACCTTCGATGTGCCCCCACTTTCCCTTGGTCTTTCAGTCCCAAATCCAGATGGGGAGGATGGAGTGCCTGGGACCAGCAAAGAGCCCTATGGCACCTTAAATATTTACTGATTAACTGCAAACTGAACTACTGTAGACTATAATAACCCACGCTCTTAGGCTGCAAACTTACACGATTACTATTACCTAGGCTATCACCAACAAGCACAACAGCATCAGGCAGAGACCTCAAGACTGGAAGATGTTGCTTTGCTGCTCCTGGTCCCTGGACCAGGTGAGGAGGAAGAGAGAGCTGCTCGCTCTCATTTTATTTCAAATACGTTTTTTTGTGTGTGTGGTAGTTTCTGGGATTCTAGAACTTTTTTTTTTTAAACAGTTCTTTGGTTCTTCTGGACATCCTAAAATCTACACCAAATGTTGCAATATTAAGTTTCTAACAACCTCAACATACAACTCTTAAAGTACCAAAATGCCTAGTTGGATACCTTTATTAGGACCAACCAAAATTCCTAATAAAGGCATTGCCCAACTGTGGATTTGGATTTGGATTTTTTTTATTTATCATGAACCAGCATGGCTACCTTTGTTTTTGGTTGTTTGCTTTTTAAATTATGAGAGTTATCAATCCCCAGGTTTCCCTCCAGATCCAGATATTGGAACAATCTTCAGGGTGGATAAGGGAGGTTGCAGCTCTGAGTACATTTAGTAAGGAGTAAGACTCCAGTCCTATATACACCTGGGAGTAAATCCCATTGAACTCAGTATGACTTAGTTCTGAGTAAACAAGTTTAGTAAATATTCACACAATAAATTTGATGTAATCCTGAACATGATTCCCCATCCACAGATCTCTCTGTACCCCAAGTTGTTTCCACACCCCACATAATTTCCTGTACCATCTCAGCTACCTTTTCCCAACCACACAGGTCTCTATAGCCATGTCCAGGGCTGGCCCCAAAAACATTTTGCTGCCTGAGGCAGAGCAGCAAATGGCACCTCCCCAACCCCACCCACAGTCAAGGTGCATACTAGTCCTCAAAGCCAGTCAAGTTGTTTTGACTCCTCAGGCAGAAAATCCTACAAACATTTTCACCCTTCCCTGGCAGTGAAAATACAATAATAATGTTAAATAATGAATAATTTGCTGCTTTTTTCATAACATCCCAAATCAGCTATCTGAGGCAGCTGCCTCAGGCTCTAAAGTGTGTGTGTGTGTGTGTGTGTGTGTGTGTGTGTGTGTAAAGGACCCTGTTTCCTAAGGACACCCCTATTTGTGAAAAGGGACGTATGGACGAGGGAGAGGAGTGCACTTGATTTCAGAAAAAAACATCTGGCAGAAAAATTGGGGGGAAGCAGGAGGGGAAGCACATGTGGGCAAAAAGCCAGCTAATCCAGGGGGATCAAATGCAGCGGAGATCATGAGGGCCCCTGTACCTTTATTTCAGCAAGTGCCATTTTTCTCCAGTTACATGAAAAGCAACATCTTTCAAAATAACTTTCTGTACAGTGGACTCCTGACCATAAAAGCTTATTATGCCACAGTAAACTTGTGAGTCTTTAAGGTGCCACAAGCCCCTATCCTCCTCCCACATGTATTCACCTTTCTCTAGTCTAGTGCAAACCCCTGATGCCAAGAAGGACCATGCACCCACCAGAATCTGGCTCCAGAAAGACAACTGCAGAGCCAAGGAGCTCCAGACATACCCAAGCGAGCCAGGGCAAGCCGTACACTCATGCATTACCTTGCCCCAAATTCAGACACTGCTGCTCATTCAAACCCTTTTTGCATGCAAACCCACTCCCCCCCCCCCCAAGGTAAAGGGCCCTGGGCCTGCCTGGAGGAAGCAACAGACGGGGAAGGCCTCTAGCACACCACTTGGTATATGAGCAGCCAATGCACCTGCTCTTCCTCTTGTCAGGGCCTCGCTGCCTACAGTGGCCCAGGGCACAGTACAGTTTATTTATTTATTATATTTTTATTTATTTATTATATTTTTAAATCACCCATCTGGCCGGTAGCAATTGACTGGGCAAGTCTCTGCAGAGTCAGGCCCTCTCCGAGAAAGCCAGGTGACAGCGGTGCTGTTAGGCAATTTTGGACTCTGGACTTAATGAAAATAATGAGCAGACCATGGAAGGAAAGGGGGCCGTCTCCCCTCTAGTTTAAAAGGCTGGTGCCATCATGCTACACCCCCTATTGGTCTGCTAAGGGAGTGAGCCCTCAGGTCTCCTAGTAACTGCAGTGCTACAGAGTTCAGAGGGAAAAAGCAGGCTTGTGTTAAGGCAGATGATGGCAGTTGGAGCAGCTCTAGAGATCCGGGGCACAGTTGAGAAGATCTGGGGGCCATGCTCCGGTGAGCACCTCTAACACTGCCTATGGCACACAAACACAAGCAAGAAGAAAAAGAAGACACCCCCTTTCAGGCAATCCAGATGATGGGGAAAGGCCTGCGGAGGTGCTGGATTGGGACCTCATGCTTGAACTCTTTTCAAAACTCACCTGATTTGTCATTGCCTTCTGGACTGCAGACAAACAAAAGCATGAGGCACCATGAGGGTTGCTGGGAAGGGTCTTCCACTCTCTTCCTGCTGTCTCAGGACACGAGCTCGCTCATCCATCCAAAGTCCTTCGGAGCCATCCCACTGTCTCTGGGTGGCCTCTGGGACTTGGTTTGCAGACTCTGGTCTTCTCATAGTGAGGTTACCCCCCAACAATTCAGAGCCAGAAAGGGCTCTGTTGCTGCCCCTTGGGCTTCCAGCCAAGAGGCACCAGGAGAGCCCTGGAGAACCTGGGTGGAGTCTGCAGGATGGAGCTGCTGTGGGGCAGTGTGTGGGGGACAGGGTGTAGCACGAAGAAGTGGGCTGCCCGGGTCTGCAGGTCTACTTGACAGGGAAGGGCTGGGCCAAGCCACCTCTTCCCAAGTCCCATTCGTTCCCCATCCCCGTGGACCAGAGACTCAAGAAAACCACCTGAGAGAAAGGGTGGGGGAGAAATATTGGGGAAAGTTTGATTTTGTTAGCTGCCCTGGGAGCCACAGGCCATGATGTGGTGTGAATGAATAGATCAATGTCAGTCGGGAAGAGCAAGATTCTCGGTGAACCAGAGTCTGGAGTTTAACTGCTTCACAATTAAATTGCAGAACATAAGGAGTGTATTCTCAAATTGCTTGGTGTGGCTCTTTCCTTTTAAAGAAGACCTCATGATGACTCTAGCAATGCTCTCAACAACAGCCCTTCCTTGGAAGCAAAGAGATGTGTGCCTTTGCCATGCACACCTGGCACATTGGGCCCATGTCTTATTTAGAGAGAGTGAACGTGCAGGAGCACAACGGTCTCGGTCAGCGTAGCCAGGCAAAGAGGGACCACAGCTCCCGGGGCATCTGAAATACAGCGGGAAAGCGGACCTCCCGCCTCTAGATGGCACTCAACTTGGGCCAAAGGCAAAAACAGGAGGAGATAAGCATCCAATAGCAATGCAAAAAAGGGGGAGAACAGGTTCTCAGGATGCAATTTCTTTAATATTTGTATTCAGGTGGAGGAGCCCGATGCCTTTTGGCCTATAGTTTTTTAAGGCTTTCCTCAGGGGGCTGTAAATATTTAAAATACATCTTGTAAATACATGTTATAAAACATGGTGGGGACAACAAATAATAAAAATACATTCTCATTGCTACCATTGATAGACTTATCTTCCACTAACAGTGAAATACATTCTAGTTGTTGAAGAATTCTGCAGACATCTTTCTACAAGTAAGATCTACTATATAAAAGTGAATGTTTGTCCGTTTGTCCGTTTGTTTGTACGTGGGTCCGCGCGGCAGGTTTGCGTCACGGACCCACGTTGGACGGATCCGCCCCAAACTTGGCACGCATACTCCCCATCATCCAAGGACAAAGACTGGCGGGTTAAAATCTCCGAAAAGCCCTCGCCGCACCTGTACAGCCCAAAATAGATGAGAGCCAATGGCGTCGCTTGGAATGCTCGCATTGGCCATTCAGCAGGGCCGGCGCTACCGCTAGGCCAACTAGGCTGTTGCCTAGGGAGCGTAGCGGAAGAGGGCGCAGAACGCTGCGCTCCTCTTCGCTGCCGGCGCGCTCCTGCCCTGCCCGCCCGCCCGCCTCTCTGAGAAAGCCAGGTCAGTGCGGGGAATTGCGCCCGGACTCGTAGTGGTGGGGCCGAGCCTGGGTGCCTCCCCCACACCTTGCCTCGCCTCCGCGCCGCCTCCCACCTCGCCTCGCCTCTGCGCCGCCTCCCCCCTACCTCACCTCACTTCGCCTCTGCGCCGCCTCCCACCCGCGCCGCCTCCCCCCCCGCGCCGCCTCCCCCCCACCTCGCTTCGCCTCTCCTCTCCTCCGCGCCGCCTCCCCCCCGACACCTACCTTCTCCGCGCTGTTTCCGGAGCCCCGCCCGCGCTCTGTTTTGGCGGGAAGAACCAGGGCAACAGGGCTTAAACAGCCCTGTTGCTCTGGTTTCCCCCGGCCAAAAACAGAGCGCGGGGGTCCCTTTTCGGAGGAGGCGTGGGATGGTAGGTGGGGGGTGGCAGCGGCAGCATGCAGGGGGGGTCCGGTGGCGGCGGGGGGGTGGGAGGTTGCAGAGCAGGGCTGCTTTCCTGAGCCCCCCCCCCGGCACGAGAGGGGGGGCGCTAAACATAATTTAGCCTAGGGCGCCAACTGCCCTGCACCGGTCCTGCCATTCAGGAGGCGTTATGCAAATAGCTCCAACCGGCACATAGAATGTTGGTATGCACTGCCTCCACAGGGGCCCAATCAGAGGCAGATATGCAAATCTCTCCTACGTCCAAACAGAATGTTCACATGAACCACAGCTGGGACAGCAGGGATTTGATTGCGTAATCCCGGGGGGGGGGAAGGCAGGGATTTCATTGTTGCATAGTCCCAGGGGGGAGGGGAAGCAGGGATTTGATTGTGTAGTCCCGGGGGGGGGGGGACACACACAGGGATTTCATTGTTTGGTCCCGGGGGGGGGGCAGGGATTTCATGGTTGCATAGTCCCAGGGGGGAGGGGAAGCAGGGATTTGATTGTGTAGTCCCGGGGGGGGGGGGACACACACAGGGATTTCATTGTTTGGTCCCGGGGGGGCGGGGCGGGGATTTCATGGTTGCATAGTCCCAGGGGGGAGGGGAAGCAGGGATTTGATTGTGTAGTCCCAGGGGGGACACACACACAGGGATTTCATTGTTGCATAGTCCCGGGGGGGGGGAAGCAGGGATTTCATTGTGTAGTACCGGGGGGGGGGCACAGGGAATTCATTGTTGTGCAGTCCCGGGGGAGGGGGGAAGCAGGGATTTGATTGCATAGTCCCGGGGGGGGGCAGCGGAATTCATTGTTGCATAGTCCCAGGGGGGAGGGGAAGCAGAGATTTGATTGCGTAGTCCCGGCGGGGGGGGGGGAGAGACACACAGGGATTTCATTGTGTGCTCCTGGGGGGGCAGGGATTTCATTGTTGCATAGTCCCGAGGGGGGCAGGGATTTCATTGTTGCATAGTCCCGGGGCGGGGGGGGGGAGCAGGGATTTCATTGTGTAGTACTGGTGGGGAGGGAAACAGGGAATTCATTGTTGCATAGTCACGGGGAGAGGGGAAGCTGGAATTTCATTGTGTAGTCATGGGGGGAAGCAGGGATTTCATTGTGCAGTCCTGGGGGGGTGGGGAAGAGCAGGGATTTCACAGTGGACAGCTACCTTAAGGGATTTCGAACAAAGAGTGCCTATAGGAAAAGGACGACCCGACCCGTGCAACGCCGGGTAAAAAAAAGCTAGTATTTTATAAATGTATGTAAGAGAACAAGTGTGTATGTTTGTGATATCAAAACTTGACTCTCACCATTTTTAAGAAAATGTTTTAAACAATTTCTATATGAGTTATTAATGTACAATGAGAATGTATTTTTATTATGTGTTGTCCCCACCATGTTTTATAACATGTATTTACAAGATGTATTTTAAATATTTACAGCCACCTGAAAACAAATATTAAAGAAATTGCATCCTGAGAACCTGTTCTCCCCCTTTTTTGCTCAATTTGGGCAACATCTTCTGCTGCTGGCCTCAGTCCCGCCCGGTCCTGTTTGGACCCGTTGACTTGAACGCAGCGCAAGCATGTCGGCTTCAGTCCCAGCGCCTTTAAACTGAACCAATTTGTGCATGAGGACCAAGGTTAGTGTTCTCCAACCTTGGGTCCCCAGATGTTTTTGGCCTACAACTCCCAGCTGAGAGCTGTAGGCCAAAAACATCTGGGGATCCAAGGTTGGAGAACACAGAGAAGACCAAAACAATGCCGCGACGAAGCAACCGAGACCCCTTTCTTTCCTCGTCGCCGCTGCCCCTTCAGCACCCATCCCGCGCACGTGGCCTCCCTGGCGCGCGCAGCGATCCTCCCCCTCCTATTTCGCGGCGGCGCTTCCTGGGGGCGGGACCCGCTTGCCTTTGGAGCAGCGTGTCCAAGAACCTCGGGAGAAAGGCTCAGCCCGCCCCCCGCCAAGAAACGAGGAGGCGGACGCCGCCGACAATTCCTTCTCGATCAAGCGGAAATGGTTTGGCGGGAGGCATCCCTTCCCCGCGCTGCGCACGCTTGTTTACTGCACTGTCTCTTCCTCCAGTCAGACCCACTGTGAAAATGTGTGGGGGTGGGGTGGGGGGGGTGCGCGTTGAAAATACAAGGAGGTGGGGTGAGCGAGCAGCAGTGCCTCTTTCCAAGCGCCCTCAACTCTCTGAAAAGACCCTCTCTTTCTAGGAGCTCCAGGGCAAAGCAGCACGGAAAGCCGTGGCTCCGACACGCGCGCAGGCCGTTTCTCTCTCTCGAAGGCAGGTTCTTCCTTTGGAGGGCAGCCACCGAATCCATTCTCGGCAAAGGATGCTGGACGCGTTGGGAGAGGGGAGGGAGGGAGGGGGCTGCCCTTCTTTCAGAAATCACTTTGAAGTCCCTCAAATGTTGCAACTCCAGTTCTACCCGGCCGCACTTGGGTCTCCAGATGCACGGAGAGAGATCGTTGCTTTGATCTCAGCCATTCGTTTTATTTACTTAATTTCTTTCGGGGAAAAGATGGTTGCGTAACTGAGTGTCTAATGGCAACCATGCAGAGTATGAGGTCACTGTGGAGAAGTGGGGGAGGGGCAGAGAGCTGGGGTACTGCGGGAGTCCGGAGGGCCAGGAGCCTCTGGAACATCTGCTTGTTCCGGGACTCCCTCCCCCGGGAAGGAGGGAGGGGAGGTCTAGGAGGCGAGCCTGACCCCGTCCGGGCGAGCGGGAGGTGCCTCCTGGGAATTTACGTGGGTATGGGGGGGGGGCGCCGGGGATGCCGGAGGCAGCACGCTCGTTGCGAAGCCCACCCGATTCCTCATTACTCGACAGGCCCTCCGTCGCCTGCCCCGAGCGCCAGGCCCAAGTCTTGAAACTTAGGCCATGGGCCCGGGACTGCAAGCTGGAGACAAAACCTTGGAGAGAAAAGAGTCCAAGCGAGAGATTTCCTTTGAGCAGCCTTCCGCCTCAGGAAGAACTAGGGGAGCCCCGCAAGCGGCGAAGTTCTGCAGTCAGCCCAGTCTTCCCTGCATGGTTCGGGTAGCTATTCTGCCTTGGACCGCCCTTGCCAAGAAGAGCCTCTCCCGCGAAGGCGCGGGGCGGCAGTGACCGCTGCTGCTGCAGATTTTCTCGGCCTGGGGGGGGGGGGGGAATCCGAATTGCACAAACACTTTTAAAGACCCTGATATTTTGTTGCTGCTGATTTTTTTAAAAAATGTTTTAAATCTGGGTATAGTGTAATCGAGATTTTTTAACAGACCAATAAAGAGGTCTGTAAATGAAAGAAATTCCCCAAATCTAGTCTCATACCAATCCACCTAGAGCCAAAAGTTGTTATTAAACCGGGAGAGTTGCTTTCTCCTTCATATGTTTCAGGCTAGCCCAAAACGTGTGTGGGCATTTTGTAGAGGGGGAGTCGAACTTCTTCGGGCAGCAGCTGAGGGGTCAGCTCAGCCGAGCCCGCCACGCGGCGGCGCTCAAGAGCAACGTCTTGATTGAATGCGTTGAACTGACCCTGTTTCTAGTGGACTTGAAACGTAGTTTCAATCTGAATAGCTACTGACCATTTGGGGGGGGGGGAGTTCAAATTAGCTTATCTGAAATGCAAAACTTCATTATGAACTTTATTTCATAATGTATTTCCTATGAAATCTATTTAGGAAAGTTGTGACCGGAGAAAGCAATCAAACAAATTTTGAGTAAACTGATTAACAACAACAACAATTCTGAAGCCTGAAGCCCATGTCTTTTTGTTTTGTTTGTTCGTTGGCTTTTTAAAAAAAAGAGTTAAAATAGCAAATTTAACCGGATAAAAATAAATAACATACACAAAAACGAAATTAATAAAGTAAGACGTCAACTTGGGGATCTGCAAATTTACTAATAGGATTCCAAAGATCAATCGCATCAATCATTCCATCGGATCTATGGCATTAAAAGTTCCCTTTGAATGGACATATTTCATGGGCTGACGTCTGGGCATATTTCAGCCCTGGCCTAGCCAATTGCCCCAGAAAAGAGGTACTGGAATACCTTTCATGAGATCTGCTTAGACTGGTGTATGTGTATAGGAGCATACATTTTTGCCATTTACGAAGGACAGAATGGAAACTTCAGCTACTTGAGAATTCCTAAACATGAATAGGATCGGGCAGGCTGCGTCATGCAAGCTCACTCCTTGATTACTGCAATTGAACATGCAAATGAACATTCATAGGCAGATCTTCCATATCACATCACAAATTAATTATTTTCAAAGGATTTCGGCCCGTCATCCAATGCAGAGGAATCATATACTTGCCTGTGTGGATGAGTTCTGTTTCATCACTTCGGTTTAAAGTGACCTGCCTCCCTGCGCCCAGGCCTCGTGAACTTTCCGGCAAGACATTCGCCAACGAGGCGATGCCGCTCGTTAAAGTATGCAACCATGCCAACTTGGAAAAAAAAAAGAAAGAAGATTTTAAGAATTGCATATGTGTCGTTTGTTGACTGAACTTATTTTATAGCTAGACACTCAGGGCATTTATATTTCCACAGACAAATACTTGAGGCTCTTCCCGATCAGATAATCAAACCACCAGAAACGCTGTTGCGTCGCCTCATCCGATTTTTGCATCAGATGACGTGGAATCGAGCCCGCAAAAGTTTATGCCGTAATAACATTGATAGTCTTTAAGGTGCCACACATTTTTCGTTGTTATTTATTTTTTAAGGAGCTTCGCAGTGGTCGTCTCGGGGTTATTACCAGTAATGGGACAACGCACTGAAGTGGCTTTTTCCCCCCCGAGGAACAACCAATTGAGGAAACTCGCGTTGCTTCCTTTCTCCAGACAGCCGAGCGACTTCCGACGCGAGCAGTTATTTCCAGTTATTATTCCAGTAATAACAGCGTTGCTCTGTGTTGAACCAGAGGAAATTTCCTGGGGTTTCTTCTGTCTCTAATGCGATCCTTAAGCAGATTCAACCAAATGGCTGGGATTTTAACACTATTGGCATGGCAATCCTACCTAGACTCATTTACCACACTGATTTCAAGGGAACTATGGCTGCAATTCTAGTAACTCATGCTTGGGACTGAAAAAGCAACCCTATGTGGGTTTTTTTTTTTAGAATTAAACCGCACGCAACGCAATCCATAGAAAGGCCACGATCTTATACCCACTTACCTGGGAGTAAGCCCCATTGAACTCAATGGGACTCCTGAGTAAAGATAGGGTTGGGCTGTAAGGCATAGTTAACTGGAAGTAAAATCCACTGACCTCTGTGGACCTTATTTCTCAGTAAACTCACCGTTTCAAATCTAAACATTTCAATTTAACTGGATAGTGGATGGAGCTCTAAATCAGCCGGATCTCACGGGGCTTCCTTAAAGGCTTCAAAGTTAAGGGCGTTTAGAGTTACTGGATTGCGCTCTAGTAGAAGACGTCCAAAATCCAGGGCACGGCTGTCATGCACCTTTAAATCCAGTATTTCATTGAAATCAGTGTTGGATCCCGTTGGATCATTCCCAAAAACCCAATCCTATTTCGGCGGCAGAGTTTGACCAAGGTAAGGGATTTGTGCGCAGAGGGGCAGCTAAGTACAATTTCGTCTCTTCTTGAACAAAATCGCTCCAGACACACACTCGCACTCGCACATGCAGGAGAGGACACCACACAGACACGGGTCACTCTCTCTGCAATGCACGATTTGACTTCAACAAATCAGACAAAAAGAATCCGCTAATACAGACAGTACAAAGACGGAAAGTCCAAAGGCACAATCCTGCGGGAAGGTCTCCTGCTGGATTATGCCTCAAGTGTAGGTATGTGAGCAAGAAAGGGACAAAAGTAAAAGCGCAATCTTTCCTTATGTACACTTACCTGGGAGTAAACTCCATTGAATACAGTGGGACTAATTTCCGAGGAAACACGCATATTATTGCGCATCAAAGGTATATGGGGGTTATAGATGGATTATAGGAGTGGAAGGAACTATCGAGAGAAGAGCGCTCCTCCTGTTAGCTCCGGGGCACAATCGCCATGGGATGTCAGGGAGGACCACATCAAAGGCTCGGTGAGCGGCAGCCCAACGACCTGAGAACCAGTTTCTTGCGAGGTTTGCGACGGACTTCGGCGGGGGAGGAAACAAGCAAGCGGCAGCCAACGGAGGGGGCAGCAAGCGGGAGCCGCGAGAGTTTCCCTGGAGGCGAGGGACACTTTTCGGGGCCTGGAAAGGGCAGCGCAAACGCGGCCGGCAGCCGGATCTCCTCAGGGCGGGCTGCGCGCTGGCGCAGCAAAGGGATCTTAGCTCCATTTTGACGCCAGCGCTGCGCAACGTCTCTCCCGGGCGAAGGCTGAGCCAGCGGGCGCCGCGCCGGTGGAGCCTCGAGGGCGGCGGGGCGGCGAGCGAGCGCGCTCCGCATGCCCCTGGGGCTCTCGAGGCCCGAGGGACGCCGGCCGCGGCGCCATCAAAGGGCAATGGCGCCGCAGGGAGAGTTTTGCCGCTTTCTGTGCTGCCGCTCCCGGAAACGAGCCTTCCGGACAAGGCCGCTGTGACGAGCGAGGCAGCTGCTTGTTGGCTAGTTTGTTTGCTTGTTTGTGGGCGGGGCGGGGCGCGCGAACCCGCCAGTCTCCACCTGCAGCTTCGGAAAAGCTTTAGCTTGTCCAAAGTGCTCCAAGCAGCCGCGCAGTGGGGAGAGCGAGGCGGGGGGGGGGGGACATTTGGCTCCTCTCTCTCCCGTGCGCTCCTTTCCCAGGAAAGTGGGGAACCGGCAGAGACCGGCTCAAGTGCGCGTAGCTGGCCGAAGGCGAGCGACTAGCCGCCCTCCGGCCCTTCCAGCCGAGCCTGACCACTTGCTGCTTCCTCAACGGCCAGGCGTGCTTTGGCCGCCGACAGACAGGCGAGGACTGCCGCTGAACGAAAGCCGAAGGCCAGCTTGGCAGAGAGCCGCTTGGGCCCGCTCGCTGAGTGCCCGAGGCGACGAGCGTCTCCGACGCCCCGAGGCCGGCCGGGGCCAATGGCGCGCCGCCTCTCCCGCCTTGGCTTTGGCCTGCGCGCTGCCTGGGCTCCCCCACCCCCCGCTGCGGGATGAGCGCGCCCGCGAGGGCTCTTCCTTCCTGCCGTGAAGGCTCGCCGAGCCTCACCTCCTCAGGCCGCTTCAGCAGCAGTCGGCTTCGGCGCGGGCTGCCCGTCGGGCCTCTTCGAGAGGGAAACACGGGACGCGGGCCTCTCAGGAATCCCACCACGGCTTCCTCGAGGGGCCGGCTTACTTGACGGGCAGCTGGCGGGCCTCAGTCATCCCTCTTGCCCGTCCGTCTGGCTGGAAGCAGACCCCACTCTTGCGGGGCCGCAGCCCCTCAGCTGCCAATATTTGGGCCGCCTGCAGTGAAAGGGGCACTCAGGGCCTTCCTTGGCTCCAGTGGCGCTCTGGACATGCCCTGCTGGGAAGGCGAGAAGAACAGCTCGGTCCAGGCCTGGGCAGGAGAGCGCAAACCCAGGCAGCTTCCTCCCTCCGATCGCTCACACGCTTGATCTCTCTCTCTCTCTCTCTCTCTCTCTCTCTCTCTCTCTCTCACACACACACACACACACACACACGTGCCTGTCGTGCCTCGAACAGCGTCCACAAAAGGAGCAAACAATGCAGGAAACGCCCAAGGCCGGTCTCATTTCACTTATTTCGGATTGCGGTCTGGGGGATGCAAACGCAGAGTTACGAGACACCTGTGTAAGACGACCTGCAGCCCGTGGCTGTTCCTGTCGTTTAAACGTGGCGCTTTACATAAGCAAAATCAAGGCATGGCCCTCCTCGGTGGGGTTTACAGTCTAAGCCGCACAGTGAGAAAAACAACAGTGGAACGCGGCGGCGGCGGCGGGGAAGGGAGACCCGAGGGGTTGTTCTCTTTCTGTTTCCTATACTGAATGAAATTTATTCATTCTTGGTGATACTAAAATACTTTTTTTTCCTTTCACACCTCATGACTGTAATGGAGACAGAAATCTTGCATGGGCAAGAATGTACATTCATGGAGGTGGCTGTTGTTTTTTTAAATCCCCCTTTCACACATGCACAGGAATAAAGTAGCAGTGACTCAGGAGCCCCTTGGTGGCATTTCCACACACACACACACACACACCGTCTAAATTGGCTTTTCTTTAAATCACTCTATATTGCAAAGGTAACACCCAGCATTGGTCAGAAGACTGTGTATTGAGTTTCTCTTCTCCCGCTTTTCATCTCACATGAATAGCGTTTACATCTGGTCAGACTGGCAGGAGAGACATGCTCTTAGTGTCTTGTGCAGTAACACCACAAGACAAGAAGCCGCGGTGTTCTGGCACAATCCTTAGCATGCTTACTTAGGGAGCAAGTCCTTCTTCAGTAGGACATATTTCTCCGATAAGCCTGTTTTAATATTGTAGTCCTAGTGCCATCTCTGAAAAGGATTGCTGGATATAATTTCTTTATGAAAATTGGGATCGGTGGTGATTCTCTATGGGTTTCAAATGGGTTTCAAGTGGATTCTCTAATGTTAATGTTAAAAATAACTTTCATAGTGTCAGAATATTCTCTGTATTAGCGCTCAGTTAGTGCTATTTGTTTATTAGGCAGTACATTTTTGAAGTTTTTTGCATCTTTGTTAGGAACTTTCATATTCAGATGTAGTACCTTTGTGTAGTAAGGTTTTAAATTTTTTAAAAATCTAAAACTTAAAACAAAAAAACCCCCAACATTCACAGGCGATGCATTCCAGTTGAAATGCGTCACTTATTTATGCATCTCATGAAAATGCAGTATAAAAAGACGAATTTCCAAAATGAATGGTCAGAATTTCAGCTGTAGCCAATGTCTCCTTCATTCAGTATATAGACAGGGGAAACACAAATACCATTTTTAGACTCAGATGTGAAAACATCACCGTGGCCTCTATAGCAGGGGCAGGGAACCTTTTTTCCGTGGAGGGCCGCATTCCGCATTCCCTCTGGGGTATTCTGCAGGGGCCATGCTGGAGGTGGGCTGGTGGAAACATTGGTGGTGGGAGGGGCCACCCCTTTCCCCCCTCTTCCTCTCGTTCCAGAGGTCTGAAGTGATCTCTTTGCAAAAGGGCTTTTGGAATTGGGCTGAGAGCCACAAGTTACCCCTCCCTGCTTTATAAAATCAAAAGGCCCAACCGGCCTCGACTGCCAGCCAGTCCATCTTCCTCACAACCCTGGCAAAGTTTGATTGCAGAATTTCAACATCAATAATTTTCACTTATTAATTAACTCTGGAGCTGAATATTCTCATTTCCCTCGATAAAGCAACAGGTTGCTGGGCATTGTGACGCTCCAATAGCTGCGACCCACTTTTTGGAAAGGACAGCTGGTCAAAGAGAAGTACAGGTCTCTGCCATCCACCCCTCCTTGCAAGGGTGAGGGGAATCCAGCCAGATACTGACTTGTCTGTAGTAGGTGGGCTGGGGGTGGAAATTAAAACTGCAATCCACTGCCGTTCATGTCTGCTCAGAAGTAACTTCTGTTGGGTGTGGGAAATGCAGCTTTAGTCTAACTTCAGGGGGAGCAAAAGGGCTAAAAATAAAGTGGAGAGAGTAGAAGCAAGAATTCCAACAGTGCAAACCCGAGCATGTTTACTCAGTGAGATTTACTCCCTAGTAAATGCGCTTAGCATTACAGCCCCGATTTTTAATAAGAAAGATTATGGAAATTAATGGAAAGATTAAGGTTGCAATCCTATACCCACTTACCTGGAGTAAACCTCATTGAGCTGAATTAGACTTACTTCTGAGCAGACATATATGAGATTGTGCTGTTAATGGCTAAAATGGATATCCTCCCTCGCAAATGCCTACTGTTTCCTATAGCCTAAAGATAACAGCAGTGCGATAAAAACAAAAACAAGCTGGCCCTTCTCTTATTTAACACACACTTAAAATGTGTGTTTGCCTGTTATGCTGAATAGTCTGCAGAGTTTTCAGAAATAATAGTTATGTTCCTGATCCCAAGAAAGGGAGCAGAAAGGGAAGGGGTTGCACCTGCGGAGCGTGTACAGTGTGGATTATTTTCAGAGCCTGCAACCTTGTTCAACGGGTACATAGCCAGCCTTGCAATGGGGCCTAAGGTTCTCTGTTTTATGTGGGCTTCTCCCTGCTATTTTACAGGACTTGCCAAAGGCCAGTCACGACACCTTTATGGGTAAGAACCATACCGCACTGTTACAAGTCAAGTATAATGTTGAACATGTTTAATTTAGAAAATGACCTGCTATATTTGCGGGAACATTTGCTGGATGCGCGGGTTGTTGTAATTCAGATACAAAAATTAGCAGTAGAAATAGCACTGCCATAATTTTATATCATCTGTTAACAGGACCAGGTAAAAAAGCCGCTCTCTTATCTACACTTTCTTGGGAGGAAGCCTCATAGAAATTAGTGGGACATACTTCTAAATATAAACGTGCACAGGATCCCGCTGCGATGTCACTTCAGCTCCACTAATGTCACATATTGGAAGGAATTTTTGCGTATGCCCTTAGCGAGCCCGGGAAGCCATGCCTTGACTGGTCATACCACTCAGTCAGAAGAAGTAGTAATCTGAATATGATCATTTACAGGTGTGAGTGAAATGCCCCTCCTGGAGTTTCTGAGGCCAAACTACACGTGATATATTCAGTCACGAGTAGTCTGTCCCAGTGTCCCCGACTCTCCCCCCGCCCCCACAACTGTAAAAGGAATTTTCTAGTGGATCGTAGGAGAGAGCCAGCCCCGCAAGAGACAATTTTTTAAAAAAATATAAATAAAAATCCTTCCTTCTCACACCCGCCACCAACCTTAGTCCCTCAAAGACCGTCCAACTGAGAAAGACTTTCAGGTCTTCCTGACTGCACTCAGGCCCAGACTTTTGACAAATCTCTAGGAGCTGCTTTGGGAGCCAGCGTGGCTGAAAAATACGTGGGGGGGGGGGCGCATGGAAGGGTAAATACCATAAAACTGAGCTTTACCGGTGGGTCATCCACCCAGAACACGGGTGGGCAGAAAGTAGAGCTCCAGATTGTTTGTGACTTCATCTCCCAGCGCTCCTGACCACTGACCACGCTGACAGGGGCTACTGCGAGTTGAAGTCCCGAACATTTGGAGATCTACCTTCTGCCCCCACCCGACCTCGAACACCAGTCTGCGCGCCTTGCTTCGCGCGGGAAGGGCGGGGGAGGATGGCCCCGTCCAATAGGCTGTCTCAGAATGTAATGCTCAGTCCTTTAGTACCCCCCCCCCCAGGAGGCGGGCGCTGAAGGCCAACCCACCGATGGGGGAGGTGGCGGGTGGGTGATAGAGAAGATCGGGGCAATGTGGGGTGCAGAGGACAACACAACAGCAGGGATTCGGAAAGGAATATTTCAGCCAAGAGTTCCCATGCAGTGCAACATTGCACTTCCCATAATGAACTGCTGTAACTTTATCAGAAATACTAGACTACAGCGGGGCCGCAGGGGTGGTTCTACGGTACAGGGCAAGAACAGAGGGAGGCAATGAGTTTTATGCCGCCGAACTTCATGCCTTACTTATCAAAAGGCGTATTTTTGTGGTTTGGAAAAATATTTTTCTTCAGTTGTAGAGCCTCACTCCTCCTTCCACTGAAGTACATCCCACTGATTTTAGTGGGCTTACATCCTAGGATTAATAGATTATCGAAAGACTACGGATGGAGTTACTTGTGCCTCTTGGCCAAGGGATCCAGCAGCTGCGTTTGTGAAATCTATCACGGCCCAAAGATATCACTACCCCAAGGGCAGCAGTCACAGGCAGCAGGTCACCCAGGGGAGCTTTAAGCAGCCGTCAATCGAATATGAATTTATGTTGCCCCCGCCCGCCTGCCCGCCAATAATTAAAGACTGCCCGAAGCGAAGCAAGAGCGATCAAGATTTGTCTCCGGGACGCAGCGAGAAGCGATGGGAGGGAAAGGCTCGCGGTGTTTGGCTCGGTCCAGTGTTCTCCAACTTTGGGTCCCCAAATGGTTTTGGCCTACAACTCCCAGCATGTCCCAGCCAGCGTCCAAGGTTGGACTTGGAGGACACTGGGCTAGCGCATGTGTTGAGCCAAGAACTTTGATGTGTGGCAGATGCCCGATAAACAGGGACAGTCCACGACAGTTTAGGTCACTCTTTCAGGCACCACGGGATGTGGGCTGATCTCAGTGCTGCTTTGAATGCCGGCGGTTAAGTCCAGCAGTCAGAAGGCGGCAGGGGACGCTTTTCGCTCGCAAAACAACCCGCTCCAATTTGCAACCTGTTTAAGCGAAAGCAGCTGGACTGGACTTGAGCCTCCTCGGTCCCAGCCACGTCCATGGAGTTAATTGGCCGGAACTGACCTGGGTTTTGAATCTAGCTGTCCGGTTCACGGGGAAATCTGCAGGGATGCCGGAACAGCAGACGGGTTTTTGATTGCCTCGAGATCGCCTAACTAGCTGCTGCCAGAGATGAAGCTCGTATAATCTTTAGCCTTTGGTCGACACAGGCTGAAATTGGTGAAGGGTGTGTATGCCTCGCACCCCATAGCTCCGTCTTCGATGGAACACCCCTACTTTCCCTTTACGATTAAGTCACGGGGGGACGCGTCGGGAGGTTTTGCTTTGGGACCCTGGAAACAGAAAGATCCAGACACCAGACCGGCTTGCGGGCTATACCGTCTTCAAACATTCTCCCCGACTCCCATTTCAAGTATTGTATTTGTCCACCAAATTAAATACATACAAACAAACCCGGTCAAGTCCAGGGTCTGACACTGAACCAGAGGCAGAGGGTGATAACATCAAAGAGAATCAAAGGTGGCCCGGGTCTTCTAAGCTCCCACCACCCCTCTAGAAGCCGCACAATCGAATTTTCCTCTTTCCTGGAAGAAACACACACGCACACACACACACACACACCAGATAAATTTATGAAGGGATAGCTAAGAGAATAATTACAGGGGAAGGCCGTTAAATTTTATTTCGAGTCCCCAAAGGCAAAAGCTGACATTTTATTGCAAACATCTGGCAGACTTAAGGAAGCTGGCATGGGGTTGGTTTAAAACTCTGTGTGTTTTAATTCGGAACAAGAAACAAAGAGGAGTCTCGCAAAAAACAAACAAACACACAATAACAGCAGGAGTTAAACAGTCCTCCGGGAGTTCTCCTGCGCAAACCTCCTGTCAATGAAGGAGTGTTGCGCGAAGGCCTCTTGAGCTGGTGTGGCGCGTAGCTTGTAGGCTGCACACTTACCGGGGAGTAAGTGACACTGAGCACTCTCACGCTTGGGATCGGGTTGGATGAGACTGCGTGGCCGGCCAGAAAGTGCCCGGTTCAAATCCCCCCTTTGCCGTGAACTCACTGGGTGGCGTGCTAACTACCCCCCCCCTCTCAGCCTCAGCCCTCCCTCCTCCAATATGGGTATAATAGTACCGATGTGCCTTACGGGGCTGACAACCAAGGTGGCGAGAAAATAGTGCCCGAGAAGCTCTTTGAACAATCTAAAGGCGCTCTGTGAAGAAGAGTACGTCTTCTCCTTCTCCTTCTCCTTCTCTGCATTTTGGGAGGAAGAGAACCTCAGTCGTAACTAGCTAATAATAAATGCGCATTGGGCTTGGGGGTGTCCCATAAAATTGCAGTCGGAGGCCTGCTCTTTAAGTCCTCATAAATGCCCCTTTCTGCCAGCCAGCGCGGGGAAATCAACGTGCCTGACATTCCAAGGGCAACCGGAGCAATTGGGCTGAAATTAATCTCTCCTCTTAAACTAGCGCCGGGCTCGGCTCCTCCAGCCCCTTTTAAAGACCATCTAATAAGGCAGTAAAGCGCCATAAATCACCGGAGCTCCAGCCCACCCCGCCAGCCGGCCAAGCTGAACGTGGCCAGGCCGGGACGCAACTCCCCCGGGCAGTGCGTGGCACAAGGGTCGGGAAGAGACGCCAGGCCCAGAAGCTCCCGGCCCGTTTTCGCGGGGTGAGCCGGGCCCGCCGCTGCGGGCCCCGGGAGTCGAAAGCATTTTCACCGGTTTGGGCACAAATCACGCCCTGCCCCTGCCGCCGGTTTTCAGTGGTTTGATTCATATTGATTTCACGATAAACTTTGCGGGCGAGGCGTGGCTGCGAAGAGCCACCATCTTGTGGATCGTAGGTTACAGCCCGAACCTCTGTAGGTTTACCCCGAAGTAAATCCCACGGAGCAACGAGGTGAGGAGGTAAACCTGGTCCGGGTTGCGGCCCGTTAGATTGCAGGTGGAGGCTCACACGACGAAATGCTCCCCCCCCCTACACTCCCCGCCCCGCGCGAAGGGAACCCAAATGTCACCTTGAGCCAATTGTGTTGGCGGATTGTTGTATTTGTTTTGGTATGGAGGAGCCTTCAGTCCTGTGAACTCCTTCCTACGGTCTGAACCGGTACCGCCCAGACAGACTTGCCACCCAAGGAAGAAACAGGCCAGTGTGTGCACAGAATTGCGGCTTCGGGTTGGGATCTTCAGATTTCGAAATGACGCGCTTAATCTGAAACGGGTTACTCCAAAGGAAGTGAAGGTGGGATACAGGATCTCCTTTGGCACAATCACACCGCTATTTCGGTTGGGAAAGGAAAGATGGAATCCGTGACTGTTCGGTGTTTAAGAAGGTCTTTTTTTCTTGTAAAGGAAAAGAAGCGACCGTGTGAGCGTGTGCGTGCGTGCGTGTGTGTGTGTGTGTGGAGTGGATTGCCAGTGAGTGGCCAGAGATCGGCACTGCCAGTTTAAACAGAAATAAGTCCCGCTGGGTTCCGTGGGACTTTACTCCTAGTAAGAAATCGCATAGGGAACCTTCTCTGTAGGCAGATCTTGTGGAGGCTTTAAAAAAGAGGGGATGAGAAAAGTGGGGTCCGGCGTCCGGGTCGTGCCTGGCGTCTGGGCTGCGTCTGGAAAAATGGTGCGAGAACGCGCCGGCGGGAGGGGCACGGTTGGATCCTCTACCGGCCACTGCGATCCTGTGACATGGGAATAAATCCCATTTAGTTCATTGCGATGTACTTCAACGTAGAAGGAAGACCAGCTTTTATTCAAGCCACCCATGGACCCAGATTTTCCTTTTTGCTCCAGAATTTCTAGGAAATAGCTGTGACCCACTTTTTCCTTGGAAGGGTAGAGGCTGTCTTATAGATTTCTCGGCTGGTGTTTTCAGACCAGTTATTTCGGATGAACTGCGATTAACGTTAGAGGGTGTTTACAGTAATGGGGGCGGGCGGGGAGGAGGATGATCGGGGAATATTTATAACTTCTGGCGTCTTAAAGCCGAATCTAACGCGGGGCATTTTCGACCTCGGTATGTTCCATCATAAGTGAAAAGCAAGAAGCGCAGCGCAGGCTCGCCCGGGCAAGATCCTACGTTTCCTTCCTTGAAAATCCTATGGATTCTTATCCACTTCCAAAGCTGCGTGCGGATGATTAGGCTGAGGGTTTTGTTTTGTTTTGTTAAGTCACGCCTGCTCGCGTTTACTTGGAAGTAAACCCCACGGATGTCTGACGCCCAGGTATATTGAAACGATATTGAGCACAGAGGGATAAAGATGTAATTCAAAGAGAATGTGACACACAGAACCGAAACACACGGGCCACAATCCAACGGAAAGCTAGGCACGTCTAAACCCACCTTCAGTTCTGTGATTGATCACGATGTCCCTACTCCCTAGCTATTTTGTGGACGTCATTCCTGTGGATTTCCATGGAACTTGCTTGTATTTCCTTAGTGCTTAGGATGGGGTAGTTAGGAGTTCTGCCCCTCCTCAATTTCTCTACTTACAAATCAGTCCTGCCTTTCTGTGAGCTCTTAAAATCGTCCTCACATGAATATTCCTTCCAGTAAGCAAACATTATCAGCACTGATGGGATTGCAATTGTAAGGGAGTAGATCACGTTAATTCGCCACCTATTTTAAAAAGCCAGGATTTGGTTCGCGAAAGGGCCTCCCAAGGCACAAACAGGCGGTTTAAAATCCTGTCACATGTTTTTAAAATCTTCATCATTTTCTTACACATAACTCCTGCTTTACGACCCCTTGTTTTAAAGAAAACTACCCTCCAGAGTATGCCAAAGAGAGTCTTTGAATCAGACCAGTGGTCCCCCCCCCAAATACTGAAAGAATAGCCAGCCTTAGCTACGCCTGCCACTCCCTTTCGCGATTCAACATTGCCGATTTTCTGCGGGAGGATCGCCGGGATTTAGCCGTCTCAATATTTACGTGGTTAAAAGGCGGGGGGGGGGGGAGAGAACGAGGTGGCCAGACGACGGAGAAAAGCCCGCTTTGTGTCGGTGATGAGATGTAACTTTGTTGAAGTCTCATAGAAAGAAACGGGAGGCGTGTGTGTGTGTGTGTGTGGTGTGGGGGGGCTTTGGCGGGGGTGGAGGGCGCTTTGGCGCTGCCGGCTCGGAGTCGGAGCAACTCTTCCCAAGCCAGCAGAAGGCAGGGCGAGTCCGTCTTCCTTACCTGATCCTCGCTGGCATTTCCTCCTCGTCCGGTGGTTGCCCGAGTGCGGCGTCAAGGGACCCGAAGTCCGTCTGATGAAGGAGGAGGCGCGCGCCAGGCGTCGGCCTTTTGTTCCCCCAAGACTGGCTCGGCTTTGCCAGGAGCCTGCAGAGGCCTCGAGGAGCAGGCCGAGAAGTGTGGCCGCGCGGCGCCCGCCAGCAGCCTCCTTTTCCACGGGGAACGGGCCGGTGGTGGGCAGCCCGCAGTCCCGCGGCCCGCAGTGACCAACCGAAGCGCCCGTGACAAATTCTCCGTTGTCCAGTCCAGGTTGGATGTAGAAAGGTGGCTTTAATTTGCGGCTTGGTTTTTACATTTTACAACATCTGCTCTCGCTCGCTCGCTCGCTCCAAAAGCTAAATTTGCGTCATCATTTCGCTCTCCGTTTCTCTATTTCTGTGTCTCAACGGATAAGTATGTGTGTACCTGAATAAATTGTTGAAATACAAAGTAGAATTAGAAAATATATAAAATGTACCCCAGTCGCTATATATACTCGCTGCATCCACAGTCACACATATGAGTGGTACTGCATGGTATGAATTGGTCAATTTGATGGAAAGAATTTTTTCTATAAACGAGGAGCACAAACCATCCAACTTAAATTGAACACTGGACAGCCCAGTCCTATACATATTTATTGGAAAGCAATTTCTACTGTGATATTTGGGGTTTAACCCCAGGGAACATACATCGGATTGCAGACCAAAGACCGTCGTCGCCTTTAGTGCGGGAGACGTTAAGCCTGATGCGACGCAGTGATTTCAGTAGAACTTTTTCCTAAGCAAGAGTGAACAGAATCCCAGCCTTAAGCTGCACGTGCTTGACTCTCCCCCTCAAATAAGTGGAACTTCAAAGTGGTTAACTATGGGTAGGTTATGTCTACGTTTTTAGTTGTATTATTTGGATTTTATCCATTGTAAACGGCTTTTCGTTTATGGAAAAGTGGACCGTAAGATAGATCGGCAGATGGAAGTATGTGCAGTGGATCGTAAGTATGACTCATGCATATCGCACATGATGTGCAAAGGGACATAGTAATTTATTCTAGGTACTAAATTGTATTATATAGAATAAGGAATGCCAGAGAGTGGCACATAATCTGAGGCCTGACGCCATCATACTGTGGTGTGGAAATGTCTAGTAAATTACGCCCAATGTGAATCTTGGGGTGACTTCTTTGGATGCACAAAAATCTTAGTGTTTTCTCAGGACGAATATTTCTTCATAAATGTTGACCAGTCTGTTCCATCCACTACACTCCTAAATCCAAATTTGCCTCGATTTCTACCGGTTTACTCATCTCACCACATGACTCCAGCGGAAGGGTTTTTTTTAAAAAATCGATACATAAAACATCGGCTTCAACCGGGATTACGGATTGGGCTGCCCTGTAGAATTTTGCATGGACCTGCAAATCGCACACACGACTTTTCCTCTCTAGAAAGGCACCTGGGCCAGGGGCGTCTCTAAGATGTACTTTAAAAACAACCAACAACGTGGCCTAAATCCAACACATCGATAGGCCTGCTGAAGCCCATTGAAACCCATGGATTTACGCGGGCCTAACTCTGTGGTGACTTTAGGCCACGTTGTTGTTGTTTTTAAAGTCTGTTTCGGGAACGTCGTTGGCTGCTCCCCCCTACTTGGCGTGGTCGCTTTTTTAAAAGCCTTTCTGAAGGAAAAGGGAGCGGAAAGCGGTGTCTTCTACATAGCTCGTTGGCAGCCTAGGAGCAGCCTCGCATATTTGGGGAGAGGAGCCTCGCGCGAGCCGTCCAGAAAGCGGGCCGTGTGTGCGTCTCGCATCTGGGTCAGGGTGGAGGCCGGGCGTCCGCTCGCCGTCTGTTCGGAGGGAGGGACGCGCCGGGTCTCCGCCTGCTCCGCAAAGAGTTAATCCCGCGCGCAGCTCTGCGGGAGGAGCCGAGCGGGAGGAGCCGGCCGGGCGCCGGGCCCGCCCCTTCCTCATTGGCTCCCGGCGTCGGGGTCTCGGGCCTCCCCGCCTTCGGATTGGGCAGGGGCTTTTCGCCTCTCGCTTGACAGGCGCTCGCAGCCGGGCCCAGGCGAGGGGGAAAGAGGAGAAAGCGTCGCCCAGGAGTTTGGATCAATCAGAGGAAGGGGGGGAGATGAAGGGCAGCCTGCGAGCGCCACTCTGAGCGGGGCGGCGGCGGCGATCCGGGCGGGCTGCTCCGGGGACCCATGTAGCGCCTGGGCGGGCGCGGGGCGCTCACGTCGGGGCTGCCGCTCTGCCTCTGCTCCTGCCCTTGGCCAGCCCGGCGGCCGGTGGCGCGGCTGCCGTCCGGCCCGGGCCCTCCCGCCGCGCGGCTACGATGAGCGAGAGGAGGCGCTCGGCAGTGGCCCTCAGCTCGCGGGCGCACGCCTTCTCCGTGGAGGCGCTCATCGGCTCCAGCAAGAAGAGGAAGCTCCGCGACTGGGACGGCAAGGGCCTGGATTTGTCCATGGAGAGCCTCAGCCCCGACGGGCCGCTGCCGGACCCGGACGACCCCGCCCAGTGCTTGGACCTCAACGCCGGTGAGTGGCCGCGGGGGCGGGAGCGGGGGGGGGGAAAGCCTGCGGACACGGACCCCGGGCCCGGCAGCGGATTCGTTTCCAGAAGGGAGGCAACCCAATGCCCGGAACCGGCGGAAGCAGCGACACTGGCCGATGGAGGCTGGACCTTCTGCTGACCAGGGCTGGGCGGCGGCGACGGGGGCGCGCGTAATTGTCGGAGTGAAGGTCCGCGGGCCAAAATTGCTCAGGCAGCAACAGCAGCAGCAGCAGCAGCGCCCTTTCTCTCCCCTCTGGCCACAGAGAGATCTTTCCAGGCAGTTTAGCTTCATTCTCGCGCAGTTATGCTCCTGGTGATTTGTGGTGGCTGAGGAAAATGTACCTTGTTTCGTTCTGCAGTCAGGTTCCAGATCCGGGACATTTGCTATGACTAGGAATTTCTGCCTCGCTCATTCGGGGTGCCTTGTACCCTTTTGCTGCCAACTAGCAGGGCAGGAATAGATCGGCCCCTGGCGGCTATTAATAGCCGGGCGAATCTCACCTGGAATCGAAAGGGGCCCACCTCGAGGAATGGGCAAGGGCGCCGGGCAGGCCATGGACGTGCCCCGCATGGAGTGCTGGGGGGGGGGCTGGGAAAAGGGAGCGCCCCATGGAATATCTCCGGGGACTCGGGGCCAAGCCATCAGACGCCAAGCGCGAAGTCCAGCTAAATCCAAGCAGGACCAGGATGGTGCCCACGCTGGAGAGCGGCCAGTTGGGTTGCGGGGCCTGCTGGAAAGAGGCGCCGAGATTGGCAAGGAGGTTTCCGCACTATTTTTGGCGGAGCAGATCAGCTGCCAAGCCGATGCCGACAGGGAGGAGCAACCTGGAGTGAAAACTTCGGAGCCTGGCGCGGGGGAGGCACGGAGGGAGGGAGGGGAGACGCGGAGCAGACAAAGCGAATTCGCAGCGCGGTGGGAGTAGATCGCGGACTCTTGCAGGGACCTGCTTGCCCCCCCCCCCCAGCCCCGCTTGCACACAAAGGCTCAGGCACGGGGGGGGGGCTCCCTGGCGTGCGGTTAGGACACGCGTTTCTCTCCCTTCCGTTCCTGGACCTCCCCCCCCCCCCGCAAGGCTTGCCTGAAATGATCGAGATGCAGCACGAGCCGAGGCAGGTTTACTCAGCGTTAGGCCCCCTTTAGTTTACTGCGTTTTATTCTGAAGTATCCGTGGAGACGGGATTGGGGCCTCCCTCAAGAGGAAAAGGCCTCTCCGGTGATAGTTTTTGATTGCTGCTGATCTTCTTTCTTTCCTTTTTTACGCAGTTCTGTCTATAGAAGACTATATACAATATATTCTGGCTTCAAATACATTGTCAGAAAGGCCTCCTGTTTTAAAAACTCCATTTGATGGGAATCCTTTCTTTCATTTTCGTTTTTGTAAGATCTCTTCAGTTATAACTGAAATAATGGTTGTTTCTTATAATAATATCATAGGGATTTAATGGTGATGCTGTTTAGGATGGAATGAAAATCTGCAATTTTCCAAAACACTTCTTTTTCACGTGTGTGTGTGCGTGTGTGTGTAAAACGAAATCCTTCCCTGCCGCCATTAACTTATTTAAATTTACTGTATTTAGAATCATAAAACCACAACGAAATTATTGACAGTTATTTAACAAAATTGTCTGCACCAATTCATTCACACGAGGAGGACCAAAGAAGTACCCATTCAAAAGTCCCGACGGACTTTCTCAAGCGGGAAGCCGGTTGCCCAGGAATCAATGTGTGATTTGGATTTCCAGGTGAGGATCCGGGTGTGATGCGGGGCTTTCCTGGACATTCTTGCTACTCCTTTCCCCGCCCGCCTGTCTATCCTCTCTCAGTGAAATGATACTTTATTTTTTAAATATTATTCCTCCTCTGGGCTCTGCCCTGGCCGAGGACTTGTCCAAGCCCGGCGTGTCTTGGGGCTTGTCCCGAAAGAAAATTACTTACTTCTCGCGCAACTTCCATGCCTGTCAAGGAAAGTTTCCAGGACAGAACCGTCTAGTCCACAAATAGCTTCGGTTTTAAACTGATTTGCAGTCCCAGGCCTCTGCGCTTTTATTCGCAAGTGAGTTGCGAATCATCTCTGGGTCGCCTTAATGGCAAATGTTCTAATTATGTTCTGCCTCAGAAATAATAATGGGCAATAATAGGGGGAAAAATAGCAACCCTCCTACCAACCCTCCCCCCCCCCACTTCTCGTGGCACTGGAGTTATTACTCGGTTCTGCAGTTCGACAAATTGCCCGAGATCTTCTTGAGTGGTCCCAGTGACTGTTCGAAGACTGTTCCGAATAAATGCATTTTGGATGTGGTGGTGTGTCCCGGGGTTTCTGGAGAAAGTCTGGGAATAGGAGGTGACCGGCAAATCTGGATTTTTAAAATAATGTTATTTCTCCCCCAAATAAAAGAAAACCGAGACATCTCCCTGCGAAAATTCGCCCCCCCCTCAGAAAAACACGCCGAGAGCAGCGCCCGCACATCTGTGAAATCAGAATCCGGTGCCGTTTTGCTTTCTGAGCGGAATGAAAGGAGCTCGCTCGGCTCCGCCAAACGCGACTCGCTTGGAACGAATTCCACACTGATGCCGACAAATGCGGGTTCCGAGGGGGGGGGGGGAGGCGGCAGTGTTAAAATGGCTTTTGCACAAAGCCCCAAAATATCAGGACAGAAATGTAAGGAAGAAAGAAAGAAAAAAAAGAAAAAAGAAAGGAGAGGTATCTCACCCCTCTAGATCCCAAGATTATTGCGATAATTAACATAATTGTGTGTGTGTGTGTGGGGGGTCGCTGCAAGTATAAAAACAGGCAACCTCAAGCGCTGCTCGCCCTTCCATCACGAAGACGTACTTTTTAAAGAAACCCCACACAATTATACTACGCGCTGCAGCGTGGCTGCTCCTTTTTGTTTTAAGGTGAGGGGCGGGCTGCTTTCCGACCTTCCCTCCGCCTTAATTGGGTTCTGCTCCACATCAGGCCTTGAATTTAATTTCCATATAATTGAAATTCTAAATGTTTAAACTGGGTCATAGCTGCAGACTAGTCTCAAAGGTCGCTGGCGCTGCTGCAGAAGAACTCCAACTGAAGCGTGCCCTGGAAAGAAACAGAGAACATGGTGGAGGAGAATTCCTGCTGAAACCAAGAGTTCGTTTTACTCCGGAATCCTCTTCATAAATGTCTCAGTTAAAAATCCCTCGTATACATGTTATTTTTATTTTTAAAACAATCAGACAAAAGCAGGGTGTCATAAAACCGAAAGTTAAATAGCTGGTCAGTTGCACCTGGGTGAAACCGACCGGCGGGGTTAGGCAGAAATCCAGGTAAACCGCGGGCCCGGCCAGCCGAACTTTCTCCAAGCAAGAGGGCAGTGTTCTCCAACCTTGGGTCCCCAGATGTTTTTGGCTTACAACTCCCAGCATGCGCCAGCCAGCGTAGCTGGCTGGGGCATGCTGGGAGAGTTGTAGGCCAAAAACATCTGGGGACCCAAGGTTGGAGAACACTGCTTTAGGGGGTAAAGATGAGGTGCCGCCCCGCCTCCGTAGCCTTTCTCCCAGCGAATTCAAACTCTCCGGCAGCGCCAAGCAGGATGCGGGTCAAGCAGTCCCTCCTAGAAATCCCATGGGAACTAGTGGGAGATGGAATACTCCTCTCCCGGGGCGTGGAGCCCAACTGTGCTTGGACTTTGGTAGGAGGAGGGGGGGGGGTTCCACGTGCCTTTGGATCCTACCCCTGGCTGGAAGTTTGCGCTCTCCTCCAGGCATTCCTCCCCCAAGGGGGCCTTCCCCGCAGTTTGGGAGCGGCTGTTTTACGGGTTGGCAGCGCAGCAGCCCAATCCGGTTAAGGTGAGCTATTTGGACGTTTCATACTTGTGTGATCCTGGGCGCGCAATCACCTAGAAGAAAGTTCCATTCAAATCAATCAGATAGGATGCTTCTCTGGAAGCATGCGAATCAGACAGCAGCCCTAATCTGTCTTTGCTTTCATTAAGGCCAGTCGGGCTCAGGCTCGGTCCGCTGACTTAGCTGGAAGTATGTTTCACTGGATTCTGTGGTCCTTACTTCTGAGTAAATACATTTAGACTGGTCGTACCAATCAACTTAAATTCAAGTGTTTTTCCTTATCTGGGTTGGCCATCCCTGAACAGCCATTTGCTAGCCTGCTCCGGAGCCCCGCTAAAGCAAAGTGCTAACATTTAAGCTGGATGATAGAGCCCCACCACGATCCGCATTTTGGGGGAATTAGATCATGTGTTTTAGGTTCGGAGTTCCCAGTTCCATTGAAGTCAATTGGACCTGTGGCCCGGCCCGATCCTATCCAGATTTATGGAAATTCAGTGTTTTCGGGGTATCCTCCTTCCTTGTACATTTGCTTAGGATCAGAACGTAGTCAGCCACAGTCCAATAGCTTCAGTTTCTCTGGGCTGCGGATCAGGCTACAAGTGTCTTATGTGCAGCTGTTCATAATAAAACGTGGGCTGTGTAAACGGTGGTGTCGGTCGTCACAGTGCGCGTTAAAATAACCCCCTTAGAGGTCACTGCAAGGCAAGCTGGAGGACTTTCCCTTTATCTCTTTTATGTTGACAATAACCCAGAGAATTTATTATCAGAGTACTACTGTTCTATATGTTTTTATTAATATAGTTTTTTGAGCACTATAGTGGTTGTACTTTATTAGACCTAGTAGGAAAAAGTAGAAGAAGGGTCAAGCTTTTCCACACTGTAAATTAGGAGTTTATTTATTCATTATAGGTTATTTATTTATTTATTTATTATATTTATACCCTACCTTTTTTCCTGCAAGTAAGCTTTTCCTTACTTTGGTTTCTTTCATTTTCGACTTGTATTTGTTAACTTCATTGTGTAATTGTTTGGGGAAGGCCATTTCGCTGTCTTCTTTAGTACTATGATGCAACATATCTCTGTGTGTTGTGGAATGGTCCTACTGAGAGAGCTATAGGTCATTTCATTATTTTACTGTTTAACAAACTGACAAGCAGAGGAAAACAAAGAAGGTCTAATTCAAATGTATGTGCTTACAATCTAGCAAGAAGAACATTGAGATATTTTTGCCTCAGTTTCTGAGTGACTATATAGCAGATTTGCTATTCTCTGACCAGTTTCTTCTAGTTTGATAAAAGGAAACCAATCTTTACAGGATCATAAAAAATAGCTAAGTCCACAAGGTTAAGTATAGATCATACAACAGAATACATAATGACAAATGGTTTCAATTTCTTTGGCCCCATAGATGTTGTTCAACTGGAATTTTCTGATAATGCCCCTCAAAATATTGTGAAGGCATAATCTGAAGCATTAATGGTAAATTGCTAAAGTAACTTTCTAGACTAGTGCATGGGTGGTCTTGATAAGACATGGGAATAGTGAAAATGCCAATTGAAGTGTCTCCATATCCATCCTGGAAAAATGACATGTTAACCAAAATTTTGACTGATCTAGGCTCCAATATCTTAAATTCTGGTGATTAATGCCTAGTGACCCTAAATGTTTTTACACTGTTTTCCCCAATTACTGCTGCTAGTGTTAGTAGTGCACTAGTTCCAGAGGATATTTCCTTGGCAACATATCCATATATTTTTTTTGAGAATGGAACGGTATATATAAAGGAACACCCACGAAAACAAAATTGTACTGGCATAAGTCTCACGTCTGCTGGCATAATATACGCTGCTGCAGGAGTTCTAGGCAGAGCACCTAGTAGCAGAGCTGTTAGGAGAGACTTCCAGTTGCTTGGTCTCAGTCGAACTCCAAATAATCCTAGCACTGTGTGGTAATTGGGGGGCAAACTTCTAAGGGAGGGGAGAATTGATCCACACACACACCCCTTTCCTCTGCCAAACCCAAGAATGGCTTGTGAGGATTGAGCAGCTTTTAGCTCAGCTCGCATGGCTGTTCCACATGCTCCTTTTTGCAAATGTCACCCCCAAATAATTAAACTATGAGCTTGTTCAGTGATCTGACCATCCAGTACCCATGTATGGCATCTGGGTCAATCCCTAAGAAGCCACTTTTGTTTATTTAGTGTGATTAACACTGATTACACTAATTTATGTAAGCCACCTTGGGGAGACTGAAGTCTTGAAAGGTGGCTAAGAAATGCATTAAACCAGTGTTCTCCAACCTTGGGTCCACAGATGTTTTTGGCCTACAACTCCCAGCATGCCCCAACCAGCATAGCTGGCTGGGGCATGCTGGGAGTTGTAGGCCAAAAACATATGCGGACCCAAGGTTGGAGAACATTGCATTAAACTAAGCCTATAACCACACACTCTTTCTGACAGATTGCCCACCAAACTTCTCAGAAGCCTTCTCAGTCCTATGAGAGAGTTGTAAAATATTGTGTGTGTGTGTGTGTGTGTGTGTGTGTGTATCCCTGGACAACTGTTTAAGCAATGCTCCTAATATGACAAGATGTGCCCAAAGTCATCTCTTTGGCTCTCCAGGCTGACACCTCAGCTTCAGCAGCTGTGGGAGGGATATTTATAAAGTTGACTGCCATTCTGCTTGGCCTCTGACTCTTCCTCCTGATCCCAGGCTGGATGCTGTTTGGGGCACAGCAGCTGGTGAGGGTGGCTGCTTAACACTGTGCAGAGCCTGTTTGTCTGTTTGTTTATTGCTCCCATGGGGAAGGGAAACAAGGAAGGATTCCAAACACATTTGATCTGGAAGTCAGGTTGCCCTCAGCAGAAGCTTTCCATGCAGACTGATGCCCATCTCAGGAGGCTGCAGGAGAAGAAGAGTTGAAAGCACTAATTCAGTTAATCAGCAGAGTAGCCTATGAATTCATTAATTGCAGATTAAAGATGACAATTCTAAGTGGGCTGTCTCCTGTCACTACTGGTCAGCACTGATGGCATTATAAACCATCTATTGGACTCCCTTCATCTCTGTGTTTGGCTGTTTCCCCCCCCCCCCCCCGCATTTCCCCTGCATACCGTATATGTTTTTTCTAAACATTAAATTTATCATGAGAGATGTTTACCATCAATGTTTATTAACTTATATTAGGTACTTAATCATGTGTGTTGACATGCATAATTAAATAGCCAGTTCACAACCTTTGGGTAACTTATTCAAACATGTTTGTCTCCGTCTCCTCCTCCTCCTCCTCCTCCTCCTCCTCCTCCTCCTCCTCCTCCTCCTCTTCTTCTGATTATGATGATTAGTCAGCCATTCTTGAAATAAGCCCAAGGAAGGCTGGGTGAATTGGCATTGTATTTTCTAAAATTGTTTAATTTGCTAGCAGATGTAAGAGGTTTGTGTGTGGTGGTTTGTACAGCATGTACACAGCTCAGCATGTATTTGCATTTAAAGTATCAAAATAAGAATCTGAGCATGGAGACAGGAGTTTTAAATAGTCTCTCTCTGTATGAAAAGATGCACAGGGACTATGAGTACAATAGAACCCCAGTCCAAGTGGCCTGTTTGCCAATCAGGCAACCAGAAGTCCAGGTAGGCAGGTGAAACCCTTTGATCAAATTAAAATTATACAAAATAAAAGGTGGTTGCTAAGTAGTTGGGATGTTCAGGTAGCTCACTTGCAAATAAAAGAAAGATGAAAAGGGAATATATACTTCATTTATAATTCACAGAGAAACAGGAAAAGGAGCTCCTTATTTGCTTGTCATTTACTGAGAACAGAATTAAGGTTTCATAAAAGAGTAGAGGATGCGGTGAACAGAGCTGAGGCGAATTCCTCCACCTCACTTCTCTCTCTGGCCTCCATCTCACCTGGCCCACCGACCTCACCCATACCACAGGCCCTTTATATTGATCTGCATGCTCAAAACAAAGAGAGTGATGCAATGATAATAATGATAATAATGATAATGATAATGCCTTTTGAGTCTATCAAACTATTTGGTAACCCTAAGAAATAGGCAAATGCCTTTGCTTTCCCCAGTTCCATATGTGGGGGAAGCAACTGTCTGGTTCAATCATACATCGAAGTGCTCTTAAAAAAAAAAAAAAAAAAGCTGACATTTAAGAATATTATTTCCCAGTAATTTTATGATCAAAGTGATATTTTTACATTAAATAAATGTAAAGCCCAATCACATGTGGATTTAGGCATGCTTAAGCCTATTGATTTCAGTAGGCTAAGGTCTTTTCTTTTTTCTTTTTTCTTCTTTCTTTCTTTCTTTCTTTCTTGGTCATTCTTTCTTCATTGTAACTGACAAGTCAGTACTAATCTGAAATACCAGTTGTATGATTGTATACATACAACACCAGTTGTATGATTGTATACACACATATGTAGATACACACAATGTTTTGCTGAGATATCCGCACCCACATAAGGCTGTGGGTGCGGATATCTAAAAGGGGGGAAAGGAGTGTGACAAACACAAAGTAACTGTTATTCCTTGACTTTGGAGTAAGCACACAACAGAATTAATGACTGCAATGACTTTAACCACGCCAGCCTCCATTTTGCTCAAGAGAAATCATTTACTTTATTTTTATTTCAGCTTTTAAATCCATCACATCTAAGTGGGAGCTTAAGAATGACTCGATGAGACTTAGGAAGTGGTCTTAATATACCAAGTCAGATAACTGGTCCATCTAACTCAGTGTTCTCCAATCTTGGGTCCCCAGATGTTTTTGGCCTACAACTCCCAGCATGCCCCAGCCAGGTACGCTAGGAGTTGTAGGCCAAAAACATCTGGGGACCCAAGGTTGGAAAACACTGATCTAACTCAATAATATATGGGAGTGGCTTTTCAGGTTTTTAGGCAGAGGTTTTTCTCCAGCCCTACATGAAGACACCAGGGGTTGAGAGCATGCATCACTAAGCTGCAGCTTCAGGCTGAACATGGCCATCTCATGCAAAATCATTTTAAGGAGAAAATATTTTAGGATCAGATGACAAATAATGCTTTGTGTCTGGACTGCTGGCATCTAGAAATTGGAAATATTTACTTAATATACAATTGGGACTCAGGCACCTGAAATATTTGTACAGTCCTTGATGAGAGACAGTCTTTAATAACATTGGAAAGGTGTATGCCTCAGTGATTGTGAACTTTGGAGGAAAAGAAATAATGCAGCATGGAAAGTGTTACGTTGTTATTTCACACATAAACGTATTGCAATATTATGATCCTGAGGTTCATGTCCACCAAGTGGAGTCAGTCTACATAATGCTGAAAATATTTCCCCGTCCTCCTTTAATAAACGGATACACTCAACATTTAAACTGGAGTTACTGGATGCAAGACAGTCCAACCTCATTCAAGGGAATGACATACGGTAAGCTTGGTTTTAAAACAGTTGCATTGGTGGATCTAGGCTGGAAAGCCAATTGTCATGTCAAATTTTAGGAAACGTTTTAAATAGTTTCTCAGAATGTTTGCACCAACCCCCCTGCCAAAGTGTTCAGATGATCATATTTCAGGGGGAAACAAAAGCAAAAAAATGATAGAGCAAAAAAATAATAATAATCTGGAAAATAAATGATACATGGTCAGTTAGATTATTATGAAACCCAACATTATATCTGTATTGTAATTTTTGTGAACTGCCCAGAGCATTTTGGCTATTGGGTAGTATTGAAATGAAATAAATGAAATTAAATGAAGCATTCACAAATAATAGGAACTTATTATCCTTGTAAAACTGCGTAAAAGACAACCAGGGATAGCTGAAATAATTTGAGTGCTGCCCTTGTCTCACACACCCACACCAGTGCTGTTAGGTTTGGGCACAATCTTGCAGAGGCCTGGGCGGAAATGGACACAATAGCTGTGCCAAGAGCACAGTGGTGTTCCTGTGTGATTCCTGCCCACTTTAATAGGGACATGCTCAGGGGTGAACTCCCCAGCAGACTTCGCCCGTTTGTCCTTTCAGCTACTTGTCAAAGCTCCATGACCCATTGCTCAAAGAAATCAGTGGTAGATTTTTGTCATTTACTTGCTACTAATATTTTTACAACTGTGAGTATATTCAATAACAGGCCAATAACTTTTCTTTTAAATTGATCAGACCCTTTCAGTATCCTAATATATATTTAAACATATTTGCATACCTTGTCATTTATATGATCTCTTGCTGAGCATTACCCAACTGCATCTGACTATCTGGCTTGTCTGCCAAATAGGGCAAAACTCTGCTTTTTGGATAAGTACAATTCCACCAGACTCCTGAGTCTACACTGTCTACTGAGGACAGACACTGCGTTGTGGCAAACCTGGTCCCAGGCCTGAGTAGTTTTCTGAGCAGTGTAGTCAGTACTGTACTAATAGTAACTTACTGTACATAATTAAGGATTATTGACATAATGTGTGGGTAGCACTTTGAATATTTAGGATTATACTAAGGGCACAATCCAGCAAAGTATTTTATTGGAATAAATGGCAATGGAACATATTTAAATTTGGTTGATTCATGCCCTAAGTATTAGTATTAATTTATATATCATATGTGTGTCCTGGCCTTCCTCCAAGAAAGTCAGGGCAATGAACACAGATCTTTTTTGGTCCCATTTAACTTCACAGCAACCCACCAAGGTGGGTATCATCATGACATCATGATGATGATGATGATGATGATGATGATGATGATGATGATGATGATCATCATCATCATCATCATCATCATCATCATCATCATCATCATCATCATCATCATCATCCCACCTTTCCCCCAATACTGGGACTCTGGGTATGGCAGAGATTGGGACTGTTAAAAAATGACATTGCAGAGCAACACATCTGGAGCTACCCAGCTGTGAGCCAGTATAACAACCTGGACATGCACCCCAGATCTGGTCAGGTTCATCATCCAGCTTTGACCTCTGAGTCTTGAGGAAAGAAGAAGGAGTGTGTGGGGGGCTTCCCTCTGTATCTCACTGTATTGGAGAATTCCCACTGCTAGGCCTGTTAAATTCCTCCTATTGGGAGGCAAAATAAATAAGCAGGGTGGGTCTACACATGCAGCAGAATGATGTGTGAATAGGGCGAGGATGAGGTGGTAAAATAGATTGTATCACTTCAGGCTACAGGGATTGATGCCACTTTTAAAAATTATGATTACTATATTTATATCCCACCTTTTCTCCTCTTGCAAGGAAGTTGGAACAGGACATTTTACGTGGTCCCCCTCCTCTCCATTTTATCCTCACAACAACCCTGTGAGGTAGGCTAGGCTGGGTGGGTGTCAGTGACTGGCCCAAAGTCACCCAGTGAGCTTCACGGCCGAGTGGGGACTAGAACCCGGATCTTCCAGGTCCCAGTGCAACACACGAACAACTTTTACCACACTTTTGAAAGCCCCCCCCCCCTACTTAAAGTAAAAAAGACAGCTCCTTGCAAATACAGTGATAGTGTACATGGGCAAGAAAGGTTCTAATCCAAGCCTTTGACTGGGTTCACACAACACAATAAGCCATGATGGCTTATAAGCCATGTTTGCTTCAGAGTGGCTTGTCATGTTGTTTGAACCTGGCCAGAGTGGCTTGTGCATGGTTAACAAACCATGTTGCTGGGTTCAGACAACACAAGAAGCCACTGGGTGGGTTCGCACGACACACTAAACCTTCTGGGAATTGTAGCTACGCACTGTGGCTTAATGGTGTGAGCGTCTGACAGACAACCAGCTTCCCTGGGCTTTAACTTTCCTGCCTTCCCCCACTTCCCTCTCATACCTATAGCAGGTGGCCCGCAGCACCTATCCCAGGCATCTTTGCGGCAGAAACAGTGTCCCGTGGTCAGTGGTGTTGGTGCTGCATCACCAGCTTTCCCCCCACTGGTCCATCGCTGCTACTTCAGCAGGTTTTTTTCTGTTGGTTCACTTTGCAGCCAGGGTGTGTCTATCCTTCTCCAAGTTCCCTTCACTTCCCGCTTCTCCCATTTCTGCCTCCACCGCTCACCCAACATCCCTTCTCTGTGGATGCCCCCACTGTCTGCCAGCCCGCACACCCACCCCCTTCCCTGTTTTGCGACCTCACCACTCCATCCACTCCACAATACAGAGAGGCTCTGTTCTACTAAACACAGCTTTATGGAATAAAAAAGCAATATTGCTGCATATACCAAGAAACACACACGGGCTGTGGGAGGCATAAACACGTGAGAAATGGACCAACAGTGGGCGGGTGCTGCTGCCATGCAATCAGTTGCTAGGGAGAGTTGGTGAGGGCGGGCGGTGTTAGGCAGATGCAGCACAATGGGAACTGAGTTCACCCGCAAGGACAGGAAAGGCATGGAATTTTTAGCCTCTCTTTCCATGTGACTCGCTAGCCAAACGCCTCGAGGCACGAGGAAATTGTTGCTTGGGTTTGGATAACATGCTAAGCCATGGATGCTTAAGCAAACCCTAGAACAAGCCATTGGCTTAGCAGCATGGTTGTGAGGCCAAATTTAAGCCACCCTTCACGGGACTAAACCTTCCTGTGTTTGGATGACACTCTAAGCCAGTGTTCTCCAACCTTGGGTCCCCAGATGTGTTTGGCCTACAACTCCCAGCATGCCCCAGCCAGCATAGCTGGCTGGGGCATGCTGGGAGTTAAGTTATTTATTTATTTATTTATCTATCTGGGGACCCAAGATTGGAGAACACTGCTCTAAGCCATCTTGGCTTCATAGCCACAGTGGCCTAGCACAGTGATGGCGAACCTATGGCACGGGTGCCACAGCTGGCACACAGGGACCTCTCTGTGGGCACTCGAGCCATTGGTCACCAGATCGCGAAAAGACTGTCCCCTTCTGCAAAACATTAATGATCTTGTTCTTTCTCAGTGTTGGACAGAATGATTTTATTCTAGAATTCCTGTTACAGAATTCTTTTCTACATTGTTATCACATTTAAAAGATTTTGAAGAATGATGCACAGAGCATGGCTTGGATGTAAAGCCCTAACAGTTGACCTGAGTGCTGCATGTGTTGGTCTCAAACTAACGGAGTATGAGCCAAGGTTTGACAAATTATCAGCATGCATGCAATAGCAAAAATCACATTAATTGTGCAAAAGCATGCCCAATGCAAACTTTTACCTAATGCAGTGTTTGCAGTCCAAGACAAAGTGTTTAAAATGTGCTAAGCACGTTTAGTTTTCTTGTTTATCTTGCTCATCCTAGTACAGGTTGACTTTTACTTTTACTAATCCGACACCTGTAGAAGCAGGGAAAGGACCCGGGGTAAATTGCCCCATACAATTTCAGTCTGGCATATAATCATATTACAAGTTGAGAATCCCTTATCCAAAAATACATATGCCTAATTATTTTAAAAGTTCCCTTCAGGCTATGTGTACAATGTAGTACTATAATAATTTTTTGAGTTGATGTTTTTCCCAACAAAAAACTGTTTGTATCATTGAAAGCTCTGTTATTGTGTTTTTCTTTTAAGACAAAAGATGTTAATTAGTTCGGACAACTGTATGAGTTGTCTTTCTAAAACTAAAACCTCGGTATTCAGGTTTAATTGCAGTGTTGGCACTTTGAAATAAATAAGTTGGTTTTGTGTTGCAGTTTGGGCACTCGGGCTCAAAAAGGTTCGCCATCACTGGCCTAGCATGTCATGTGAACCCAGTCACTCTGAAACAAACATGGTTTATAAGCCACCATTGCTCATCGTGTTGTGTGAACCCAGTCACTGGGTGCTAGTGTTCTACTTGCAGGGAGTTTTAAATGTAGGGATGCATTAAAAAACCTGACACCCCCACTCCAGCTGCAGGCATTTTACCAGCCAAGCATCTCAGTTATCTCATTCTGCTGTAGACCAGGCTTACACACTGCAATAAGGGTGTGAGTGGGAGACTCCAGGTGCACTCAAGGCTACAAGAGGTGCAGAAAAAGAGCTATGTGTCAACTGATGTCTTCATTTAAAAAGATTACATGCGTATTAAATACCCCCCCTGTTTCCGTACAATATTATTTTATTACATCTGTAGGAGCAGGAAGAAGTAGGATTCAGAAGACATTCCAGTCTGGGCTGTGATTTCTAGGCAAATCCAAAGAGATTTCATTACAAGCAAAAGTCAAAGAATAACTTACAAATCATCTATCACATCTCCCATTTGGGCCTGAGTTATTATATCAAATATCAACACAACCTGGCGTCCTCCAGCAGCATCGGCCAGCCCTATCCATATCTGTCTTTAGAGAAACTGATGTTTTTTTCAGATGGAAAAGCAGAGAGGGAGAAAAGGAAGGACAGACTTAAGACGTCAGAAAGGCTCCATTACTTTGCAGCCTGTTTGTGCACATCCCTTTAAGCAAAAAAAGTCACCTAGCCCTATAGGACTCAGTGGAACTGTTTGAGTGAGTAAGGATTCATTGCATCAGGAGTTTGAAAGGCTCAGCTGCTTAGGATTTATATTTTTAGGATTTCTGAATATGTTTAAAATGTCTCAGTCACCATCATGTGTCCTCATATGCCTGTTCTGTATTAGAAAGTTTACACTGTTTGATTCAGATTTTTAACCAGATTCAGTCCTGAGGGTTCAAGACAGTTTATGATGTACAACAATTATAATTTATAAATTGTTTTCAATGGGCCTTTTTATATACATTTCTAATACAGATATGCTTAAATAGGCTTTAATAGCATTTTTCTCTATTAACCTATAGATGAAAGCTCTATCAGTAGCTAAGAATGGAGTCTTACTTGCTTGTGACACATCTTGTAATGAAGAGACCTTGCATTACAAATATTTTGTTTTTAGTGAATATTGCATATTGAAGGAGTATATTTTTATATTAGTCATGAGTACACTGATTGTGAAAGTAGAAATTTGAATTTGACAGTGAATACCTGTAATTTCTTTTTGAGTGACCACATTCAAGAACTGGAGAGGGAGTTTTCCTGTTGATTTTAACAATGCCTCTGAACCAAGACTTCAGGTATGCTATTCAAAAAGAACACCACACAGGGTAATTTATGATCCAGCATGTTAAATATACAGTTTATGTTTTAGCTCCTTATTATTTGAGACCAAGCAACTGAATTGGACATGGATTTAATCGAAGCCAATTCACAAAATAGAAAATCAACTCTGAGCACAGCGGTTATATGATTTGTCAATCTCACAGTCAGAGCAATTTTCAGCATGTGATAGGAATTGTTTTGTTTTGTTTTGTTTTTTAAAATCATTTCGTTGCATGAAAATTAATCTGGCCACAAGATGGAGCAATCAGTTTCTAGAAGGGTATGATGAAGTAAGAAAAAAAGAGAAAAAAAGTAATACCCATCATGCACTAAAAAGACTGACACAATGGGGCAGTCACATAGCCATATTGCTGTACAGCTAGCTGTTACGTGCGTTTAATTTATTGTGTGCTCAAAACCAATATTGGATTGAGTGAAATGACCCCAGCTCCTGCTGACTTCTTGAGTTGCCTATTTCTCAAACCCTTTTACTTATTTAGATACATAGTGCACTGCATTCCAAAGGCTAAGGCAGGAAACAGAGCTGTAATATAGACATGATGCAGATAATGTCCTGGCGGATTTCCCCTTATATTTTTACTGTTGCAAACACTTTATTTTAAATTGAGTTGTAGGGGTTGAAGATGAAGGGGCCTGATCGCTCAGCTGATAACTTACCATTATTACAAGATAATAAATACACGTGTGCTGCCTATTGGTCACAGGGCCACAAGTTGTGCCAAGCACCATTCCCTCTAATAGTGAACTCAGGTGGTGATGAGTGCTGACAAGATTGGAGCCAAAATGGGGCTAGTGACCGGGGGGGGGGGGGATTTTAGTATGGTCTAGGAAATCCCAAGGTTTGCAGAAGCACAAACATCTTTTTAAAAATCCTAAGGGGGCACCTCTGCCCAATAGCCCAATGAAGTCTGAACGTGGAATGTTGCGTTTCAGTTTGAAAAGAAAAACAGAAAACTACAGGGGATGAATTTGAAATGCCCTGCTCCAGCACTTCACAGCTAGTATACTGGAGGATCCTCCAGGATTCTATTATATATCCTGCCTGGCTGGAACCCTGAATAGAAAGAAGGTCTGTTAGAGGGAAGGATACACAGCAACATTTTCTTGCAGGTCGCCCTTATTAATTCATGTTAGCCAACTGTGAAGTCCAGTCCTACTGTGATAGTACAACACTGTTATATTCATTTTATCAACACAGATATTCAATCTGATGAAACTGGTGGAGTTATGTAAATTCCAGGAGGTTGATGACCACATGAAATGATTAAAAATAATAATCTGTGATTCATTCCAGCTTGGCAGTTTTTACCCCTTTCAAATTTTAAAAACTATTCTCTTCCCCATCCACCCTCAATATGTATGTTTTAATAAGTTCAAACATTAAATGACATTCATATTGTTCTTTCCCCCCAAATGTGGGCAAAGTATGGATTTTGGCCAGAGAGATACCTATTTTAACTTTGTGTCCAATAAATTTTATTACAAAAATTAAGAAAAAATGGCCTGTTTTCCAAGGAGTCCTCTTGCACCCTAGACTAACCTTTTTGTGGTGTAATGCAGTTTTTCCAGGTTGGATCACTGAAACTCTTTGCTCATAGGATTTGGAAATGCTACTCTGGGTGTTATTTGTTTTTAATCAGAATTAATCCTGAAACAATACTCATTTGCTTCTTCCTTTAGCAACTTCGATGACAAATGATATGATAGAATCCTGCTATCACAAGCAGGTACCACTTTGCTCTTTTTGCCTAGTGAGAAAAGCCATATTTGGTAAGATGCAGAACTAATTTATATGGATTGACAACAGAGTTTGTCAGCACTTCCATAAGCCACAAAAGTTTATTAACAACAACAACAACAACAACAACAACATGATATCAGTCCCTGTTCAAAAAGGAGGGTTTTGTTTCGGCTTTTGCTGTATTCTAATTATAAAACACTTCCTAACTTTAAGGCTTCTCTACCTTTAAGGCTTCTCTACCTCTAACCCGCCACTTTACCTGGCTTCTGCTTTGGATTCTTCATGGGATTAAGGTCGGCTCCTTTCCACAGGTTATTTTCTGTGGGGGTTTTTCTGTATGTTACATTATACAACCACAAGGTGGTGCTGCGGTACAGCTGAATTGTGAAAATACACGAGCCTTTCATTCCGGTTAGTTCTGCCATTTTTAGATAACCCTGCACTTTCCTCGCTTTAAAAAAAAGTCTCGGAAATGGTTGCAAAGCACGGGAGAGGCTCTGGAAGACAACAGTGTTGTGTAAAGCACCCGCAAACTACCGTGAGTGAGAACTCTTGAGTGCACAATAAATGCCTTGTGTAGAGAAGCCCTAAATCAGTGTTCTCCAACCTTGGGTCCCCAGATGTTTTTGTCCTACAACTCTCAGCATGCCCCAGCCAACTACACTACACTGGCTGGGGCATGCTGGGAATTGTAGGCCAAAAACATCTGGGGACCCAAGGTTGGAGAACACTGGTGTAGGGTTTCAGCCTTCGCTCCGCACGCAACCTGTCTGTTAAAATGATGAACATTTCCCTAGGTTTATATATAAAACCAAGAGAGACTAATAGCTCCATTGTGTCTGTGAGCCACTGCCATTTCTTAATAAATCTGTCTTTTATTACGGGGACATATTTTGTAGCAACCATTGAAATGTTTTAGATAAACATCTTTTTAAATTGACTGGGCGCTGCCGCTTAGTCCTCCCAGCTGAAGAAAATTCACACACACACACATTTTTCATCCCTCAGTAGTGGTTTCATGAGCCTTTGGCTATACAATTCAATTAACCCCCCCCCCCCAAGTCCTGTTTAACATGTTGTGTAATTTGTGTAAAGAGCTTTCCACGTTCACTCAGGCTCCAAAATGTGCATCAGATTTGGATGCAGCCAGGAGCCTGAGCAGAGTTGGGCTGCTTTGATCTCCTTCTGGTGCTTCCTGATGTGAGGCAGGCTTCCCTCTGGAGCCCCGGAACCAAAGCCAGACCTGAACGAGGCTTCATTACCCACTTGTGCTTCGGAGATGCACAGACTTTATGTCTTGCGCAAATAGCATCCTTTGGTTTCATTTCTCTAAAACACTGGTTTTGAGTTGGGGGAGGGAGGGGGAGGGAGTGTAGTTGAGTGGCTGACAGGTTCACCTTCTAATACAGTGTTCTCCAACCTTGGGTCCCCAGATGTATTTGGCCTACAACTCCCAGCATGCCCCAGCCAACTACGCTACGCTGGCTGGGGCATGCTGGGAGTTGTAGGCCCAAAACATCTGGGGACCCAAGGTTGGAGAACACTGTTAATACTATGGCACATTTACCAGGGAGCCCAGTCACTGTGCTTTGGGGAAAGGATTAAATTTTATTGATATTCTTGCTGTCTCTTCCATTTCTCTCAGTTGTTTATTCACTGTGTACAGTGTAGTTAGTAGCAGCTTGGAAGTAGGAAGTAAGAGTTCTGTGGTGCGGTGGGCTGGAATAGCTTCAAGTTTTATTTGTTCATGATTTCATTCAAAAATTCTTCTTTTTCAGCTTTAAGTCAATCCTTCTCTCAGACATTTTCCTGAAAAAATCTTTCTTTGAGATACCCTACTTTCTCAGTTGTTGTTTGTTGTTGTCTCTGTGTGTCATTATGTAGATTTAGTAGTGGAGAATAGAAACTTAAAAGTCAAGAATTGTATATATAAAAAATATAACCATAAAATATAGTAAAATAGATTAAATTTTATAATGTAATGTAAACAATTTCCAGAAATATTTTTAAAAAAATTATTATAAATATAAAACATGTATAAGACAGAAACAATTAGACCTGTACAATATAACGTCTTTAGGGCTGAAGATGATGATAATGTCCTTTCAGAGGACCTCTCTCTCTAGATGGAGTATTATTAGTACCAAAGTTGTTTTGTTTGATACTTCCAAAGAAATGTCCTCACAGCCTGTAAGCTTTCTTTACTCTTGTATAGAAGCCAAACGCATTTCGGCCCAAAGGCCTTCTTCAGTGGCCCTGTAGTTTTCACTTAAGTCAATATACAAGCTAATGCTCTGTATCTCTCCAATTCAAGGTTGGTTTCATCTACCAAGCTCCTGAGGCAGTGCTCAGGATTTAGTAGTGGATCCATTTTCTTGTTAGGAAAAAGAAATTAAATAATTTGAATTTAGTTTCTGCAGTTTTGTGTGTGTTATATTATTCTCCTTTTTTTGTCTATGCTTTCTCACTAGGCGTTGCTTTCTCACCATGCAGTTCAACCGCACCTTAGTTCTTTCCCATTATGAATTTTGAAAAGGTTTTTTAAACTGGATTATTCCTATCGTTTTGGTTCCATTCTTCTTGCGTTCCTCATTTCATTAAGTACATTTTGCCTTACACCAGCATTTATTGATTATTATTTATATTATTTATTATTTGCAGAAACTTTTCTCCTGAGATTCCTTCTGTTTTATGTACCTTGTTAGGGAGGCAGGCAGTTCAATCCAAAATGCTTCTTTCCCTGTTACGAATTTTTGAAAAACCTTGAAGTCATAGCAACGTCTGAGACACCCATTGTCTGGAGAACTTCCTGGTTCATTTTAAAGCCTCAGTGTTTTCCAACCTTGGGTCCCCAGATGTTTTTGGCCTACAACTCCCAGCATGCCCCAGCCAGCAGCTGGCTGGGGAATGCTTGGAGTTGTAGGCCAAAAACATCTGGGGACCCAAGGTTAGAGAACACTGCTTTAGGGAGTGCTGGGTCTTCCCTGATGGGAAGTGATTGTTGCTCAGAAAAACCAATTCAGAAATCCAGGTTTTTGGTGTAGCTCAGATTGGACAGAAGTGTGTCTACCCAAAAAGAGAAGGTAAGAACAAAGGCAGGAATTCACGATCTTTCCTCTTAGGTCTGACTAATATTTTTTCCTGAGTTTGTAAACATTAAAAAAATTACCCTGACCATGTATATGGATAAAGTTCATCATTATTATAGCTACATTACAGGAAGGTGGGCTGTGGCTGAGAGAGGGTGCACACCAGCCCAGCAAAGGAGGCTTGTGTTCTTCCCATTCTTCTCTTTTTACTGGGGTGTGTGATGATAATGTGGCTGGTTATTTACTTTTATTTCTCTCACTACCACCTGGCTGTTAGTTCACTTTCTTCACTAACCCAGTGGCTGAGATATGGTAGCTCCAGGGTATTAGTTCACCCTATTTTAAACTAACCCAGTTCCATCCTGTCACAAGTCTTCACTCACTCCCAGACAAACCTGAGCGGACAATCTGTCTGTGGGAGATAAACTCTGTTAAAATACCATTGTTGGTTATTGTGGTGCTTATGCTTAGCAGCTGTACCAAGTGACTAGGTGAGTGAGCTTCAGGATGGAAACAGTTACCAGTCTCTTCAGTAACCCAACAAATCGTTCTTTATTTTCTAAAGTAAAACATTTCTTTAAACAGGAACAATCTCTTTTCCATAAAGGCAATAGTTTATGTTGAATTAACTTTATGACTATTATCTGACTGACTCACTAGAATTCCCCTAACTCACTTCCCTCCAACTCACTTCTCTCTAACTCACTTCTCTCATCTCATCTCTCTAACTAACTCTACTAACACTCTAACACTCTAACTCCTCTCACACACAGAGGCACATATATACAGAGCTCCCCCTCCCACCAGAACTTTCTACAGGCGAGCCCCGATAGGTTGCCGGGCGCATCCACTCTGCCTGGCAATGCTAGATGTTAACCCTTTCATCACAGGGGGGGGAGGAAGGTAGAGTAGTGTATGAGGACAACTCTGCAGTGTAGCCCAGTGTTGTTATCTAATCTCCTGGTGTGTTGGTTGTTTTAGAGAGCTGTGACATTGATTGTAGCAGCAGTGCAATTTTAAGGTTTAGAGAGGTTGTTGGTGTGTGTGTGTGTGTGTGTGTAGCTTTGAAAGAATTGCAACTTCTCCTCTCCCTCTCTCTTTTAGTGCAGGCCATGGAGCTCAGGCAGTGTGCCACACAGCTCCTCAGAAGTTAGTGTTTTCTTATGTATTGTAGTAATAGACAACCCTGTTGTGAATGTACCTAGATCTATTGTGTGTTTCCTGCAGAGCAGAGTCTAGGAGTGGACTGCAAGATGAGCAGGTCACGCCCACCCACCCTCATATTAACCATTCCCTTCATGCTTGTAGTGGCCCTTGGGCCAAAGGCCATTGGTACAGAGGTGAAGGGAGCCAGGGAAAGAACTGAAAGTTTCAGCCGTAGGTGGAAAAACATTGTCTGCTGAGAAACAACAGAGGTAGGCGTAGTATACACATTTCTCAAAGGGCGGGTCTACCTATCTTGGTAGACCTGGTGTCCTTGTCGCTCCTCAGTCACCAGATCTATCAGAAAACAACAGATCTACCTGTTATTTGATGCTGCCAGGCCTTATTAAAAATGTGCAACCATATACACCATTCAAAATCCACCTGTATTAGGACTAACCAACATTCCACAAAATTGCGCAACCTTTCAAGTTCTCCAGAACAGAAGTGGGCAGAAGGTAGATTTGGATCTACTGGTAGATCTTTGGGCAATTTGCAGTAGATTGGCAAGGATTTCCAATTGTTTAGCAATAGCAACAACAAAATGAGTTTCCCCTACCCCAAATTATGCTGCTGAAATGAAGAAACCTTGGGGTAAACAGGAGTGGATTTTTGTGCGGAAGGACTGTGAGCTCTGCTCAATCCTGGAACTCAGAACATGTTCCTCTGTTCAGAATTCTTTAATTCTAACTGTATGCCTTCTGCATCAGGCTCTACAGTGCTCAAGGATGCCATGTCACCCTCCCGCACTATAGAGCTGACCGTATCCTGGCACCATAGAGTTACCTGCTGCAGCAGCTCTGTTTGACCAAGGAAAATAAGATTGCTGGGGTGGGGGGAATCCTTAATCAGTGGCATGTGTATGTGTGCAGCCCCCATCTGCCCATCCAACTCCTCTTATGGCCTGTTGGGGCTGTGCAGGTTGCCCACCCCTGGTGTAAGTAGTAGCCAGAGTCAGCATCTATGGCATATTCTCCAACATTTCACAGATGAAAATTGTCAGGATTGGTCCCTGCATTTTCAGGGCAGTTGGAGAAAGAGAAGAAAAGGAGATGTGGAGGAAGGGGAGCTTTTTTTGGGGGGAGAGAAAAAGACACATTGGGGTTTTGAGCCCCTTCAGCATTTTGCTCCAACACCTCTACAGCTCTGGTTTTTAAGCACAAGGAGTAACTTTGAGGGGCTGAACAGCTTTGTTGATGTTTGTTATTGTGGAAAGGCCCCAGTTTAAAGCACTTTTTGTGTTCCATTCACACAATTTAGATGTAAAGAAACACTTAAACTGGAATAATCTTACAGAATTAACAAATCGGGAATCTGCATAACAAAGTACGAAGCTGTGATGGCTTAAAAGTGTTTGCCGGACTGGAGGGTATGCTATGCAATTGGAGGGTATGCAGTTGGAGGGTATGCTATGGTCATTTTTGTCCAGTGTAAGAATTGCCTGTAGTGAACATGTCTATTATCTCTAGAATACATCATCATATTAGCTGGTTGTAGGTAGGATTTTGTGACGTGATCTGAAGCTTTGAGCATTAGCTATCAAAGGGCTATTCAGACCCTGTTCCCCTACGCATATATTGAAAGCATGGGCGAGGGGCAAGCGGGACCGTGTCTGCTAGTGCCATCCCAAACCCTGGGATGGCTACTGGTAGTCACACATTTGGCATAGACGAGAGCCATTGCATGGGAAAGCCTTACATGCACATGCTGTATATGCAAGGGTCCTTTGTCATTCATGCTGTTTGTGCAGGTGCCAGAGAGTGTGGCAAGTGGGTGTGCCAACATTGGAGGTGGGGCTAGTGGACATGGTCTTGTTTCCCCTTACATGTTGAATGAACGCCCCTAAATAGGGACCGATAATAGGACACACAGAAACGTGGTAAATGCAAATCCTGATGGGCCCCTACTTTTAATCAACTCTAGTTCCCTCCCACTTTTTTTTTTTTTTTTTTGCCATGCTCCCATGCAGAACCTACTAATATCAGAAAGGTGGAGACTTCCCAATCTGTCTTGCAGCCTACGGCCAGGATCTGTTTGGGTCTTCTGAGCAGAAGCAAAGGGTTGTTTAAGGAGAAATGAGTTAGCAGCAGCTGCACAGAGAAATATAGAAGCAGCAGAAGGGAAATGAAAGGAAGACCTTTATTGCAACACACAGAATAAAGTGAAAATAGCTTTGGCTTAATTATATCAGAGATTTAAGTTTGGTTATTATTTTGTTAGTTACTTAATCAAGTAAGTTTATTCTGTTCAGTTTGTTTGCTGCAGCCATTGTCTGTAGCGAAGCATGACATCATCATCATCATCATCATCATCATCATCATCATCATCATCATCATCAAATACAACAAAATAATAATAGAGCAATACCTATTGTAGATTATCAAGACCACTAAAGATGATATCCTGCCTACTATTTCTATGCTGAAAAATGGAGCCCACACTCAGATGCTTTCTGCTGTTCTCCTTGTATTGGAGAAGAGCCTGGCTGACCCAGCTGCTGGCTCCTTGCCCTATGGCTCTAGGCCAGGAGCCCCATTTTGGGAAAACCTTTTCTAGTTGCACCCCCATATGGATTGCTAGGGGAGAAACAGCTAGCCTCAGAGTGATATCTGGGGACAAGGCTAGTGCAATGTTTTGAGGAACCCCCTTACAAGAACCCTCTCCACTGGGCCCGCTCCTCTCCAAGGTCCTGCTTCTCACCCAGAGAGCAGTGGGCAAATAAGCAGGCGACAGGGAGCGAGAGGGGGGAGGGCGAGCGGGCAGCTGCTGCCTCCACCTGCTTGCTCCCCAGTACCAGTCCTATTCTTCTGGGCTGCAGTGGGCCCAGTCCTCGTTGTTGCCCAGAGCGGGAGGGCAGGTGAGCAAGTGAGTGAATTGTGAGAGTAATGAGGAGAAACAGCGGCAGGTGCCGCAGTTAGCAGCGGGCCCTTCTGGGGGCTGAGGCCTTGGCTCAAGCATGCCGACTTCAGCCTACTTGTCACTGAGACTGTAAATCTGTGTTTGTGTCCCAGCTGAGACTGCAGATGCAGACTCACACGACTGAATGCTGCTCTATGCAAAAACACACACAGAGAAAACGATCATGTTAGGGCAGGGCTCTCCATCCTTGGGCCCCCAGATATTGCTGGACTACAGCTCCCAGAATCCCTTGCCATTAGCCATGCTGGCTGGGTATGCTGGGAGCTGTAGGTAGGCCAGCAACATCTGGGGGGGCGAGGTTGGAGAGCCCTGCGCTAGGGACTGGGCTAAGCTAGGCACCTTTCCCTGAGATGCAAGTTTTTACCGTGCAGCCGGGTGACCATTTGTCCTACTTTACAGTGGAGAGTACTCTATTTGATGGACTGTCAAAGGACAGTCCTCTGCGTGAAGGCTGCCCAGTCCAGATCCAGCTTAAAGGCAAAGGGCCATCAGAAGGGAGAGCCAGAGATCTGAAGTTGCCCGTCCTTGCCCATCAGCAGTGAGCACGCAGGCAGCAGACTGAGCAGGCACACCGCTCACCTGGGCACACTCTCTAATCTCCACTGTGCTGAGATGTACTGCATTTCTACTTACATTATAGTGATTATTCTATATTTGAATATATAAATGAGCACATGCAAATTTTATGCACATCAGTGTCCTCTTTTGCCCTCTTTTCTGGTGATGCATTTCCTCTTTTTTGACCATGTGTAAGTGGCCACCCTGCTATAAAGGGAATGTGTGTTTATGGAAGAGCACTCACTCATGTGAACCCCTGCCTGTAATCTGGAGTACCGCCCAGGCACGGCTTTACCACCTCAGTGAGTTCTAAGCCTTCACAGGTATTGAGAGGGAAGAGAATGAGAAAGACTTGTGTGAGTCAGTTGTGAGGAGAACTGAGGGAAACATGGTTATGGTTAAGATAACAAGTAGATGTACTGATGAATATATTCTGGCCCCGCACATCCCTTGGCTTGCTGAGATGCTTGGATGCTGACTGGTGCGGAGAGTGCTCTTTGCTGTGGGAGGGGTGGCCTTGGCATTCCAGGTTGTGGCCTCCTTCAGTTTCCACATTAGGGTCTTCTATCATTCAGTATTGCTGGAACAAAGGAACACCAACCAATGCAACAGACTCTGCAATACAAGGCAAGGGTCTGGATGTCTTCTCTGAATAGCCCTGACTCTCGAATCTGCTCCCCCAAATTCATCTCTGTGCATATTCATCACAAAAACGACTGATTGCCTCTGACTGTTCAAATATTTGCTATCTTATCACAGGAGATTTCAATATTTGTTTGACAGGATTTGTTAGCATTTGACTGCATTTTATACCTGGCATACAATAATATTAGCTGACAGTGACAGTATTCTATGTGTTATATGCAGTGGTATTTGTAGGGATGTGCACTGGAGTTGGATGAAGCCCAAACCCAAGCCGAATTGGGCCACTTCAGTCTAGCTGTTTCCTGAGGCAAAATGGGCTTCTTTCCAAAGCCAGCAGAACTGAAGCTGCTCCAGAATGAGGCTTCGTGTTTCAGAGACATGGAGATTTTATGTCTCCTGCAAATGGTGTCTTTTAGTTTTGTTTCTCTAAATGCTGACTATGACTGGGCGAGGGGGAAGTGTGGTTGAGCGACTGACAGGTCCGCCTCCTAATCCCACATTTTACCATGGGCTATAATCATGCTGCTTTGAGGGAGGGCAAGGAGGGCACTATGAGGTGGCCATTCTTCCAACACCACTAGCCGCTTCACTATGAAAAAAACCCTTATACTGGTTTTCAATCATAAGTCCCTAGCCCCTGCACCTAGCTTTCTGAAACTTTGCATGTTTCTTGCCTGGGGACACATCTACGAGGTGCACCATTTTCATATAAATTGCCCCCAAAAAACCTCAGGAGGAGGGAGGGGGAAGCAAATCACTCCCTCTCCCCAAAATTTGAGGTTTCCCCTTCCACATGAACTGCTGCGGCTATCCTTCTGAAACGTTGCAGGTTTCTTACTTAGAGACACCTCTAGGCTGCCTGTCATTTTCAGAAAAATGGTCCACAAGAAACATAGGGAGATAAGCATGTCTTATCAAACCCTCAAACCCTCAAAATGTCAAGGCCGCTGTGGCACAATCCCCCCAGCAGCTATTGTTCTGAAGTCTCACACACTTTATCCCCTCAGAGAAACATGAAGGCTCAGATTTTCAAACCTGGATTTGGGTTTGGAACTGATTCAGTGTGCATGGAGCCTGAATAGGGCCAAGATGAACTGGGCCGTTTTCTGAAGCACCAGATCAGAGTCAAAGCTGGGGGTCAGTGCACACTTCCAGTATTTAGGCTTTGTGGGATTTCATATTTAATGTTTACCAGAGTTAAAACAATAAAGAGATGCCGACAAGTCTAAAGTGCTTGTATTTTAAATGTTGAGGGAAGGCTTCACATTAAAAATTTGAATTCAAATTACAAATTCAGTTGACAACATTTGAAATGTTGGGAATTTCTGAATACTTTAGGATTTTGTTTCAGCTCTATTTACTCACTGAGGTGGGGTAAGGATCTCTCCAACAATTTCTAATTAGCAATGCGCACCTGAAAAGGTGAAACTGGTATGGACAGTCAGGATATCCATATACCTAATGAGTGACTGTCTGCAACGTGCCAGTTTTTGGCAGATCCTTGCTAGCTAAGACTTATAAGGAGAACTTGGAAAGTGGCCACTTTTTTGTTGTTGTTGGCAGCAGCAAAAGGACATGAAAATGACTTTGACTCTTATGCAATAGGCTATAAGTTGGGCATTACATATTTTACTCTCTGATGTTTTACAATTTTTGTTTACATGTTTTTGTTTTTGTGGTATTTTTTATTGTGATCACTTTGGGCTTATGGCCAAGACAATATTGAAAGTAAAATTGGTATGGACATTCAGGATATATATGCATGAATGATTTGCAATGAACGGATAGTCCAGTGTTCTCCAACCTTGGGTCCCCAGATGTTTTTGGCCTCCAACTCCCCAAAAACATCTAGGGCCCCAAGGTTGGAGAACACTGGGATAGTCCGTAAAATCTTGGGCAGCTCTCTTGTTGTGTTTAACATGTTTCTTAGTGCTGATTAACTGGCGTGGACACCTAACTTCTGGCCATGCTGGGAAATACAGATGAAGAGATCAGATTATATACTCCCCAACATTTCATGGGTCAAAATACGGGTTTTCTTCTTGTAACCCCCAGCCAACCCCATTAGTACACATTGCTGAGGGCTGTTCCCCACCTACTTGTGGCCATCCAACTGGCCACTGTTGGAAACAGAATCCTGGACTGGACTCAGCAAGACCAGCTCCTGTGGCCTTATCTTCTTATTCCATGCATGCGAAAAATATTTTTATTTTCCTTATTAATTATGTTTATATCCCCCTGTCCTCCAAGGAGTTTAAGACAGTAAACATCGTCCTCCCTCTTTTGTCCTCGCAACAATCCCAGGAGGTAGGTTAGGCGGTGGGGCTTGAAAAACATTCTGGCTTGAGGGGGGAGAAAGGTAGAAAAATAGTGGGGGGCGGGATAGTGATTGCTGGTTAGTGATCCTCAGAGAGGATCAAAGCCAGAGCTCAGCCAAGGGGGCAGTGGTGCTGGCAAGGGGGCAGTGTGACCCTGGGAGGCTCCATGGGCCGGATTGGGACCTGCACCAGGCTGGATTAGGCCTGTGGGCCAGAGGCCGCCGTCCCCTGGGCTGAGAGATAGTGACTAGCTTAAGGCTACCCAGTGGGCTTTGTGGCTGAGCAGGGATTTGAACCCAGGGCTCCCCAGTCCTAGTCCAACACTCCAACAAAAATAAATGAATGCAGATCCCAGCAGTGATCAGTCATATACAAGTAGACACATTCATCTGTGGAAAATGTGAATTTCTAATTTGACCAATATTGGTTTGGATTATATTGGATTATATTTGTAACAAATTATAAATGAGATTTTCATATACTTAAGTAGCTACAAATTCGTAAGTTGCTTGATTATAGGATTCAGATACTGCTTGTTTAACCAGTGTTGATATCTGAAGGCTATGTACAATATGGTTTTGTTTTTATATCCACAATTCCCATTAAGATCTTTAAATAATTTCTTTTTCAATTGTTTGAGGCTTTGGTTTTGAGGCATCCTCTCATCTGTTCCCTCTCTGCTTACTGTGGGTGGCCGTTGGAGCCTAAGCAGAGCCACCTTAAAGGGGCCATGGGCAAAATTGCAGCTAAGCGAAAAGTTTTAGCTTAGCTGCAGTTTTGCCCATGGTCCCTTTAAGAGCACCTTAAAGTAGCTTGTAGGAGGCAGGGGAATTTGGGACTCTGCATAACTAAATGAGAAGCCATGATGGCTTAAGGGTTTTCCTTAAGGGTTTTTCATTTTTCGGGGCAGTTGGAGACTACGAATGCGCATGTAACACATATGTGTGAAGTAAGCCTCAGTATCTTCCACAAACAGTGTTCAATTGGCTTTTGGTGACCAGGATCACTATGGTTTGAGGGCCTAGTTTTAATTTTTGTAATGGGTTTATGTATCTAACATGCAGTTGCCTGTGCTATCCTTCAAGGATAGAACAAGCCACAAATTGAGTGAATGAATAAAAATAAACAAAATTATGGGCAGGAAGGAAGTGGGTTGACAGCTAAATTCCCTTGGCAAAAAAAGCAAAGCAAAACCAAAATCCACCCACCCACCAAAACAAACAGGAATGAATTTAGGCACCCTTCATTGCTTCATTGTTATGCTGCCCCATTTACTCTTACCACAGTTCATGAAACTGGCACGAGAAGGAGCCAACATGAAGGCAAATTTGAAAGATACAATTTATTTTGTTGTTTCTTTAGTCAGCTTGACTCACCAGAAATGAGTGTTCCTTGTTAAATTAATAACTGCTAGACTTGCAGTGTTCTCCAACCTTGGGTCCCCAGATGTTTTTTGGCCTACAACTCCCAGCATGCCCCAGCCAGCTACGCTGGCTGGGGCATGCTGGCAGTTGTAGGCCAAAAAACATCTGGGGACCCAAGGTTGGAGAACACTGTGCTAGAGGTAACATTAAAAAAGAGACTTGTACAAATTATACTGCTATGGACTAATTAACGTTTTCTGTAATGAATGACTGTAATGCTGTTTTTGCCTCCCCCAAATTGGGCTAATGAGAAAATGGTTAAGTGTGAACAGCTAAGAGTGGTATCAGGAACAGCAGAACCACACAGCTCTGCTCAGTCAGTGGCAGAACTCCTTTTGCCCGAGGAGGGGGCTCAGCTCATGAGACAGGGCAGGAGGCAAAAGAGTCTGCTCCTTTAAGTGTAAGAAGCCTGGGAATATCGTAGGAATGAGGGACAAACTGCACGTTACATTAATTACCTTATCTTCCTTTTTACACTACAGTAGATGCGCATGGCCCTGATTTGGATCAGGACTACTGCACACCATGAGGGGAGCATTAAACCTTTCCTCCAAAGCTGTTTGCTTCTCAATATTCTCCTCCACACGGGAATTAAGAAAAGAAATGTCTCCATTGACGCCAGTGGAGGCTGTAACTACCGTATTTTTCTGTGTATAAGACGCCCCCATGTATAAGACGCCCCCCACTGGGCAGTTTTGCAACCGCACAGTTCTCTCCTCGGCTTACTTCCATGTATAAGACGACCCTCAATTTTTAGTCTAACGATTTTAGGAAAAAGTATAGTCTTATACATGGAAAAATACTGTATATATTTTTTAGGCTGCAGCTGGGAGCTCACATTGCTGGATATTCTTTACAATGCACAGATATGTAGGTGATGCGATGCTCATGACACAGAGCTCCAAAACAAACAACAATAGCACGTCCAGTTTATAAATGTACAGATTTTTTAAAATTATAAACAGATTTTAAAATGTGAAACGTTTCAGCATAAAATGCCAGCTGCAGTGACTGAAGCTTCTTATGCCAAAATGTTTAACAATTTAAAATCTGTTTATAATTTATTTTTTTTTAAATCTATACATTTATAAACTGGATGCACTATCATTGGTTGGTTGGCAAACCAAGAGCTTATAAGAAAAACATCTCTCCATGTAGAAAACTAGATGTCAGGAATAAGCTTTCTGGCCTCACATTTCCCCCTGATATGCAATGTGGATGGGTTTTTTTTTTTGTTATATGGAGGAACATTCAGTCATGTGGACATCTGCAATGATACAGCCAGGACACCACCACCTCGCTGAGGTCTAGGCCAGTGTTCTCCAACCTTGGGTCCCCAGATGTTTTTGGTTTACAACTCCCAGCATGCCCCAGCCAGCATAGCTGGCTGGGGCATGCTGGAGTTGTAGGCCAGAAACATCTGGGGACCCAAGGTTGGAGAACACTGCACTAGGCAATGGTGACAGCCTGGTAAAGAGTTACAGTAACATTCTTTGGGAGAAAACTTGTTCAGTATTGAATATATCTTGTTACTCATGAATCTTTAGACTTTTTTTTTAATAGAGGCCTACAAAAACCTTGCAAGACTGTGGCTTTCACCTTGTTATTTATAGTTAAGAACCTTTCCGTCCAGAGTTAGAAAAAGCTGCTTCTAGTAGTGTCCTGGCTCTTCTGCTTCAGTCATGTAGTGTTATGGACTGTATAGTACAATTAGTCTTCCTCTTGGGTAAGATACAGGGTTGGCTCAAACAGCAGCTTTTGAATACTATTAAAGAGCTGTAGATTGCTAATTTATCATATTTTTCTCACCATGGGGCAGGGGCACGCCGTTTGGATTTCCTGCTCAGGTACTGAAATTCTTTGTCCTGCTTTTGTAGCAAGATCTTGGAACTCTGAGAATTCCACATATATTTGTTGGCAAACCAAGAGCTTAGGGGGCACAGGGGGTGTTTCCATTTGGAAAGCCTAGCTCTGTGCTCCTTGTAGGGGCTTTCATGCACTCAAAGTCTTTATGAGTCACATTTTCCCATGTTAAAATGTCAGTTTCTAAGTAACATTTATACTAGGCATAGCACTATATGCAGTTAAAATTAAACTGTGTGCTTTAAATGTTTTTAATAGAATTAATCTGCATTTAGCTAACACACCTGTAGAGTTTAAAGAAGAGAATGATGAAGCTAAGTTTTAAATCCTGTGCCAAAATGTCAGTCATGACCAGAGTATAATCATGCAAAAATGTACCACACTGGCGGCAAAACTTAGTGTGTTGATGCATCCTTTTATGAGGCATCAACACACGAAATAATCAGGGATGTTGAAGAGTCCTTGGTCTCGAGTCACGAGTCGAGTCACGAGTCTTTGGACCCGAGTCTCGAGTCCTAGTCCGAGTCCTTGGTCCAAAATGGTGACTCACGAGTCACAAGTCACAAGTCACTCCCAAAGCAGACTCCATGAGTCCCTATTAAAATCAATGGGGTTTTTTCCCAACAAAATAAGGCTACTTCAGATGTGTGGTTTAAATAAATTCTAGGCACAAGTGTGCCTTTTTATTTCAAAACTCTGCAACTGATTTTGGCAAGAACAGACCAGGCAGAAAAACCCAAAATAACCAGGCAGGCAGAGGAGGCAGGGAACCCCAAAGCAGGCAGGCAGAGGTGTTTGTCTTGGACAATTCAACTGTTGAACTGGTCAAGAAGAGACCAGGCAGGCAGAGGAGGCTGGGAACCCCAGACAGGCAGGCAGAGGCAGCCAAACCCAAAATGGCTGAAAGGTTGCATTTTAGAAAAATGATTTTAAAAAATAAACTTGCTGTACTTCCTAAAACTTATCCATGTTGCATTTGAGGAACATGATTTTTTCTAAATGTTTGGCCCCCATTCTGGAACGGTGAGATCTCATCACAGTTCCACCCTCACTGAACACCCGCTCCACTGGTAATGAACTTGCTGGAACCAGAAACACACTCAGAGCAGCCACACAGAGTAATCTCAGGTCCTTCTTCTGCCTCTCCCAAGTACGCAACACATCAATCAAAATAAATCTTGACACACTGTTGGGGCTGCACTCCTGGTAGCTGTCCATGTGGCCGAGCAGCAGCACACCTCGATCCCATGCGCGCCGGCAACCACGCTCCTCTCCACTCCTTCTGGCACAGCCCAGGGATGTTGAAGAGTCCTTGGTCTCGAGTCCCGAGTCGAGTCTCGAGTCCCATTAAAAATATTGGGACTCGAGTCCGAGTCGAGTCAGAGGGGGGACTCAGTCCGACTCACGAGTCGAGTCCTCGAGTCCGAGTCCCCATCCCTGGAAATAATACATTATTATTTCATAGTGTAATGCCACGTTTCCAAAGCTGCACCGTTTCCGTGAAACATTTCACTCTTTCAAGCAGAAAATACAGCTGGGCTCTGCACCCCTCCTCCAACATACCAAGGGGCACGATCCACCAGGTGTGCACAGTTCCAAGGAATTCCAGTCAGACCTGCAGATCATTCTGGTGGATTGTGCCTCATGGGTCAGATCTGTCTGTCTCCCACTCTGCTGACCGTAATGGCTGCCAACCTCTGTCCCCTGAGGCAGTTGCCTCATAGTAAGGCCACCTCTGAAGGGTTCCTACAGAATTGTGACAAAAATTCTCTTAGTGAGGTCCACATGCATAGCAGAAACAGGAGCCCCTCCGTTGCAGAATGTGCACTCCTCATCCTTTTTTTGTCTTGACTGAGTTCAAGGGGAACAAGTTTTGCCAGTTTGAAGCAGAAGGGTTGTTTGTACTGCTGATTGGCAGCTTGCCTGTGAAACACCCTGCCAACTCTCTGCATTTTTTTCAGCTCAAGAATATGTTGTTTCGATTTCAAACAACCACGATTGCTTAAATCGGAGCTACAGACAAACAGGCCCCTCGGGAGCATGGGGACAGGAGCCAAGCCAGGTGGAGGGAAGACATGCTCACCCACAGGGGCAAACATCCTGGGCTGCCTCCTGTCTTAATGTAACATCAGGAAGCCTTGACCCTTACATGAAAAAGTAGCCCCAGAAGAAGAAGCCACCTCTAAACCACTTGTTTATCTCAGCTCCTCTTCTAGTTGTGTTGCCCTTGATAGCAGTGGGACATCACTCCTCTTATGGACAGTTGACTATGAGCAGTGTGCATGTGTGACAGGAGCCCAGGGGTATCAGGAGTGATTTAAGAAAAGCTGAGAGACAAATTTGTTGAGCTTAGTTTCCAATGCCAGAATGCATGATGTGATAAAGTAGCCCACAAAAGCTTCTGACATGTAACATTTAAGGTATCATAAAACCAACTACCGAATGACCAGAAATTAGAATTGAGACTCTCGGTGTGTTGTTTCCCACAAAATGCAGTGTGTTAACACAGCCATTAAGAACATAAGAATTAACTGGCTGGATCAGGCCCAAGGCCCATTTAGTCCAATGCACTTCTTCAACAGTGGCCAGCTAGATGCCTCTTGGAAGCCTACAAGCAGGACTCAATATTTGTCACAAACATCTGGTATTCACTCTGATAGAGGTATCCTTATGATGTATCTAAGCTAGTGACCATAAATGCATTTTGTGCCAACAAATTACATAAGTATAAGAATCAGAAATGGCAACAATAAATAAATATGTTTTGAATGAAAAAACTATTTCCTGTTGCAATGTTCTAATCTTTTGACAGAAAGTAAATTTAGCTCTCTCTCTCTCTCTCTCTCTCTCTCTCTCTCTCTCTCTCTCCCCCCCCACCCCGCTCCATATCATTCATAATTATCTAAACCTCTCCCTCTGTCATGTTCACCCCTCATCCGAACATAGGGATGCACAACTTGTGGCTCTCCAAACCTTTTGGCCTACAACTCCCATGATCCTTAACCATTGGCTATGCTTGTTAGGGCTGATGGGTGTTGTAGGCCAAAAATTTTACACCTGCAGTTTGTAACATTAAGTTGCATAGAGAGTTTCATCAACTCTTTCTTCTTTCTTTCTTTGGTCTGAGGAAGAACTCTGTGCAACTCAGAGGTGAATCTTAGTGAAAATAAAACTCTCTCAGAGCAGGCTCAGAACCCTGTCCATGGTCCCACCCAAATCCTCCAACTGCCCTTTCCTCCTCTCCACTTCTCCAAAGCAAAGGATCCGTAGCACTTGGCAGTCCACACTCACCTGGATTACTCTTGGTTCACTCAACTCTATCTAGCACCTTGCTGCCAAAATAATTCCTCCCCAGATTAAGCCATAATGTAGATTTACCTGATCCCTCAACCATGAGTAAGAGATATAATTCCTTGCCTTGGAAAGGAGTTATATCTCTTACTCAGGAGTTATATCAAAGGAGGAGGAAATGGTGGTGAGGGGATCCTATGCTTGTGGCAGGGGGAGCATTACTGATTGCTGACATAACTAGCACTACTCAATAAATGAAACGCATTGCATCCAACACTTACCTGAGCATAGTGTCTTAATGGAAATGATGGAGATGGGTGCTTCAATGTGCCCCTCTCAGGGGAGGCACAGACATGTAGATTCTCCATAATAATACACTGAACAAAGGATGACAAAGTGAAAATGGCTAGTGTGAAAGCTACATTGGATTCAGCTTCCCCAACAGTATCCATACAGTCTACCTCTAAAATAGGAATGTAACATGTTAGAAAGTGAGGAGTTGTCCCAAACTATTGAGATAACAAGAGGCCACTGGAAAGAAACCTAGACCTTCTAATAGAGGAGAGTTCAGTTTGCATTCCTTTCTTGTCTCCTTCCTAAATCATGCAGGCACGGGACTCCCACGTTAGGCTATATTAAAAACTCCTGGTACTTAAGGAGAGGGTATAAATTTCTCCTATTTTGCTTTTGTCCATTCAGTAATAGCAGGGTTCCCTAAACCTTTGTGGCCAGTGGGTATATTTGGAATATTGCAAGTGTGTAATGGACACTCTCACAAAATGGCTGCCATGGTGGCCATGGCCCACCCATTTCCCAGAAGGAAAACTGTTGAGGCTAAAAAAAAGGAACCTCCTCAAGAACCTAAGTACAAGGCAGAGGTGTACTTGAGCTCCAAAACACAAAGCCACCCTTCTGAACCTACAGTTTTCTGCTCCAATACCTATTTCACAGAAGACAAACTGATGAGCTCAGGGACGAGGAACTTGGACAAGAAACTGTGTAGAAAGAAGAGTGGGGCCTGCACGCTAAATACCAGATCATATATTTGCCCTCCCAGTACAATCCATTTCCCAGAAGGCAAATTGGAGATGCTCGGCACCCCCTTGCCCCACATCCTGTTTTGCCCACCAGAATGCTCCCCACCCCACCCCCAGATTACCTTTTTCTTTTTTTCCGGGTTGCTGGGTGGGGGTGGGGGGGCTTCAGAATGAATCACTGGGCTGCAGCTGCCTGCCACTTTCATTTTCTAGGAATGCCTCTGGAGCCCATTATTGGAAAGAAAAATGGCATTGGAGGCTGGTGGCCACTTTGCGTTAAAGCAGGTCAGCCTCCCCGTCATTTATTTATTTATAAATCGAAAACATTTAAAAAAAAAACACCAAGAGGAGCAGGAAGCCTGGCAGCACCAAGCGAGGTCCCCACAGGCACCACATTGGTGATCCCAGAGTGATGGCATGAAAGTGACCTACTCTAGCAAGTGCCGTGTGTGTATGTGTGTGCTTACCATTGGCTCGGGCGGAATCACAATTTCCTCTCTTGAACTCCTAGTGCAATTGATATTTATAGATCTTTTCCTTCCCTTTCCCTGCTGTGCAGCCTCCCAGCTCAGTACTTTGAAGTGACTTCTATGCTTATCTACTTGTTATTGCATGTTATGGCTAACCCCTGCTGCTGCTGCTGCTGCTTTTTTAAACTTGAACCAAAATCAGTTTCTTTAGGCTCTAGCTTAGTGTTCTCCAACCTTGGGTCCCCAGATGTTGGCTGGGGCATGCTGGGAGTTGTAGGCCAAAAACATCTGGGGACCCAAGGTTGGAGAACACTATTTTAGAGGATTACTTAGAGGTAATGGGGAACAGGATTTATCAGCTGTGGTTCTCAGACACTGGAGTTCTAAATCTACTAATCTCTGCATAATACAGAGTTGTGCCATCTTTAAGCCATAACTGCCCAAAACCTCAGGAGAAAAAAACCCAGCCTAGAAATCCTCTTCTCCATCTCCCTCATCCACTGACTAACAAAAGAGTCAGAAAGCAGTAGAGGAATATAACTAGCGGGACCTGCAGAAAAATGCACACATAGCCACCATTTCAGTGCTTTGATCGAAGCCTGGCATTCAGTTGATCGAATACCCACTTCCAAATGAATAGCTGCCTTCCCCACACAGGGAGGTAAACTCAGAACCTCCCTAAGGAAACTAGATGGAAACTAGTTGGATTGCGCCGTTGTACACACAGAGATACACACAAGATTTTATGGGGAGCTCACGAGCAGGATGTGAGCACAAGAGCCTCTCCCACGGTTGTTCAGCAACTGGCATTCAGTGGCCTGCTGCCTCTGATCCTGATCATGGTATAGGCACCATGACTAGCAGCCATTGATATCCTTACCCTCCATGAAATAATAATAATAATAATAATAATAATAATAACAACAACAACAACAACAACAACAAATTTATTTCTTAGGGCCAATCATGTCTTTGGCTAGTCAGGGACATGCAGCCATTCTCGCAGATTTGCACAAGCTTGTTAATAATCATCACTCTTTCTGAGTAAAAAGAAGTGCTGTCTAAATCATGTGTTTCAGAGGTGGACAGAAGGTAGATCTGGATCTGCTGGTAGATCTCTGGGTGATTTGCTGTAGATGGGCCAGATTTCTGAGACTTCAGATTGTCTAAAAATAGCAGCAGCAAAGTGACTCTCTCCCACCCTAAGCTATACTTCTCTCAGATGAATATCTTGGGGGTAAACAGGAGTGAAGTTTTGTGTGGAGGGACTATGGCTCCATTCAGTTATGGCACTCGGAAAAAAATTCCTGGGCTCAGAATTCTTTAATTCAAAGTGCATGTCTTTTGTATCAGGCTCAGTTGGCAGATGCCAGGGTTCCAGTAAAAAAGAAAGTAGATCCTACAAGCCTGAAGTATGCCCATCCCTGATATATTTGAGGCACCACTGTGGTGCTCTTGTACAGCTCTCATTCATTTCAATGGAATTGCAAAGGAGAAGAAAATGCCCCAGTGGATTGTGCTTTATATTTTTCACTCTTCATCCAACTGGGCCTGGACTATGTTGGTCAGCTAAAGTAAGGATCTTGGTATTCGTTGAAAAAGGCTGAGTGGCCGTACATGGCTGCACTTTATCCACATTTATTGGAGGTCCACACAGTTCTCTTGATAACAGAGGAAAGACAGCTTTTTTAAAAAAAGCACTGGTGTTGGACTGTCACCATATTTCTTTCTCATCAGGGCAAGGAAGGCCCCCTGCCTAGCAAGGCCTCTGTTGCACAGACGTGAAACCTGCAGCTTACTGTTAAGTGCTGTGCCCTCCAATAACTTTGCTTCCCCAAGTCTCTTTGACATGAATGGGGGATGCTTTGGGAGAGCACTTTGAGGTTCAGAGCCTGAATCTGTTGAAGCTGTGAGTAGTTGAAGGAAAAAATGTGTTTAAAAGTAGCAGAAACTCCTCTGCAATCTTCAGGACTGAAAAGGGCTTCAAAGAGGAAATCACTTCTGATCACCAGAGTCTGAAGCTGGTAATTTAATAGGGAAACTTTGCATCTCCTAGTGGGTTGATGTTACTTCCCTGTGCATTGATTTTTCTACCCCCTGTGAGTCCATTGCAAAAATGCACTAGGATATTGAAAGCAGAAACTTCTGGTGTACGGTTTGGATGAAAGGGAAAGGGGGTGGGGGCAGGGAATGAGGCGAGTTTGCCCACGTCAACTTTTGCTGGAAAAGTCACGTCAAGCCTATAAACACTGCAAGATGCGAAGCTGCCAAATGCAAAGTCAGAAGAATACCCTGCTGTGTTTCCCCTGCTCTTTCCATCTGGGCTCGCAGGAGAAGGGAGAGAGAGAGAGGGCAGCCCAAGCAAGAGCCGCAGGATCCAGCTCAGAGAGATAAAGCGAATTCACAAAGCAGCCAAATCCAGGGCTCAATGCAAAAAGAAAAATCCCCCTGGCTATGAAAAATAACATTAAAATTAAAACACCCCCCCTTCTCACAACATTGTCTTTTGTTAATTTAGCAACTTTATTGATTCCATAGATGCTTTTGCCTGTAATCTAGCAGGTCTGGATTTTCCATCAGTGAGCATACGGAGCTGTCTCCATTAGCTGCCTACTTCGTCAGCAGTTCTGAATACCATATGCTGAGTACAAACTTGAGGAGAAGGCTGTTGACTTCATACTCTGCCTTATGGTCTTTCCAGAGGCTGGTCACTGTTGGAAACAGGATGCTGGTCTAGATGGATCCTTGTCCTGATCAAGTAGGGCTCTCCTTACCCTGCCTTATACACAGCCAATCTGTTGGCCTGCCTAACTCACAATAGTTTGTTCAAACTGGCTGTGACTCCACTCTTGCTACCTCATGCATCTTTTAAAAAATGGAGATGCTAGAGACTGACCCTGGGATCTTCTGTGTGCAGATTCTCTTCTTTGCTTGTGAAAATCCACTGCATTCCTCCCCATGGATATCCATGGGAGTAGTCTACATTTGTATTTCCACAGAGAAGACATCTGTGCACACATACTCAGCCAGCAGGGAAGCGGGGAGAACACCTTGGTAGAGATCACCTTCCTGTATCTCAGAATATCCATTCTAACTGCTTTATATGAAGCCAGCCCCAAATCAGACCATTTAATATCAGAGTCATAACAATTTCATAGATTTCATAGATTTCATAGATCATAGAGTTGGAAGGGGCCTACAAGGCCATCAAGTCCAACCCCCTGCTCAATGGAGGAAACTAGAGGAGGGGTCTCCCATCTAAGTAACAACCAGGCTTGACCCTGCTTAGCTTTCCACGCTCAGACAAGCTGAGCCAGCGTAAGCCACAGGCCTGTATTTCAAATGTATCTAGTTGGAAGTATGTACATTGGTTCTGGAATTTTGACGTATTTTACCAATAATGTATTAGTTTTGCTACAATAATACTTTTGCATTTTATTTCAGTTATGAAAACATTGAAAACAATTAACATGCAACCCCCAGAAAAGCCCAACACACACTCCCTATTCCCCCTTTGTATTCCAGCCCTAATGCAGAAAAAGTGGCTTGTGCATTCTCATTTCTTACCCAAACCTTTCTGGAAAAGGCTGCTGTGTGAAGTCATATCCAGTGAAGCAATGAAAACCAGGTAGGGGTCTGCACATTGATAATCCCATTGAGCCTGCTAGCATCCTGAAACCTGTGTGCCTCAGATTGCTCTTTGACTGCAGGCCTACTATTTCCATCCAAAAATTTCCTTCATAATTTAAGAGTGAAAAATTTCTCAGAAGAATGAGCAACCCAACTATGTCATTGTGGTTTATGACAACGTTACTTGGTGAGATATGTGACATTGCAAGGCAGTAAGTAGTTGGGAATTTGCCTCTTCATGGGTACATTCGAAAGAACTCACTTCACTGCATTGACTACAGACTACAATCCACAATTGGAAAAACATAACTCATTTCTTTAGGGCAGTGTTCTCCAACCTTGGGTCCCCAGATGTTTTTGGCCTACAACTCCCAGCATGCCTCAGCCAGTAGCATGCTGGGAGTTGTAGGCCAAAAACATCTGGGGACCCAAGGTTGAAGAACACTGCTTTAGGGTCTCAAGGTACCAAGAATTATGTAATCATCAGACTTTCATGCTTTCATTAGAAACAGCACCAGAGCCTCTTTGGAGTCATCATTCCTTAGTGCTCTAATGAAATCAGAAATGCATCTAATTTCTACTCCAGAAATTGCATACTGCTGATCATGGCAGCTAATGTTGGCTCTTACTTTATTTATAAGACCGGCCAGATGGGCGATTAATAAATATAAGAAATAAATAAATAAATAAATAAATTATATTTATATCCTGCCTTTTTTCCTGCAAGGGACCCAAGGCAGCTTACATAATCCTCCTCCTCCTCCTCTCCATTTTATCCTCACAACAACCCTGTGAGGTAGGTTAGATGGGTTTGTCCGGGTGGCTTAAGTTTGGGTTATAAGCCACCCTGACAACCCATGGCTCGTTGTTGAGACAAACCCAGATGATGTGACCCATGGTGGGTCAAGCCCAACAACTAGCAAGCCGCTTGGCGAGAGGGGGAAACCCCCCTTGCCACTGTTGCCAAGTGGCTAGTGGGCAACTGCCAGACAGTGCCAGCCGCCCCCCAAAGTACCCAATCGGCACTTGGAGGTGAGGGACAAAGGCTCCCCCCACTTCCCGCCACCACCGCCAGCCGTTTTCAGCTCACCGCAGCTTGAATGCCACTTTAATATTTTTTCTTCTTGAGATCATGAAAGCCGCTTCTCGAGCCAGCTTTTGTGATCCCAGTTTACCCATCCCTGAGCAGTCCCCACAAGGGTCACCAGTGGTACCTCGGAGGCATTGCCCCGGGGTGGCTAAATTGTCTGTCTGTCTGTCTGTCTGTCTATCTATCTATCTATCTATCTATCTAATTACCCAAATTAATTTTCACAAATATTTGTGAAAATTGATTATTTTTTTATTGCTGCCCATGAGCAACTGCCAGCGATTGCAGTTATGTGTGGGTGGCAATGGGGTGGGGTGGCTACTGGACAGAGGTGGCTACTGGACAGGGGGCATGCCTGCTGGCAGCAAAGTCCAGCAGTCACCCACCCTGTCCACTGCCCCCCTAAGGGTGCAGGTAAGTAGATCTCCTCCCCCTATCCTTTTGAAGCACATGACAGCTGTCGACTGAGCTGTCAGATGCTTCAAAAGCCTGGGAAGATTGTTGCTTGTGAAAAAGGGGGGGAGCCCATGTCTCTCCAGTGTCCCTTCCATTTTGCCACTGTTCCTGAGGTGCTGCCACCTGGGGAACATGCAAAATTAGTGGGGGTTCCCCGGGGTGGGGGTGGTCATTGCTTGCAATGACAGCCAACCTGTCATTGGGAGCAATTGCCTCCCTTACCCCAGGGAATCCCCCCACTACTTTGCATGTTCTTGGGGTGGTACAGTGTCAAAATGGAGGGGACACTGGGGAGACATGGGCTCCCCCCAAAATCCCAAGGTTCCTGCTGCTAAGGGCATTTCTTAAGACTTCCTGTTTTACACCCCACTCTCTAGAGCAGGTTTGGAGGGGGCTACAAAGTTTCTTTATGGAAGGGGCATAGACACAGAAACTTTGCCAGCAGGCACACACACACACCCGCCGCCCAGTAGCCACCCCAGGATCCCCATTGCCACCTCTGTGTAACTGCAGTCGCCCCAGTTGCGCACACATGACCTTAAAAATAATAAAATATTTGCAAAAATTGGTTTGGGGATATAATATTTAGCCACCCCTCTAAAGTACTTCTGGTGATCTTGGGGATGGGTAAACTGGGATAAAAAAAGCCGGCTCAAGAAGCAGCTTTCACGATCTCAGGATTGTTTTTTTAAAAGTGACATTCCAGCTGCTGGGAGCCGAGAATGGCACACGGCGGTGGCAGCAGGGAGGAGGGAAACCTTGGTGCTCCTGCGGGATCCCCTGGGATACCCATGGGAGGACCCAGGGGGGAGGAGGTGGGCATGGACCCACGATGTGCCCGATTGTCTGTCAGGCCACAACCCATACTGTGTGGCTTGTGCTGCTGTGTGAGTTGTTGTGTCGGGCAAACCCTCTCACTATCTGTGTCATGCAGAGTCCCCTTTCCTTCAGTAGTGTCAACATATGCATCATATCCCAGACAACTCCTGTTATTAACCCTGGTGATAATCTTATTCCTTCAAAGGTGGCCCACTGCTTATTGAGTGGTGCCAATGTTAATTCAGCCCCTATTTTTTTTTCAGCAGCTGACCCCATGTTCAGGACATTTAAGAATATCAAGGATCTTCTTATTGCCAGTGATACTTTTAATTGCAATAGCAATTTGATTTTTTAAAAAATGGCTTCATATGCCCATTTGTTACACAATACACAAATCTTGGTAAAACAGTCCAGCTTGCACGCATTAATGGCATCATCCGCTTGCAGTCTTGCTGCTAGGGGGTTCCATGGCTCCCTGTCTGGTGACTGCTGATGATTTTGCAGCTTCTTTCCACAGTAAGCCCCAAAAGCAGAAGTACCAATACATTTCTGGAGCTGTGATATCAATTCCTCACTTCACTCAGTACCATGGAAATTGTTATTACCTTGATCACATTAAATGTGATCACATTGAGAGCCAGCGTGGTGTAGTGGTTAGAGTGTTTGTTGGACTGGGAGTCGGGAGATCCCAGTTCTAGCCCCACTTGTCCATGAAACTCACTGGGTGACTTTGGGCCAGTCACTGCCTCACAGCCTAACCAACTTCACAGGGTTGTTGTGAGGATAAAATGGAGAGGTGGAGGATTATATAAACTGCCTTTGGTTCCTTGCAGGAAAAAAGGCGGGATATAGATTAGATAAATAAATGGCCTGAATTGGAGCTGGCCCTACATAAAGCAGTTAGAGTGGATATTTTATGATACAGGAAGGTGATCTCTCAAGTGGTACTAATTTCAGCCATGTACCTTATGATGTAATTGACACCCCCCCTTTTTGGAGGGGCCGGAAGGGGATATGCACAGTCTGGAATTATATACACTATTCCCCAACAGATGCTGCTTGCTCATGATATAATTATTGGCCACGAAAAAGGGTTGGGGGGCCCTGCCACCCCCTAAACACCCAAACACTTGCACATAAGACTGGCAGTTTTGGAGTTGCTACAACTTTTGTAAGATATCCAGAGAGTCAAACATTTTGTACCGTATGATGCATTTTTTTTGATACGGGCTCTTCGTCTATCACCGTTGGCCTTTAGAGCTGCTTGTTTATTAAGGCGACTGCTGGGGTAGGACCAGTTTGCAGGAGGGTAACTTGTGGAGTTACATGCATACTGGACTACTCCATAAACTACAGACTAGGCTAGGGGAAAAAGTGGGGGGCTTGGCTAAGGATTCAAGAAATGCAATATATGAACACCCCCAAAGTAGATGAGAGCAAACTAACTTTCTTCCCTGCTCGTTGACTTTCAAGTTACTCTTTTATTTACTGTGTATTTAACAAGGCAGAGTTAGACTCTTTCTTCCCTCTCTATTCCCCTCCAGCACCAAGAGGCACGAAAGCCTGGGTGCATGAGGGAAGTGGGGAGCAGCTTAACTGCTGCTTTCCATGTCCTATTCTAAGACAGGAAGTTACTCAAGTGGGCAGCTAATAGGTCTCATCAAGTGTTCATCCCATTTAACTATGAGGAATCCAGATGGGCAGTGAAGCAAAGGGACCCTGCTCAGCGCTAAGGAAGAGGCAGGAGCAGCAGCTTTGTTTCTAGTCTGTTTCCCAGTTCTCACAGACTGGCCTATACAGGGCTCTGTACAATACATTTTGGATGGGGCAGTGTGAAAAGGGCACTTAAGGGAGGGGCGTCTCTTTGGTTTTACTGAGAAGGGACACAGGGTGGATGAGATGGACAGAGGAGGAACAGGGCATGACAAAAAAGGCCGAGTGAATTGAAAAGGGCACTTTACTGGTGGGGAAGTTTGGGTTCATTGGCAAGTTAATTTCCCCACTACTTTATATTTCAGGGGTCCTCAATCTTTTTGGACCTGGCTGTAGGCAAATTTGGGAATTTGAGAAACTGCTGTGGGCCTCACCACAAAATGCCTAAATTCAGTAGATTGCCACTTTGGCTTCTACCTGTCACGTCTATGGATCTTAGGCTGTGTTTTATTCAGCAAAAACTTTTGCTTCATGTCTAATACAACTAATTGCTGGCAGTGCAATACACAGCTAATGCTCCTTTTAAACATAAATTTTGGCAATGTCCAGTAGTTGCTTCTTTGGTGGGTAGGCAGGGGGAAGGTTATTACACAGTTAAATTTTGTACTGGAACAGTCTTTAATATTCACTGATGTACATGCTCTTTTAAATTATTTACCTGGTTCATGGAAATTAAGCAATGGTCAGCATAAATGGATTCTCTGTGCCCTTTTGATATTACAGCATTGGAAGGATAAACACTCACCTCCTTCAATGCAATGGATTGAGGACCTTAAAATGTTTTCAATATTTGAACGGGTGGCATATAGACACCACCTTCAAATGGATACTTAATTGGATATTTGGTCTGCTTTTGTTGAAGCCTATGTATAATTGCTAGAAAGTTGCATGTATTTCATATAAATCCATGTGCATATATTAAAAAACAGATTTAAAAAAAGATAGGGTGCTGTGTTGGGGACCCCTGTTATATGTTAACAAATGCCCTGATAAGGCATAAGTGTGTTCTTCTCATGTGCCACCCACATCCTGACATTGACTCTGTCCCATTTTGGCTGTTGTGCTGTATCTTCCCAGTGGAATGGCTCTGCCAGCAGAGTGGAACTGCCAGTTCCACTGGTGGATTTTTTTTTTTTTTATAATGGCAGCAGTGTATCTCACTTTCCTCTGGTGTGGCAGGTCTTTGCCAAACCCTATAGCTCCTCTGCTAGCAGACCTCGAGTATACAGCATCTACAAGTATAGAGAAATTTATAATGAGTTGTCTAATAAATAAATAAATAAATAAATAAATCTAGCACCCAGGATTACTGAAGAGGGAAGCATCCTGCTTTATAAGAGAAAGCTCAGTTTGTCTGAGTGTGGAAAGCTAAGCAGGGTCAGGCCTGGTTATTATTTGCATGGGAGACCCCTCCTCTAGTTTCCTGCCTTGAGCAGGGGGTTGGACCCGATGGCCTTGTAGGCCCCTTCCAACTCTGTGATCTATGAATCTATGAATCTGTTAAATGGATAGCAGAGACCAGTTATTGTATTTAATTTTAAAATAGGATGTTTTCAATGTTGTGTGAAATAATTTGTTTTATGTCTCAATAGAATACTTTGTTTATAAAGACATTGTAGCTGGCAAGTAAATTAAGTATTTGATAGTAAATCAATTGTTTTGGCTTTGCATGTGTCCCAGAGCAGGGTTTTGATGAAGGGCATTATTGTTGAGGGGATCATATAATGAAGGGTCATGTCCAGTGTAGGTGGGTCCCAGGGAAGCTCCTTGAACTGGGCCCAGAAGCTAATGGAGGCCAAGTGCAGTTCCTGCAAAAGTACTTAAAGATGCTCCTAAATTGGGCCCAGTTAAGGCAATACTTTTCGTCATTCATTTTTTGGGGAAATGAGTGATGTTGGCAGGCCTGGAGTCCCCAAAAGTTTCCATTACCTTGCAAGATCCAAATCAAGTGGATGCTTTTCCGGCACAAACTCATATGAGAGGAAGATTGCAAAAAAGAGAGCTAGGAATGAAGGCCCAGGTGTAACAATTTTCTTGTGTAAATAGTGTGGAATGGATCTGGATTTTAGAGACCCGGGGTTAGAAGTGTCTTCCAAACAAAATGGTTCGTGGTCTTCCAATTTTGTTTGGAAAACAAACAATTCTGTTTGTTTTCCAAACAAAATTGTGTGCCCACTCCAATTCTAGTGGCATTTTAAAAAGGTATTTACAATATCTGTATGTGACTAGTGTGTGACTGGCGCCAGACTGCAGATATGGAAGCATTGCAGATAGGTGGCATTTTGCACTCATATTCACACTTGGATGTGTATCAGGTTTTTGCCTGCCATTCCTGACCCAAGACGTGATGAAAGAGCAGAAGCTTGCTTAGGTAGGAGGAAGCCTGCTCACGAGGATCTAGGTAGCTGCACCAGGCCAATAACATTCAGCACAGACGAGGGGATGTTGAACTACTTTTTCTTAATTGGTGTGGACATATGAGCCATGGATTTCCTGTCCCTTTGAGTTAGTAGTTTCTCTTCTTCTAAATCTCAATACCAGCGTAGAAATGTATATTTGCCAGTTTCAGCTTTGCCAATGCTTCCAACTCCCAAATGCTCAAGGCAATATATGGAATGAATCAAGGCCAATTAACTGCAATGGGGTTTAAATGGGGAAGAGAAGTCTTTTACATACACACACACACACACACACACACAGCAGGAACTCCTATTTAAGTTGATAGCTTTGATGGCTATCATCATCCTTGCTGGGCGACTTCACCCTGATTCCTAGCCTGAGATCAGTTACTGCTCCTCACAGCCAATCTTTCATGAGTTGAGAAAGCTACAGTCACCATTGGCACCTTGAAAGTATCCAGGCTTTGACCTGAATGAAACTACTTCTGCCCTAAGGAGGTTCCCTTGTTCAGCCTTGAAGGCTGGTCTGGGTATGATTCAGGATGGTCACTGATAGCCTCCTGCTACCTTCCTCCCCACCTGCAGTGTACCTGCCACTTATAACCAACTACCAGCTCTCCTTAACCCTACCTCAGCCTCACCCTGACCAACCATGTGAAACTGACAGAAACACCCCTCAAGGCCAATCAGGTAGGGAGCAACTTGCCCCTCATGTAGGATAAGTTGCAGTTCATAAATTGTCACAACTTGGTAGGTGGAGGTGGGCGGAGGAGTTGGCCCATAGGCTGTGGTGTTCTGGAACCTCTCATAACGCTCTTAGCCTTGGGACAAGGGAATAGAGCTAGGTGGCTCCTGTAATCAGCTGCTGTCTGGGATGGTAAAGGTAACGACCACTCAGTCTTCCTCTTCCCATATGGAAAGACACATGGCACTCAAGGGACAATTGCAGCAGCTAGATAGACAAGCCTATTCCTTAGGTAATATCAGACCCATATCTGGCTTCATTTCAACTGGACTTTCAGGTGGGATATGGGTCTGAGACTGCTTTGGTCACCTTGACGGATGACTTACAGTGGGAGCTGGATACGCAGCGAGAGGACTTGTTCTCCTAGACTAGTCAGCAGTTTTCAATACCATCAACTATAGTATCCTTCTGGACCACCTGGCTGGGCTAGACTTGGAGACATTGTATTGCAGTGGTTCTGGCTCTTCCTCTCAGGTCATGTCCAGAAGGTGGTGTCGGGGGATTACTGTTCAGCACCACGGCTGTTGGTCTATGGTGTCCCACAGGGTTCTGTCCTGTTCCGTATGTTATTTAACATCTACATGAAACCTCTGGCAGAGGTCAGCCAGAGCTTTGGAGTAAGATGCTATCAATATGCTGATGACACTCAGCTCTATTGCTCCTTGTTACTTGACTCCAAGGAAGCAGTTGCCACCCTTGAGTGCTGCCTGAGTTTGATAATGGGCTGGATGAGGATGAGCAATCTAACATTAAATCCAGAAAAGACAAAAGTGCTGTTGATCAGTAGGAACCCTGTTTCAGGGACTGGAATTCAACCTGTTCTAGATGGGGTCCCAGTCCTCCTGAAAGTTCAGGTTCATAACTTGGGTGCACTCCTAGATCCTACACTGTCCCTGGATCTTCATTCAGGTGGCATTGGCGGTGAGAAGCACATTGCATGACCATGTTTAGTGCATCAGCTGCAGCCATTCTTGAGTCACTCTGATCTGGCAATGGTTACCCATGCCTTGGTTACATCAAAGCTAGACTATTGCAATGCACTCTGCATGGGGCTACCCTTGAAGAACATCCAGAAGCTTCAATTGGTGTGAAATGTGGCAGCTCGGCTGCTAACTGGTACACAATATTGGAATCATATCACCCTAATACTGAGAGATCTGTCCTGGTTGCCAATTGTTTTCTGAGCTCAATTCAAAGTGTTGGTTTTAACATTTGAAGCTCTAAATGGGTTAGGGCCTATCCTGCTTGGTTACTAAGATCTGCAGGAGAGGCACTTTTGGAGGCATCCTGGCCTAAAGAGGCCAGTTTGTCAGGCACACGGGCTTTCTCCTGTGTTGCTCCCAGTCAGACTCCAGAATGCAATTGCAATCTTGCTGAAGCTATGACTTGGTCTACACTCTCTCTGCATTCAGGAAAGGGGTCTGGACACATATTTTTAATTTGGCTTTTTAAATTGTTGTTATGGTTTTAAAGATTGTTTTTAAGGTCTCACTATGTTTTTGTGCATGTGTGAGTTTTGTTTTTTTTGAATTTTATTGGTAAACTGCCTTGATTGGTTATTCCAGGAAGGCAGTATATAGAAAGGTTTTAAACAAACAAACAAACAAACAAACAGACAAAGCTGGGTGGCTCCTGTAATCAGCGGCTGTCTGGGATGGTAAAGGTAAGGGCCACCCAGCCTCCACCTACATGGAAAGGCATATGGCACCCAAGGGATAACTGCAGCTGGACAGCTAAGCCCATTCCTCGGGTAATATCAGATATCTTCCCACCCCCACTCGGGCCCCAGTTTTCGCATTCCATGACTATAAGTGACCAATACAGCTATGGGCACCTTAAATCCAAGTTCAGCATCTGCCTGTTATGGCCATTCCGTAGTGCTGCTAGTGTATGCAGTCATAGCAGCTGCACAAGCCCATACAGTGCAGGAAAATGGCAAACTGCGTCTAGAGTTTCTCATTCAAGAGAAAAATCCAAAGTGATTTCTAATAATTTGTGTTGCAATTTTACCAGCTATGTGTCTGCTGGCTTGGAATTTTTATGGGTAGCCTCTAATGAAGCTTTTCCAGATGCAGACATTTACTTGGACTCTTGGAGTACCTGTGTGTGTGTATGCGTGTGCGTGTGCGTGCATGTGTGCGTGATGGCAGCTCTCCCCCCTCACCCTTTTCTAAAAATGCTTGGTTAGAAGAAGGAAGAGTCTCCGATGGGATTTTGATTGATATGGTTTTGGCAGCTTTAAATTTCTCACAGCATGCTGCAAAGGCTCTCCTATGAGATATTTTCGGTTCCATTGAAGTCTTGTAAAAAAAGAAGAAGAAGCTGTGTAGAGGAACAGAGCAGATGTGTCTTTCAGCTGGCTCTTCTGTAGCAGGGTTTTTTCTGGGCTGTATTGGTCTTCTGGCAAGCTTTCGTAAAAGGTGGCTCTGAAAAATCACACTGGGGATGAAAATGTAACTTTGGGGAGGGGGACTCAAGAGCATTACACAAGTGTTAATAAAAGCAGATTAAATGTTAGAAAACTTTCCAACAGTAGTTGCTGTCCAGCATCTTGATGGTCCCCTAGTGGCATGTTTTTACAGATACAACATTGTGTTTAACAGTCCATAAAATAATCATGTTTGTTCTAGCTGTACTTTTAAAAACACCAAGTCTTTCAATACATTTGATTGTTTTGCATAATGCTGTGGCATTGTTAATACATTGTTCTGTCCAACATTAAGGAAACAACTAACTTTTAAAAAGATTTCTGGGAATGTTGGGCACTGCACTGCCCCATCATGTGGAATGCAGTAGTATGTACTCTTATCTTTAGGGTTTGCTAGGTGAACACAGGTAAAGGGACAAGCGACATGTGACATTAATCACATTGTATGCTCTTCAGTGCAGGATTTTTCTTTCCGAGGTATGCCCCCCCCCAATCTGGATTGGGACCCAAACCGGGGTAGTAGTGCAGCTCGAACCCTTTGCTTCCGGCTGTAGCTCCAGTCTGGATGGGGAGTCCATGCTTGCAATTTGCAAGTAGAAAAAAGCTCCCATTCACTTGCTTCCCCTTACTCCTGCTTAAGCGTGTGCAGGATTGCAGCCTTAGCCACTATGCTACTGCAGCTGTAATCTGTTTACGATTGCAGTAGGTAATACCACATACACTTTCTCAAATATTTATTGGGTTTTTATCTGTGCAATCAGTTTTCTGTAGCTACCCTATGATGTAGTGAGACTGCAGAGGGAGAAGCACACAAGTGTGGTAGAAATGCATTATATCATTCATTTAAAAGTTGCTGTAGAAAGCTATTTTCAAAACATGTTAAATTAAGAAAAATTAAGTCTTAAGTCTCAATTATAACAGTTTAACTATCATGGCTTCTCTCAAATAATCATTGGAACTGTTATTCGGTGAGGGTGCTGAGAATGTGTTGTTGCAAGTGTTACAACAATATAATATATGTGAAGTGTTTTGAACACACTATATAAATGCTAAGTATTATTATTAGGAATTAAGGTCTACTGTTATCCACGGAAAACCTTCCCTATGATATCTTTAAGAGGAGAATGCTGGACTGCTTATATTTCCTGTACATGTTACTCCCAGCACATTCCATATGAGAGCCATACACTACTGTTGATTATATATTGTATATTCTTGTTATATTATTTCTAGATTGATTGTTCTAACATGCATCTTTTTCCACATTATCAATAGTTATGTTAATGAAACACAGTAAGCCTATAATATGGGATGTGTCATTTCCCTATGTTATTAGGGTTTGTCAATTTCATATGGGCACAGTTAATAATCAGATTCTCAGTTAACATTACACAGAAGCCCTCGCAGCAGGTGCAACCCACAGTCCAGCTTGCTGCACTAGAAATACACGGCTGCTGCTCCTGTTTACCATCAGTGCAGATCACTAGGGAAAGGAGAGGAACCTGAATACTGCCCACATCTTCTTTTTATTTCTCTAAAAGTAAAAGGGCTGGAGGCTTAATGTTTTCATAAATAAAAATCCTGGGAAAGAGCCTGGAATATCCAGCAGTGGCGGCGGCGGCTTTATTTATTTATTTATTTATCTTATAAAAACATTTCAGCCCACAGGGCAGCCTGCAATCACAGAAAATATAATTACAATAGAACCCTAAAACAATTACACCTATAAACAGCAGAGAGCTTTAAAAACAGAAAAACACAAATTTAACTACACAGTGGAAAGCAAGTCACATCAACTGGCAAAACAATTGGCAAAATAGAAAAGTGACCCTTATGGCTCACTTGGAAACCACAATAGAGAGAACCACCTGGGCCTCTCTCTGAAGGGAGTTCCACAACCAGGGTGCCATCACTGAGACATCCTTGCTCTGCGCCCCAACTAACTGAACCTCAGATGGCAACAGCCCCCCGCTACCCCATGCATGGCTTCCATAAACCTATTTTGGTTGCAGAACTCTATGAAAACATTTTGGCATGAGAAATGTATGTAGCCCTAACTTTCTCTCCCTCCCACTTTGGCTAGACTTTTATATCCTGCAGAAGTCTAGGTGTCCCTTGAAATAACTATTACTTTCCAAGTAATTCTTTCCATATGTTTGCCATCTTTCCTTTTGTAGAGAACCCTACAGCTGTAGAGCAACATGGTTATTTTCCCAGGCAAAATCATTGTTCCAAAAATTATAACATAGGAACAAATAACATACATTTGAAAAGTAAGCACTGCCAAAAACCAAATCCAAAAGGCATCATTCATTATTTTTGAGCACAAAGATGCTAGAAAGATGGAAGAAAAACCCTTTGTCTAAAAATATCTGACTTTGCAAGAACAGCATGTATGATATGACATGCATCATTATTTCCTCAATGCTGAATGAATTTTCTTCCTTTCCTTTCCCTCCCCCCCCCCCGCCCCCGCCATCTACAACTGATGTGCTCCATTTTCATGTATCCTGATTACATTTGTTACTATTTATATTTTATATTGTGGGCAATGTTATTCAGCAGCTTTAAAACTTAACTAAAGTACCAGATGTCATGTTGGAAACAAAACCCCAAACCAGATTGTAAATCGCAACAATCATATACATATAATAACAGTCTCAAAAGCACCGGTCTCAAAAATCCCTTATGTCGATCTTATTTCATCCCTTCCTCCTTTGTGGAACTTCAGAAATTCAGAGTTTGATTTGGTGTGCGCTCTTATTTTTTAGACTCGGAGCAGAGCACGGGGTCAGACACTGAGGTGCTGGCTGAGCGGACGTCCTGCTCCTTTGGCTCCCACTCTGACCTCACATCCTGCAGCTCAGCCTCTCAGCCGCCTCCTGCCGCCTCGTCCATGGAAGAGATCCAGGTGGAGTTGCAGTGCGCTGATCTCTGGAAAAGATTCCATGACATTGGCACAGAAATGATCATCACTAAAGCAGGCAGGTAAGGTGGATGCATCCCATCAACATGAGCTGCAAGGATTCTGTGTGCAGTTGATTTGGTGAAGTAGATACATTGTCATGTGCACGACGATCCTTGCATTGCCTTCTTGCATTCAGTGGAGGCTGGCGACTCCCATCTCGGTGGGGCTCCTAATCCATTGCAGCTTTAATTTGGAGCTTCATAGGAGCTATCCTTGGTGCTCCATGGTGGCGAACCTATCATGGAGATGGAGTTCAGCACCATGGACAGCTCCCCATAAAGCTCCAAATAAAACCTGCAATGGAATAGGAGCCCCACTGAAATAGGAGTCGCCAGCCTCCTCTGCTTGCATGGTTGTCATTTCAGATCCCAAGCACTATGAGGACTTGAACTTGGATATGGGATTCTTCCTTACTATCATATCAGTCCCCTTCCTTTGCATCCATACTGACCTAGAGGCAACACTGCCTGGCAGTGTATTTCAGAACGGACATATATAGGAAATGTGAGCAATCCGTGTGTATTAAACTTTCCACATTTCATCCCTTAATTCTAGCTACAGCTGTACCAAAATGACTGTTGCCATATGGGTGCACTTTGGGTCTCCCCCCACTCAAAGGGTGATCTTTTTTTCTTTTTCTTTACTTTTCTGTGGTCATTGTTTCAAAACTTTGTATAATTTTTCATTAGTATCGACGCCTTACCACTGGCCAGCACAAGACCTTTAACACTGATTTCAAAGAATTTCCAATAACCATTTATGAGGGTGCCAATATATTTTAATGAAACCTTTCAATCATCTAAAAGCTTACACAACTGCCTTACTTAAAAAAAAAAGACAATTTACTGCTGGAGTAGGGGGTGGTAAACCATTACCCTCGCATTCCTGGACCACCCGAATGTTGGACCGATCAGAAAGTATTAGTATATTTCTTAGAAGATATATAGTTTTGTAAACCCTATCCTTAAGAGTGTCTATGGATGTACATAAGAAACAGAAGTTGTTGTGCTCTGGAAGTGCACTCACCACATTGTTGACAGATGCAGTTATTCCACTCCAGGACTGAGCATGGGAGGAAATGGTTCTGTGGATTTTACAGCAGAGTCGGCAATGCACAGTGCTGACTGGTTGACAGCTGTAGTCCCTTCTCTCTCTCACCCCTAACAGTTTTTCAGTGTCTTATAAATGAATCACACTTTTTTTTAAAAAAGAAAAAAAAATAAGGTGCAAAATAAATGGATAACTGTATGAACATTCATGTTACAGCCTTTAAAGAAGAAGAAGAAGAAGAAGCCAATCTATTTAAAAATGTAGACTGCTCCAGGGAGAGGAGGGACTGCAGCTGGCAGCCCTTCAGTGTTTTGCTGGCCACTAGCCAATCAGCACCATGTAGAGGTGGCTCTGCAGCAGCACCTGTGTTAATCTGGACCTGTTTAACTTCAGAGCCTACACTAATTGGGTTCGAGACAACCCCCCCCCCCCAGTGGGTAACCAAGCTAAATCCAAACAGACAAACATCACCACAGACGAAAATGTAAACTGAGATCCGTTAAATACTTTATTTAAGAAAATTACAAAAATTAAGAAAAGTAGCAGTGCTGGTTATATGAGCATTCAATGCTTTTTCTGCAATTACATTATCGGCAAGATAATCTAACATAAATATGAGATTAACCAAAAATAATGGGAATTGACAATGCTGGCACTACAAATGTAGTGAGCAAGATAATAAATTGAGCTTCTAACATTGTTGTTTGAATAATATGACTCCTCCTCAACACCCTCCTGCATATTACTTGCATTGTGAAGTGAAACTAAATCATGCTAAAATCGTTAACTATCCTTTTTACTTCCTCCTGCACATTACTTGATTAAAAAACTAAGCTAGAGCAGTACTAAATTCCTCTGGGCATCAGAAAGAAAAGGGCTAAAATTATTTGCAAGTTCTAAAGCAGTGTTCTGCTGGCTGGGGCATGCTGGGAGTTGTAGGCCAGAAACATCTGGGGACCCAAGGTTGGAGAATACTGTTCTAAAGTCTAAGAGACTAAAGAGGTACATAATTACCCAAATCCTTGGGTCCAGTGGTCCCATGAAGATCAGAGGCAAAGCAGAGAGAGAGCCGAGTGAAGCAGAAGCAAGGACAGTCATTAACAGTTTGCCATCGGACTTAGCTTCGTTAGCCACCAGCGTGTCTAGAATCCAATTGGTGTAGGTTAGGTTCTGAAGTTCAACAGGACTGAATTAACAACTTGCAGAACCAGTGGAGGTGAGAGGAAGCTGCGTTTGCCACACAACTAGCAAAGACCACGGTGGCCACCATTTACAGGCACACCCTGTTTACCTGGCAACCCCAAACTGACTTATAGCTTCAAATGAATGTAGTCTAATTTTTTCATATTGCATCATATTACTTTCAGAGTCCTCTGAAACATATCAAAGTTACTCTCTCGATGCCATATGCATTGCTCAAAAGCTGAGCCAGTGCCAGTGGCCACCCTGGTATTTCTTTCACAACTGGCTGTGTGCATTTCTATAATTGGCCTAGCTGCATGGATTTAGAATTGGGCATAGAATCATAGAATCATAGAAAAGTAGAGTTGGAAGGGGCCTACAAGGCCATTGAGTCCAACCCCCTGCTCAATGCAGGAATCCAGGTCAAAGCATCTCTGACAGATGTCTGTCCAGCCGCACCTTGAATGCCTCCAGACTGGGAGAGCCCACCACCTCCCTAGGTAGTTGATTCCATTGTCTTATTGCTCTGACAGTCAGGAAATTTTTCCTGATGTTTAGGTGGAATCTAGGTTCCTGTAACTTGAGCCCATTATTCCGTGTCCTGCAAACTGGGATGAACGAGAAGAGATCTTTGCCCTCCTCTGTGTGACATCCCTTCAAATACTGGAAGAGTGCGATCATATCTCCCCTCAGTCTCCTCTTCTGAAGGCTAAACATGCCCAGTTCTTTCAGTCTCTCCTCATAGGGCCTTGTTTCCAGTCCCTTTATCATCCTTGTTGCCCTCCTCTGAACCCTCTCCAGTTTGTCTATGTCCTTCTTAAAGTGAGGTGCCCAGAACTGGACGCAGTACTCAAGATGAGGCCTAACCAGTGCCGAGTAAAGGGGAATTATCACTTCCCGCGATTTTATGAACATAGATTAGGAGAAAATTGTGATATACCCCTTGAACTATTACAGTGTACAAGTAAAAGAAAAGCGAGCTGCCAGGGTTCCATAATGCCAGAAATGAAGTGGATATGAAGATCACTCATGGTGAGGCTGGATCACCATGTAGTTATATATAGCTAAGCATGCATATACAGAATGAGAGTTGATGGTGTTCAAGGGGGAGGAGTAGAGTGTGAAAGCATCCGGTGTGAAGAAGTTTGGGCCTGGGTTGAATTAGCATTGGTGGGTAGAAGTGCTGCACAAATGTCACATCAGTCAATGGCTCTTCTTTTTAAGAACTGCAATGTTTTGCAGTAAGCAAGTTTATAATAAAGAAAAAGCTTATATTATGGCAAAACCTTTGCATGTTTAAAGATTGGCCTAAGTCAGTGTCCTCCAACCTTGGGTCCCCAGATGTCACTGGCCTAAGTAGTCTGCTGTCTTTTAAACTAATGTTGCACATTCCAGCCAGTTCCCATTTTAATTTCAATTAACGTTGGTTTTTTATAAATAATCAGCACCTTGGACAGAGAAAGGACTTGGGAAGAATGCTGTTCTGGTTGGGCTATAATAATGTTCAATGATATGAAGAAAACTTGCAGGAAAGAGATTCAACCTCTCCCCCTTATTGCTTGTTTTCCCTTCCCTTTGTTTTACCTCCCTGAATTTGACCCAGGGGGACCAAGTGTAAGAAACCTCTGTGGCTTGTGAGACTGCCCTTGTGATATGGAGCAATATTAGAGCTCCAGATGAACCACATGGGTTTGGGGAAGTTTCAAGTATTGCCATTTCAGAAGTGTATTAAAGCCAGCCTTAACTCTTTTGAGGCTCTTCCTTATGGAATATATGTAACGGACAGTTTTTTTGTTACTTGTTTATGGACAGCACAGAATGTTTCCTAATTACATGTATCAATGGAAACAAACAATGGATGTGGGCAGCAACAATCTCCACATTTATAGGATAAAATACATCATTTTTACAAAGCATATTTAATTCAGTGAGGAAATACGGTAATCCTTAAATTCAATCAGTTGTGGGTTTGCAAATTGGATGGGGGAGATGGCTGTGTCGCTGTTGGTGTCAGAGGGATTTGACCCCCAAAGCCTCAAAAGAGGGTCTAAAGTAATGGGAGGCAAAACCTGTCCCTTTAATTCTGTGTAGTTTTCTGCTTTGTCCCCCACACTCTCAGATCTCCTTGGAAGGCATATGGTTGATATGGGGTATCTTTGCTTGTTCAGACAACATTTGCACTTGTGGGATTCTTGAGGGTTTTTAATGCACGATGAAGGAGTTGGCTGGTGCATGCATTGCATATTGAACTAGTTCTGGATGGAAATATGCTTTGCATCTTTATTCAACAGTATTCACTAGCAGTATGTACCAACCAGAAGTTTAGACTTGTACCTTGATTTTGCACATCAGAAAATGGCTTGATTCAGCTCACATCAATGTGGAGGCCATCTGCTTTGACTCGGGTATCAAACCTGAGTTGAGATTCAGAAATCCAAGGCTTTGTGCCTCCTACTGAGCACTGTGGCAAACCACAAAATGGCTATAACTTTTTTCTCTGTGTCAAAATTGGATGAAATGTACAGGTATAGTGGCCCGCCCCCCTCAGAGGGGATCACACCTGCCAAATTTCAGCAACATACATAGCAACATACACACAGGGCCTTTTTTTGCTATACGCCTTTAACTTTTGTTTTTGTTTTGTGAAGGAAACTGCCAATAACATTTTTATTTCTTGGCAGAATTGGATGAAAGTTGCAGTGATAATTGCCCTTTCTAAGGGGATATGGCACACCAAGTTTCAGATGAATAGGTGCAGTGGGGTTGTGCAGGAGCAGCCTTTACATTTTGAGGGTATCCAAAATAGGATGAGTTTACCCCCCTATGTTGCCTATGAGTGGGCTTTCCTGGGCAGACCATCTCTTCACACTGAGGTCTTGGACCAGCCCCATACAGTGGCAGAAAAATCAAGGCAAGAAGAATATGAGGACGGTGCAGAAGACTGGGCTTGTGAACATTGGCCGACACCACCTCATCATCAGGGTCTGGGGGGTGGGGGAAGGAAGAACTCTGGTGTGCCACCATCCGCAACCTCACAGACAACAAGTGTTGGAACTACTTCTACCGCAGTGTCAAGGGCAATTGGCTGCTGTTGGAGAAACAGTCAAGGTTGGAGCTCCCTCAGCAGTGCACCATGTGTGCCAGGATGTGGGGGCCAGGTGCAGCTGCTCCACATACAGGATGCTGGAGGCACATTGTGGAGCAAGAGAGAGTGGTGGTGCAGGAATTGCCCAGACTTGGGAACTTCTGTGAGCCAGGACCACTGTTGAGTCATTGGTGGGATGCCCTATCGCATGGTGATGGTTCCGAAGGCCTTTCTGGAGGCTACCAAAATGCTCAGCTCCAGCACTGCCCTCTTCAGTCAGGTGATCCCTGTGGTCAAGCATCTAGGGTGAACAGATGGGTGCATACTGGGGATCTCAGGTTGGACTGCCAACTTCAACCTGGAGATCCAGCAGCAACTGAGCTCTGGCATAATGGTTCAGTTGGAATTGTGGTGCCAGGAAAGGGAGTAAATGAATGAATGAATGAATGTTGTGGCTCCGACACCAGCATGAGGTAGCAGGCTCTGTGGGTGGAGAAAGTGAAGGAGGCCCAGAAGAAGAGGCAGGTGCTACTCACACCACACGAGACAGAACATTGACGTATAGTAGTTATATTTAATTATTTAATAATAATGTAATTTTAAGAAGGAGAGTAACATGAAACACAGAAAGAAACAGGAATGGGCAAGAACTGGCTTCAAATAATCAGTGTGGAAAAGGACTGCAGCTGTCCTTTAGGCGGGTTCAGGCACTCAGGGGTTAACCGGAACTAGGTTAGCCCTCTGTCAGCGGTATGCTGCTCTCTGGCAGAAGCCACGACCAATTATAACGCAGGAGGAGTGAGTAGACTGAGTTTTGAATGGACGCTACTACACTGTTTACAGGTAAACAGAATTTAATGGAGCGCATCAGAACATATACAAAAGCAACACGCTAGGCACACGCCTGCAAGTGATCTAGTAGCGAGCCGTAAAAGCAATACAGACAGCAGTTACCTGGAATGACCTTGTTCCTAGAAAGCCGCTTTGACTCTTAAAGGGCTAGAGTGAGATAGCGTTGTTCACTGGGAGCTCCCCGGGGCTGGAGGCTGAGGTCTGACCGGAGCCCTGGACCTCCGTGCAGCTTGCTGCCCACGACCAACAACCTTTCCTGCCACTGGCCTGCGGGTTTTATACCTTCCCGTTGGGCTACCTCCTTCTTGTTGTGCCCCCTCCCAGCACAGCTGGTTTTTCCTGCTTGCCCAGTGCTCAAGAGTACTTACTGCTCTTTTCTTCTACCAGGCACCTGGGCGCCCCTGTTAAGGTGGGGGGATATTTCACAGCTCATTTGGCTGCCAGACAGGGGAGTTGCTGGGGGGCATGTTGATGACTCTTATTGTGGCTTTTTGTGGAGTGCAGGGTGGCGGCTGCACGTACCCCAGGGCAGGGTGTCTGATGCTGTCTTGTGGTATCTGTGCGTGTGTGTGTGTGTGTGTGTGTGTGTGTGTGTGTGCGGGCTCTGGCTTTCTCTTCACAATCAGTTTTCATAAGAAAATGGCATGTTGGATTGAACTGCCTGCCTCCCATAACTACAAGAGGAAGCAAGACACACAGAACAGGAATGAGAAAGGAAGGAATTTCTGAACAGGTGGGAAATGACAATGGATTAAACAATAACAATAACAATTACAATAACAATAATAATGCAAACTATAAAGAATGAAATGAGGAACAAAAGGAGAATTGAACCAAAATGGATTGAGAATGAAAAATGATAATTCTAAATTCACAAGGGGGGGGGGGAGACGTAGTGGATTAAACTGCCTGCCTAACAAGAGAAAGCAAAGCAAGACACAGACAAATAGTGGAATAACGGCACACGGCACTATAAGACTCATGTACTAGAAAAACTGCAGGACAACAGGATCCAAATACACAAGGGGCAGCACAACCCTATGACAGGACACTAGAAAGCATCTAGGTGGCCATAGGATTTTTCAGATTCCCAGCTACAAGGTCGGAGCAATCCCTGTGACAAGTGACTCAGGAGAGGTTGTGCAAGTCCTGGATCAGTGCCTAAACTCAGTGACGGGCTGGATGAGGGCCAATAAACTGAGGCTGAATACTGGCAAGACAGAAGTCCTGTGGGTGAGTCTGGGAGATAGGCTCATTGCCTGTTCTGGATGGGGTTGCACTCCCTTTGAAAGATCAGGTTCGTAGTCTGGGGGTACTCCTAGATCCATCATTGTCACTGGAGTCCCAAGTGACTGCGGCGGCTTGAAGTGCCTTTTACCATCTTTGATTGGTTCACCAGCTACGGCCAATCCTGGACAGGGATAGCTTGGTCACGGTGATACAGGCACTAGTAAACTCAAGACTAGATTGCTGCAATGCGCTCTATGTGGGGCTGCCCTTAAGGCTGCTCCGGAAGCTGGAGCTAGTGCAGTGTGCAGCAGCTCGGCTATTGTCGGGAGCTGCCCCTTTTCAGCATGCAACTCCTTTGCTGAAGGAACTGCACTGGCCACCTATTTGCTACCGGGTCAGGTGTAAGGTTCTGGTAATTGTGGACAAAGCCCAAAACAACTTGGGACCAGGTTATCTGAGAGAGCGCCTCCTCCCATACCAAACTGCCCAGTCGCTGAGGTCATCAGATGGCATGTCCCTGGTGGTTCCTCATGGACCTTTGGCCCAATTGGAGTCCACCACTGAACCACACACACCATGTGGGGTAGAACCAGGAAAGTTTATTTAAGGTAAACCGATTATAATAACAGGTGGGGAATGAGGGAAGGGGGAAAAGGTGGGGAGACACTTTGGTAGAGCTACACAAGAGAGACACAAGTAGAGCTACAAAACAACAAAACTAGTTCCTTTACTATATAAACACCCAGGCACTTACTCTTTGCCTGCGGGGTTGGTTTTCTTAGGGCCTGCCTCAGCAAATGCCCTACTCCGCGCTCCTTCACATCCAGAACAACAACAACCAAACCCAGAAGCCACGGCTGGCAATATCGATTCCCCCCGCCCCTCCTTTTGGTAGCCCGGCTGTCCTTGGCCAATCAGGATGAACTTCATCTGGGCTAGGCAGGGGAGGGGTGGCTCCTAGGTGTCAGAGGGGTGAACTCCTGACCATGACTAGAGTGCTTGGAGAACATTTGCATGTGAATACCTGGGAGACTCTGAGTCGGCACAGGGCCATCAGAGGAAACTATGTACATTTGCAGGAGACTCCGAGGCCCAGAGCCATCAGAGGAACTACGTACATTTGCATGAGGTTCCCAGCCTCCAGCTGGGATTACTCTTGTTTAGTGAAGATGGGTCTGCTTTTCTTCCATCATCATCATCATCATCATCATCATCATCATCATCATCCATCATCATCATCATCATCATCATCATCCAAAATTCCCTGCCACAAGATATGGTGATGCCCACTGGCTTAGAATGTGTTTCCAGTGGGATTTGACTATTGCATAGAGGATATCAGTGGCCACTGACCATGTTAATCATGTGGAACCTCCATGTTCAGAGGTAGCAGCTTTCGACCTTCAGTTGCGGGGGCGGGGAGAACAATGGGTGAGAATTGTTGACTTCCTTTCATGGTTGCAGGCTTCCTGGTAGCATCTGGCTGGCCACTGTTAGAAACAGGATGCTGACTAATTTATCTTTGGTTTGATCCAGCAGGATGGTTTTTTGGTTCTCAAAATTTATGGTTGTTTGAATCTCCTGTATGAGCTTGTTGAGATGATGAATGAGAATAAACTGTTTTCTGCTGAGAAGTCTTGTTAAATTCTTTCTTTGAGAGTGTCAATAAACATGTGAATATGGGTGATCCAGTAGACATTATTTACTTGGACTTCTGAAAGGCTTTTGACAAATTTATGTATTTATTGTATTTCTGTACCGCCTTTCTGGGCTCCACAAAGGTGGTTTACAAAAAGTTCAAAACATAAAAACCAAATGATCAAAAACATAATAAAACATTGAAAATAGCATTAAAAACCATTACTATAATTTCAAAAGCCAACTTAAAAAGGTTTGTCTTGACCCCCTTCAGAAGGAATGCAGAGAGAAGGGGGCCAGTCACAACTTCACAGGGATTGCATTCCAGAGCTTGGGAGCAACACAGGAGAAAGCCCTTTTCTGCGTGCTGGACAAATGGACCTATGCAAGCGAGGGTATCTTGAAAAGGGCCTCTCCTGCTGACCTTAATAACAGAACAGGTTCAAACTGAGATAGACGGATCCTCAAATAGCCAGGTCCTAAGCTGTTTAGAGCTTTAAAGATTAACACCAACAACTTGAACTGAGCATGGAAAACAACTGGTAACCAGTGCAGATCTTCCAGTATTGGAGTGATATGACCCGATACCGTGCCACATTTTGCACCAGTTGAAGCTTCCAGATCCCCACTCAGAGTCAGCTATAAAACTTACTGGGTGACTTCCAGCTGACCCTATAGCCCTCTTGAGGCATTCTCCATGTTGAACAAACATGTGAGGAAAGGAGCGCTCCCGCCATGCCCCCCTCCACTGTCAAATCCATCACCTTGTACACATGGAGGGCAACAGTCTGAACAGGAGAGCCTCCTGTATCTGTGGAGGTTCTCCATGCAATTAAGAACCTTGGAAAACCAGCATTCCCAAGCTCGTGCAGAAACTCCACAGATACAGGGGTTTCTCCTGTTCAGACATGCAGGTTGATGGATGTGACATCGGAGGGAGGTGGGACTGGGTCACTCCTCTCTTCATGTGTTCATTCAACATGGGAGGAAGAATGCCTGAAGAGGCTTATCTCTCAGCTTAGTCCAGTGTTCTCCAACCTTGGGTCCCAAGATGTTTTTGGCCTACAACATCTGGGGATCCAAGGTTGGAGAACACTGGCTTAGTCCATCTCACAGGCTTGGTTTGAGGATACAATGGGGAGTACAGAGGACCATGTACACCAGCCTGACCCCCTTGCAGAAAGCGTAGAATAAAAATATGAAAAAGGAACTTTACGGTTTGGGAATTTGTTTTAGCATTTTGGATAGAGTTAATTCACATCCTGATCCAAGAAGTGTGACCTACGCATCCATGCTGTTGATATTGGTTTGCATCTGGGTACATATATCCCCACGATGCTCATCTGGAACCCACTGATTAGCCAGATGCATCTTCTCATGTGCGAGAGGAGGCAGGCACATCCCCATCTGGGGTTATTCTTTGCTGCACAAGGCTCGCCATGCACATCTAGGGCTGGATGACACATCTCGGACTCTTGCCAGGCCATCTGCCACCATTGCCTCTCCCACCTGCTGCTGCTGCTGCTGCTTCATGAAGCCAGGACTGGGCCCCTCCTCCCCTCACAGAGGCCACACCAGCCAGCTGCCCTGTAAGCTGGAAAAGAAGGGGAAGTAGATGTCACCAGCACCTTCTCTTCAATTTGGCTTATAAAACTATTTTGATGATATAAATCCTCCTTCCTTCCCTCCTTCCTTATTCCTTATGTGTCATGTCTTAAATTTAGATTGTAAGCATGAGGGCAGGGACTGTCATGCTTCATATCTCTGTAACCTGCTCCAGGAGTCTTTTTGGCTAAAGGGTGGGTGTAAATGATGATGATGATGATGATGATGATGATGATGATGATGATGATGATGTTAAAATCTTGTGGGACTTTAACGTCCAAACTGATAAGAAGCTCGAGCACAATACCTCAGAGATCACTGTGGTTGAGAACTTAGTTAACCTGATTGATGTGGCGATCCCAGGTGATAGCCGGGTAGAAGAAAAAGAGATTGAAAAGATCACGAAATACCAGAATTATTGAAGTACAGCGTCTCTGGGAGAAAAGAACAACTGATTCCAGTAGTGAAAGGAGCATTAGGGACAATCCCAAAAGGGTTGAAAAAACACTTGAGTGCAGTTGGTATTGATAAGGATCACGATAGAGCAGTTACTAGCAGTTATGCAGCTAGTACTTGGTACTAGCTGCATAATCAGATGATACCTCACTGAATCTTAGGTACTGGGTTGTACCCGAGCAGTGGGGTTCCAAAAATCTGGTCCAAGCATCTGGTGGATCATGGATATCTGATCATCATCATAATCATCACCATCACCATCACCATCATCGTCATCGTCGTCATCTTGTTTGTGTTGTAGTGCATGCAGCTACTCTGGGATATAATAGCACATGTGATTTGTGAGAGCCATGAACAACCACTCTGCCTTTGTACTGAACATACACAGCTGCAGAGCACACGGTAGTTGTGTGCACACTGCCCATGCGGGCCGCAGGAAGGTCATCCTGCCTTAGACTGGAAACCTTAACCAATTGACAGCTATGGCAAATCTCCCATGACTACACTTGGGTCAGGATTTTGCACTGGTTTCCCAGCCTTTGAGCTATGATTGCAGCTGGCTCCATGGTCCCCCCTCACAAATCTGTACTGCAGTGCTTAGATGTCTCCTGGGATTCTGGATAGTAGTGATCCCAGGCTCCCGGAGCAGCTGGCTCCTAGCAGCCGCTATGCCCTCTTGCACCTGGTGCTTTTTGCATCCACAGATCCTCTTTGGCATCTCATCAACTATCAGGCAGAGCATGTTTGATGGATTTGTAGGACTTGTTGCCCTGTCAACACAGTTAGGGGAATATCTAGTGCTGCTTTGTGGGTACATTTTGGGGAGGTCTTTGAGCTGCTGGAGAGTGTGTAGAGGAAGCTGCTCTTGACTAGGGAGGAAAAAGCATTATACAAAACCCCATTAGGTGTATATATGCAGTTTCATGTAAAATGAATCCAGATAGTCCTGGGGTGCTAGTGTTTAAATACTAGGGCTGAGCCAAAAATGGGAGTACACGTTCCCCAAATAATTTCTCTTCCCCCTGTAAAAATGTATCTGTGGAGTAAGGTGCCATCACTACATTGGAGGCGCTGTTGGTGGTTCATCTGTTCAGGGAGGTGGTATTCAACCTGTTCTAGATGGGGTTGCACTTCCCCTGAGGGATCATGTTTATAGTCTAGGAATGCTTATAGATCCATCTTTGGCACTGGAGGCTCGGGTGGCCTTAGTAGGTCAGAGCACCTTTCACCGGCTGAGCCTTGTGCCTTCTCAGCAGAGTCACAGTAATCCATGTTGTGGTAACCTCCAGGCTGGGTTACTGCAGTGCATTGTACATGCGGCTGCCTCTGATGAGCATTCAGAAACTTAATTTAAAATACCGTTTTGATGCTGTTAATTGGGACTAGGTGTTGGGATCATATCTTGCCTGGGGTGAAACAGCTTCACTGGATTCCTGTTAATTCGGAGCGTTGGCAATTCCCTTTAAGGCCCTCGGGGCCTGGGGCCCTTCTTGCCTCCACCTGCACCAATCTCCCTGTGCACCAGCGCTGTCATATCTTTAATTAAGTGCATGTGTGGCGGGGGATGGGGAAGAGAGAAATTGGAGCAGAACTTTTCATCAGTGGCCATGTGTTTAGTGTATAATAATACAAGAGGTTTTGAATCTGTCTGTCAGCACCATAGTGCCAAGACCATGAAATCTGGATTCCTGAAAGTTGGTGTAAATACTAAGGGAACCCTAGGGGTGTGCACCTCAATGTGATTTGGATTTTTAAAAAACACATTAATTAATTTTAGTTAATTTAAATGTGTCCATGTGTTTGAAGCCTGCAGAACCATCTTCAGTCACTTCCCTAAGTCAGTGCATAGCTTTGCTGTTGACACAGTTTGAAACCTGGGGGAGGGGAGTCATCCAAGGGACAGTATTATACAGCTGCTCCCTCCCCCCTGCTGTGGGGCAGCCCCCCAGGGGAATGGAGTGAACAGACCCCTCCTCAGGAGGCTATGGGGTGCACCATGGCAGGGGACGTGCCTAGGGGTTCCATCAGGTTTCACTTAGACAGGGCTGGCACAATGTATCCAACTCTGGCAGCTGTGTGATGTTTCTTGAAGGTTTTGAAGTATCAAACTAAGGGCTGTTCCAACCCATAAAAAGCTGGGTCCGTTCGCTAGTGTAACGTATAGTTTTAACCTCAGCCCTTTTATCTTGATGTTGGTTGAGACAACAGTTCTAAGGCCCAACTCCATCCTCCCCAATAGGAGAATGAGCAGGGCTAGATCCTGGAACCTTTTATTTCATAGATTTCATAGATCATAGAGTTGGAAGGAGCCTGCAAGGCTATCGAGTCCAACCCCCTGCTCAATGCAGGAAACTAGAGGAGGGGTCCCCCATCCAAGTAATCACCAGGCTTGACCCTGCTTAGCTTTCCACGCTCAGACAAGCTGAGCCAGCGTAAGCTTTTACTTCTACAGCACTATGTAATGTTTTAGAGAGTTTCCTTATGTCCACGGTTGCAATCCCATATCTGAGAGTAAGCCCCATTGAAAACAATGGAACTTGCCTCTGAGTAGACATGTATAGAATTACACTGTAAGGCAAGGGTTTATAAGCAAGCTATTAGTCAGCTGAGTCTCCATATGGCTTAGTCTGCTCCTTGGAGTGCAATCCTATGCATGTTTAGGCAGAAAAATAGTCTTACAACTCCCAGCATTCCCCAGCCAGCTGGAGAATGCTGGGAATTGTGGGACTTTTTTCCTGCCTAAACATGCATAGGATTGTGCCCTTAGTCAGGTAGTCTGAGATCCAGCTACAGAGTCTGGGTTCAACACCAGGTCTTCTTCCACAAGGGGGCAGGGATGTTGACGAGTCCTTGGTCTCGAGTCACAAGTCTTTGGACCCGAGTTTCGAGTCCGAGTCCTTGGTCCAAAATGGTGACTCACGAGTCCCGAGTCCCGAGTCCCGAGTCCCGAGTCCCGAGTCACTCCCAAAGCTGACTCCACGAGTCCCTATTAAAATCAATTGGGGCAAGGAACCCCAAAGCAGGCAGGCAGAGGCCTTTGTCTTGGACAATTCAAACTGTGGAACTGCACTGGTTAAGAAAAGACCAGGCAGGCAGAGGAGGCAGGGAACCCCAAACAGGCAGACAGAGGCAGCCAAACCCAAAATGTCTGAAAGGTTGCATTTTAGGAAAATGATTTTAAAAAATAAAATTGCTGTACTTCCTAAAACCTATCCATGTTGCATTTGAGGAACACGATTCCTTGGTCTCGAGTCCTGAGTTGAGTCTCGAGTCCCATTAAAAATATTGGGACTCGAGTCTGACTCGAGTCAGAGGGGGGACTCAGTCCGACTCACAAGTCCTCGAGTCCGAGTCCCCATCCCTGCAAGGGGGTCATAGAATCATAGAGTTGGAAGGGGTCATTTAAGCCATCAAGTCCAACCCCTGTTCAGTGTAGGAATCCAGTTTAAAGTGTCCCTGACAGATGGCTGTCCAGTCTCTGCTTGAATACCTCCAGTGATGGAGAGCCCGTCACCACCTCCCTAGGCAGTTGGTTCCATTTTCTGACTGTTCTTACTGTTAGGAGGTTTTTTCCTTGACCCATGCCTTCACATATAGGGCTACTGTTTTCTGGTTGGGGTGTGTGTGAGAGAGTTCCCTAATGTCACCTCCTCTAGGCCTGTGTCCAAGGATTAACTATGACACCTTGTTGAATCTTGAATCTGGGGAAATGACACAGAAAGACAAACAAGAGTTTATCTGTGTGTGTGCCTCTGCAGTAATCACTGTAATGTGTGAAGGGAAGATGTATGCCTGGGAAAAATGGGGAAATGTATCCTAGAACCTCAGCTAACCATGGCTTCCAGGCATATGTTCACCATGTCTTTCTACACATGCATATGCTCTCCACACATTGCAAGGGTCACACAACAAAGACAGGATGTTTGCAAATGGGAATTTCCTGTAATGTTTGAAGCAACTCTTGGGCTATCCTGCAACTTCCCACTAGTATTTATTTTATTTATTTATTATATTTATATTTATATCCCGTCTTTTTTCCTGCAAAGAACCCAAGGCGGCTTACATAACCCTCCTCCTCCTCTCCATTTTATCCTCACAACAACCCTGTGAGGTAGGTTAGGCTGAGACTCAGTGACTGGCCCAAAGTCACCCAGTGAGTTTCATGGCCGAACGGGGACTAGAACCCGGATCTCCCGAGTCCCAGTCCAATGCTCTCACCACTATGCCACACTGACTCTCCAGGTGTCTTCCAGGTAGCAGCTTTGAAGGCAACCTACTGTAGCACAGATTTAGACTAGGGAAAGAGTGTCATAGTTAATCCTGGATTCCTCCAGTGCTAAAGGAAGTAGAAAATCCAAATTGCCCTTCAATTAATTAATTAATTAATTAGGCACAACTCTACTACTTTTGCCCAGTTCCCACTCATTCCAGCAGAGCCTGCACAAGCTAATTTCCTGGTGGATTGTGTCCCATGAGTCACATCTGTCTGACACTCCCTCTGCCACCCATAGTGGCATCAAAATAGTCTTGCCTCACCTTGCCTAATAGTAGTGCTGCATCTGGGTTCCTCATCAGCCCCCTGAAACCTGATATGTCCTTTGAACTGTTCTCCAGCCTCCTCTCTCCTGTTAGGAAGACCTGGGCTATAAAATGCCATTCCCTGTGCCCATCTGAGTTGGCAAGTTTAACAATCACTTGTGGTGGAAATGCTGCAATGCCCCCAAGCCATCCCAGAGTAAAAAGTGTGTTCAGACTTTGTTGGACTGGGACTCGGGAGATCCGGGTTCTATTCTCCGCTCGGCCATGAAACTCACTGGGTGACTTTGGGCCAGTCACTGCCTCTCAGCCTAACCTACCTCACAGGGTTGTTGTGAGGATAAAATGGAGAGGTGGAGGAGGAGGGTTCCTTGCTGGAAAAAAGGCAGGGTATAAATATAATAAATAAAATATACAAATCTTTTCTTTCAGGATGGGGTTTTGGAAGGGCTCCCCCTAACAGTTTAATGCTTTTAGTTTTATAACTATCTACCTTTCTGGCAACAGGAAGGTTTTCTTATGCTTCTGTGAATGAGCCTTAAAAAGCAGGTGAGATGCAGTTGCCAACAGATCCTTCATGCTAACCCCCCCCCCCCACACACACACACAATTTAAGGTGATGAAATGAAAGAAGTGACGGCTAGGTGGAGCAGTAGATCACACATTCCCACAGACAATTCCTTTCATGCCATTCTGAACTGGTTTGAAAAGAGGCTTTCCATGCCATATATTTCCAACTAGAGGCATGCACCAACCTCCAGATTCGACTTGGACCCCAATTTGGCACTTTGGGAAATGGACCAATTCAGAGGCCGTCTGCTTCGACTCCGTTACTGAACCTGAGCTGAAATTTGGAAATCTGGGGCTTTCCTACTATCATGGGAAATTAAAAAAAAATGGACATAACTTTTTTTTCTCTTTTGGAAAAATTGGAAGATATTTACAGGCATATTATCTCCTTAGGAGGGAATAATGCTTGTCAAATGTAAAACAAATAAATTAAAAATAGGTGCAGGGTTTTTGTTGTTGTTGTGCTACACACCTTTCTATTTTGATTGAAATGAAATTTACAGGGATAGTTGCTCCTTCTGAAGGGGCTGAGCATGCCATGTTTCAGATGAATAGCTGCAGGGACTTTTGTGCAAGAGCAGCCTTTAGATTTTGAGGGTATCTAAAAAAAGAAAAGAAAAAAGGACATGCTTATCCCCCTATGTTCCTTGTGGAATATTCCTCTGAAAATTACAGACAGCATAGACATGGTCCTAAGTGAGAAACCAGAAGGATGGGTGCAGGGATGAGGGAGTTATGATGCTTGAAAACCAGTTTAGGGCTTTTTTTCATAGTGAAGCCTGGTGGCGTTGGAAGAATGGCCACTGAATGGTCCCATCCTTGCCCTCCCCCAAAGCACAGTGATTAGAGAGCCCCTGGTAAACCGTGGCCTAGGATTAGAAGGTGGACCTGTCAGTCACTCAACCCCTCCCCCCTTCACCAGTGTTTACAGACATGAATGCTGAAGACCCTAGTTTGGGAGATATGCTATCTGCCTTTCTAAACCCCAGACTGAGAATACAGGCAGGGTCCAGATTCGATCATGGTCATTCTCAGTGTTCTCCAACCTTGGGTTCCCAGATGTTTTTGGCCTACAACTCCCACATGCCCCAGCCAGCACAGCACTTTATGCAAAATTCAGAAAGAAAAGTGGAACAAGAGAGGATTCCTAATGCATTGATTCCATTTCAGAAACAGGACCAGGGTATTTGAAACTTGAAATTCCAGAAAGAAATTTGAATGAGGAGAATTTTGAAAGCATCCCTAAAATAAAAAGAGCATTCAGAACTAAAAAAATATTAAAGTGTGTCAGATCACAGTAATTAAGACAGAAAGACTAATATTGTTGCAGAACCTATCATTTTAAATCAGAGTAAATGTGGATCATCTTTGTATAAAGGGTTTCTCACTTATACGTCTCTTATGGACTGGTATAGAGTAAGTTATTTTGAACATGATGGCCATGTCCCAGTTTCTATGGGATCACTCAGAGGTGGTGATGTGGGGTGGGGAGAAGAGAATCCCTTTTTCTCCTACAAAATGTTGGGTGGGGATTGGGTAGATACATGACTGGTGGGCTATGTTCAGCTTGTTGACTTCGCAAGTTGTGCAAGATCTGCTTTATGGGAACTAATTTGGCTACAAGAGCATAGAAACCAAAACTTTCCACAGTGAACAGGTGGTCAAGTAGTTGGAAACAATTAATGATTGGACTAAGGTTGGCTATATCTTCAAACTTTTCACAAAAGTCAGGAAGGGGTCACATGTTATGCATAAAGAAAGCCCCAGGTTCAATTCTCAGTGACTGGGTTCAAACGACATGACAACCCATCATGGGCTGCTACCCATGATGGGTTGTCATGTCATGTGAACCCACACCAATTCCAGCAGGGAGGCTTGTTTCAGGGCAACAAGCCACCCTGACAACCCGTTGGGGTTGTTGTACCCACGATGAGTTGTCATGTCGTCCGAACCTGGCTACCAAGCCATTTGGCAAGAGTGGCAAAAGCCCCTTGCTGCTCTTGCCAAGTGTGCCTAGGTACCCACCAGTGCCAGCTGCCCCACAAGTGCCCAAGCAGCACTTGGGGGCAGCTGGAACTGGTTTGCTGCCCTCCTGCTGCGATCCTGAGCTGTTTTTGGCTCGACGTGGCTTTTCTCCTGTTTACTGTGCCCCCCCCCCCCGCCCTGGAGATCGCCAAAGCTGGCTTAACAGTCAGCTGTCACAATTCCTGGTTTTTTGTTTTTAATTCTTAATTTTAAAAGAAAAATAAAACACAGACAAACATCACAAACACACAACAACACTAAACTAAAATGGACTTCCAATTTTTCCCACAACAAAGTATAAGTAACATTATATACACTACTCTGTGCTTTACACTGTCACACAATTTCTGTTTTGACAGCCACTGACAGCCCCTTCAAAGTGCCCAAACTGGTCATGATTACTGCATTGACCTCTTTCTTTCTTTCTTTCTTTCTTGCTCGCTCTCCCCCTCCACTTTTGTAGAAGAATGTTTCCTGCAATGAGAGTGAAGATTACAGGGTTGGACCCTCACCAGCAGTATTACATAGCCATGGACATTGTGCCTGTGGATAACAAGAGATACAGGTAAGAACTGCTAAAGAATAAGAACTATTTAAATGATCCATTGAGAATAAGAAAGACTGATAAATGCATTCACCACTGTATTTATTTATTTTTTATTTATTATATTTATACCCCACCTTTTTTCCTGCAAGGAACCCAAGGTGGCTTACATAATCCTCCTCCTCCTCCATTTTATCCTCACAACAACCCTGTGAGGTAGGTTAGGCTGAGACTCAGTGACTGGCCCAAAGTCACCCAGTGAGTTTCATGGCCGAGCGGGGACTAGAACCCGGATCTCCCGAGTCCCAGTCCAACACTCTCATCACTATGCCACACTGGCTCTCTCTGTAAAGAGAAAGGTAGCGCAGTATCAGACCCAAATTCCCAGAGATGTTCCAAATTTATTTATTTATTAAAAAATAATAATAAGGCTGCCTTTTAGGGTAGAACCCTTTCAAGACAGTGTACAAAACAAAAACAATACAAAAATATGTAAAAACAAATAAAAAGCTATAAATATTCAATACAATCTGTAAAAACACTATAACAACAGATAATACCAATAAAAACTGCAGCCCACAGATTATAGAAAGGCCAGTGAAAACAAGTGGGTCTGCACTGTTCAGAGCCTTCCTAGAATTTGTTATTGAGAGAGCAGAGGTGCTTCTAGGCAGAGGGCATTAATAATCAAAAGACGTTTGCAGGCAGCTATTGCATCTTTTCCTCCTGAACAATTGTTTTGTAGAAAGAAAAAAGAAGGAAAATGCCATGGGAAAACACAAGAGGGTTACAAGTTGAAGACAATATCATCTGGACCTTCCATAAAATTGTGTGAATGAAGCAGCAGTGTGAATGAAATAAAAGTCTTATTTGGATTTCGGAAGCACCCCAGGAATCACAGTGCTGCTGAGCCTATCTGCTGTGTAGAATTGGGGAAGGAATGGGGAAACAATTCGGAGGTTGATGTAGTTTGATGACAAGGCTGTTAGCCAACATCCCTGTGGGATGCGGCTGTTAACCCATCCCAGTTTCTGGATTGGTTTGGGCTCTCAAGCCGTGCCCAACCTGCCTGTCTCTTCTGCCAGACACAAAAAGTGCCATAGATGTGAGGTGTCTCAAGAACTTGTCCTGCTCCACTACCGAATGAATAGATTTGCAGTAACTCCAGTGTCCTCACTCTAATGTCTCCCAGACATATATCATTGCCCTTCTCCAATAGATGGATGCCATCATCACTAGAAAACATTCAGTATGGGAGGTACTCACAAATGTACATGGTTGCACCACTTTCAACGCACAGCAGATTTAGTGTCCTCCCTATCAAAGCTGGGCACAACTGGGCCCCCAAATGACAGCAAGAGTTGTCTTTTAGGCAAAAGGCAAGTAAGTGAGCTCAGATTAAAAGGTATCTGAGAAGGAAAAAAGCAAAAAGGAAAATGCATACTTTCCCATTACCCAGGATCAAGACCTCCTGTGTGTACTTTAGAAAAGGGTGAATGAAATGGAGGTTCTTGCTGAATGGGAAACTTAGCTATCAACAAAAGTCACAGAAAGGGTGAAATTAGTTTACACAAACGGTGCTGATCAGGGCAATATAAGAACTTGTAGGACTTTTTTCTGTCTAAACATGCATAGGATTGCACCCTAAAGAACATTTGGCTAACCAACTCAATGTTAGATAAGCACAGCCTTATGAAATACTGTAGCACAGAGAGAATCCAAAAGCCAGGGTAATCAACAGGTTTGCAAAATCTGTCGTATGTTTTCTACCGAGCCAGGTTCCTAAAAATAGGGAGAGGATCATGGACTTCTAGACTTCCTGGTCCTGGCACCTAAGACAAAATAACATTTTCATGATGAAGGAAGGAACCATGTGAACAGAAAAGCGGAATGACTAGCAATGACCTTTAAAACTTTCAGAGGCAGGACAGGTCTCAAGAACAAAATAAAAATTAGTTCCTATTTTGAAATAGAGAATCCAGGGAATCTGAGGCCACCTATTGTGGTTTCAATATCTGGAAATTTTTTGGATGAAATTTCAAACTAATTGATTTGCTACCATCTAGTAGCAAATGGTATGTTTATCAACACACAGTCAACTTGCTAATGAAAAGGTTTCCAGATGCCTCTCCAGCCAACCGATTCAAATGGTTTGGGGGCAGCTTGTTCTGGATAATCAAATGCCAGGTTCCCTCCTAGCTGTGTTTCTGGGGTCCTTAAGAGATCTGTGGGGGTCCTTAAACAATCCTGCTCAGGCTGGCAGGTTCTGTTAGCCTGTCTCAGCCCTCCTCTGTTTCACTTCCTCATATATCACCCATGCCAGAGTGAGAGCTACTGTCTCAAGCTGGGCTAGTGTGTTAGCCTTGGCATGTTGTGATATGGGCAGCTGCTCTCCTGGTTCTTATTCAATTCAATGCACATGACCAATATAGCAGCCAATGTTGTAACACATCAAAATGAAGACTGAACTAAGGATTTTGAGAGATAAAACCATGGGAGCCCACAGCATAATTTGAGAACCACAAGGCATCGGCAGGTGCAGAGTGTGTTAAAGGAGTCATCTGCAAGTAATGAAATATTCCCTAATATACGTAAAGGCTTTCATCTGTGGATTAGTAGGGTTAACCAATTACTCTGCCCCATGTGCAAACTTTTCTAGGGACAGTAATTGGAAAAGAGGATTAATAGATTTGCAAAAGTGAGGAAGTGGTTCCAGGTATCATCTGGTTTCCATTAAAGATGACACACATAGTTTCCTTCCTGTGCATATGATCTAAGAACCTGACTGCTATTTGGTAAGTCACCGTAAGTGTAGAAGAAAAGGAGGAAAGAAAGAGAAAGAAGCTACAGGTGTGTGTGTGTGTGTGTGTGTGTGCGTGCGGCACGCACTCATACACTTTTAAAGTAACAAAGTCTCCTTCCTCCCATCCCTTCTCTCACAGATATGTGTATCACAGCTCCAAATGGATGGTAGCAGGCAATGCTGACTCCCCTGTGCCTCCAAGGGTTTATATCCACCCTGACTCATTGGCATCTGGAGACACCTGGATGCGGCAAGTCGTCAGTTTTGATAAACTCAAACTGACCAATAATGAGCTGGATGACCAAGGCCATGTAAGTCAGAAAGAAGTGCATTCCATTTTCAACACTTCAAACCTCCCTGACCAACCATCCTTTGGCCAAGCAGTTCCCAGTTAACTACCTTGTGGCAGGGGCAGACACAAACTCAGTAGCAGGCAGCAATCCCCCAGGTGCCTCACTCCACTCCAAGCATCCCTCACCTAAACCTCAGATAATAATCCTCTGGTTGAACCACAAACCATCATTTAGAACTTTACCATCTTACCTGTTGGAGGGGAACAAGAAGGCAGATTTAGCACAACTCTTACTCCTGGGTTCCTTTCCATCCACTTTCTGAGGCATTAACATGAGAAGCCATGGCTCTTGCCAGACAGGCATATAGAATCCTGGGGATTATAGCTATTCCTGAGTATATTCTTCCAAAATACAGAACAGACAGATGAAAATTACTCAACATTTCATACCCATTTTCAGTAGTCTTCCACTCTAGCCCTGTCACTCTCAGCGGTGGATGCTACCTGCCTTCACACAGTGCCCTTGCTCCAAGCTCCAGGGCCACAGCACCTCCGTGGTTACCCAACTGCTTTCTGTTGGACTCTGTTGCATGATAAAGTCTTTCTCATACTGACAGATGCTCCTTCTAGAAACAGGCTCAGTACCTGAAGATGCTGACTCTGATAACAGCATAATGAACTCCACCAATGCTGGCCCAAATGATTTTGCTGCCTGCCAGGATAAATGCTTTAAAAAGTCTTGTTGCACTGTGTGGAAACCAGTTCTTACCTTCATCTATCCCACCCCCCTCCGTCCCATGGTGCCTCCTGAAGCACTTTGTTTCATCCTGCTGCATGGCAGGGCCAGCCTGCACTCCACTAGTATCAAGATTCTGAACTCAGTAGGCTAAAATTCGGGAATTCGGTGCAGCTCCCTAAATCACAGTTCTGAAATTATCTTCTGGATATAGTGCATTTCAAATAATTCTCTTTCTCTGTTCTTTTCAAAGATAATCCTGCACTCAATGCACAAGTATCAGCCACGTGTCCACGTTATCCGCAAAGACTTTAGTAGTGACCTGTCTCCCACAAAGCCAGTCCCCGCAGGTGATGGGGTGAAAACCTTCAACTTCCCAGAGACAGTCTTCACCACAGTCACTGCTTATCAAAATCAGCAGGTAATGAAAAAGAAGACCCAGTAGTTCATTTGGTACTTCACCTCTAGGTTTGATCCTCTCATAAACCATGAGAGACAGCTGACAATATGTGTTCACACACAGTAGTTGGTTATGCTATACCAGTGTTTTCCAACCTTGGGTCCCCAGATGTTTTTGGCCTACAACTCCCAGCATGCCCCAGCCAGCTATGCTGGCTGGGGCATCCTGGGAATTGTAGGCCAAAAACATCTGGGGACCCAAGGTTGGAGAACACTGTCCTAGCGGGTGGAGAGAGCTCCCAGCCTCTATCCAATGAGAGAAGGTTTTTCCATAGCCACATGGGCAGCACTTATGCAAACAGAGGAAGGGCTATACTGTACCTCATACCTGGTCACCTTAATTAGAGCAACTGATGGATCCTACGATTAAAAGAAGGGGAAGACAAGGTGAGAATGGGTCCTGTCTTCCTGCAGGAAATTCCTTCTGCCCCTGCTAGACATGACACCCTTCAAGCGGATTTCATGGGGGCAAGCTTTAAATAGAGGTTCACTATGTGACAGACTGCCTTTTTTATGGTGCCAGAAAGGTAACTAAGTAGCCAAAATGGAGCTATTTTTTTTTAAAAAAGATTCTTACATCTAAACATGGGGCTTTTCTCCACAATTACCTGCCTATGGAAACCATTGCCACAGGATGTTTTATCGTAACTAGTATAACTCTTTTAAAAATATTAGATGAAGTGTGGAGAGTAAAAGAGATTGATCGCTGCATGGATAAAATACCTCCTCATGCAAGATGCTAACAAACTGAGGCTCAATCCAGACAAGATTGAGATGCTGTTAGTGGGTGGTTCCTCTGACCAGATGGAGGGTGTTCAACCAGTTCCGGATGGGGTTGCACTCCCCTTGAAGGAGAAGGTTCGTAGCTTGGGGCTGCTCCTGGAGCCATCTATGTCACTTGAGGCTCAAGTGGCCTCAGTGGCAAGGAGTGCCTTCTACCAGCTATGGCTGGTGGCCCAGCTATGCCCCTATCTGGACAGGGATAGCCTGGTCTCAGTAATGTACGCTCTGGTGATCTATAAGCTGCCCTTGAAGACTGTTCATAAGCTGCAGCTTGTGCAAAATGCAGCAGCCAGACTAATCACAGGGACCAGAAGGTCTGAGCATATTACACCAGTTCTGGCCCGCTTGCACTGGCTGCCAATATGCTTCTGAGCTAAATTCAAGGTTTTAACCTATAAAGCCCTGCACGGCTTAGGACCACAATACTTCACGGAATGCCTCTCCCAACTGCAATCTACCCAGACACTACGCTCAACATCTGGGGCCCTCCTCCGACTGCCACCTCTGAGGGAGGCTCAGTTGGTGGCAGTAAGGAGGAGGGCCTTCTCAGTGGTAGCCTCCAATTTTGTAATATGCTCCCCACTGAGGCCTGCCTGGTTCCAACTTTACTATCTTTTAGATGCCAGGTTAAGACTTCCCTCCATGCTAAGGCATTCAATATTTAACTGCTCAAAATAGCACATGGGGGGGGGGGGTAATGTCACCTGAAGGCTTAGTTTCATTAACTTGTTCAGTATTGCCATTTTAAACCGGGCTTTGAAATTTGGTTTTAAACTTTGTTATTGACATTGTATGTTTTTATTGTTTATATTTTATTTTATGAATTGTGAGCTGCCCAGAGAGCTTCGGCTATGGGGCGGTATAGAAGTTAAATAATTAAATAATTAAAGGATGACAGAAAAATTCTGATAGTTAAGAAAAAATGTGACAGATTAGAGAAGAAAGTAAGAGAGAAGAAGGAAGGAGAGAGCACGATATTAGTAGAGGAGAACCAGTTGTAGACACAATAAGTCAGAGACAGAAAATGCTATAAATAGAAGAGTATCTTTACCTTTTAGTTATAGAATTGCAACTAAATCTGAGTGAAAGTGAATACATTATGAATAAAGTCAATAAAGGGGGAAATGGAAGAAATCAAGTTGTTAAATGTTAAAGGACTGAATTCACCAATTAAGACATTCTTAAAACTGAAATTTTTGTTACACAAGAATTAACAGATTCTGTGAGATCCCTGGTTGTATGAATATTTCCTACTGAAAATTACACCTGATGTTTCCTGTCCAATTATTTGGGATGCCGTGAAGGCATATTTCCAGGGTCTAATAATTGGTAATTATATATATATATATATATGTGTGTGTGTGTGTGTGTGTGTGTGTGTATAAAATTAAGAATAAAGAGGTTTGAGTTAATGAATGAGGTAAAGGAGCTAGAAAGAGTAAATAAAGTAATTTTAGATAATGAGGTATTAAGCAAACTACAGCCAAAAAGGAAACTATATGATTTCATTAACACAAAGAAGGCAGAAAAATCTGTTTTATATACTAAGGGTGCAATCCTATGTCCCTCCAGCCTTGTCTGGAGGAACATAGGATAGGGGCTGGAAGGTGTTGCGACCTCAGAAACCCTTTCTGACACCGCAGCGCTGCAGAGCACCCATCCCCACACCCCGTAGCTGGCGCTGTTCTTTCCACATCGGCAGGGAACCGAAGATGGAAGGTCACGTTCAGTCCCCCCCCCCCCGCCATGTGTGTGTGTGTTCCTGGGGGCGGGGCGGGGAGGAGCGAGGCTCTGCCGGATTCCGAGGAATCCAGGCAGTGTTTCAGCCTCTCCTCCTCACAAGGAGAGGGAAAACATCTAGATGGACAAAATTGGCCATCTAAGTGTTTTTGGGGGTGAGGGGAGTGCGGCGGATATCCTATCTGCTGTGCTCCTCCCGCCCTCAATAGGATGCCCGTAACCCTCCAAGTTCAGAGGGTTATGGGCAGCCTCATAGGATCACACTGTAAACAGAAATATTTTGAAAAATCAAATGAATGATGAAGTATTAGCAGATTTACTGAAACGTGAGCAGAAGAATTAGATCAATATAGTTAGAGAAAGAACAACCACCACACCGGTTTCAATATTTGCAACTCCATATATATTAAGGAAAAAGCATAAAGGACTTACAAAAGAAACTTTAAGTTGTTTTGAAGAATTAATCATGAAGGAATCCAATAAAAAGGATTGCCATCTAGAATTTATAAAGTAATATTGACTATAGATGATTTAAAGGGTAACAAATTAATGAGTACCTGGGGGAAATGACTGAAACTGAGATATCACAACAAAAATGACTGCATCTTTACTAGTCATTTCTTTTTCTTTTTAACTAAAGGACTAGTTTTAACACAATGCTCAAACATTAGAGAGGGCAATCTTGCTCCTGCATGGCTATTCAAGATGTATAAGGAAAAACAGATCAATATTGATGCTGTCAAGGAGGAAATTCGATTTTTAAAAATACCATTTATCATACCCTCTAATTGCCCCAAATTTGCAGAATTTGCCGGGACAGTCCCACAGACACTTGAGCATGTAGAGCCCCGATTTGTTCTGCAGAACCCCTGCCTGCATAACAAATCCCTCTGCCTCCTCCCGCAAGCTATTTAGCTTAGCTGCGATTTTGTCCATGGCCCCTTTAAGCAGGAAGGGAACAGACTGTGTGTGTGTGTGTGGTGCGCTTTGCTCTGCTCCCTCTGCCTGCTGCCTCTGACCAGGCCCCCTGGTAAGTAAGACCCATTGAAGACATTTCAGGGATGGGGACTCGGACTCGAGGACTCGACTCGTGAGTCGGACTGAGTCCCCCCTCTGATTCGACTCGGACTTGAGTCCCAATATTTTTAATGGGACTTGAGACTCGACTCGGGACTCGAGACCAAGGACTCTTCAACATCCCTGGGCTGTGCCAGAAGGAGTGGAGAGGAGCGTGATTGCCAGCGAAGAGCGCATGGAAGCGAGGTGTGCCGCTGCTCGGCCACTATGGACGGCTACCAGGAGTGCAGCCCCAACAGTGTGTCAAGATTTATTTTGATTGATGTGTTGCGTACTTGGCAGAGGCAGAAGAAGGACCTGAGATTACTCTTTGCGGCTGCTCTGAGTGTGTTTCTGGTTCCAGCAAGTTCATCACCAGTGGAGCGGGTGTTCAGTGAGGGTGGAATTGTGATGAGACCTCACCGTTCCAGAATGGGGGCCAAACATTTAGAAAAAATCATGTTCCTCAAATGCAACATGGATAAGTTTTAGGAAGTACAGCAAGTTTATTTTTTTAAATCATTTTTCTAAAATGCAACCTTTCAGACATTTTGGGTTTGGCTGCCTCTGCCTGCCTGTCTTGAAATAAAAAGGCATACTTGTGCCTAGAATTTATTTAAACCACACATCTGAAGTAGCCTTATTTTGTTGGGAAAACCCCCCATTGATTTTAATAGGGATTCGTGGAGTCAGCTTTGGGAGTGTCTTGTGACTCGTGACTCGTGAGTCACCATTTTGGACCAAGGACTCGGACTCGGACTCGAGACTCGGGTTCAAAGACTCGTGACTCGACTCGTGACTCGAGACCAAGGACTCTTCAACATCCCTGATTTGTACTTATTTCTGAGTAACTGTGCGTAGGATTGCACTGTTTGTTTTAACTTAATTCAAGTTAGTTCAATTCTGTAAGATTATTCCAGTTTAAGTGTTTCTTTAAATCTAAATGGTGTGAATAGAGCACAAAAAGTGCTTTAAACTGGGGCCTTTCCACAATAACAGCAACAACAACAAAGCTGTTCAGCCCCACAAAGTTACTCCTTGTGCTTAAAAACCAAGGCTCAGTAGAGGTGTTGGAGCAGAACAGTGAAGGGGCTCAAAACCCCAGTGTGTCTTTTTGTATTTCCCCCCACCCAAAAGCTCCCCCTCCTCCGCATCTCCTTCTTTTCTTCTTCTTCTCCAACTGCCCTGAAAATGCGGGCCAATCCTGACCATTTTAAAACAAAAAGAAAGAGATTGCCCTGCACGCACTGACCCCCACCCCCCGAAAAACACCAGATATCAACAATTACGGGTTTAAGTAAGGTAAAAAAATATTACAAAAGCCACTAATAAAATAGTATAAAATAATATATAATATAATAATGTAATAATTATAATATATAAGATTTTGTGTGTTTCCTCTAATAACTTTTGTACCTGACCATGCCCTTTGGTTGCCTGGCCATACCCTCGGCCACGCCCTCATGTTGCTTGGCCACGCCCTCTTGATCACACCGTCTTGTTGCTTAACTAGACCTCTTACAAATTCACACGTGTGTCCCCATTTTCATCTGTGAAATGTTGGAGGGCATGGTATATAGTGAAGTTGTCCTAAGGTGATACAGTCTTGGGGGGAAATGGTAAGCACACTTACATTTATGTTAGGATATGAGACACCACGAGGCCCAATTGTTATCTTATTGGGATATGTGAAAGGTGAAGTGTTAAGTAAAAATCAGGAGTTAGTTCTGAATTAATTTGTGGCAGCCAAAATATAAGTAGCCACCAAATGGAGAAATAATGAGATACCCACTATTTACAAATAAGAGATGGTAAGAAGGAAGTGTTTTTTCAGTAATTGGAAACCCGTTTTTACAGTTTATGAGTCAGAAATATAATCTGGATATTGGTAAATATAAGATAAATGAAGGAATAGTGAGATTTGGAGAAGATGTATGGTAAGATAGGATTAAATTTATGAGTTGATCGTAATTATGTAATATTTATAATATTTTTTGAAGCATTGATACATTGCTTGCTATGTAGAAATACTGGTTGCTTTACCATTTGTATATATTGGGATATGTACCAATTTTGTAAAATGTTGCTGGACTTACAAAATTTACCAATATATTCTTGTATTTCATAATATGCAATTAAAATAGTATTAAAAATCATGAAGTTCACCCCTGCTCAAAGGTTTTGCAAAAAGTACCCCCTTTGGGCTCAGTAGTAGGTGTATCTTGGCATCTACCTTTTAGAAAGGCAACCCAGGCAATATAAAGAATGAAAATAAGCTCAGTTTAGCAGTTTGTTTATTCCTGTTCACTGTCTGAGGCTTGGGCATCTTGTGCTATTCCATGGCTGACTAAAATTACTGACACATTGGCAATCATTTGACAGTTTTAAGGGTAAGCGCAGATTTAGTAGGCAAAAGGCTGTGGATCACAAGGGAGAATGAGCTTACTTAGGATACTCCTCCTTGTTGAAGGATTTTATACTGCAGTATTTCTACCTTATTCTACTGTATGTGCTTATGGTCTATTGTCCTGGTTGAGGGAATATCTGGGTAGGAATGGGGAAGAAAATAATTTGGTTTCCATTTTAATACGAAATGACAAAATTTGCACTTCCCAAGCTAATCTGCAGACTGGACCACAATTATTCTTCTATTTCACACTTCTCCAAATTTTGCGATGCTATTCTCTGATTTAAAAAATGCATATAAAATGCATGCATTAGGTAAAATTGTATACAAAAATTCATACATTAAGGAAAATAGCATACAAAGAGTCCTATACTAGAGGGAACTGCTTGCAAAAATACATAAATGTGTATGGATTTTCATGCTTGCCATGTGAGCATGAAAATGTGAGTACATTTTTGTGCAGACTTTCAAAAAAAACATTTGTCATTCAGAAATGGAGTGGGATGAATGTGTGCTTGAAAAAATGTGGACATTATAATAAGCAAAAGAGACAGATGTATCCATCCCTATAATCTGACTACTTGTCTCCCTTCCAACTCCAGTTTCTCCAGTCTAATTTGGTTTTTACCTTGTTTAATATTATCTGTGGACTTGACACTAGTTAAATTTGGACCTGTGAGTCACTGATGGCATTTTCCATAAACCACCTTATAAAATTAGTAAGTTCAGGATAAAAATGCCTATGACTTCATTCATAAATAAATATATTAGCAATTCATTATAACTGTATGAAGGAAGAAAAACATAACAAGCAAAGTTCCATTACAATAAATTAGTAGAATGGTGGTCTTAGCTTTAAGTCAGTGGAGAAAGTGAAAATGACAGTATAAATTAGCTTGAAAGAAAAAGACAGGTGGTATAACCTAACGTGTGTGTGCGTGAGGGAGGGAGGGAGGGAGGGAGACCACTCTGATCTACACTGTGCTGCCACAAATTCCACAGAAGAACAGAAGTTGTTATAAATCAAGAATGGAAGGAGATTTGCAACAGGAGTTTACAGGCTGTTAATATGGAAATCCAAGTCTTTGGAAGAACTCCAGCAGGAGCCAACTACATATTAATGTCAAGACAGTCTAACAATGTTTCAACTGTATATGTATATTTTTATTCTTAAGATCATAAATATGCATTGATTTTGCTGGAACCTTGCAAAAAAGAAACCCTTTCTACAACCATTTGACTTTAAAATAATGCTATTTGAAAATAGTTTCACTTAGGAACTTGGGAAAGCAAGAAGAAATCTTCAAGTATTGAGAGCAGGTGTGCCCCATAATGGGTTCTTTTTCCAAACTCTTCACCAAATCCGTCTCCTATGAAGTCAACCAACTACAACATGAGACGTGCTATGTAACTATGGATGTAGTTTAACACCTATGGAAGCAGAGAGTCTTATTACCTGACTTGGTCCCCTGACAAGGGTGGAACCCTTTGCCATGGACTACAGATACATTGCCACACGCAATACATGTTGGTTCCAGTTTTAACCTATCAGTCAATGTTAGGAAACCAGCAAAGTATTGCACAGGACAGAGTAAAGTTGGAACTGCAATCTATGGACCTTTGGTCACAGAATATGCAATTGCATTGAATGTACTCTTGCCCACAGAGGAATTTGCCATTCTCCCAGAAACAGCTGCTGTGCTAAAGGACTGATTGTACTGCACTATTTTCTCTATGCTTGATCACTAAAGAGCTCAGTGTACTTGGACATAAAAGCAAAAATGTGAGACAGAAATCAGACCTGTTGCTTATTACAAATGGATTACAGTCTTGCATACCTCTGACCTGCAGATAAATTGTCTTTGTCCTGCTGCAGCTGAATGTGGTAGCCCCATGTTTTTTTTTTCTTGTAAAACAAGAGTGATGACATATATTCTTAGAAGTGATCACAGCATGCTCTTCACCTGCACTGTGTTCCCACCTTCTAAATGTGTGTTACATATATACATATATGCAAGTCAAATGCTACATTAGCTCTCAGTCTTGTCCCTTGACTTGAACTTCAGGCAGGATCTCCATTTAAAAAAAAAAAATTAAAGTAGCATATGTAGCATATATGTTCATCCATTATCCTGGGATGATGATGATGATGATGATGATGATGATGATGATGATGATGATGATGGAAACTGTCATGCCAGACCTATTATATTATGCTTGAGTAATATAATACCGGTACATTTTGGTAAAATTGTTTTGAGCGTACATTCACTATATACTAAGACAGGGCAGATCACTTTCACCACACTTAGAAGGTATGTCTTCTTCACCTTGAGTGTGGTGGAAGTGATTTGAACACATTTTGCTTCCGAATGCTGTGAATGCGTGTTCATACCACTTCCACTACACCTTAGAATGTCTGCCAGGTGTGTGTGTGTGTAGACCTTCAAGGAATACATGAGTGGTTGTGGAGAGGGATATCAGAGGAATCTGCAACGGATTCAAATGAGTTAAGATTTCCATTCAATCCAACCTGCGGATTCTGCAGCAGACCAGCTTTTTCCTAGTCGCCTCATGCACATTTGCACAAATGTGCACTTGTACAAGTGTGGATTTGTGCAAGTGCAAACAGGAATGAAATTCTCATTTAAAAAAATCTGATTTCATCAATGAGTGGATGATGGAACAAAAGACACCTGAGAATCCATGGAACACAGACAGAATTAATTCCACCAAATCCGAACATCCCTAGTTGTGGGGCCATGTGGTATTTGGTGTACTGGGAAGAGGCATACTGATGAATTATCTTCATTGGGGAAGGGAGGCACCTTTCCTGTACTGTGTGAATTGTGCTCCGGCTCAGGTGTGTATTTTAATAGATTCATAGAGTTGGAAGGGGCCTACAAGGCCATCGAGTCCAACCCCCTGCTCAATGCAGGAAACTAGAGGAGGGGTCTCCCATCCAAGTAATAACCAGGCCTGACCCTGCTTAGCTTTCCACACTCAGACAAGCTGAGCCAGCTGAGCCACAGGCCTGATGAAAATAAATTTACTGTAGAGTGTGCCTGGAGTGTACTATGTCAACTAGTAAAACGATGGCAAATCCAGAAACCAAGTGGTAAATTTGGAGATGAAGTGCATTTTCATATCCCACCTGAGATGTTGTTTATTATTCATATAGTGGCTATATTATATTATAGCCGCATCACCATACTGGGCACTTTACAGAACCCTACTGCAGGAGCTGTCACTGTAAAGGTCAACAACAGGGATGATGACAAAGGGTGTGGAGGGAACGGAAGGAAAGGTATCACGGACGGTACATATTCATAGTCTTCATTTTAGTTGTAGATGAGGTTGACAGGATTAAGCGAATGGTCTTGAAGATAGGCGAGCTTTGAAAAGGGCTTTTAAAGAAGGGAGAGTGTAGTAGCACCACCATCCAAATTTCACAGACATAGATGGTGTTCAGAGCAGTGTATGCTTGCATGAATTCTAGAATCACAGCAAGTCTTTTGAGTAGCTATATTGGCTCCAGTGGCTTGTCTCTATGTGTGGTGGTGGTGGTGGTGGTGACAGCTCTCCCCACTTATGTTCTCAGTGCCATCTTTCCCCTTTTGGATGCAGCAAAGTGAGGGCGGGAGGTGTTCCCTCACATAGCCATATTTGACTGATCACATGGCATCATCAGGAAGCCTCCCTGCCCTCACTCTGGCATTGCACAGCCAAAGGAAAAAACTTGGCACTAAACAACAGCTGGGAATACAGTCACTGCTTCTGCCAGATGCAGCGATGCATGAGGAGCACCACCACTGGTAAGTTCTTCAAACACATTCCCTCTGTTCACACGTCCCCCATTGCTAAAAGTGGACTGGATGGAACAACTATCATCAAGTGGATCCACAGTTGGCTACAGAATTGGACTCAAAGAGTGCTTATCAATGGTTCCTTCTCAAACTGGGGAGAGGCAACAAGCGGGGTACCACAGGGCTCGGTCCTGGGCCCAGTGCTCTTCAACATTTTTATTAATGAGTTGGATCAGGAGGTGCAGGGAATGCTTATCAAATTTGCAGATGACACAAAGTTGGGTGGAACAGCTAATACTCTAGAAGACAGAAACAAAATTCAAAGTGATCTTGATAGGCTGGAGTGCTGGGCTGAAAACAACAGAATGAAATTTAATAGGGGTAAATGCCAAGTGCTGCACCTAGGGAGAGGAAACCAAATGCACAATTATAGTGAGGGATACTTGGCTCAACAATACTACAAGTGAGAAGGATCTTGGTATTGTTGTAGATCACAAGCTGAATATGAGCCAGTAATGTGATCTGGCAGCAAAGAAGGCAAATGCTATTTTGGGCTGCATTAATAGAAGTATAGCTTCGAAATCGTGGGAAGTACTAGGTGCCCTCTACTCAGCACTGGTTAGACCTCATCTTGAGTACTGTGTCCAGTTCTGGGCACCACACTTTAAGAAGGAGGTAGACAAACTGGAGAGGGTTCAGAGGAGGGCAACAAAGATGACCAGGGGACTGGAAACAAAGCCCTATGAGGAGAGACTGAACGAACTGGGCATGTTTAGCCTTCAGAAGAGGAGACTGAGGGGAGATATGATAGCACTTTTCAAGTACTTGAAAGGTTGTCACTCAGAGGAGGGCCAAGATCTCTTCTCCATCATCCCAGTTTCAGAACACCGAATATTGGGCTCAAGTTACATACAGGAAGCCAGATTCCACCTGGACAACAGGAAAAATTTCCTGACTGTTAGAGCAATAAGACAATGGAACCAACTACCTAGGGAGGCAGTGAGCTCTCCAACACTGGAGGCATTCAAGGTGCAGCTGGACAGCCATCTGTCAGGGATGCTTTGACTTGAGTTCCTGCATTGAGCAGGGGGTTGGACTCGATGGCCTTAGAGGCCCCTTCCAACTCTACTATTCTATGATTCTATAAACATGCTTGACATATGCAGCAATGACTGGAGGTGGAAAGTGTGACCCGTTTTGTGGGAAACTGTTCCACGCAGGATTTTAATGGAAGGTCAATCCCATTCAAATATCCTAGACCTAGATTGAGTACTGATCCTGATCCTCAAGGGGAGTGATTGCTTGTTGGATAAAACATGGCTCATTGCTGTCATTGTTGTTGTTGTTATTAATTATATATAATTATTTATACTACATCTAAAACATTCTAGATGCCCTGAAATTAGCACTGGTATTAGCACAATTTACAGTGACTTAAAACTGTTAGGAAAGAACCACACCGGCTACGGCTGGGCTTTTGGTGGCGGGGAGGGGAGAAGGCGGGCTCTGCCAGCAGACAAAGTATCCTGGCGGTGCCTCAGCCTCCTCTCCTTTATTTTATTTTTTATTATGGAATAAAATATTCACAGAAGAATCTAAATTAATTTACATTCTCTTACAGATCACCAGATTAAAAATTGACCGGAATCCATTTGCAAAAGGATTCAGAGATTCCGGAAGAAATAGGTAAGGAAGTTCCCTTAATTTTCCCTTCGTTGCTTCACCTTTCTTTAGTGCTTCATCGCACTAACCTTGTCCAGGATGGGTGCTGGAACAGATTCCCATGGCGCATGCATGGAGTTCAAATATCCTCATCCCACACCTGGGGCAGCCTATGGATCCACTGCTTTATTCACTTATTTATTTATTTTGAAGATTTATACCTGCCTTTTGCTATCAGATGATCCTCAAGGCAGCTTGAGCAATAGGTAATAATACAAAAAACCCCAAACTCGCACACAAACCCCTCGGCCCTCACCCCATGCTTCCCTTCAGTTCTGCTGGTGTGCATTTCCTAACAGACGGCTGCTGTGGTCTGTTGTATTAGTACTAGTCATCTGCCCTCCCACCCCCACCCCCCAAATAGTCCCTCCGTTCCCTCCCCAAGATGTGACTGCTGTTTGTTTGTTTGTTTATTTATTATTTACTGCTTTTTTATGCCACCTCTCAAGACAATTATTGTCTCCCAAAGCGGCTCACATCACTTAAAAAAAAAAAAAAAAGAGGAGGGAGGGAGAGGAAGAAACAGGTCTTGCCAACAAGCTTACAAATGAAAAAGACAAGAGACACACGGGAAGCGGAGCAGAGGGGGAAAGGAAGAGGGAGATCAGTTTGTTTAAGGCCAGAACAACGTGGTGAACTGTGAGCGGGCATTTAAACACACTTCAGGCCAGGCTGATCTTCCCTTGCTGGTGTTACGGCTTGAATAGCAACTGGTGGGTCTTGTTCCTTTGGCCAATGGATGGGGTGAGAGCGATCTTTCCCCTTCCTTCTGCAGTTCCAGCAGGGTAACTGTCACTTGGGTGAATTTGCCAGGAAAGTCCCCAAACAATTAAGCCATCACTGCTTCATACTTTGTTATGCGGATTCCTAATTTGTTATTCAGAGCCATGAATTCCCTTGCCTCCCCCCCCAAGCTATTTAGCTTAGCTGCGATTTTGCCCATGGACCCTTTAAGCAGGAAGGGAACAGACCGATGTGTGTGTGTGTGTGTGTGTGCTCCACCTGCTGCCTCTGACCAGCCCCCCCCCAAGTAAGTAAGACCCATTGACGACATTTGTAGACCACTTACTCCTGAGTAACTGTGCGTAGGATTGCACTTTGTTTTAACTTAATTCAAGTTAGTTAAATTCTGTAAGATTGTTCCAATTTAAGTGTTTCTTTAAATCTAAATGGTGTGAACAGAACACAAAAAGTGCTTTAAACTTTGGCCTTTCCACAATAACAAAGCTGTTCAGCCCCTCAAAGTTACTCCTTGTGCTTAAAAACCAGAGCTCAGCCCAGCCTGCCCGTAGAGGTGTTGGAGCAAAACGCGGCAGGGGCTCAAAACCCCAATGTGTCTTTTTGTATTTTCCCCACCCAAAAGCTCCCCCTCCTCCGCATCTCCTTTTTTCATCTGTGAAATGTTGGAGGGTATAGAAGTGTTCTTTCTGCAAGGGTGGGGAACTAGAGTTGTAGTCAAAGGTGGGGGTGCTGCCCAGTAAGGCCTTGGCGGGTATGAGTGGGGCCATGTAAAGCCTTGTTCTGCCCCGCCAAGGCTTCATAGTACAGTGAGCGCCCTGCTACTGCTCCTTCTCTGGCCCTCTGGCTGATAGCATTTTTTTTAGATTAGAACTTTGTACAAGCAAAGTAGCAGTCACAGATACTCCTGGCCTAGTACATGCTCCCATCCTTGGTATACAGTGTCATGCGGGCAGCAGAATGGCTGCAGTCCCACTGTTTAGAATTCTGTAGGCCTTTCAGTTCCATAGGAAGTGTAAAGGCCAACCCAGCTGTGTATGGTCTAGTCTACAATTAAGAATATGGCTGGGAGATGTTAAATGCCTAATTAGGGTATGTCTGGATGGTTTGGTAGTTGCTGTAGATTTCTGATCCTGTGAAAACTGGATCACAGGTGCTGGAGAAGTTTAAAACTGGAGGATTTTGATACTGGATTTTAGGTATCCTCATGGACCCATTTTAGACCAGATCCTTCAGGCTCCAGGCCCGTGAGAGGCCTCCAGGATATGGTTCACAGTGATGACCATGTCACCATGCAGCCCTCCTTGCTACCTTTATACAATGTGAATAACAGAATGTGGGAGGTGGAGGCAGGGAGTCCACCTCCCTGCCTCCACCACAAAGTCCACCACAAAGTCTCATCTCTCTAGTTCTGGTGTGTGACAATAACTGAACACCAACACCTAAGGGAGTTCAAACTGAACCCAGTCTGGAATCTAGATTAATCTTCCAGGTAACTGGGAAATTCATTTAGTTATTCCTGAAGCTTATTTCTAGAATGGACTGGAGATGTCTGACTCCCCTCTGTTGGAAACTGAAGAAGCATGGGTCTCAGGACCAGTGTGGTGGGTTGAACAGCCTTGTTTTCTCTGAGAAAAACTGGGAAAAGCCAGGGAGGTTATATGTGCAAATGAATTAAACATATTCAGTGGTTTGGAGGTGGCTCTGAGTGGTGAGAATAGTCCATGACCACGTGCTTGGCTGGTGGAGCTCAGGTGCTGCTGCTGAATGAGATGTCCATATGGTCTCGGTCTGGTGCAGTTGGACATTTTCCTGAAAAGGCTGGAAATCATGGAAACTTGCGGCTCATTAACATCAGGGAGGGCAGGAAGTGGCGACATGGCTGTGGCCATGGAGAGCTCAGTGCCGTTTTCTGCTGATGTCGAAAGGAACTGAAATCTTTGGCATAATAATACACACCAAAGAGAGCCACCTGGGGCCTTCAGGCAGGATTGAAAGCTACACAAAAGAATTTCAGCACATTGAGTATGAAGGTTTTTGTCCTGCTAATGAAGTTTCTTCCAAGATTTTATGGTAGGGCTCAGCCAGTGACTAGCTAGCTATAATTCTCAGAAGCATTCCCCAAAGAAATCACACATTGTATGCACTTTCATGGAAGGGTTAAAGTAAAAGGCATCTGCAGAGTCAGAATAAAGCGGTCCTGAATAGATTTTTTTTGGCATTCTCTACACTTTAAACTAGTTTAATGGTCATTCCTTCAACTGGGTAATCCTGGGAACGGTAGTTTAGGGTGCGGGAGCATGTTAGGAATCCCTAACTAAGGATTCCGAGTAGCCTCACCAAACAGCAATTCCCAGGATTCTTTGGGGTGGGGTGGGGAGAGCCATGACAGCTAAACTACATAAAGCTGATGTAAGTTTGTAAATATGCTCATGTATTTGTATCATTGTACTTGCTTGTTCTTCTCTTGCCACAGTTTCAGTGCCATTGCTGGCTGTGCGCAGAATCAGCAGAGGGATTCCTCAGTTCACCCACTAATTTTTGCCAGTATTTTATGTTTCCCACCACCACGGAGGCATGTACACATATACACATACAACATTTGGAAGTACCAATAAGAAACCCCATCATTTAATCATTGTTGACCCGGACTCGGGAGATCCGGGTTCTAGTCCCCCACTTGGCCATGAAACTCACTGGGTGACTTTGGGCCAGTCACTGACTCTCAGCCTAACCTACCTCACAGGGTTGTTGTGAGGATAAAATGGAGAGGAGGATTAGGATTATGTAAGCCGCCTTGGGTTCCTTGCAAGAAAAAAGGCGGGGGTATAAATATAATAAATAAATAAATAAATAAATAAATTTGTTTGTTTGTATTTATATCCTGCCGGGCGCCAGGACCGGTGCAGGGCAGTTTGGCGCCCTAGGCTAAATTATATTTAGCGCCCCCCCTCTCGTGCCGTGGGGGGGCTCCGGAAAGCAGCCCTGCTCTGCAACCTCCCGCCCCCCCCGCCGCCACCGGACCCCCCCCGCACGCTGCCGCTGCCGCCCCCCACCTACCTTCCCACGCCTCCTCCGAAAAGGGACCCCCGCGCTCTGTTTTTGGCCGGGGGAAACCAGTAGCAACCGGGCTGTCTTTAAGCCCTATCGTTGCCTGGTTCTTCCCACCAAAACAAGAGGCGGGCGGGGCTCCTGACCCAGCACGGAAGAATGTACAGTTTGGGGTGGGGGAAGGCGGACGCGGATGATAGGACAAAGTGAGGCGAGGTGGGAGGGGGACGGCGGCGCGGGGGGGGGATGGACAGCGCAGTAAGGCGAGCGAGGCAAGGTAGGATGGGAGGCGGCGCGGGGAGGGCAGGGCGGATCGGGGGTGGAGGCTGGCGTGGGGGAGGCTGAGGCGGTGGGGGGGGGGGGGGGAAAGGCGGCGCAGAGGCGAGGGAGGCCGAGGTGGGGGGGAGCGGTGGCGTGGGGGAGGGCGGTCGCAGAGGCGAGGCGAGGCGACGGTGGGGGTGGGAAGGGTGGCGCAGAGGGCGAGGCCAAGGTGGGGGGAGGCGCCCAGGGCTCGCCTCACCACTACTTCGGGCGCACTGACCTGGCTTTCTCGGAGAGGCGGGCGGGCGGGCGGGCGGGCAGGGCAGGAGCGCGCCGGCAGCGAAGAGGAGCGCAGCGTTCTGCGCCCTCTTCCGCTACGCGCCCTAGGCAACAGCCTAGTTGGCCTAGCGGTAGCGCCGGCCCTGCCGGGCGCCAGGGTAGGGATGTATGGATATTGTTAAGCCTGTTCCATCTGTGTTTCGCAGATTGTCAGGCACCTTTCATTCCATCGTCTTCTGCTCATTGATGGAATCTGATTTTTTGTACAAGAGAGAATTCTGTTTGCTTGCCAATGCATACTTCTGCAAGTGTGCATCTGTGCAGTTCCCTCCAAAAGTTGAAAAACGGCCTGCAAGTCTGTGGAATCTGCATGACTCAGAAAAAGCAGCGCCACTGTGGAATCCACAGAGATCTGTGGATTTCTGCGACTCCGACCTCATTTGACTCCGTTGTGGATTTCTCTGACATCCCAAGCCAAGGGCAGCAAAAAAAATACAGGCCTGTGGCTTATGCTGGCTCAGCTTGTCTGATTGTGGAAAGATAAGCAGGGTCAGGCCTGGTTATTACTTGGATGGGAGACCCCTCCTCTAGTTTCCTGCACTGAGCAGGGGGTTGGACTCGATAGCCTTGTAGGCTCCTTCCAACTCTATTATGAAATCTATGAAAAGGAGAGAAGTCTACTGCTTCTGACTTAAACTTCCCTATAAAAATGCTTTTCACCTAAACCAGGGGTGCAGAACCTCAGGCCTGAGGGCCAAATCTGGCCCACCAGGGGTCCTAATCAGGCCCTCTGGGTGCCCCAGGAGACCACACCCCCTTCCTCAAGCCCCACCCTTTCCCCCAACTGCTGATTGTTTGGCAGTTTCCTGGTTTTTGCATGGTTTTTTCCCCATTCTAAAAGATTGAAATGCTTCTCCTATGGCCTAGTTACCAGCAATAAGATCTTTAAGCTAAAATATGCTGGTATTTTTCATTTTTGGCCCTGTCCCTTTTGCCTTGATGGAATCTTATTTTTTGTAGAAGAGAGAATTCCGTTTGCTTGCCAATACATACTTTTGCAAGTGTGCATCTGTGCAGTTCCCTCCAAAAGTTGAAAAAACGGCCTGCAAGTCTGTGGAATCTGCATGACTCGGGAAAAAGCAGCGCCACTGTGGAATCCACAGAGACTGGAATGTGGCCCCCGAGTGTGGCTCCAAAATACAGTTTGTCCCTTGGGCTGAAAGAGGTTCTGCATCCCTGACTCAAACAAATAGCTGTGGTTGCTGGGCTATACATGTCAGGGGAGAGACAAACCAGAGTTCCAGGTTTGGACACCTTGCAAAACAACCCAGGATGAGCCAAGCAGAAGTGACACTGAGCTGTGTGAATTAGAAAACTGGCTCATTCAGAGTAACCCAGGATTTTTTTCTTTAAAAAAACCCTAGGTTGCTGTGATGTGTGAATCAGGCCAGTGATTCTTCAGGGCAAAGAACAATGGTTGCTCCTTACTAAGCTCTCCTGTTACAGACTTTTGTTCATTTAAAATTTCCTGAGCAGTGAAAAATGAGCAGCACAGGATGCAAGAGGAATGCATTTTGGTGTCTTCTTTCACTAAGCCTTTCCCTTCAGAAAATTTGTTTTTCGGCTTTGTGCTTGATGATTGAGGCTTTTCCAGTTAGATTTATACACCGTATATATATATTTAAAAAAAGCTACTGTAGCATTCACAGGGTGTAAAATTGCCATTAAAAGCATAGATTGTTGCCCATTATAAACCTACGGTTTTTATTTGCTCATAAAATAAAACCCCAACCCCCGTCCCCGTCCCCCTCCCCACACACATACTTTTTCAGTAGAACTCTGCTCAACCCTATAAAAACCTGGCTGAATTAATCAGTTCCCTGGGAACACCATCAGAAATGGATGACACCACAAAACAAAATTAGAAAGTTAGTGAGATATAGTACGTAGGGTGGTGTTGGTGTTGGGATACAGAGAGAGAGAGAGAGACCGGGAGTCAAATTTCTCCTCCAGCAAACCAAATCCAGCAGAGCTGTAGCATTGTCTCTGATGGAGTCTGGTCAAATGAGTGGTTAAAAATAATGAGGCCATAGGTGCCCTCCATGAACTAGAGAGGCATCATTTTATGAGTAATCAACATAAACCAGAGTATGGGAAACCATTTTAAATGCAGCCCTACTAGGTGCCTTGAAGGTTTGTTGCTCTTTATTTTATCATTTATTTGTCTGCCTCTTGTCATACAGTATGTGCACAACTACATGAGAAGAATAGTCTGGGTCGTCGTCGTCCCCCGTGCTTTTTACACAACTCATTTGCTGGGGCATTTTCATTAAATGTGTGTGGAGAGATGAATCCAAAGATCAGAAGAACTAAAGCAAATTATTTTCTGTTTTTAACGAAGCAGTCCTATGGCCCTAGATGTTGTCTGAGGGGGCCATAGGATATTGGTGATTTTCAACTCCAAGGCTGTAGACAGAGCTAGGACCTCAGGGAGAGAAATCCCCACTCGCATTCCTCATTCTCACACTTCCCCCCTACCCCACCCACAGAAAGCCCTGTGGCAGTTCCCTCTCCTGATGTCAGTGTCACAACTTTGGAAGGAGAGGAAATGGCCATTTAGGGGGTAGGGGAAGAGACAGGACCTGGATCCATTGGATCTGCAAGCTTCTCGGCCTTCATGCCCACCTGCGTGCATCACCTAGCTCAGTGTTCTCCAACCTTGGGTCCCCAGATGTTTTTGGCCTACAACTCCCAGCATGCCCCAGCCAGCTACCAAGGTTGGAGAACACTGAGCTAGACAGATTCAGAGGCCTATCTAGCAGAAAGGAAAGGAATGGAGGGTGGAGTGACTAAAAAGCCTCCGTTGTTCCTCCCGCCCCGCTTAGGATAGACATTTGTGTGCCAGTCTGGTAGGATTGCACTCTAAATGTTTTAACTGTGGATGTTTTGTATTTTAAATGTTTATGCTGTAAACCACCCCGACATGTCTTTTTAGATATAGTAAAGTGGTCTGTAAATTGGTTAAATAAAGAAACACTTCTTAAAGGTATATCACTGATCAAACTGTCTTTAAAATACAATTTAAAGGTTGCTTCCCCTGAGCTCCCTGCCCAATGGTGGTGATGCTCCAAATTCTACCGCAGCATGGCTCCCATCACCAACCCATGCTCCAACTCACTGCCCCACCCTCAGCCCTTCTCATCCAAAGTCTGCCTACCTATTCCCTCAAGTCTATCTGCCATTCCTCTTGGGAAGTATGCTTTGTAAATAAAAGGCGAATATATGTCTCTAACTGTACTGTTCTGTATAAGTGCTAAAAATGTTTGGGAAAAACATCTATTAAAAATTATAGCAGTAAGTAAAGCAAACCTTCCCCAGATTATAAAGCAGAGAGTTTGCATTCTCTAACCCAAAGTGAGGCCTCAAAGTAAAGCTTTAAAAGCATTTGGTAATTGGTTCTAGCACAAGCAGAAAATCATCCCAGACCTCTTTATAAAACTTTAAGCAAAAGAACTAGCTTTTCTACACCTTGGAGAATTCAAGCAATATACAAATAACAATACCTAAGAGAGCTGTTGAGTTTAGTTATCATGAGCTGATCTGATTTCCTAAGCAACAATCTGTAGCCATAGACTTTTAAAGCTTAAGCGAAATATTGGACATTGTAGATAATTCAAATGGCATTGAATGTGCTGAGCTGAAATGGACGGGTGGGTGGAAAGGCTGTGAAACTGTGTACAAGGTGTGAGTTGTAGGCCAAAAACATCTGGGGACCCAAGGTTGGAGAACACTGGACTATGGCTTCTTCAGTGGGGTGGGGGAGACAAAAATTAGAAAGGAAAAGGAGGTGGAACAAAGGGGAAATAGGGGTTCATAGATTCATAGATCATAGAGTTGGAAGGAGCCTACAAGGCTATCGAGTCCAACCCCCTGCTCAATGCAGGAAACTAGAGGAGGGGTCTCCCATCCAAGTAACAACCAGGCTTGACCCTGCTTAGCTTTCCACGCTCAGACAAGCTGAGCCAGCGTAAGCCACAGGCCTGTTGTATGTGAATGGTACAGGCAGGGGGGGAAAGTGAAATGTTAAAAAGGTAGAGGGAGGTGTGGGGCAGGGCTTGATTTATCTGAGCCGGGACTCACAAGGATTTAGCTCCAGAAGCAGTTCTCAGTGCCAGCGCTCAGTCCTGGAACCTGAGTGAGAAGTAACCATTTAGAACACTATAGGTGAGGTGAGTTGCAATATTTATTTATTTATTTATTTGTATACTGCTCTGCTAACAAATTCTCAGGGTTGTTCAAATAAAACAGTTTACATAAAAATAGAGAAGCACAACAAGATGATTAAAATAACCATATTATTAAAACAGAAAACTAACGTGGAAGCGGATCTAGGGGCAGTGGAAAATTTAACAACATATTCCAAATGCCAATGAACTGGCTTCTTGAGAAAACAGTCAGATGGCAGCAAAAAACTTCAAGTGCAAATACTAGGTAGGAGCAGCTCTAGCCATATGGAAAACATTACCAAAACACAGAGATATGTGGAACGTCTTTTCCAGTTTTTGAACAATGGGATCATTTCATACATTACCTATTATTAAAATGTATGGCACTAAAACCCCAAAAGAAAATCTAATGTGAGATAGCAAATATTGGAGACATATGAAAGAGGCCAGCTTTAATTAAATAGAGTTTGTAAAGTTTTCCTCTTTCTTCTTCCAGGCCATCATTAATGAAACCACGAGAAATTAGAGTTTGCAATGGAAATAGACAAAAATAGACCACGAGGATTGGAAGTGGGGAGGGCACAGAAAAAGAAAGTGGAGTTGTTTGGACCAGATTATGCAAAAGAACCTTATTCTTGGTTAGGAACTGCAATACACAATCACTTCCCCAAGCTCTCATAACACCTTATGAAACCTGTTCTTCATTTAGGTGCCTGAATTTAATTGAGGTCTTTATGAAAATCTGAATCTTTGAGGTTAACTTGAAATTACACTTGGTGGTGGGGCCGGAAATGAATGTTCATTGTAGTCAGTCAATCACCTGCCTTTTTACAAAAGCATCTGTAGCTTCAAACAAAGCATTTGGGGGTGGGGTGTTTGAGATGCAGTCATTCTCCAATAGCCTCTCCTTTGGTCTAGTTCTCACTGCGGTGGTAAATTGGTGTTTGGGCTGTACCAGACTACAGATTACAGGCTACAGGTATGGGCTCATATGCTTATGCAAAAACATTCCTTCTAAATATAGAAAACTGTAAATTATAAGTTATGAGGGGGAGTAAAGCCCAGCATTCCAATGGTTTTGTCCCAAATTGCATAGGTAACATATAAAATTCTAATCATGGTGAGCCTGCACTATTTGTGCAGTTCCTTTCAATAATATGTAGAATGAGAACAGCATGTATTTTCTTTGCCTACCGGGGGACAACAGAGTTCACTTCAGGCTATTTGTTAAATAAGTTCTAGAATGCAGAAGAAAGTTGGATGCTGTTAAAGTCAAGTTGTGAGAGTGCAGAGACAGAACCCTTTCAGTGCCAGCATTCCCTCAGCTACAAATTACAATATGGCTGCTGAAAATGGCATGGGGGCGGGGGGGGGGGAGAGAAGCATGGTCAGTGTCCCCAAGTGAGAAGAATTTCATACGCCATCTCGGGACCAAAGCTGTATGGAATCCACTTTGGCAGCCATCACACTGCTTCAGTAATGTATTAATTAGGCTCCATGCTGTGGTAAAATCAATCTGAGGGGGATTTAGATTTATTGCCAATCTTGTCTCCAGAATCTCAGGACAGTTAATAATTTTTCTAAAATACTTTTATAGAAGAGTAAATTATTGAAAAGAAATCCTCACATTGCTGGCCGCAGAATGATTGCCTAAAGAAACTTTTTGCATCAGGGAGTTGTTCAGGTATGAACTTTGGCAGATGATGTCCAGAGGGAAGATATTCCAGTGTTGAGTGTAGCTAGCCACAGACAATCCAGCCAAAATTTAATACTTTGAAGTCGCATTGATTTTGCTGATTCCTGCTCAGCTGAACAGTGTCCAGTGTTTTCCTGTGTGCCTTTCTTGCATGAACATTGCACATCAATAATGTGCTCAGAAGGGCATTTCCTGTACAAGCCCTGGCACGTTGGCCTAAAGTGCTCTCATTGACCAGCTCCATTGACCTTGTGTTGTGCTGCATCAGCTGAAACCTCAGAATGATCATCAAAATTCAATGCAGCACAAGGTAGGAGTGGTGAGAAATGCTCCCAACCACTGCTACAATCAATAATGTGGATCAGTGTTCTCCAACCTTGGGTCCCCAGATGTTTTTTGGCCTACAACTCCCAGCATGCCCCAGCCAGCATAGCTTGGAGAACACTGGTGTGAATAGACCGGCAGACTTGTGTGAAATTGACTAGTGATATTCATTCACTGTCCACACCACGACCTGGTCCACACAACATGGCAACCCACCATGGACAGCCAGCCATGGTGGGTTGTCATATCATCCAAACCTGGTGCGGTTTCTGCAGGGTGGTTTATTTTTCACGAACAAGCCATGCTGAGAACCCATGGCTTGCTTTAGGGTTGTTCTTGCCCATGATGGCTTGTTGTGTCATCCGAACCCGGCAGGGCCACTTTGTCATGGGTTGTTGGGAATGGCCACAGAGCTGCTCGGCAAGAGTGGCAAAAAAGCCCGTGCCGCTTGCTTTTGGCAATCTCGTCAGTGACTGCTCTTCCACGGATGCCAAAATGGCACTTTGGAAGGACCACCACTTCTTTCCCAGCTTTTTATTTTTTATTTTTCAGTGCCTCAAAAATACACAATTGGGGTTGTAATTATTATTTTTTTTGCAAGTGCTCAGTTGTGCACTTACAGCTATCTGATATGAGTATTGACAAGATGAGGTTGCCTATCAGCTAATTTGAGCACAGTTGTGAAGGACCAGGGGAGAAATAATCGTAAGGGAAAAGAGGGACCCGGCAGTGTAAGTCAGAAGCACTGAAAATGGGAGTGGGGAGCCAAAGGAGTAAGTGCACCAAAAGTGGGGGACAATCTGGCGATGTGATCCTCAGTTTTACATGTTGAACTGACATTTCTCAGTGCCCTTCACCTTTTCCCCAACTCTCCAGCTACTCCAGAAAGGGGAGATATTAACTCCCCCCCCCCCCCGCAGCTCCTTTTTGGAGCAGTTACTGCTACGGTTACTGTGGTACCCTGACAGTTTTTTGTTTTTTTTAAATGCAGAAATGTATGCAAATTTAATGGCTGGGAAGCAAATGGAGGGGAAATTTGTGCACCTGCATTAACCTCTCTGTTAATACAGATTTCATGGCTGCATATGTCCCTGTCAAAAAAACCCAACAACCCTGATTAGCGCTGTCAAAACCCCCATTTTAAAAGGAAGCCTTGGTTTTGACAGCTGCCAAAATTCCGTGCTCCCATAAATGGGGTGGCTCACACTATTCCACTTTCCCAAGCACCTAGAGTCTCGGGAAAGGGTGGAAAAGATGGAGGACATGGAGACCAGTCAGGTCCAACCAAAAAAAAACTAGAGGATCTTGCTGAGAAGGGGGTGATCTACATGCCACCCCCTCTCATCAGCAAAGATCCCCTCACAGCTTTGCTTTCACTTGACAGCTTGCCATTTGACAGCTGTCAGGAGAAAGCAAAGCAACAAATTAACCTACTTGTACCCTTGTTTTACCAATGTTCCTGGATGGTGCCTCCTGCACTTTTTTTCTTTGACAGGAGACACTTCCCAGGACATTGATGAGGCAAAGTTTTTCATTTCGGTCACCTGAAAGTGTGCAAGTGTGCACTTGCAAAAGACTTATCCCCCCCCCCCATTTAAATAGGATGAAGATATTTGCACAAATTTCTGGCGCAACCCCCCCCCCCGCAAACCGGTGGCAAACTAGTGACAGCTGCTCCAATGTCCCACTTGGGCACTTTGGAGGGGCTGTCAGTGGCTGTCACTACGGAGATCGCGAAAAGCGATAGCAATCTCCAGAAAAGAAAAGGGGGGAGGGAAGCTATGGCACGCATAAAAGGGCTCGCAGTCAGTGCGGGGAAGTCCGAGCCAGTGACGGTCCCTCTAAAGTGCCGCTTGCGCACTTGGTGGAGTGGCTGTTACTGGCGGTGGCCCAGGTGAGCTCGGCAAGACATTATTCTGAGCAGCTTGGTCACCGATTCCCTGTACCCACGATGGGGTCAGTTGCCGGGTACAACAACCCCTAAAATGAGCCATGGGTTGTCAGGGTGGCTTGTTGCCCACAAACAAACAAACCTGAGGGACGCGGTCCAGGTTTGCACAACACAACAACCCACTGTGGCTAGTTACCCATGATGGGTTGTTGTGTTGTGCAAACCCACTGTTTTTCTGGCTTTCAAATATGTGAATCGGCTCTTTTTGACATTTCTAGCAGTGTAACTCTGATAGATTTTGTTAGCTTTAACAATCCAAGGTTACATTTTTGTATTAACTTCTTGTCCTTGAGCTTTGTGTGGCCTTATTAACGGGAGAGTTTTGTTGTGAAATATTCTGTGCTGCTGTGAGGATGCTATGTGGAAATATCTTCTATTCTTACTTGTAGCAGCTTAGCAGCTAATAAACACTGCACAACAACTTCTCCTCTGCTAAAATAGCTGTTCAAATATAGAGTTTTGCCAGCTCAATATATGTAAAAACATCTTTGTTTCTGGGGTAACTCTGGAAAGTTGAGTGGAGTCATGAAAACTTTTTAGCTGCAAGTGCCTGTCCTTTTAACAGCACAGACTCCCTTCTGAGGCTCTGGGGACCTTAGAGATTCAGAAATCGAACATGAGCAAATTCTCAAATTTAATGAGCCATAAGAAAGCAGGCCAACAATAGGAAATAAGGCAAAAGTGAGAAATGGGGTAAGGTTAACTGGTCTCTCCTGATTATTCTTTTTTGCCACTTCTTTTTCCAACCCTTCTGTAGCTTTATGTTCAGTAATTAAATCTGAGCCCTGAGTTCAATTTCCAGTTCTGCCACAGGCGTTGAGTGTGACCTCTGGGATGTCACCTTCTACTTCTCTTTCTGCATGTGCCATTTAATTTATTTATCTTCCTTCCAGGGTTTGTCAGACCCATTGTGATTCACTTCTGCACAGCTTGGACAGATCAGATTTCTGATCAAAGCAGCAGTGCAGAATTAATCACTAAAAGTGCTCTTCACAAAGGAGGGGATGATTTAGGAGCCAACAGGAAAATATTAAAGGGAAAAATTGGGAAGCAGATATTGGCCTGGTGCAGTGCCAGTTGTGTGCCAGGCAGATTTGCACAATTACCCTCGCCGGCGTGGCTTCTTGTGTTGTGTGAACCCAGCAAGGGTGGCTGTTGTAGGGTTGTGCGGTGGTTTGTTACCCACCCCAACAAGCCACCCTCACTGAGTTTGCATGACACGAGAAGCCGGCGAGGGTAATTAAGCAAATCCAGCCGGCACGTGACCAGCACACACAAGGTAGTTAACAAGCCATGGTGTCTTGTTAACTACCCTGCGATTGTGCAGACCGGCCCACCGTAACATTAGAAACTGTTGTGATAAAATGAACAGTTTTGCACAACATAGGAGCTGGTGGCTGTCAAAGTGACTGTCAGTTGCTGTTGAAGGAGAGAAGAATACAATGTATATAATCTCTTTTGTTACGGTGGGTATCGTTAAAGCTCACCAACATTTTTCTTTCTCTTCTTTCATTTCACAGAACTGGCCTGGAGGCCATTATGGAAACATATGCCTTTTGGAGGCCCCCTGTGCGCACCCTCACCTTTGAAGATTTCACCACCATGCAAAAACAGCAAGGTGAGCCATTTTATAATGGGCACCAGAATGGTGGCAATGAAACAACTGCAGAGTGTTATAATGGGCATATGGTGTCCAGCTGAATTCCTGATACTCCTGTGACTCTTGACAGCCAGGCAAAGATATAAAACAGAAAAGTATAGCTACTAGTGTCAGAAACAGGGGAAGTTTTGAAATGGAAATTTCCTTACAACCATTCAAAAGTTTCCTGAATAGCTAGTTCATATTTGGGCTGCCTCCCATACTGCAAGGGTCGGGCTGCAGCTCAGTAGCAGCACACGTGCTTTTATTCAAGAAGACTTGGTTGAATCCCCAGCTAAGCAGGATTCCAGGTACCAAGCCTAGGAACGACCTCCTCTGCCTGAAAACTTGGAGCCAGTCAGTAGTCAATACTGGGCTATATAGACCATTTGTCTGAATTTCTCCCTTGGGAAAAAAATCTCAAGGAGAAGCAACTGATACCTGATGGAGAAAGAGGATACCTGCGTAAGTGTATGTGGAATAAAAGCTGTTCAGTCAACATAAGAACACAAGAACATAAAAGCCATGCTGGTTCAGCCCAAGGGTCCATCTAGTCCAGCATGCTGTTCACACAGTGGCCAACCAGCTGCATTGGTTGGCCACGGGAAACCCACAAGCAGGACATGAGTTCAACAGCAACCTCCCGCTCATGTTCCCCAAGCATCTGGTGTACATAGGCATACTGCCTCTGATACTGGGGGTAACATATAGCCATCAGGACTAGTAGCCTTTGATAGCCTTCTCCTCCATGAATTTGTCCAATCCCCTTTTAAAGCCATCCAAATTGGTGGCCATCACCACATCTTGTGGAAGTGAATTCCTTTTATCTGTTTTGAATCTCCCACCAATCAGTTTCATGAGGTTATAGAGGGAGAAAAATCTCTCCCTATCCACTTTCTCCACACCATACATAATTTTGTACACCTCTATCATGTCTTCCCTTACTCACCTTTTTTCTAAGCTAAACGACATAATGGTGGTGGTGGTGGTGGTGGTGAGGAGTACAATGTGTTTTCAGCAAAACAATGGATGCTCTTGTAAGTGATCAACTTGCTGTGGTGTCCATCTCTTGTCCCATCTCTGGTTCCCTGATGATTGAGATGATGTTGCTTGTTTGTATGTTTACTGTTTCTGTACTGCCTCCCTGCTGGTTTTGGCTTCTTCTTGTCACTGCCAAGGAACATGGAGCACTGTTAGATGATCCCTGCCTTCAGCAAAGGCCAGATCTGAAATAAACCTTTGCTATTATTTTTCCTGAGGAAAGTGGCAACATTTCCAGTGTGTTTGTCACAATATCCCTCAGGGATTTGCATTCTTGCATATAACTATGCCCTTCTGAGTGATCACCAGGAAATCCTGGCACAGAACTCAGGGTTGTCTGGTTCTTGGGGATGATCAAGAAGGCAGGGAGGAGCAATGCTATATGCTGCCTTCCCTTGCTTGTAAGCATGTCTATGCTATAAACCTATATCAGTTCCATGTTAATTATCATGGCTTTCCCCAAAGAATCCTGGGAATTGTAGTCTGATATAGGTGTTGAAAAATATCTGCAAGGGAATAATAGAATCATAGAAAAGTAGAGTTGGAAGGGGCCTACAAGGCTATCGAGTCCAACCCCCTGCTGAATGCAGGAATCCAGGTCAAAAGCATTCTGAGGGAGCCTCAGCTCTCTTCAAAGGACCAGATTTCCCAGATATTATTACAATAATACCTTGGATAGCAAGCATAATTCGTTCCGGAACCGTGCTTGTAATCCAAAACACTCTTATATCAAAGCGAGTCTCTGGCGGGCGTGAGCGGGGCCGGTTTCGGCCCGCTACGCCCGCTCAAGGTGAACGGTTACATCCTACTTGTATTGCAAGATGTCGCTTGTTTATCAAGTCAAAATTTATATTTAAAAAATGTGCTTGTCTTGCAAAACGCTCTCAGACCAAGTTACTTGCAATCCAAGGTATTAATGTAATTTAAAATATGATATCCTGCCTTTCTGTCCCAAAAAAGCATCGTCCAGGGCAGCTCATTAAACCATTCTCAAAATGAAACAAAAACCAAGATAAAACCACACAAACAAACAAGATAGATAGCAGAAACCAAAATCCAACAGTGGTAGAAATGCCTAGCATATTGAAGGAATTCATTGGGGCAGAGGGAATTATTAGTCTAGTTTCAGTCTGTAGTGTCGGTAAACTCCTAGACACTGGGAGGGTGCAGGAGACTTTGAGGTAGCCCCACTTCAGCTTGGGAAATGACACCAGCCGGGCTAGAATGCCACCTGCTGCTTTCCTCACCAAGAAGGGGGTATGCAAGGGGCACTGATGACACCAGACTGGCCTTCTAGAGCCCGGGTTCAAGTGGAACTCTCTCTCCCTATTTTCCTTCCATCTCCTCCCACCTTATAGGTGCATTCACACATAAGAACAGGCCCAAGTGTGGCTTGATGCTAATTAATCCTCCAGCATTTATAGGGTATAGTTGCACATGTACGGGATTTAGAAAAATAGATCCACTTTCATTTTAATAAACATTTATTTATTCATTCATTTTCTATACCGCCCAATAGCTGAAGCTCTCTGGGCAGTGTACAACAATCAATTAAAAAACAACAACAATAAAATACAGTTAATTATGAAATTTTTAATACCAATTTTAAAAATATTGCTAAAACAAATTAACAAAACACGAGTGCTAAAAACAATTTACCACCATTTAATTATTAAACGCCTCAGTGTAGAGGGCAGTCTTAACCTGGCGCTGAAAAGATAATAGAGTTGGCGCCAGGCAGGCCTCGGGGGGGAGCTTGTTCCACAGTTGGGGGGCTACCACAGAAAAGGCCCTCCCCCTTGTTGCTGCCCTCCGAGCCTCACGTGGAGGTGCCAGTCGGAGGAAGGCCCCAAGTCCAAGGATAGTGACCTGTCTGAACCAGGTAACCAGCCCTAAAGTAGTGGTCAGAGAAACAGTGTTATACTGTATTACCAATGGCAGCTCATATCCTGTAAACTTAAATACATTCCTGGCTGCCACTGTGATCCTCCACCCACAGTGCTCGAATGCCAGGGGTGGGGGCAGAGGGGGCCCTTAACTACTGGTTTAGAAGGATACAGGAGAGGATTTAGCTAAGATTTGCCTAAAACTGGGAGGAGTCAAGGGGCGGGTCATCTGAATTTCATTAAGCTCTTCCCTATCTATTCGGTTCTGTTGTCATTCAAACACTGCTTCCCCAACCCAAAGTTTGTTAAAATGTGTGGAAAGGGAATTCCCACATAATTCCATATTGTTACATGTGTGGCCTGCCTGTTCAGTATTCAGACATATGATCCTGGTTGCCACTGGAAATCACCTCTTGACCAGCCCAAGGCTCCTTCAGGAATTTAACACAAAACCCAAAGGCATGCTGTTTCCATTGCTAATTATCTCACTTTTAAGGAAGATGGAGTCCAATGACAGGCCCTCAGGACTTATTATGTCCTGTTTGATCAAAGTCTTCTTTATGCCTCCCTAGGCAAAATGTAAGAAATAAACAGTGTTTTCTACAGTATACATTATATCAGGATAATGCTGTGGGAGAAAAAGATTAACTCTCCACACTGCACCTCTGCCTTGATCAAATTCAGAATAGGTGTGTTAACGTAAAAATAAAAAAAAAGATGAGAGATCAGAATATGTATCTCCTGCTTTTTGTGTAATAGCCTCTAGCTATTATAAAATTGGGTAAGATAGCTCTGGGCCTACAGGATGCAACTCACAGCATGGAGTATGTTTTAACCCCATTTGTTTGTGAACACGCTTGGACTTGAGGCCACTGTGGCATTCTATGCACTACTGATTTGATGGGCTATTAGGCCGTGCATTCATATCTGCACTGATAACCTTCCGCCCCACTGGTTATCAAATAACATGCTCATAGCAGCTACAGCAACTGCTGACATAGTCAAGTAATATAAGGAAAGGAAAATATTTCATGTATTTTTAGCTTCTTTAAATGCAATTTGGCAGCTGAAAAACCAGGAAACAAGCCAACACCATGTGACTGGGTAGCTCAATGCAGACTACTACCAACTGTTGTTTTGGCTGCTCATTCAGGATGGCATCAACTAAATTTTGTCCCCAGTTCAGAACTCATTTGCCAAAGTCATAAATGTAACTCACTTTACACCTACAGAATTTATAGCCTTCACTTGGGGTGCAGTTCTCCTAGAGGCTCTGAAAAATTGCTAAGTTCAAATAAAATAGGAAGTTTTAAAGATAAAAGATTTTGACCCTCTAGAGCAGTGTTCTCCAACCTTGGGTCCCCAGATGTTTTTGGCCTACAACTCCCAGCATGCCCCAGCCAGCGTAGCTAAAACCTCTGGGGACCCAAGGTTGGAGAACACTGCCATAGTCTAATGAACTGAATTTATTTATTTAATATTCCTAGGCTGCTTTCCGCCCACGGGCCATGTAAGGAGTGTACAATTTAAAATATAACTTAATATAACTGTACTGCTCTGGGTGGCACTATCTGGATTGGTAACTGAAAGTCACAAATTTACTGGAGTATTCTTACTTTTAACTACCCTATTGCACTTGGTCTTCTGCACTCTACTTGGTGAATGTTTCAAGTAAATGCTGCATTGAGTTTTCCTGAGCTACAATTTTTGCCATTTCAGAGGGTGGAAAAATGTTTGTGATAAAAACAATTTCCACTCTTCTGCACATTTTCCTAACTTGTTCATAGCCTTTCTGTCCCTGATCAGCTGCAGCTGGGGGGGGGGGGGGATGTCCTGTCCCCATTGCAGAGGAACAGGGCTGATGTTCCCTTTGGATGCACATTGGAACTATTCTGGTGAGTTATTGAGAATATTTCAGTGTCCTTAAAGGCAGTTAACATCTTTCCAGGTAAGAAAAAAGCATTGAACATAAACTGCAGCTGAGCAACTGAAGAGCTCAGGTTATGTAATGGATAGAGCAGTGTTCTCCAACCTTGGGTCCCCAGATGTTCTCGGTCTACAACTATGCTGGCTGGGGCATGCTGGGAATTGTAGGCCAAAAACATCTGGGGACCCAAGGTTGGAGAACACTGCTCTAGAGGAGACAGGCTGTCTTGCATTTTCCTAGCTAGGCATAATATGAAACTGAGCAGAATCAATAACTAAGAGTAATTTGGATCCTCTCCTTACTAGCCCATATCATTAACTTTTGAAGCAATTTCCCATAGTTCAGAAGGAGTTGCCAGAACAGCAGTAGCACATTCCAAAACAAAATGCTTGCGCTAGAATCAGGTGCAAAATAATGTTTGCTCCCTGGACTCCAGGTCCGATGTTAAAGATGTGACTAATTTCCTTATGTTTCAACTGGACCATCTCTTGCTATCACATGAAATGGAACACAGAACTTTCTGTGTTCTCCAACAGAGAGGTTCAGGGCTGATCTCTGGACTCATGAGAAGCAGAAATACTGACCAGTGCTTCCAAATAGCCTGCAAAGAACGTACAGTTTTCTACTAATACCACTTAAGGAAAATTAGGGTAGAAAGTCAAAATGGATTTTGTTAAACACACACAAGTAGGTCATTGCAGAAACTGGGATTAATACAAAACTTCCTCTCTCACTCCCAATATGTGTGCCTGACATAACTTTCCGTAAAATAATGCTCAGTAATTTTAAATACTTTGTAAGTGGCCACCTTGCTCCCAGGGATCCAGTGACAGGGCTTCTAGACATTCTTCAATATAAACAGAACCCATTTCTTTCTTGTGCTGCAGTCTCTGTTGGCTTTCTTCTTTCTACACCTTCACATTTCTAGAGAGGCTTGGACCATTGGAGAGATTATACTGTGAGACACGGTGAGACAGCCAGGCCAGACAGCAGATTTTGGCACCATTCATGGCAGATCTAACTCATGAAGTTCATATTATCAAGATGTTCCCCTGCATAAGTCCTCTGTTTGAACAACGTGTGTGTGTGTGTGTGTCTGTCCCCTGCTCTTCTACTAAAAGCACTCAGAGTGACATACAACATAATCATAAAACCATGTAATATATTCAGTAAAAAGTAGAAATGAGTCAACCAATTCCTAAAAGCAATAACAAAGAACATAATACAACAACTAAGAAACCAACAGAGGTAAAAGATGCCACACATTAAAACAGCCAGCAATAAAATTATGTGTTGCACATTAAAATCCCATTAAATAAAAGTGTCCTCAATTTCTGGTGAAAGAGATACAAAGAGGAAGACTGACAAATTTTAATTGGAAGACCCTTCCAGAGTTGTCGCACTGCCATAGAGGAGGCCCTGTCTCTTGTACTAACTCATGGAATCTGCTAAGACAGGGTATTAGTGGCTCAAATAAGACTTCAGTATTGATAAGCATAATGCATCTGCCCACACTTTTCATAGTTTCCAAACTATCTTCAGAGGTAGCCCCATGTGCATTGTCAACACCAGGTGTGGAGCTGTGCCAAAGCACTCCTGACAATAGCTGCCACCTGGGCATCCAAGGGCAAGCCCTAGTCCAGGAGGAGTCCCACACTACACACCTGATTCTTCAGAGGGAGTGCTACTCTCCAGGAAATATGCACTTATGCATGTGCACTAGAGTCATTTTGAATACGTTCCCCCACTCAGAAACATTTAAAGATTTGGGGGTGTGCAGTGAAATGTGAAAAGCTGTCTTGTACATTTAAAAGGCACCATAACATCTACCCCAAAGGCAAAATAAGGGCAAAACTCAGTGATTTACCAAGGGCAAGTACCAGGCAATCAGGGCTATCCCTGATATAAAGAGTTACTAGTCCAGCATCAAAGGCAGTATGCCACTGAATAACAGTTGCTAGGGAAAACTGTGAAAGGGTGCTGTTGTGCTCAAGTCCTGCTTATGACCTTCCCATAGGCATCTGGTTGACCACTGTTGGAACTGAAAGCTAGACTAGAAAGGCCTTTGGTCTGATCCAGCATGGCTCTTGTTATGAATAACTGTTGGATTGTATGCATCTGCCAAGGCCTATCTGCCATGGAACTCCAGAGCACTGCAGAGGACTCTGGACATGTTCCAGTGCACACATTCAGTTTGTGCAGGGCACTGGGCAAGCATGTTCGACCTCACAAGTGCCCCATATGATATGCGTGTGACCTAGAATATCCCCAATACCCACCATGGGCTGGCCTGGAAGGGAAAATTGGTGGTAGATCTGTGAGGAAAGCTCACTCATCATTATTATAGGTCTGTTTTTATTCTTCACATTTTTCAAATCAGAAATTTTTACATTTTTTGAAACAAATGAAGAGCTACATTTCATACAATCAGAAAACTTGAGAAAAATCATATGTAGTTGCGCACGTGACAAAAACAATCAAGTAATACAATCCCCTAGCATCGCAATGCACTATGAGAAATATTTTTTTCCTAAACATGGTCAGGACCTTGTTCTTAAGATACCAACATATTTATTGTAGGACTACTCAAATTGATTACAAAATTATTATCATTATTGATCTTCTCATCATGGAATACCTAGTAAGCTTCCACAAAACCCCATGGTTTCCGGAACAAAGGTTGAAAACTGCTCATAGGGATGTGCTTCGAATTTGGATGAAGGCCAAAGCCCAGGCAGAATTGGGTCCCTTCGGACCATTTCTGGTGCCTCCTGAGGCAAAGTGGGCTTCCTTCCAAAGCCACCAGAACTGAAGCTGTGTCAGAACAAGGCTTTCTTACCAATTAATGATTGGAGACTGTATGCCTCCTGCATCTTTTAGTTTTCTTTCTCTAAAACACTGGTGAGTGGGGTGATGGAGGAAATTGACTGACAGGTCCACCTTCTAATCCTAGGGCACATTTTACCAGAGGTTCCAGTTACTGAGTTTTGGGAGAAGGCAAGGATAGGACTGTGAGATGGCCATTCTTTCAGGGCCACCAGGCTTCACTTTGAAAAAAGCCTTAAGCTTCCTTTTAATCATCATAGCTCTGTAGCCCCTGCACCTGCCCTTCTGGAACCTTGCAGGTTTGATGCCTGGGGACACGTCTTTGAGGTGTACCATTTTCATACAAATAGCCCCAAGAACAGGGGTGATGGGAAGCAACTCACTCCCCCACCCCAAATTTGAGGACTCCTCTTCCACATGAACCACTGCACCTATCCTTCTGAAACATTTCAGATTTCTTACTTAGATACACCTCTATGATTTCTCTCATTTTCAGAAGAATGGTCCTCAAGGAACATAGGGGAATATGCACAACATCTTTGCAACATCCTCAAAATGTCAAGACACGTGTGCATGAAAATCTCTGTGCCTATTCATATGAAACTTGGCAAGCTCACTCCCCTTAGAAGGGGCAACTATCTCTTCGAATTTCATCCAATTCTGATAAGAAATAAAAATGTTATTTGTGGTTCCCCTTTAAAAAACCAAAATATATAGGTGCGTAGCACAGAACCCCTGCACCTATTTTTCTGACACTTGGGAGGCATAATCTTCTCCTAAGAGGCTACAATGCCTGCAGATATCCAATTCTGATGAAGAGGAAAAACATTATAGCTATTTTTTTTATTTTCCATGATAGTCGATCGAAGGCAGAAAGCCTCAGATTTCTACATCTCTGTTTGGGTTTGCTACCCAGGTCCAAGTGGCCTCTGAATTGGTCCAAGCAGAATCAGGCTATTTTTCAAAGAGCCATATCAGGGTCTGAGTCAAATCTGGCAGTCGATGCACATGTCTGTGCTGTACCATAGCATAGTGTGTCCTGTGTGGCACTGCCTCCATTGATTCCTGAGGGATTACTCCTCAGTAACATTACTGAGACTGTATGTAGCTTTTTTTCATCAGACTAGGACATCATCTCCTCCTCCCAAGAAGACCTTCATCTCTCTGGCTAAGAGATCAGGCAAAAGTCAGGTACTGATGGCCTCCAATAGAATCCTGCCTGATTCACAAGAAGAAATACCAAGCTGGCTTAAAAGAATAACCGGCCTCTAGGCAGGTTTTTCAAAAATAGAAAATAGAAGCCAAAATTATACTGATGATTCACAACATAAGGGCTCTGGAGAAGCTGAACTCTTCAAGCATAACGTCACCATCACCGAGATTGGCGTGTTATTGGGACAAAACAGGTTTGAGATTAATTGAATGCACATGGCAATGAGATGTTATGGGATTGGGCTAGGAGAGCCAAAAATCTATTAAACACTTTAAAATGACTTTTAAAAAAAATAATAATAAATACATCTAGTTGAATCTGATCCAGATTCTCATTATTAAAAATATTTGGCTCTGCTTCTTGAGTTTAATGAAGAACACTTAGAAAAAAGAAAATGAGAGGAGTTCCAGTAACTCTGTACTCTGTCATTTTCCAAGAGTGCAGAAGCTGTTGCTGGCTCCTATATGCAATTCTCTTTCCCACACAACACGGATAGGAGATGCTAACAACCTTTCTGCAAGCAGAGGGTTTGCCAAAATGCATAACTCCCCTGAGTGTTTTTGCACTGTGGCAGCCTATGTACCATGCTTCAGCTAAAGCCTAAACAATTGATAAGGATTAGCAGTACGTAATTCTCAGCTTGTGCTGTCCATCACAGGGCCAAACTAGAGATGGCATCCTGATGTATGTCAGCCTATGAGTTGTGCTGGTTTCCTATAAAGTGGGGCGGGGGCGGGGCAGTTTAAAGTGCAGGTGGGGTGCTGAACTCTTACCTGCTCCACAATCCCTTCCTCCAAATGCTTCTCCCCAACTGTTTTTCTCCCAGTGGACTTCCTTTTGGTCTCACAGCCCCATTGAAAGAAAAAAAACATCTGGGGAGCAGCAGTTCAGGGGAGCAGGGGAGCACGGGCCGAGGAAGGTTCAGATTCCTTCCCTTCCTGCCTCTGCTCTCCTGTAAGTCCCACTCCACCGCCACTTGGGTATTAGTCAGTGGCAGTTGACACAGTGGCACTGACACAGAAGTCAGTGGCAGTTGAATTGACATACAAGTCTGCTGCCATTACATCTAGTTTTCCAGAAAATTGCCACATGGAATGCATTAAGTGCAGCTGCCTCACAGTGATTGTGGTTAAACTTGTACTGGCACTTTTGGCTGGGTTGGTTGTACATTGATATTGTGCCAGTGCACAATCTCATCATATATTGTTGAGTGATCTCTAGGTGCAGCTGGACAGCCATCTGTCAGGGATGCTTTGACTTGGGTTCCTGCATTGAGCAGGGGGTTGGACTCGATGGCCTTGTAGGCCCCTTCCAACTCTACGTATTCTATGATTCTAGCTCCACACCACAGGACAACCAAGCTGGGTGATCCAGGACAGTAGCTGGTCCTAGAATGCCTTCAGAATATACAGTCCTCCCTCCACACATACACCTGCCTGTCATAATGATGATTATTTCACAAGTGTTTTCTAATACCCAAGACAGAAGATGCAGTTGAAGCAGGTTACATATATAATAGCCTGAATTTGTGACCTTCTGTAATCAACTGGTGGAAAATTCCATTGACAACGTGTACAGGAAATATGGGTTTGAATTCCAGGGATTCCCAAATCCAATACTCAGCATTCTGGGGATAATTGCTGCAGGAATGTCAGCCTGAAGGGAACTGATAAGCACAGGCTACCGCTCTTATGAACATTGCTGATTCCTCTGATCATATGGTACTGCACCTGCTGGGTTTGATAAGGTTAAAGAAGGAGGCACTGAAGGAAGCTGTGCCATTTCTCGAATTTCCACTGATGGGCAGAGAATGCAGAAGAACAGAAGCACTGTGCAATGCAGACAGGGTAGTGCCAATGCTAGAGGTTTTCTAGTATTGGGTATAAGGTGCTCCTTGACTTCAAATATTTTGGGTGGCCAGAAGTAAGGTTAAGCTCCCAGAATATAGCTTCTAGAACCTCTCTTGGAACTCAGGCTGGAGGCAGACAATCATTTTTAAGGATCAAAAGTGCTATGATAGAGGTATCATTTCCTATAGTTTACACACAGGTTTTGAAGAACTGAAAAAACTCTGCAACCCTGCCCCCTGCCCTCCAACCCTTGTGAACACAGACAACCATGGGATAGATGCTGCACCATGAGCAAAGATGACTCTTTCCTATCAATGTTCAGCTCTCTGGAAAAAAAAGACTGTCTGCTTTCAGCCAACAATTGCCTCCTTAACAGACTAATCCTTTGTTGGGTGTGGCCAACTCTTCCTAGAGCACTTTAATTTAGGCTCTTCTTTGGTGCTCCTGGACCTGGACAGACATGCCAGTGCCCATTTTGAGCTTGTTCCTTCAGGGCTGCTTTATTTTTGCCTGGTTTAACAGGACTCCCATAAATGAAGTATCTTGGATGCAGGTGTTTTGAATATAGAGCTAGATGGGACTTGTACACAAGATAAAGTTCTGGAGACTTTATTACAGGCTGTAAACACTTCACTTACCTCAGTGCAGTAATCTGGTTCCCATCCATGTCTTTGATCTGTGAGAGCCATCTGAAAAAGATTTTGAACAAGCAACACTATGCAACGAGTTTTGCCCTCCCATTATGTTGACGATCAGATACTAAATCAACATGTTAAACAAGATTTGTCACTAACAGAACATGCAATGTAATCCTGTGCATGTTTACTCAGAAGTCAACTCCTCTGTGTTTAATGGAGCTTACTCCCTACTATGTTTGTTTAGGACTGGAGTCTTAATCCTATCATCATCATCATCATCATCATCATCATCATCATCATCATCATCATCATCATCCATGTGCCTGCTCACATCGGTTTGCTGCTCTAGAGAATAACTGTTGCTTTACTGCATGAGGGCCACAATCCAGTTGAGGAGAATGGGTGCATGTAGTTACACTGTAATTCTCACCTTTATTATATCAATGAGAATGGAAGGGAGATGAACATTCTTGTCCGATCCCCCCCCTTCCCTTCCCTGCCCCAAGTCTCGGTTCTTTTGTCCTCCTTAATGCCTTGGGCAAATTAATATTTCAATGAAAAGTTTTCCCAAATTCTTCCTTTGAGCTACATTCCATCTCGAGCCATTCTGTATGTCTCTACCACCATGTTCATGTGGCCATTTCTTAAAAACCTATTGTCTCATGCTAGGATAAGGTATTTAATGTGCAATGCCTCTCCCTGAATGAGCCCTCCCTCGGTCAACACCAAGTGGGAATTGCCTCTCCTTAACCATTTACCCTAGAGGAGCTTCCTAGTCACACACTTCTAGCACAGATGCTCTGAAGCAGAGGCTACAAAAACAGATCTAACACTCAGGCGGAGCTCTCCCATGGAGGTGTGGGGTGGGTGGGGGAGTCCCTGGCAGAGGAACCACCATTTCCTAAGCCCTGCTGGGCTCACACTGGACTATTTTTTACTTTTCTTTTCTGGTTTTTCTTCCTCCCACCACCCACTGGCAGTGCCTGTGGGAAATGCTGCGAACAGTGGGTATTAATTCACAATTGTTAAGTTCCTTAATAGGAATGTACTCTGGAACAGAGTACATGCATTACAACTGGGTTAGATGGGCAATTTTCAAGTACTGTTCCAGTCACAAAGCGTATATGGCAGTGTTGCCTTCTTGCTCCTCTGCTGTCTAATCTATTTCTAAATGGTGTCATGGCTTTTTAAAAAAGCATTCCAAATTTTTCAGTGATAATAGAATATATATAGAATATCTATCCTTTTACACTGATGACACTTTTAATTTGCCACTTGCTAGTTGCACTGTGTAGACTGCTAAAACAGTTTAGTTTGTATTGCTACAATGAACAACTGCAAATTAATTTTGATAAAATCAAAATAATGGTTTTTAGAAAATACCAGATGGACATTGTATGGGAATCCATTGGAGTAAGTTTCTTCATTCAAGTATTTAGGAATGTGTTCCATCAGTCAGGTTAGTCTCTCTGAATTCAGGGGGTTGCTCTATTAGCAGAAAGAACCCCCAATGGCACTTAACAGAGGCACTTAAACAAACCATTGATTTTGGGATGACAGTTATTTAAATTGGCCACCCCCATTTACAATACTTGCTTTTGAGGAGATGGGCTATGGTACTTGGAGATACAAAATGCAATTGATCATAACTATGGATCTGTCAACACCACCTTTCGTTACCTCTAGGTTATGGTGGGGCCAAGTCTATTATCCTGCAATGACTTTAAGATTTTGAGGAGCAGACTCAAGTAGGGTAGGCAAGAAAATGCAAATCAAAGCTCCTCCTCCTTATGCTACATACAATTGTTTAATTAATCTAATCATTGTTAAATTAAGAATGGCATTTTCTAAGGCCCAGTTCAGTATCTTAGCCCTTACAGAATGGGGGGGCCAGATTAAGCATATCCCTAGAACAGGAATAGGGCACATGTGGTCCTCGGGGGGATTTGAGGTGTGTTGTCACCAATATGCAGCAGGTGATACACAGCTCTCTTTTCACTTTTTTCATCCATTATCAGGGAAGCTGATAGTATTCTGAATTGGTGTCTGGAGGCAGCATGAGCTGGATGAAGGCTAATAAACTGAGTCTTAATCTAGACAAGAGAGAGGTGCTCCTGGTCAGGTGGCAGACATATTCTGGAATAGGAATGAAACCTGTTTTGAATGAGATATTTTGATGAGAATCAGGTTTACAGTTTGGGGGTGCTATTGGACTCAACTTTGCATTTGGATGCTCAGATGGCCTTTGCCCAGCTCAGGCTGATGTGCCAACTGCATCCGTTCCTGGCGAGGTCAGACCTGGCCAAAGTGACACATGCCTTAGTGACATCTAGACTGGATCACTGCAATATACTCTGCACGGGGCTAACTTTGAAGAGTCTTCAGAAGCTGCAGTTGGTCCAGAATGCAGCAGCAAGAATGCTGGTGGGTGCTTGCTTATACAGGAACATATTGCACCTGCCTTAGAAGGGCCGCGCTGGCTACCAATTTGTTTCTGGGAACAATTCAAAGTGTTGGTGATGACCTTTAAAGCTCTAAATGGTTTTGGTCCAGGATACCTTAGCAACCACCTCCTCGGTAGGGATGTACAAGAATTTCGTTCCTGTTCGCAAATCATGCAAACATGCCCCGTTTTCAAGCAGGAGTGCAATTCTCAGGAAATTTACGCAATTTTCCAAACTTCCACTCACTTTCAAAAATGCATACCTGTTCAAACGGGCACTTCCAAAAATGTGCCCATGCACAAGAGCATATTTGTGAAAATCCCCCCCCCCCATCTGTATTTTCATACTTTAGCCTAGGGGGGGAAATGCACATTTTTGGTCTGGAAAAAATGTTTATTTTCCCCAACCAAAAATGTATTTTGGTTGGGGGAAATGTTAATCAGGGATGTTTCCCTGATTAAAAAAGAACAACCACCTAGCTTGCATTTGAGAACGTAAACAAGGCAAAACAAGCTTTGAGGAAGAATGTTGAAAACTTCAACGAACTCAAACCTTGCATGAATGTCCCTATAAAAGCCTGCCGCGCCGCAAGGTCTGATGGAGAAGACCTTTTCTACGTTCCAGCTATGAAGGAGGTGTGGCAGACGGGTACAAGAGAAAGGGCCTTCTCTATGGCAGCACTTACATTGTGAAATCCTCTGTCCTGCAAGGCTAGATTGGCACCCTCTTTAACCATGTTTTGCCACTTGACAAAGACCTTCCTATTTAGGCAGGCATATGTTTTATTATATGGCTAAGTTTTATCTGAAGTGTTTGTATTAGCTGCTACAAATGTCTGTTTTATTATATTGTTGTTGTTTTGGAATTTTATTGTATTCTATAACTGGTTTTAATTGTAGTTAGCCACTCTGAGTAAGCATCAGAAGGGTGAGATACAGAAATGTACGTATATATTAATTAATCACATGTTATTTGTTTACACTTTGCATTCAGAGACCTTTTAAAATTGCTTTTGATTTTTTTGTTTTCTAGGGGGCAGCACAGGCACTTCCCCAACAACTTCCAGCACAGGGACCCCCTCACCTTCTGCATCTTCTCACCTTCTTTCTCCATCATGTTCACCCCCAGCCTTTCACTTGGCCCCCAACTCTTTCAACGTCGGCTGCCGGGAGAGCCAACTCTGTAACCTTAACCTCTCTGATTATCCTCCATGTGCAAGAAGCAACATGGCTGCCCTGCAGAGTTACCCAGGGCTGAGCGACAGTGGATACAACCGGCTCCAGAGTGGTACCACTTCTGCCACTCAGCCCTCTGAAAACTTCATGCCTCAGCGGACTCCATCCTTGATCTCAGGAATGCCTGCTCCTTCTTCACTGCCTAGCAATGGCAAGATGGAAGCCTATGGTGGCCAGCTGGGGTCATTCCCAACTTCTCAGTTCCAGTATGTCATGCAAACTGGCAACCCTGCCTCCACCTCTTCTTCTTCACATATGTTTAGCAGTGGCCACATGCAACAGAGCTCCTATAATGCCTTTTCCCTTCACAACCCTTACAACTTGTATGGATACAATTTCCCAGCTTCTCCAAGGTTGGCAGGAAGCCCTGAGAAACTGGCCACCACCCAAAGCACTTTACTTTGCTCTTCACCTTCCAATGGGGCCTTTGGAGAGAGGCAGTATCTTTCAACAGGGATGGATCATGGGATGCATGTGATCACTCCTCCCAGCAACAGCCAGCCAACTGCCAATACCTGTGATAATAGACAGTATGGGGCTGTACCAGGGTCCTCTTCACAAATGTCAGTGCACATGGTTTAATAGGTGCTTGGAGTCATCTTGCTCAGCAAGGAGCAAGAATCTCATCATTGCTATTGGTGATCTCATCCCTGTTGTTTTTCAACTTAAAATAGGACTTGTATTTTAATGATAAATGGAAATGCAAGCCATCTATAGCTATATTCCAAAGAACCTGACTGGAATCAAAAACCTTTAAAGGCTTCTGCTCCCAATGGACACAGGAAATGGCATTGTTTGCAGAAAACAGGAGGGGGGAACCTATATAGTATATGCAATAACTATCTGAGCTTGGTGTGAACTGTTCACAGTAGAGGCAGTCCTTCCGTGTTTCCCAGATGCAAGCAACAATCCCTGAAGACCTCATCTTATAAAGCTGCACTTCCCATAAGAGGCCATTGCTTCATCTTTCCCTATCTTGCAATCTACAGTTAATGATTCAAATCCATGGCCTTCTCTCACCCACTGTAGCAAAAGAACATTATTTCTGAACTGAATTGTCTCTTCCTTGAGAGATTTTTGCCTTCTCCCCTTTAGGGACTTTTTGCTCTTCCCCAAGAACAATATTTTTCCTTTAAAAAGCATGTCTAATTGAAGGGTGGTGGCGGGGGAGGGGGGGAGATAACCATTAACATGAAAATGTTTTCTTTAACTTTTCAGGCAAAATGCTTCTATAACATGCTTAGCAGGGAGACGCAGAATCTCTGCCACACAGCATTCCATTTTGAAAATGCTGTGTAAGGGGAAATAGTGTTTAATTGAAAATTCAGTGCCTAAGTATCATTAGCAAAGAAATGGCAATCCATGCTCAAAACATATACCACCCACAGCAGTCATCTGTAAGGGAAGGAAGTCTCCAGATTGAGTATGTGTTGGATGGTGGCCAGACAAGTTTCATCCTAACCCCAGTCACCTTGCAAGCACCGCAGAAAAATGTTGTGCATTAACATCAGGAGCAATAATTATTCACTGTCCAGCCTGCCAACTTGGCCAAGAAATCAGTGTCTTTTAAAAGTACAGGTCTCATCTGATTTTATTTTTCCTTTAACTCTTTAAAGGTGAGTAAACAAATGACACTCAAGCTAAGAAGTTTAAAGTCGTGTGAAAATACAATACCCAGTAACAGAAACTACAGTATAGAGATTTGTTTTGATGTGTTGTAGATAAATGTATTTATGTCTCTAGTGTGTGTGGGAGGGAGGGGAATTCAATATTATGAATATTAAAGAGGATAATAAATGGGTATGTAAAATATATATTAAGAAAGAAAATGTATAAAGATTTGCCCTCTGCAGGGAACTCTGTTTCTAGGTGCCAAGCACAGAACTGATGCAAAATAAACCTTTGTTCCTTTTGTGTGTTGTCTGCCTGGCAGTAATATAGGCATCAGGTAGGTTTCATAGTGCCTGGATAATCAAACTTATTAAGGATGAAGAAAGACATGATATCAAAGGGGAATCACAGTGGGCTCTTCACCCATCGCGTGACCCCCAACTTCCTCCAAGTTTCACAGTTCGCTTGACAGACATCCATAACAATGACCCAAATGCTGGTTCAGTGTTGCCCCACATTTATGCTTCAGACAGGCTACCTGGCTTTTAAATTTATCATTATTTTTAGAGCACAACATTTACCCTATACACTCACATGTACATATTTCCCCTCTTTTTTTAAAAGTGGGCATATTTTAAATAAGGCTGTAAAACTGTTCTGAGGATTGGGGCATGTGTGGTTTCATGCTAAGAAAAAAAGGGGGAGAGCTCTGAAACAAGCAAGCAAGATCATGCTCAAGGCACAGGAGCCCACGGAATAAACGGTCATGTGTCATGACACCCAGATGGATCTTTTCCATACATGCTCCACCACATGGAAAAATGGGCACAATCCATTATTTTAAAAGCTTGCCTTTTAACAGAAGTGGATCCTGTTTACAAAGCAGAAGAGCTGTCTCTGATTGTGGTACATTTGTACACACCAAAATTCAGAAACAGGCACCTCACAAGCAAGATTGACAAATGCCCAGTTTGTCTCTAGGAACTTTGAGGAGTTTGGCAAAAGAGACCAATACTGGGCTAGATGGATTGTTGGCCTGACCCAATACAAAGGCAGTTTAATGAGTTCATATAAATTCATGTAGTCTGTGTACTCTCATGCACAGTGCGTGCTGCATCTCTGTCAGTGTTCAATGCTCCCCCTCCTGATTTTTTACCTACAGAATGCTGGACAGAAGCTTTTACTTAGAACTTCCTAAATATTCTGAAAATAGTGCTTTCTTGGGGGGTGGGCTAGAAATATTTCCTGAAAAACCCTTTAATTTTGAGAATATTTCCCTTTAAAAAAAAAAAAAAATCCTATTAGCTGCCACTCTTTTCCCTGTCTGCTTCTGCTTTGGTGCCATTTCCCCCTTCCACGTACTTGGTACACTGGTATCTCGAGTCAATCATGGATCACATGAGGAACAGGATGGCGTCATGGCATGATGTAGCTAGTCAGATCTGGCTGCATGACCACATCACTAAGGACAAGTAAAATCAAGTGGGGAATCAGAGCAGAAAATGCTCTTGAAATGCAGTAAGTAGTTTGGGCTCAGCTGTACTCTTGCTGTTGCTCTTCCCAGAGTTGTACCCTTCTTCCATTGTTATCAGAAAATCCCCCATTGTTTTAAAATGCAATAATAATAATAATAATAATAATAATAATATTGAATGTACAGAAATAAACCCATCCATTCATTTTAAACTGTGTAACCAGTCACTATTTTTTCTTCTACCAAATCTAAACCTCGCTTTTCCTGATTTGGGAGTCCCCAGCTACTTTCTAGTTCTGAAAAATCAACATCCCATTTCAAGGTCATCCCCCCCTTCTTTTTTCAAGGTAACACATTAAAATTAGTTAGGAGTAAGTATATGGGTGCTTACTACTTCAGGGAGAACCAGGCCAGAATAATAATAATAATAATAATAATAATAATAATAATAATAATAATTATTATTATTATTATTATTATTTATTTATTTCTTACCGGCCTCTCCGTCTAGATCGAGGCGGGGAACAGCAAAAATATAAAATACATAAACTAAACAAAACACAATACATACTATTAAAACATCTTAAAACATCTTTAAAAACATCATTAAAACATCATTAAAACATCTTAAAATATCTTAAAAACATCCTAAAGGCAACCTAAAATTCCGCCAGATAGGCCTGCCGGAAGAGATCAGTCTTTATGGCTTTTTTAAATTCCAAAAGACTGGTGAGCTGACGAATCTCCTCCAGCAGGCCATTCTGTAATCTGGGAGCAGCAGAAGAAAAGGTCCTCTGGGTAGTACCTGTCAGCCTAGGCTGACTGAAGTAAATTCTTCCCAGAGGACCTGAGTGTGCGGGGTGGATTGTATGGGAGAAGGCGATCCCGTAGGTAGCCTGGACCCAAACCATGTAGGGCTTTAAAGGTAATAACCAACACTTTATACTTCGCCCGGAAACTGATTGGCAGCAGGGCCGGTGCTACCGCTAGGCAAACTAGGCGGTTGCCTAGGGCGCGTGGCTGAAGAGGGCGCAGAAACGCTGCGCTCCTCTTCGCTGCCACCGCCGCGCCACCCCCGCCGGGCCTCCCCCCCGCCCGCCGAAGCCGCCGCCGTGCCTCCCCCCGCCCGCCACTGCCGCCCCCGCCGTGCCTTTCCCGCCCGCCGCCGCGCCCCCCGCCGCGCCTCCCTGCCCGCCGCTGCCGCCACACCTCCCCACCCGCCACTGCTGCCGCCGCGCCTCCCCTCCCCTCGCCACCTACCTTCTCCGCGTCGCTTCCGGAGCCCCGCCCGCGTTGTTTTGGCGGGAGGAACCAGGGCAACAGTGCTTAAACAGCCCTGTTGCCCTGGTTTCCCCGGCAAAAAACGGAGCGCGGGGGTCCCGTCGCGTCACTTCCTCCTCGGAGGAGGCGGCAGCAGCAGCCAGGGCGGGGGGAAGGTAGGTAGGTAGGTGGTGGTGGCGGCGCGGGGGGGTTGCAGAGCAGGGCTGCTTTGCTCCAGAGCCCCCCCCATGGCACGAGAGGGGGGTGCTAAATATAATTCCGCCTAGGGCGCCAAACTGCCCTGCACCGGTCCTGATGGCAGCCAGTGGAGTGCTTTTAAAACTGGTTTGATGTGAGCACCCCTAGGTGTACCAGTAACCAGTCTGGCTGCCATATTTTGCACTCATTGAAGTTTCCGGACTAGGTACAAAGGTAGCCCTATGTACAGCACATTGCAGAAGTCGAGCCTCGAAGTTACCAGTGCGTGCAGCTGGCGTATCAGTCTTTAGGTCCTCCGACTCTAGGAAGGGGCGCAACTGGCGTATCAGCCGAAGCTGATAATAGGCACTCCTAGCCGTCGCATCTATCTGAGATGTCATTTGGAGTGACGGATCTAGAAGCACCCCCAAGCTGCGAACACAGTCTTTCAGGGGGAGTGTAACCCCATCCAGAACTGGTTGATATACCTCCAAACCCAGATTGTGGCCTTTGACAGCAAGCACCTCCGTCTTGTCTGGATTCAGTTTCAGTTTATTTTTCCTCATCCAGCCCATTACTGCCTCCAGGCATTCATTCAGAGGAGACACACTGTCCTTAGCTGACGCTGTTGCCGAAGACATAGAGAAATATATTTGGGTGTCATCAGCATACTGATAGCACCTGCCCCATGCCCCCGGATGATCTCTCCCAGCGGTATCATGTAGATATTAAATAGCATTGGGGAAAGAATAGCTCCTTGTGGCATGCCACATAGCAGCTCCTTTTTGGAGGAGCAGCTATCCCCAAGCATCACCATCTGGAACCTACCCGAGAGGTAGGACCGGAACCACTGAAGCACAGTGCCCCCGATTCCCAGTCCCCTCAGGCGTTCCAGAAGGATACCATGGTCGATGGTATTGAAAGCCGCTGAGAGGTCCAAAAGCACCAACAGGGACACACTCCCCCTGTCGGTACTCAGGCGCAGATCATCTGCTAAGGCGACCATAGCAGTCTCAACTCCATATCCTGCTCTGAAGCCAGTTTGAAATGGGTCTAGAAAATCGGTGTCATCCAAAACTGCTTGGAGTTGGAAGGCAACTGCCCTCTCGATCACCTTGCCCAAAAATGAAAGATTTGACACTGGTCTGTAATTGTTAAGGTCCAAGGGATCCAGGGAAGGCTTTTTTTTAGAAGCGGCCGTACCACCGCTTCTTTCAAACATGATGGAAAATTCCCTCCCTGGAGAGATGCATTAACAATACGTTGTAGTTGTAATCCAACTGCATCTCCTCCTTGGACAACCAACCAGGAAGGACAGGGATCGAGAGGGCAAGTAGTCCTCTTCACTCGACCAAGCAGTTTGTCCACATCTTCGGTACTCACCAACTAAAACTGATCCAGTGTAATCCTACTTGCGGAGGTACTGGACACTCCATTGTCTGCCTCTGCTACAATGAGGGCGTCTAAGTCGGCTCTTATCCGAGAGATTTTATCTGTGAAATGATCGTTAAAGGCATCACAGCGAGCAACCGTAGGCTCTAAAATCGGGTTCAGGGGGGAAGGTGTCTGCATTTGACCCCTCACCACCCTGAACAGTTCTGCTGGACACGAATTCGCAGATGCAATGCGTGCAGAAAAGAAAGCTTTCTTTGCTGCACGTATTGCCAGCCCATAGGAGCGAAGATGCTCTCTATGACGTGTCTTATCGGATATGAGTCGAGTTTTCCGCTATCTGCACTCCAGTCGTCGTCCTTTCTGCTTCAGCTCCCTGAGATCTTCTGTATACCAGGGTGCCCGGTTAGAAGCGGGCCGGAGAGGATGTTTGGGGGCGATCATGTCGATAGCCCTAGTTAGGTCTTGATTCCATCTGTCAACCAGGGCTTCAACAGGTTCGTCAACGGTACCAGCCATAGACCCCTCTAAGGCTTCCCGGAATCCAAGAGGATCCATCAGCCTTCGAGGGCGGACCATCTTAATAGGTCCACCACCCCTGCAGGAGCGAATAGTAGCTGCGATACTAACCCTAACCAGAAAATGATCTGTTCATGACAATGCAGAGGTATTGATCACCTCCGCCCACAGATCTGTCTGTTCAGAACTGAAAACAGCATCGAGGGTGTGACCTGCTGAATGGGTGGGTCCAGAGACCAATTGGGATAGGCCCATGTTTGTCATGGATGCCATGAACTCCTGAGCTGCACCTGACAAACTGGTCCCAAATGGGATGTTGAAGTCACCCAGGACCAAAAGCCTGGGCGAGTCCAACACCAGCTCCGAGACCAGCTCCGTGAGCTCGGCCAGGGATTCTGTTAGGCAGCAGGGTGGCCGGTACACCAACAGAATCCCTAGTCTGTCCTTGGTCTTCAGACTCAGGTACACACACTCAATGTGATTCAATTCCCGAACAGGAAGTCTGGTCAGGTTGAGATTGTCTTTATAGACCACAGCTACTCCACCACCTGCATACAGCACACCAGTGTTTTGGGGTTTAGTTCTATTTTTTTTAAAAAAATATTCTTTTTCATGGATAATTGTTCTTAAAATATATCCTAAGAAGTCCAAAGGATCAGAACCACACAGGAACCCATAGGGAAATAAAGGTTCATGCAGTTTTGATCTCCAAAGCCTTGATTAGTATCAAGAGTGTCAAACATCTATTGCTCCTTGTAGCAAGCTGAAACTGACTACATAGCATTCCCTTTCCACCTTACACATGAACTTGGGAGGCAGGATATTGGGGGGGGGGGAGTAGTTTGTGGTTTTCATTTAGGGCATGTGGACTTTGACAGTTTTTGATGAGATAGCAAAAAAATGCATCTTGTTTGCACAATTGCTAACAGTCCAAGTAAGAATGGAAAAGTGTGTAGTTAATTTGTAAAGAGGAAAAACTTGAATGAAAGGTATATATCCACTGCAGCTAAAATTAAATTTAGCATAAATATAAACAATCTAATGACATCTCCCAAATTGAAATTCAGGTTTGGCTTTCTTTGACCAGTTGCTCTAAACTTGATCTGGTGGAGGCTGGGTTTTGAGCTGGAAAATTCAGCAGAAGATGATGTTTCTTATCAGTCTCGAAGTGAAGTGGTCCATACCAAAGCATCTAAAACAAAAATCTAAAAATCATACCAGGGTAAGCTACAAAACACTGTCTAGAGTACTTGAATTATCTTCACAACAGAAATTCAAATTGAAGCTAGACAACAGTTTGTAGGGTTGATTGGAGCAATAAAAATACATTGGATATTATCTCCTCCAGGAAGCTTTTTCCAGACAAATCACTGTGATACTTAGTCTACTGGCCAGTCCATTCTGTTGTAGGAGTAATGGGCACAATGCATTGGAAAGTTCTCCTGTGCAAGCCCTGTTGAGATGAATGGGAGCTGTGCAAGAACACATCTGTATGCACTCTTGCACCGCTCCCATTCATTTCAATGGAGCTTGTGCAGGAGAACTTTCCAATGCATTGTGCCCATTACTCCTAGGACTGGCCAGTTGACTCAATACACCAAATCGGTCATTTGTCTGGAAAAGTAAAGGAGAGCTGTGGGGCCGGAGGAGGGGTCAGGAGGACAGTTATGGCAACAGTTTTCAAAGAATGAAAAAAACAACATCTAACTTCAGTGTTAAAATAATTTGCTGAATATTTTGGGAGTGAGGCTAGATCCAACTATGTAGATTGTAACTGAACTAGGCAATCAAGTACATTCAGAACATGCACTTTCAAGAGGTTCTGAGAATAAGATTGGCTGACAACAAAGAGAACACAGGCACATGGCAGTTAAGCCATCAGAACTGAAGGTGAGGAATGGAAGTTTGGGGTGCTGTCACAGGTGTCCTTACCATGTACCTCCAGTCATATGGGAGCCATACTTATGGGGGCGATTCCACATGGCTGGGGGCTGTGTCAGGGCTAAGGATGTGGGACTTTCTAACACAGTTGGCACATGCATCCTGTTCTGGTGGGGGGCTGATTCTGGAGGGGGAACTGGTCCAGGGGATCCCGGCCACTTGTTTGCCTCAGTTCAATGCAGCCCCCCTACTTGCATGGGACTTGCTCATGCACAAATGGCTTCCAGGCAGCTGAGTAAATGTTAAAAGAAAACCGCATATAAGTTTTTAGTGTGTGTCACCTAGGGCAGGGCTGGGCCAAACTCAGAACATGGTCCAAGGTAACCCACTGGCTAAATTCTGGTAGGCCTCCTGCTGCTCACAAAGAGTTTGGATTAGACAAACCTTGCTCTGATCCAGCAAGGCACTTCATATGTTCTTAAGCAAGAGTACATCATACTCAGGGGACTACTCAATACAGACTAGCTTCTGCCTTAACTGTTTAGAGATTCTGAGTGTGTGTACTCTCGCTTTACAGTATATATTTAAAATGCATTGTTGGCCCCTCATGGATTCTAGTAAAAGAAAAAAGTAAACCAACAAAGACTGTATCTAGGAATTAACACTGCTGATCTAGGAGATGTAATGGCAGACGCCCAAGGAAACCCTAAAACCAAACCTTTGTTACAGATCAGTCAATAACATTTAACCCCACAGAGTAGATGGTAGCAATAGCAGCTGTTGGAGAAGACTTCAAGAGGCCACTTGGCACATTATTGCCCACAAAAATGGGGTGTGAGCCAGGGCCACCCAGAGGGTTAATGGGGCCTGGGACAGATGTGATTTTGGGGGCCCTGCCACTGCCCCCTGCAAGGACCCATGGATGTGTGGGGCTCTGGTGAGCAACATAGCAGCCAGGGGCAAGAACCAGTGGTGGGAGATGGAGGCAAATCCTGGATCCCAACAGCTTGCTCACCCACACCTAGGACTACACGTCAGGGTTGTTGTACACTATTATTTCTCTGCAGCCCCCCACAAGATAATTATTACAACACTGGGCTACTCTGCAGACCTGTTGTAAGCCACACTCAGTCACAGTCCCCCTCCCAGACTGAAATATGGAGATAATACACTGGCGCTGTGTTTGCGTTTGCATTGCATGCTTTAAAACATTTTTTCATGTGAAATAAAATTTGTGTTAGAAAGTGCAGTCACATCTGTCTTTGCTGATACCTTCTGTTTGGGGGGGGGATTCATGCAGCTAAGCGCAAATATTGTGTTTCTGCACTGATTTCTATGTGTTAGAAATTCAAAGAATTCAGGCCCTTTTATATTCATGGGCCTAGATCAGGCCTTCTATCTTTCCTTCAGCCCCAATCCTTTTGAAGTAGCAGAATGGCCTGCACTAGGGTAGCACAGCCATGGCGAAAATCTTTTGATTTGCTTCCACAACAAAGGTGCTTTTCAGGTGGTGTGGCTGGCACTGCTGAAACTGGTTGACAGTTTTGATGTCAGCTTTCAGTGTCTGAGTAAAGTGGCAGAAATGTAAGATTTATTTATTATATTTATACGCCACCTTTTTTCCTGCAAGGAACCCAAGGCGGCTTACATAATCCTCCTTTTCCTCTCCATTTTATCCTCACAACAACCCTGTGAGGTAGGTTAGGCTGAGAGACCGTGACTGGCCCAAAGTCACCCAGGGAGCTTCATGGCCAAGTGGGGACTAGAACCCGGATCTCCCGAGTCCCAGTCCAGCACTCTAACCACTACGCCACGCAGGCTCTCAAGAGGGAACCCCACAGAAGTTCAGTTTATTAGACTGTTGGATAGTTTGTTTCCTAATTTCACTGGGGAGTTCCAAATCCTGAAAAGTATGCTTCCGGACAAATTCTGCATATGCAGGGAAATGGCCAAGAGGCCCTCTTCAGTTATTCCATGACATGACCAGATGAATAAAGACTCCATTGAGCCTCCGGTATCTGTCAGTGTATATCTTCAGTTGCAGTTCAATTGAAATTGAATATAATGCCCACAAATCCTCTCCACTCACCCTGCTGTAATCTGTAGTTCCCACTCGTTGCCACAATTGCACCACTGGGAGATTCTTTAATTCAGTTTTGTGCTACTATTATTCATTTTTCCCAGCACTTTAACAGCTAAAACAGAACAAGATTATTTATGATGTCTAAATATCTGCTCTAATGCTTCTCCCAGCCCAGGAAAGGAAACAGGAGCCATGATGATTTCAGTGAACCAAAGCTACATAACATGCCCATCATGCCATGCCACCCATTCAGTTCTCCACCGTGAACTCTCTGGCTTCACATCTCTACAGTTTTTTTTCCTAAATGCAGTCAGAAATGGAATAAAAAAAGATAACATCAGTGAGCTCTTTACATCTTGATAAGTATTTACGACAATGCATTTTTTCTCTTTCCTATATTCCCCATTCCCCCAATCATGATCTGTTCATATAACTATCCATTTTTACCACACACAGATTATTAACATTAACATTAATTGCTTAATGTTTTGTTGCATGAACTGGTGACAAAAACAAAACAGAACAGCACAGGAACAGAAAAAAAGGCAATTCTGTTTCCAATTGGGCTAAAGTGAAAGTTGTTCCCACAAATCATAGGAGTCCCTAGAACCAACCAATCATATTAACAGTGCAATCTTATGCAAGTCTATGCAGATGTAAGTGCTGTAGGATTCAATGGAGCTTACTCCCAGGTGAGTATGTATAGGACTGCAGCATCAGGGCAGTAAGAACAAATGAGCCAGGTCAGATATGTTAATTTCAAGGTGAATATTCAATGTGTCAATTTTTAGGGCAGCCCTGGATACCAAGAGCTAGCATTCCCCTTACCCCACTGTTTCATAAACTGTGCTTCCATCTACCCCTACCTTTTTTCTATATTTGAAGAGCTTAGAAGGAAGTTTAAGAGCGTAGAACAGTGTTCTCCAACCTTGGGTCCCCAGATGTTTTTGGCCTACAACTCCCAGCATGCTGAGAGTTGTAGGCCAAAAACATCTGGGGACCCAAGGTTGGAGAACACTGGTTTAGAAGGAAACCTCCATAAATATATCTCAGAAATTCCCCATATTTCTTCATATTTCCACTGCCCAGTTTGCTCACATGCCACTTTTTCACTCATAGGTATTAGAGAGACAGAGGCTGTTATTTCTGATTTTGACCTTAAGGAGGTTGGGTGGCCTGCGAGGAAACTGAACCTGAATGCTCTTGAATATGGTCTAAAAAGGCAAAATTTAACTTTAAACCAAGGCCTTTTTAGGTGTTATGAGGAGATATAGTTAAAATCATCTGGTTGTAACTATGGCTCACAAGAAAGGCCACATCAGACCCCAAAGGTGGTTGAGTAAGCTTGGGTTCATAGAAATGTGTTGGGAATGTGTAGCCAAAACCTCACACCATGTATCGGTGCATGACGTAATTGGGACCACAGAGTTGTGCCTTCTAGAGCAGACACTCTGTGGACATTACCCAGACATCCTCTGGGGCAGGATGTGGGCATAGCCAGTGCCTTCTCTTCCTGCCCGGGAACAGTCTGAGCCATGAACTTGTAAGTGCAGTGCCTAAAAATGTAGCCGAGAGTATCATGTCTGAACTTTTCCCAAGTTCAGAACACGACTACCAAATGATTCCTGCACAACTGTAAATACATTCTTAAGCCTGCCTGTATCCAATCTGCAAGATCTGAGTGAGTAAACTCTGTTTTTTAACCTCCAAAAGACTGCTTGTCTTATTGGTAGTATAAGGGGGAAGCCAGGTAAAGATGCAGTCTGCCCAAAGGGGCAGCCTGTACCCACTAAATGCTGGCCTGGTTCTGCTCTAACCAGCAGCTCCGCACACTCACGTTTTTCCACTGTAGTTGGGGTCTGCTCTGCTGTGCTTGCAAATGCAAGAGGGGAGAGATAACATCTGATAATATCCTCTCCCAGCTCTTTTAGCAATCCCCAACAAAATGATTACTAAGCCCTTCACTGGACTGGCCAGGTGAGAAAGGAGATGCAAAGGTTTGAATGGAGAGTGACTCAGACCCTGATGAATGAATAGGTCATGGCCAAGAGTCTTGAGATGATCACATTGAAACACATATAGCCTCAAGACACAGGAGGGACTCTTCTGAAAAGAACCTAAAAATAGCCCTGAAAAGAGATGGCTCCTCCCCAGTAGAAGGACTCAACCAGAAGTTTAAACCCATCAAGGTAGGAGAACTCACAGAAGGTTTTCCTAAGACACCAATCAAACCACCATAAACACACAAAATTGAAAAGAACTGTGATTAAAGAACATCAGGGAGCCAAGGACAGACCTTGCCCCTCCCATGTAGCAAGAGGTGCAGCAGGAAAGGTATAAGAATTCAAGCTTAGTCCGTAGAAGTCAGCAAGCAGGAACACGGACACCTCTTGCTTCCCTCTTCCCCTCCCTCCTGGCTGTCTATAGGCTACAAAAAGGCACAGGGATCTTTTCTATCTAGATTATAGAGTATGATTGGATATGCAGTAGGTATATTGTGCTGCCTGAATTATTGTGTAAAACATGTAAGACCAGGAACTAAGACACTGCACCTGCTCTAGATTTCTTCTTAAATAAACAGCTCTTCTTTCCTTCTGAATGTGTTGTGGCTCAGTTTAGTGTTAGTTTGTCAAGTCTATGTTTAATTGTTAAAGGGCAAAGTGCATCCTTCACCGAACTGCGTGCGTCTTTACTCCAGCCAAAGATCCTAAACCTTTTGCAATAGGGTGGGGTTAGCCTATCTCTCCTCAGAGAGAATCTTAACACCCAAAATCTCTGTCGTAACATAGGCCACCCACTGAAATTTGGTGCCAATTGTTTTGCTGCTGCTAGGGGTGGAGGGGGGCACACATAAGGCCAAGGTGCACATGCAGCCCATAGGTTGTGTGTTGCCCAACCCTGCCCTAGAACTACAATGGATATCAGAGGAAACATTATGTATGGCAGATATAGATGTTCAGCAGAAGTTACTAAGCATCATCTCAACTCTTCAGTTTGTCACCATCTAAGAAATGGCCATTTTAATGTTGTATGCTGAACTTAAGCTGTTGGCAATCAATTCACACTTGAGGGAATCATATTAATTAACTTGATGACAAAGGGAGGTTTTAGTGATGGCATTGATAATGATATAGGATGAAGATATGTACTTGGGATAAAATTGTATGAAGCCTTTTTAAAACAACAGAAATATCAATGAATCCATCAATCTATGGATAGGAGACAAGCAAAACAAACTGAAACTATGTTCCAGCAATAAAAAGAGAGTGAAAGTAAATGGTACTATTACGAAGATAATTGTGAGTGATCACTACTTGCATATCTTCTGATTGTGAAAATAGTCCTGTTCAGAAACCCACAAATTCAAGTCACACATGAGCAGAGGTCAACCAGCTGGCCCCACTCCACGGCACCCATACATCCAGGGTAAATGCCTGTACCCGAGGAGCCTCATACATACAACTGTGCATGCCATTTATTTATTTAGTTTTAAAAACTGATATCCCACCTTACTTCCAAAAAAGGGTCACAAAATAGCTAACAAATCTAAAACCATCATGCAATATTTAAAAACATGTATCTCACGGTCCCACCCTTCCTAAAAATTATCATATCTCCCAGTATTTTAACATAATAAACTGACAGCAATAAACAGTATCTGGGAACAGCAAAGAAAACTGGGATAGCATTAAACAAAACCAAGAGAGCATTCAGCCAAAAACATTTTTGAATAGTCATATTTTTTACAAGCAATAACTGAAGAAGGAAGTGTTGGGGCCCAACAAATTTCACTTGGCAGGATGTTCCACAGGGTGAGTTCCTCTACAGAAAAAGCTCTGCTCCTGTTGGGTACCTGCTGTGCTTTTAAGGTCAAGAAAGCTTGAGTAATGCCACCTCAGATGATTAATGGAGCCTGCGGAGAGAAAGAAAGTGATCGCATGGAGGCCTTCCTGTCTGCGTGGAAGCCTTCATGCATACAGTTGTAGGCATGACATTCACACTGTACACATGGATGCAGGGCTAGGTGGCACAGCCCTGCCCCTGCACTCACACGGAGTGACTACACGGTTGTTATTTCTGAACAGGGCTGAGTCGCAGTGTGATGTCAATTTCTGAGAGACAGCCTGCTGCTCGCGGATGGAACCTTACACACACACACACACACATGAATTACCTCATCAACTAGTCACATACAGTACTGACATTTTCTAGTTGAGAAAAATTACATTTAATTACCGTATTGTTCCCAGTATAGGCCGCTCCTGATTATAAGCTGCACCCTTAAAGTTTGGTGCTATTTTTTAAAAAATAAATTTTTAACTTTTTAAAACTTCCGTGAGCAGCGGCCGCTGCTGGGGGCAGTCTCCGGCCGCTCGAGTCTTCCCCCAGGTGCTCGAGTGGCGGCATCTCTGCGGCAACCGCTTCCGTGAGCAGCAGCCACTGCTGGGGGCAGTCTCCGGTGTGGCTGCCGCTCAAGTCTTCCCCCAGGTACGCGAGCGGTGGCGTCCGCTTCCATGGGGCAGACTCCGGCCGCTCGAGTCTTCCCCCAGGCATGTGAGCATTGTCGTCTCAGTGGAGGCCGCTTCCGTGAGCAGCGAGCCGAGGAGTTCGGTCCACTATGCCCACCTCGAGGCGAGCGGGCACACACCCCTACCCGGGCGGCGGGGCAGTATTTTTTTGTTGTTGCAATATTCCGATAGTAGGCCGCACCCCTAGTTTAAAGCCTTAAATTAGGGGGGCGGAGTGCAGCCTATACTCGGAACAATATGGTATTGTTAGATGTTTGAACTGAAATGTAAACAACAATACATATCCACTATGATGCAATTTTGTTGGTGTTTTGTGTACTATTTGCTCATCTTCAAGAAAATACTAGGCCAATAAATATTTGTAAATTGATTGTCCATGAGACTTGGGGTTGGACTCGATGGCCTTGTAGGCCCCTTCCAACTCTACTTTTCTATGAACTCCCCCTACCACCTCAAATTTCAATTCCTGTGGAAAATACCTGGGTGGAACAATGAACTAATGTCAGTCAAAAAGCCAATTAATTCACATCATGAAGGCTCTTCCAAAGCAAGCAATAACAACACAATTGCTAGTTTAGTCTCAGTATTTAATCACTAGTGTCTGTACAGTAAGGGTGGAGAACCTTTTCCAATTCAAGGACTGAATTCCAACCTAGGTAGCTCTTGGGGGCTGCATTCCATCTGAGTTTGGTCAAAGGCAAATTAGAAATGGAAGAGCAGGCCGGGCAAAAATGTGTTTCTTACCAATTTTAAGTCTACTCAGAAGCATGGCCAAGGCTTCTACATGTCTATTCAGAAGTAAGCAGGACCAAATCACTCAGCAGCACTTTCAAATAGCATGCCAAATACCAACCCTCTGCACACCAGGGATGTTGAAGAGTCCTTGGTCTCGAGTCACGAGTCGAGTCACGAGTCTTTGGACCCGAGTCTCGAGTCCGAGTCCTTGGTCCAAAATGGTGACTCACGAGTCACAAGTCATGAGTCATTCCCAAAGCTGACTCCACGAGTCCCTATTAAAATCAATGGGGGGTTTCCCCAACAAAATAAGGCTACTTCAGATGTGTGGTTTAAATAAATTCTAGGCACAAGTGTGTCTTTTTATTTCAAAACTCTGCAACTGATTTTGGCAAGGACAGACGAGGCAGAAAACCCTAAAATAACCAGGAAGGCAGAGGAGGCAGGGAACCCCAAAGCAGGCAGGCAGAGGCCTTTGTCTTGGACAATTCAACTGTTGAACTGGTCAAGAAGAGACCAGACAGGCAGAGGAGGCTGGGAACCCCAGGCAGGCAGGCAGAGGCAGCCAAACCCAAAATGTCTGAAAGGTTGCATTTTAGAAAAATGAGTTTAAAAAATAAACTTGCTGTACTTCCTAAAACTTATCCATGTTGCATTTGAGGAACATGGTTTTTTCTAAATGTTTGGCCCCCATTCTGGAACGGTGTCTCATCACAATTCCACCCTCACTGAACACCCGCTCCACTGGTGATGAACTTGCTGGAACCAGAAACACACTCAGAGCAGCCACACAGAGTAATCTCAGGTCCTTCTTCTGCCTCTCCCAAGTACGCAACACATCAATCAAAATAAATCTTGACACACTGTTGGAGCTGCACTCCTGGTAGCCGTCCATAGTGGCCGAGCAGCGGCACACCTCGCTTCCATGCGCTCTTCACCGGCAATCACGCTCCTCTCCACTCCTTTTGGCACAGCCCAGGGATGTTGAAGAGTCCTTGGTCTCGAGTCCCCAGTCGAGTCCCGAGTCCCATTAAAAATATTGGGACTCGAGTCCGAGTCGAGTCAGAGGGGGGACTCAGTCCGACTCACGAGTCGAGTCCGAGTCCCCATCCCTGCTGCACACCTACTCAAAAGGAAGCATAAGCAGCATGTCTACTTAGAAGTAAGCAGACCAAGCCTCTGAAGAAAAGAAGCAGCAGCAGGAATGAATCGCTCAGCAGAACTTTCAAATAACATCCAAAATGCCAAGCCTCTGCATGTCTACTCAAAAGTAATCAAAACAAGTCTTAGTCATAAACAGGACTGAATCACTTAGCAGCTTCCTCTCTAAACTTGCATGCTCTCATGGGCAGGGAAAAGCTCTTATCTCTGATCAGCAGCTGATCAGAGATAACAGCTTTTTCTGCTAAGCAGCCCAAAGCAAACCTTTTTCCATGCTCAGCAGGGGGAAATTCTTCTGTCTGCTCAGCTGCAGAGACAAGGGGTTGGGCCTGGGAAATAAGCTGGTGAACCACATGGGGAACCCTGCTGCAGGCCGTATCTGGCCCATCTGCTGCAGATTCCCCATGCCTGCTGCTGTAATAGCACCATAGAGTATAGACTGAGCAAAAAGTTGTTGAAAAACCAAGACTGCTCAAACTTGTCAAGAGGTTTTCAAGGAGTGCTAAGTGAGAGATTCTGGTAATTCTCCTGATTTCTTGTCCTTACATATTAGTTTTTGATAAATAGTAGAGTGTCATTCAGCCATTCCTTCATAACCTAAAAAGGATGAAATCCTCTCTATATAAGCTGCTCTTGAAGTGGTGGCACCACTATCTAAAACTCGTCTGGTAACACAGCGTTGTCCTCAGCCATGGATGCATGTAGAGTTGCGACTGGAGTGACCCTTGGTCCGCCAGTTAGAGAGGCGATGGAAGCGGAGTCCATCAGATGAATTGCGTCTGAAGTTGGGATCTGCTCTTACTACTTGTTATAATCATGTAGATGCATCTCGGCAGGGTTATCTGCAAAGGAAGATTCAATCCCAAGCCTCTATGCCACGTCAGCTATTTGCTACATTTAATACCTTATTGAATCCATTGGCTGGTTGTGATGAGAATCAGGCAATTTGTGATCTTACAGCAAGTGACTTGGCTTCCTTCTTTGTTCAGAAAATGTCTATAATTGTAAACTCATTCTCGGTGGATGGGTCTCCATCACCACCTCTGTCAGCAGGTTTACTGCAGCCTTCAGCTCAGTTTGCAGACCCATCACTTCAGACAGGATTTGATTTTGTTCCAGTTACTGAGTCAACTGTGGCCCAAATTATTTCCTCTCCTCCTCCTATCACGTGTCCTGCTGACCCTTTCCCATATTTTCTTTATCTGATGCTTCTACCTTTGCTTTTGCCTCATATAACTTATCTGGTGAACTCTTCACTTTCACTAGGTATTTTTCCGGAATCTTTCAAGCATGTTTTTGTACTCCCTTTGTTAAAAAAAGCCTAATTTGGACCCTTCAGCTTGTGTCAATTATCGTCCTATTTCACTTTTTCCTTTTCTTTCTAAGATTTTAGAAAAGTAGTTATCTCCCAATTAATGACTTATTTAATTAGTTTTAACCTCCTAGATTCTTTTCAATCAGGGTTTCGTTCAGGCCACTCCACAGAAACAGCCTTAACTTATGTGATGAATGATATCTTAGTGGCGAAAGCTCAGCGTCAAACGTCTGTGTTGATTCTGCAGGATCTTACAGCAGCTTCTGACACACTCGACCATTGTATTCTGCTTTCACGGTTGGCATCATTGGGGATCAAGGGCAATGCTCTGTCTTGGTTTGGTTCTTTCCTTTCTAATCGTTCCTGTTCTGTTTTGTTTCAGGGTTCAGTTTCAGATGTTTTCCCTTTATTAGTGGGAGTTCCACAGGGTTCAGTTTTGGGTCCTCTTCTTTTTTCATTGTACACTTGTCCCCTTGGATGTTTGGTTTCTGATCAGGATTTTCAGTATCACACCTGTGCAGATGATACACAGATATATCGAAGTTTGGCATCCATTGATATTGCAGTGCGGCAGTCTGTGACAGAATGCCTGTCAGGCAGGCATTTCCTCATGGATGACCACACATCATCTTAAATTGAATATGGACAAGACTGAGATTTCGGTATTTCAACCTGACCGTGTATCAACTCCCTTATTATGTCCTTCTTTGCATATCCGGGGCTCGGTGGGTGCTCCAGTTTCAGCTGCCAAGAGCCTTGGTGTTTTGCTGAGCGATCGTTTGTCTTTGCATCCTTTTATTAGTAGGACTGCCAAGATATGTAATCTTCACCTTCTGAACATTCGCAGGATTCGTAAGTTTTTGTCTCCTGAAACGGCCCATCAGCTTGTTCAGGCTTTGGTGGTTTCCTGCTTGGACGATTGTAATAGCTTAATAGCTGGCTTGCCCTCTTCTGTGCTTCTTCCACTGGTTCTGGTCCAGAACAGCGCTGTTCATGTTGTCCTGAACTTATCTCGATACTCCCATATCACTATGGTCCGTAGGAATCTTCATTGGTTACCTATTCGGACTGGGGCCCAATTTAAATTATTGGTTCTTGCCTTTAAGGCTTTGCATTTTAATCTCCCTCATTATTTAGCATCTAGGCTTTCATGGTATGTTCCTGGCAGGAAATTAAGATCGGTGGGCCAGGGATTATTAGCAGTCCCACTGACACATTCTGCCTTGTCAAGGCTGCGAACCTTTCAGGATCTGGTTCCACTTTTGTGGAACAGGCTTCCTGTGGGCCTCCGATTGGAGGAGGATCTTTCCTGCTTTTGAGTGGGATTAAAGACTTACCTTTTTAGTCAGCCAGAATTAGTGGTTGGGTTAATGTGGTGGTTGCTGGGATTCATTATTACTTTAAGTGTTTGGCATTTGGTTATTTTATTGTATTGTTATGTTTATTGTATATGTTTTACATGTCCCACCCTTTGGTGTAAGGGGCATTAGGAATAGAAATAAACATTTATTTTTATCATCATCATCATCATCATCATCATCATCTTCTTCTTCATCGGGCACTGTTTGCTCTTCAGGTGGGTCTGGTGGACTTGTCACTGTGGAACTAGCCTAGGATTCTCTACAAATGTAGGCCAAAAAACAGAACTCTTGCTCTTGAATTACACTGACTGTTACTCTTCAAGGATACTACTTCAGAAATGAGGGATTTCCCTACCCTTAAGAAAATCTTGTTACATCCCAGTGCTAGACATGTCTACTCAAAAGTAAGCCCCATTCAATGGGACATACTCCTAGATAAGTATATAGTACATACTTTCATTCTTTCTTACCATTCTTCCTAGCATTATAGTTAGTAGTGTCTCTGTTTAACTGAGAGCACAATCCTATGCCCTCAGCTAGGAGCCTCTGATATTGGAAGCTCCATTCTACCGAACTGCCCTGCTGGGCTCTTGCCAGCAGGGCAGAAGTCAAAGGGGAGGCAGGGTTTCCTGTTCTTTTCTCCATTCATGGATGGAGAAAAGAACATTCCCTCCCACTGCAAATGGGGGAAGAGAATGCGTTTAGAGCAGCTCTTGAGCTGCTTTAAATGTTTGTTTGTGCTGGGGATGTGGGTGGGGCTGAGAGGGCTGTGCATCCAGTGGATCCATGACTTCTCCCTCCCTGCTCACTGCCGTGCCTGAAACATGCCTCTTTTTTCTCTCGTACAAGGCTGGAATTCTGATCTCATAGACGATGCCACTCTGGCAACCACCATGGGCCAGGAGCGGGCCCCAAAGTCAGAAATCCCCTCCAAGGTCAGAGCTTCATCTAAAACTTTGGAGGAGGGGTTCCAATCAATTCTTGGGACACATCTGAGTGTGTGTGAGCATGAGAGAAAGAAGCATAGTTGTCTGGCCAGACAGAGCTGTATTTTTTCCCCCATACAGCTGTTGCCTTACTAGTTTGCTATTCAGTGTTGATGCCACAGTAGAACCCATCACATTATTGGCATGATGGCAAAATTTCTGAGCCACCTGCTGCTCAAGTGTTTCCCATTCAGGCTGCCAACTGATACACAGTGGGAACTAATCCTCTAATTTGTGCTGCTCTGGAAATACAGCAATTATGAAGCTGCCAGCTACAGAGAAGTTAGGAAATGAAAGCCAATCCTGCATCAAAACCTCATTCGTTTTGAGTTTTTTTAGTCACAATAAACATTCTAGTTTATTATTAAATTATATTGACTGCAATCATATAATCATTTTCCTGGAGTACGTCTCATTGAACTCATTGGGACTTACTTCTGAGTAGACAAGCATAGGATTGCACTGTTAAGTTTCTGCTACGCGTGTGTGTATATGTGTTTATATATACACTGACTGCATGGGTGTGCAGTCGTAGGTATTTAGATAACTGGTAACATAAACGGTTCTACCAAAAGTGTAAATTTGAAACAAAAAAGACATTTATTTGAAGGTGTGAGGGCTTCAGGAAGAGCCAAATTATAAAACAGTCTCAGGAGAACTGTAAAGTGTGGGTATGGGAAATATTTTTGAGACTATGCTGGCCCTTCTGAGGTTTTAGTCACATGTCTGTAGATTGGCCCTATTAATGTCTTGTTTAACTTGGCCCACAAAATGTCTGACTCCTTTTGTAGCATGGTTGTTTCTGTGTTGCTGACACCTTCTTCACCCCACTGAATGTGTGGCATGTTATATTTTGGTGTTTGGGGGGGGGATACTTAAAGGAGGCAAAAACCCTATTTGGAATATTATGAAAAGAAACAGGAAGCATAATGTCTGGTGGAATTTAGAACAACTAATCCAAAGAAAGGTCTTTGGACACCAGACTTTGTTAGTCACTATCACAACCAGAACCTGCATCTTTGAAGCACCAAACCAGGGCTGTTGCCGTGCATTCTCCTTGGAGTAAATAGGTACTTAAATAAATATTAACTGGATTTTTAAGTAGTCCAAGCCCATTATCCAAACATAGGAGGTTGTCTCCAATTTAGCAAGCACTGAAACCAACCAATCATGGCAAATATAATTGGCATGGTGCTCTCATAGGTTCTAGATCAGTGTTCTGGATGACTGCACTGTGACACGAGGGACATCACATCTGATAAATAATGCAACAGCACTTTCCTAAATCAGATTTGCAGGCTGTGGGGTGAGGAATCCTGGTTCATGTATAAAAACAAAGTCTGGGTCTGCATTTGCAGCAGAATGAGGTGAGATTGAATGATGTGTCTAGATGCCTGTGATGGTAGGATTAATGTTACCACTTCAGACTGCAGGTGGTGGTGGATACTCTTTTTCAATGCATCCCCCCCCCCCCCATTTGAAAATGAATAGAAAACCAGCACATCTTGGCGGACTGCTCTAGCTCAGCCCTGTCAATGCTGCTGATTTCTATTTGCAGGGAGTTTTTATTGAAGGGAGTTTTTAATACAGGGGAACATTGAAAATGTGATTTCCCCACCTGCAGCCTTTAAGGTTGCTTTCATTGTTTTATTATGCTTTTATACGATTTCTATTTTATTTTTTGAATTTTTGTACTTGCCTTGGTTGGTTTCAGAAAGGTGGCACAGAATTATCTTAAGTAAATAAATAAATAACACCGTAGTCATTGCACCAATCCTTCTGAAAATTTACTTAGAGGCACCTCTAGTATGTACCTATGTGTCTGAAATGTGGCAGCCTTCATAACCTCTGAAGTGGTAAGTAAGTATGTCTGAAAATTTCATCCAGTAATGACAAGAAATTTTAAAAAGTTAATGGCAGTTCCCCCTTTAATATATGTACACACACACACACACACACACACACAGGTTTAAAGTAGGGATGTATGAGGAAATAGATTGGGGGTTGGAGCAGGGGTGAACTCAACCCGCTCGACCCCGAGCCCCGTGTCACTCACCTTTTCCCCGGCTCGGCTCATGTCCTCACGAGACCAGCCGGGGAAAGGAAGTTCCTGGTCCCCGGCGCTACTCTTCTGGGTCCCCGGCACTACGTATTTTATGTAGAAAACGGGAAAAACCCACCTTAAAATGGCCGTGATTTGCGTAAGTGGCACTTAAGGTGGTTTTCCCTATTTCTACGTAAATTACGTAGTGCCGGGGATCCGGAAGAGTAGCGCCGGGGACCTGGAAGTGCTGCGAGTGGCTCGGCGACCGCATCGCTGGCGGTCACAGAGCAGCACCTGAGGGATCGTGGTGGGGGTGATCAACGAGCGCCCAGCGCATGGACGGACATGTCCGTTTACATCCCTAAAAGCAGAGGGGAACCTCCAGGCTGAATTCATCTTGTTTAGTTTCCCAGTCTGGCTCAAGGAGGAGCTCTGCTTCCCTCACCCCACTCCCAGGTACTGCCCCTTCTTCTCCTGACATCACCACCACCCAGTTGTACATTTCTCTGTGCAGAGAGAAGCACCAAGCTCCTCCAAGCACTGGTCAAGTCCCTTCCCTTCATGCACCATTCGCTGCCCCTATCAGGATGGTGAGTGGCATATGAAGGAGGCACCTGACTCAGCTACTACTTGGAGGAGTGGTGTCTCCAAGTGCCAGACAAGTCCCTTCATGTGCTGCATGCCACCCCAATTGGGGTAGTGAGCAGCGCACAAAGGAGGCACCACTTAGGAAGCAGTGCACTTACCTCTTGCTTGGACTCCACTTGTTGCTTGTTCTTGTTTCCTCCAAGCCAGTGTTCTCCAACCTTGGGCCTGTCTGGGGCATGCTGGGAGTTGTAGGCCAAAAACATCTGAGGACCCAAGGTTGGAGAACACTGCTCCAAGCGCTGACTGAGTCAGTTCTCCAAGCACTCAGTCAATGCTCCAAGTACTCAGTCAGTGCTTGGAGGAAACAAGAACAAGCAACTAGTGGAGTCCAAGCAACAGCTAAGTCCTTTTCTCCATGCACAGAGAGCTTCAGAGGTCCACACCTCTCTGTGTATAGAAAAGGGGGAAATGGGCGCCAGGGTAGGTGGTTGGATGACATCAGAGGAGGGAGAGGGGTCTGCCCCCAGACCGGAAAAAGGTTCTCTGCCCTTGATTTAAAGGGTACTTGCATAAAAAACCCTCTACCTATTTGTCTAAATCTGGTGGCTTCATCCCTCAGAAGGGGCTGCTGTGCCTGCAAATTTCATCCAGTCATGTAAAAAAACAAAAAACAAATAGCCATTTGTCAGTTTTAATGGAGGGCATACAAACTTGGATTTCCGAAAGGGAGGTTCTGATTTGGGTGGACCTGAGGCAAACTGGGTGGCTGGCTTCTAAAGTGGTCGAACCTGAATCTGTTTTCATTCTCATCCTTTGTACTATATGCACTTGTTCCCTGGTGTAAGTGCAAACTATGTACATCAGACTCCCCCCCCCCCTTCACACCTGCTGAGGAAGTGTCAGCTGAAAAAAGGGTAATACATTGATTAGGTATCCTGCCTCCACAAAAACTGTATCATCAGAAAAGGTGTTACTACTTTAAATCAGTTACTTAAAAAGAGCAATCTGTTTCATGGGAACCATGAGATATCAGTAGCTCTCCAAGACAGGAGACAAATAAATGGGCACAACCATTATTAATTTAACTAGTTCAGGCCCTTAAAAAGTAGATTGGCTAGCTTTTGAATACTTGGAACCATTTAAGTTTGGTTCTCAAGTCTCAGTCAAGGAGCAAAAGTCTGTCCCTGTAACATCTAGCTCATTGACAGCACTGCCTAATGGCAGTGCTCTTGGGAACCCTGGAGATGCTCTGGATAGGATCATAGAGTTAGAGTGACTGAGGCAGCGGAGAAGCAACATACTTCTAAAAATTGTATCCTGGAATATTGCTGGGTGGAAATCCAAGCATAGGAACCAAAAATGTCTAGACTACCTGCATAGGTTTGATATAATCTTACTCCAAGAGACATGGGGCTTCTCTACATGAGGCAGTTATTGTGTGCTTGTGGTTCTTTACTCACGATAGTTTGCAGGGGCTTTACACACTGCCATTGTCCTCCACTGACCTCCAGGGCCTCTCCCATGTTTTCATGCTGTTTTTTTAGAATGCGGATAATCATCAATCTTTGCAATTGAGCTAAAGAATCCCGTGTATTTCCAGAATTGCTCTATACCTCAGTGCCACCTTGTGGTTGTAATACAACACATAGGAAGGCAAAGAAAGAAAACCCCTGGAAAAAGCCTTGTGTAAATGACACACTCTTACTCCTGCAAAGAAAACGGAAGAAGTCGTCTCAATGAAGTGCCGGGTTAAACGCCTCATGTAGAGAAGCTCATGGTACTATTCATTTATTATATTTATGAATTGCCCATCTGCTCAGACATCTGGCCACTCTGAGCAATGTACAATCATGTACTGTACTATGATAGTATATGGTTTTGTGACACTGTTTGCCTTCACTTCCTCCTAGGGGAAAGGGTAGGGCCAGTCAAAGATTGGGTTTCCTAGAAGTAGGCGATCACTCGTGACCGAGTAAGATTGTCTTCCAGGATAAAAATTACAAAAAGAAAATTATAAAAGGAGGAAATTCTAAAAAAAATGTGTAGACTCTAGCAATGGGTCCGTAAGTGACTGTAGAGGCCAATTCTAGATCCACACAGCTTCCCACAGTGAGGACACAGGTTACCAGATGGAAGATGGTCCTGTAAAGGATTCGTTTGACGTGCTTTTCGCTTAGCACGTTTCTCCCTTTCACCTTGCACTCGGGCTTCTTCAAAGTCCATGGAACCTTTGTGAAAGGCCAACCTCCATTTAGATCGTTCATGGGCCAGAGCTTCCCAGTTTTCGATGTTTTGTTTATATTGCATTTTTTTAGATTAGTCTTAAGAACATCTTTAAACCTTTTATACTGACCACCGATATTCTGCTTTCCATCCTTGAGTTGGGAATAAAGTAACTGCTTTGGGAGATGGCAGTCAGACATTCAAACAACATGACCGGTCCATTGAAGTTGGCGTTGAAGGATCATTTTTTCAACGCTAGTAGTCTTTGCTTCTTCCAGTACACTGACATTTGTTCGCCTATCTTCCCAAGTAATTCGCAGGATTTTCCGGAGGCAACTTTGATGAAATCTTTCAAGGAGGTGGAAATGACGTTTATAGATAGTCCACGTTTCGCAGGCATACAATAAAGTTGGTAATACAATGGCTTCATAAACCAGTGTTTTGGTCTTCTTACAGATATCCCGATCCTCGAACACTCTATGTTTCATTCAAGAAAATGCGGCAATTGCGGAGCTCAAACGATGCTGGATGATGAAGGTGATGGGTTTCCTAATCACCTTCTCATTGGATATCACAATAACAGAGTTATCCAACTGTGATTCATTTATGTATGCATTGGTCCCAGAAATAAGGGCCCTTCAGCTGACCTTACTATTATTCAATACCTATTTCGCCCCTGTGACTTGTAAGGAGGATGCTGCAACAAACTGGCTGAAAGTTTAATGCTAGCCTATTATATAGAACAGCTTGCTAAATTTCCTTATGCCTTCCCAATCCCTGCAGGAGATTTTAATGCAAGAATGGGGACTCATTTGCAGGACCCTACTACATTAAGCTCTTGTCCATCTGCTACCAATAAGGAGCAATGTATGAGTGACTCATGCCACTCTAAATTTATTTATTTAACTAATTTATTATATTTATACCCCACCTTTTTTCCTGCAAGGAAAAGATAGCTCTAAAGATAGCTGTGACAATTTTTCAGGGATCTGTCCACTTCAATTTGTTCCAAACAATTTGTGTATTCTCAATGATGCCAATGATGAGTAGGGTGAATTTACATTTGTTTCCCCTATGGGATCCAGTGTAGTTGATTACTTCCTGAATTGCTACTTCTGAGTTGCTGAGTGCACTGATAGTGACCATCTTCCATTTACAAGTAAAGCTAAAACTGCAAGTTTCCATTTTCTAATTTAATTGTCTTTTTGAAAACTCTAAAACAATCAACTGGTCTAAGACAACAGGGGAAGCCTTTAAAGGGTTTGTTGAGTGGTCCTGTATAATAAATACTCCTATGTTAACTGGTATGTTCAATGTGGTATGTAATTGGGTGAACTGTGTTCTGTGGTGAGTACATGTATGCTCTATTGATCTTTTCCTGCTGGTGTGTAAAGACAGAATTTGGGTGAGGAGGACTGGCTGCCTGGATGTGTTATTTATGTTTCAACTGTATCATGAGGTAAGTGTGTGTGTTCTCTTTTGATCTTTTCCTGCTGGTATGTAAAGCAGGGGATGGCTGGCTGGCTAGATATTATATTTATGGGTCATGTTTCCATTACATGTAAAAAGTTTACTATTTTAAATTTTGGCTGCAATCCCATGTACTCTTAGCAGGAGATAATTCCATTGTAATTATCAATCATTCCTCTCTCTTTCTTTTTTGGGGGGTTGGGGGTGGCTACTATTGAGGCTGCAAGCATATATTCACTTGCCTGGGAATATGCTTCCAAGTAGACATGTATAGAATTTGCCAAAGATGCCTTAAACCACAGAAGGCTAATAGGACCAAGTGAGATCACCCAACAAGTGAGGGGTGGAAGAATGGGGCATAATTAAGCTAAAGTAACACACTTTTAATTTCATCATTCTGAGTTCTTATGTACACGAGGGCCCATCAAGGTTGTTGCTGGTTGCTGTAGCATCCTTTCACGCTTTTTTCTTTCTTTTCTTTCTTTTAATATAGTCTGGGAGCAGTCGGCTGGGCATAAAGATGTTTACAGATGCTCATCTTTTTTATTTTTATTTATTTAAAATATTTATTTATTTACTTAGTTTAGAGTATTTTTATCTGACTCCTTAGCCAAAAAGTCTCCTGGAGCAGCTTACAAATAATCAATATAAGAAGGCAATCCCTGCCCACAGGTTTACAATCCAAAAAGACATGACATGTAAGGAAAAAGGAACAGAGAGGGCTGAGGAAAAAGTTACATCTGCAACCCTAGGGTTTATAAGAGAGAATGCTGTGTCACAAACTAGGTATTGTTGGCTCCACCCCCATGACCCCCCCTTGGCTCCGCCTCTGCTGACCTGCATTGAGCAGGGGGTTGGACTCAATGGCCTTGTAGGCCCCTTCCAACTCTACTTTTCTATGATTCTATGATTCTATGACCTACTGTCCTGGACAGTCTGTCCACCCCACCAGTAAGGTTGTTCATGAGCTGCCACTGCTCTTAGAATAATTACTGTGTTGATATGCCCCCTGAGGAGGGCATATCAATTTTGAGATGGTAGTCCACGATCTGCATTCCCATCTTCAAACTGCTGTTTGTCCTTTGAAAGACCCATCAGTACCTGCAAACAACTGATCTGATGGGGAGTGAGCCAGACTCAGGAGGAACATTCACTCCTTGTATACTATCTATCATGCAAATAATGAAATTAATTAACCTACTCTTATTATGAGTTACAGAAAAAATATATAAGAATCTCTTAAATCATAAAAAAGAGAGAGAAAATTAGGGAATCTTGGCAAATGCTGATTACAGCATCTCTCACCTGAAATTCTAAATCCTTTTGGCTGGTAGTTTCAGGTGCTTTAATTCATAGCACTGGTAGTCCTGATTACCATATACCAGCTAATATTTTGGAAGATCACTTTCGTTCAGTTTTTAATGACTCACATTCACCAGCTTCTAATTCTCACCCCCTCTATTGGGGGGGCACCCTGATACCCTGAATGGCCCCTCAACACTGTTGAGGAATATTACTTCTATTAAAATCGGACAAGGCTACTGGACCAGACCAGATGGTATCCCTTCTGACCTCTTAAAGTTTAATATCAGTTGCTGGGCCCCTCTGTTGGCCTCCCCTTTTTCTATAATACATAAATCTGGTATAATTCCTGTAGCCTGGCTTAAGGCTTTTATTATTCCAGTTTACAAAAAAGGCCCCAAAGACAATCCAAATAATTATTGACTTATATATTTGTTATCTCTAGTTAGGACGGTTTATGCCAGAATTTTTGTGCCATAAATGGGGGGGGGGGGTTAATTTATGATTGTGAGAACTTTGGGGAGGAGCAAATTGGGTTTAAGTCTGGTTGGTCTACACTACATCATTGCTCGGTTCTGGCTCACTTAGCAGACAAATACAGGCAGTCCCTGGGTTATGAATGTCCTGACTTACGGACAACTCATACTTAAGAATGGACCACCATATATGTAAAAATCTGAGTTAAATACAATGGTTCGTACTTACGAACGAATGCACTATACTTTGCAACACTTTGCAACACTTTGAAAACATTGCACAGCTTCTGTTCTGACTTACGTACACTTTCGACTTAAAGACAGACTTATGAACGGATCTCGTTCGTAACCCAGGGACTGCCTGTATTCCAAACCAAAGGGTGGTAAAGTATTTACTGCCTTTACTGATTTAAAATCTCCTTTTGATGCTGTATCCCATAACTGTCTCTGGAGCAAACTAGAGCAGTATTCCCTCAATAAGAGTTTCTGATCTGTGCAGTGTATCATAATGCATCTGACCAGGTATATTGTAGCAGTTATGTCCATCTTTCTGAGATTTTCTCCTCTGAAGGATTTAGACAAGGATGTGTTCTTGCCTCCACTTTGTGTAATCTGTACAGTAATACCTTGGATTGCAAGTAACTTGGTTTGAGAGCATTTTGCAAGACAAGCAAATTTTTAAATATTTATTTAATTTGTTTTGACTTGATATACAAGCGACGTCTTGCAATACAAGTACTGTAGTATGGATTAAATTTAAAATCTCTGTACAAATTTTTTTGGGGGGATTTCGTTTTGATATAAGAGTGTTTTGGATTACAAGCACATTTCCGGAACGAATTATGCTCTCAATCCAAGGCATGACTGTACTTGGCTGATCTCCCCTCCTTCTTGTGGTCAGTATCTTCTCATCCCCCTAAAATCAGCTCTACAAAGATGTATTATTTATTTATTTATTACATTTCTATAGCGCCCAATACCTGAAGCTCTATTGACTCAGATGATGCAGTTCAAATCTCTCAAACATGATTGGGTCTCTCAAGCGATAATTGACTGGTTTTGCTGATGATTGCAAATGAAATCTTCTAACCATTAATTATTCAAAATCTAAAGTTGTGTTATTCTCTAAATCAATAGATTAGATTAGATTAGATTAGATATTAGATATTGTTGGGTGCTGGATAATCATAGACTTGATCAAATTTATTCTTATAAACATTTGGGGTATTTGGTTTCATGAGGCTGCTAAATTGAGAGTTCAGGGGAAATGTGCAAATACCAAGGCTGAACAAAATGTGGATGCTATAGTTGTTGATTGTTTTTGTTGGGACTTGAAAAAGATGCTAGGAGAGGATATATTGTGGAGTAATATCCTTCCTATCTCACGTTAGTGAGATCAGCAGAGTACAGTCCCTTTCCAGCTTAAAAGAAGCTTAGATTTGGCTAGTGTTAGCCAGTTAGCATTTGGTAATCCAGGATGTTTTAAGGCAGACTGGATTTCCCTGGTTTTGCCCCCTTTTCTCTCCCTCAGAACAATAATCAGAGACACACTCTTGTAAAAGTTAAAAGTAACATTTACTCACTCAGATTATGCAGTTTCATTCAGGCAGGCGTAAAAGACGTTTCTTACAGTTTCATTTCATTTCATTTCATTTATTTCATTTATATACCACCCCATAGCCGAAGCTCTCTGGGCGGTTCACAACCCTCTATACATAAAAACAACATTAAAACATACAAAACAGTTTAAAAAATTAAAAACCAAATTTAAAAACACAGTTTAAAATAACAATACAAAAAGCCAATAAAACTGAGCCTACAGGTGACAATCCCCTCCGTGCTATTCCAAGCTCCTAACTAAATGCCTTGGCATAGAGGGAAGTCTTAACCTGGCGCCGAAAAGATAGTAAGGTTGGCGCCAGGCGGGTCTCAGTTGGTTACAGTACATTTGTAGTTACTTGGGGTCTGAACTTGTGGAGTTCAGACCAGCAACTCTGGCTACATGCTGCTACAAGGACCACGTGGAGACAACAACAGAAGCGTGCTACATTCACTAAGAGTCTGAACAGAAAGAGGAAGAAGCTGAGAGCTACGCCCACTTCCTGTTCAGGCTGTTAATAATTCAATGAGTACCTTCTAGGAAAACCACCCTAGAAGGTATCAGTGATCTTAACCATTTCACCCAATTACCTGGTGAAACATTAGCCATAGGTTTTGACTGCAATTTTAATTATGCAACAGTTTTTACATAGGGTGGCCAATTGGTTCCAGTGGCCATCTCTGTGTCTTTAAAGCCAAAATTGTATCTCAGATCCTGTTTGGTGGAACTATCTGATGTCCATGCTCTAAAATTTCATTTGAAGGAGTTCAGTCCCACTTTCTTAGATCTATATTTGGTGTGCCCAGGTGTATTTCTGGCGCTACTCTTAATTTGGAAGCTGGCATTAATTCCTCAAAGTGTTTGGCTTTCATATATTCCATCCATTTTGGGCTTTGTCGCTGTATTTTGCTTTTGATGACAGACTCCTACAAGTCTGCCTTGAAGAAGGAAGTGGTACAGAAAGTTGTTACAGTGGGACTGTCTCCTTCCTATTCGTTATCTATAAATTGGGAGAGAGCGCCAAATTTATTGTTAAACAGAGGCTAATAGATATCGATTCTCAAGACCTCTACAGAATGGCATAGGGCGCATGCTCTCCTTGGTTGTTGGGTTTGCCAGGCCAAAACTTTAAAAATGGGATGTCCTATTTAAATTGGTTATCTATCTCAAAATATAGGAAAGCTTTTTCTCTGGCTTGGTGCAATGTTCTACCTGCTAATATTCTAGATGGTAGATATAATTTAAAAAATCCAGTTAATAACAGATGTTGCCCATGCAACAATGAAGAGGTGGAGTCTGTTCTGCATGTCTTCTTCAGTTGTAGTTTTTATCAAGGGGCTAGAATAAGTTTGATCTACCCAATTATGCAATCTTTCCCTGGACAATCCTTAGAGTCCTTGCTGATTATTTTACTTGAGGCTTCTAACATTTCAATTACAGGGCAAGTTGCTAACTTTTTAAATGTAACCATTTGGATCACATTCTCTATTATTATTTCATGATTCTGTACTTAACGTTTATGTACTATATTGTTTTCAATACATATTTTATATTTGTTTTCTTTAAAAATGTATGTATGAGGTTGGTGGACCATAGATAATAAACTATTACTATTGAATTACCAGAATATGCAATGAGATCAACAAGTTAACCTTAAGCTAACAGCCATCAGGGGTGGGCAATTTGTGGACCTCCAGATGTTCTTGGACTGCAACTCCCATGATCCCTCACCATTGGCTATGCTGCCTAGGGCTGACAGGAGTTGCTATTCAACAACAAAGTTTCCCACCCCAGCCTACAGTGTGAGTTCTTGCCTTTAGGTGAGAGCTGGGAAATTGACTCTCCCACTGTCAACCTATCATGGGCAATTCCACCATGCCTCCAAGCACCAAATCATTCCACAGCCTAATCGATGCTTGTCCTTGCCTACACACAAAATGTGTGCTGAGGAGACCTAGGCAGCCCCAAGGCATTCAAGGGTAAATTTAATCTCTATTAACCTTTTGCCTGGCTATATCCACCCTCTTGGGGATTATCCCCTTCCAGGCCCTCTGCTGTAGCATTTTGGACCAAATGATTTCCATACGAGGAGCCCATGAACTCATAATATCAAGATCCTTCCTGACTTGGTGGCCCAAGTAGAAACCGGTGCTCTTCCCCAGGTCATTTTTACTCTGATGGAGGACCAGCACCTGTGGTGGTGGTGGGGGGGGCAGTTGTAAATCTCTGCCACATAACTGGGGGTAACTGCACCCACAACATGACCCTTTTTCCTATCCACTCAGCCCGGGCAAGGTGGCCAATCCCAAGCTGAGTTTCCATTCTGGAGCTGCTTGCTCTTCTATGAGACCAAAAGATGGTGGAATGTCTCCTGATGAAGACCCTGACTTAACCAGGCAATCACAGATGTGTGAAGGGCTACTCTTACCACACCCCTTGCTCATGCTATCAATAGGAGGTGGAGGCTAGAATTATTGGGTGGAGCATGCTCCACTATGCCTACCCCAGCCAGGCAATCCCTCTAATTCAGGGCTCTCCAACCTTGGGTCCCCAGATGTTTTTGGCCTACAACTCCCAGCATGCCCCAGCCAGCTATGCTGGCTGGGGCATGCTGGGAGTTGTAGATCAAAAACATCTGGGGACCCAAGGTTGGAGAGCCCTGCTCTAATTAAAATGAGGATGCTTTTACAAACTCCTTCCCTTACAACCCTCCCCCCAGCAATGTGGTCTGGCAGTGCTGGTGAGGTTGGGTATTTAAAACAAAATCACCCTGTTGGAGCACATGAAGAAAGGTGAGAGTGGGTAACCACTTTTTAGTGGGTGGGTAGGCACCTGTTTGGCCCCATCTGTGATGAGGTTGTTCCTGAGTGGCACAGTATTCACATGTTGCTGAAAACCCGACTTGTGCTGGGACTTGTTCGGCCCAATGCAGCAGTTCTGTTAGACCATCACAGATTAATCATCCAGGGACTGTAGGAAAAAGAATTATCTATTCACATCCAATGATTTCAAAATAGTGGAAATAAAACAGTGCAGACATTTCAAAATTCAAAATGTGGATTTCCCTGTCAAAATATGATTTCCAAATTCAACACAGTTTTGAAATAATCATTTGACTTCAAAATGTTGCCTGCTGCTGCAACATTTTTTTATTCTCAAGTGCTGACGTTGTTGACTAACTGGTAGTCAGATATTCACTGATCTGGAGGATATTCCAAGAGTTATGTAGCATCAAAATTCATAAATGAAAATTTGGAAGAGACATTCAATGGAGGATAAATTCATTTCACCTCTATTTCAGAACCAAGTAATAATACTATTTAGCTATATAGTGCTTTCAGATGTTAAAAGTACTCCACATGCATCATTAATACTGAACTACCTTACAGGGCTGTTGTAAGGTAGCTCAGCATAATTAACCCCACATTGTGGGGGGAAGGGGATTAAGCTGAGAGAGAGTGCCTTGCAGTGGGTCTCCTTAGAAATAGGCTGATAGCCAGGGCAAGATTCAAACCAGGATATGCTGATTCATAGTTTCGTTCCTTCACCACTAACACTACACCAGCTGAAGCTTCTTAAACTGGCCAATGCCCTAGGCCAAGGTAGACAACCTGATGCCCTCCAGACATTTGGGGCTATTATTCCCATTAGCCCCAGCCAGCATGGCCAGTGGTCCAGGGATTATGGGAACTGTACCCCAAAACATCTGGAAGGCACTGGGTTGCCTACCTCTGACATATGCAGTGTACTGATCTAGATAAAATAGTGAGTGGTTTGCCTCAGGATGGACTTCTCTGAGTACAATTATTGTCTATCAGCTTCTTGCCATAGGATTCCTTTTGGCCATTACTAAGGATATAAGAATGGAAGCTGAGGCCTAGCATCTGGTTCTGACACTGACAGATTCACACGCTGCTTCAAGTGAAAATGCCCAAATGTTACAAAGATAAACCATATGGAAATCTCCAACATGCGGGGCCATTAATGGGGATTTTTAGGCAACTGTGATTGATGGAGCAGCTCTTACAAGTCTAACATCAATGAAAATGCAACTTGATCTTTTGAACTTGGAGATTTTCCTTGTGGTTGCTTCTCCCGCTCCCCCCCCCCCCCCTTTTCAATGTCCCATAAAAACCATTTTTGTTCAGAGAAAAGCTGTCTGAAATGCATGGACTTGTCATACACATTTTGCTCAAAATCTTTCACTTTCTACCTCCTTCCTAGGCAGATAAGCATGTTGCTTTTAAATTTTCTATGCCTGCAATTCCCATCACAATATGAACACCCTTAGTTTCTTATGGTATAGAACTAGCCTACAGCCTCAGAGTTGGGAACATGTGGCCTCCAGGGTTTGTGCACTTTAGTTTACATGGGACACAATTCAACTTTACCATGTGGGAACCATGGAGCAGAGCTACACAGCTGCATTTCAGTTCCACACCACTCATAACTCATGGAGGGAGCCCTTGCTAGGAGTATATCATGCCAGAAGAGGCTACAGCACTCACTAGAGGTGCTAGCATCACTAGGCTGCACAATAAGGGCTTGAAAAAAGCTAAAAATCTGACAGGAGGGGCCAAGTAAACTTGTACCTATTCAGTGTCCATCTGGATCAAGTAAAAAATCCTAGATATCACTTCAGATCCACCACACAGTATGAGCCATGAGTGGGATGAAAGATCACAAGTGGCAGCAGCATAACCAGCGTGATGGTGGTGATGAACTGTGGGGTGGAGGGCAGTAGCAGCAACAATGATGGATTAGTGAGTTTTAGGCAGCAATGGACACTTGGATGGGTGTGTGTTGGTATAAGAATGGGGAGTGGGCATCACTCAAGAGAAGAAAAACCCAGATTCATGCTGCTATCTCTAGCTCAGGGCTCTCCAACCTTGGGTCCCCAGATGTTGCTGGCCTAGAGCTCCCAGCTTGAAGGGCCACCACCAGTCAAAGAAGACAATCTTAGGTTAGGTGAACCAGTGGTTTCACTCTGTGTAAGACAATTTCATATGATCAGATGGGTTCTGGCCAGACACCAGGGTTAGGGAACCCACTTAGGCTTGTATATGGATGAGCTGCCCTGCCAGCCATCTTCTTTCTGATCATCTAGCAAGAATACAAGGAAGTTTAAAAAAAAAAAGTCCTCTCAGATGCCCTCATATTCACTCCCACTCACCTCATACTTATTTTAAGTACCACAAATCCTTCTGGACAGCTGAAGAAGCTTTTATGTTACTTTAACGGTGCCAAAATATAGTTGCTCCCAAAACATTTCCTTTGAATTCTTCTGTCAATTTTAATACTTACTGAATTATCTATGAATATTAAAAAAATAATCTAATAGTAATCAAAGATTTGACAATGGTATTTAACATCTCATGAGACTTTATTCCAATATTTTCTTAAAATAATTTATATTTTAACAATATTTGGTATATGACATATAATGATATTCAGGATTTGATAGCGTTAGTATGCGTTATGCAATTATTTATTTAGAATTTGACAGTTAACAGCTTAACAGAATTCAGATCTGACATCTGGCAAAATAAAAAATAATCAAATGGTGCAAGAGAGTCGATTTAATATTTTGAGATACAATTCCACACTCAACATTTGAACTCTGAAATTTTCTTCACTCTCTCTCTCTCTCTATATATATATATACAGTCATACCTTGGATTGAGAGCATAATTCGTTCCGGAAACATGCTTGTAATCCAAAACACTCTTATATCAAAACAAAATTCCCCCCAAAAAAATTTGTACAGAGATTTTTAATTTAAGCCGTACTACAGTACTTGTATTGCAAGACGTCGCTTGTATATCAAGTCAATTTTTTAAAACTTGGAGAAAACAATGGACGAAGGCCTATGCACCACAACGGAGAGAACAGCTCCAACAGCACCCAATAATACTCTACCACAAAATGTAGGAAGAAAGCCGAACTATAAAGCACATGGTCTTCCATGTCTCTATACATCCCAGAGTATTTATTTATTTATTAGATTTATACCCCGCCTTTTTCCTGCAAGGAACCCAAGGCGGCTTACATAATCCTCCTCCAACTCTCCACTTTATCTTCACAACAACCCTGTGAGGTAGGTTAGGCTGAGAGTCAGTGCCTGACCCAAAGTCACCCAGAGAGTTTCATGGCCGAGTGGGGACTAGAACCCAGATCTCCCAAGTTCCAGTCCAACACTCTCACCACTACGCCACACTGGCTCTCAATATGGGCAACAAACAGCATGGGCAAGGTAACAAACAGAATGAACTTGAACTCTTAATACATGAGGGCAAATACAACTTGATAGGTGTAACTAAAACTTGGTGGGATGACTCTCATGACTGAAATGAAGCAATTGAAGGATATAACTTGTTCAGAAAGGACAGAAGCAACAAAAAGGGAGGTGTAGTTGTGCTGTATGTTAAAAATACATATTTCTGCACAGAAATACAGGAGGATGAGCTTGGCAGCCCCATCGAGAACATCTAGATTAAAATAAATGGGGCAAAGAATAAAATGAACATGGCGGATGGAGTCTACTACCAACTACCCAATCAAGGAGAAGATGAGGAAGAAACTTTTGAAAAGCAAATTGCCAACGTTTCACAGAGGCATGATGTTATGGGGGACTTCAATTTCCCCGATATCTGTTGGGAGACAAATTCTGCCAAACATGGCCCCTCCAAGAAATTCCTGACTTGTGTTGCTGATAACTTCCTCCTACAGAAAGTTGAAGAAGGAACTAGAGGATCGGCTATCCTTGACTTGATTCTAACCAACAGAGATGAGTTAGTGGATAAAGTAGCAGTTACGGGAACTCTGGGGGAAAGTGACCATGTTATACTTGAGTTCTTGATTCTAAAGGAAGCAAAAGCTGAGTGTAGCCAAACACGTAGCCTGGATTTTAGGAAAGCCAATTTCAATAAACTCAGAACAATGGTAAGTAAGGTCCCATGGCAAGCGACTCTAATGAGAAAAGGAGTCCAAGATGGTGGGAGTTTTTAAAAAAAGGAAATTCTAAAGGCACAATTACAGATAATTCCCACAAGGAAAAAAGGCAGAGGGCAACAGAAGAAGCCAATGTGGCTTCACAAAAAGCTCAGAGATGACCTGAAAACAAAAAAGGACACATATAGAAAGTGGAAGGAAGGCCAGGCTACAAGGGAAGAGTACAGGCAGGTAGCACAGAACTGCAGGAATAGTGTCAGAAAGCCTAAAGCTGAGAATGAGCTGAGGCTAAAAGCAACAAAAAATCTTTCTTCACATTAGTAAAAGACAGAGGAAAGAAATGGTGGTTCAGCTATGCAATGAGGATGGCAAAATGATAACAGAAGACAAAGAAAAGGCAGAAGTGTTCAATTCCTACTTTGGCTCGGTCTTCTCACGAAAGAGGGTTTATGTCCCCCCTGGCAAACCTGAAGTACAGACTGAAGGGCCAGGATTTCAGCTTGAGATTGACAGGCAAATGGTCAGGGAACACCTGATTACTTTGAACAAGCTCAAATCTCCAGAGCCTGACGAGCTGCATCCTAGAGTAATAAAGGAACTGGCAGACGAACTCTCAGAACCACTGTCTATTATCTTTGAGAAATCATGGAGGATGGGTGAAGTGCCAGATGACTGGAGGAGGGCAAATGTTGTTCCTATCTTCAAAAAGGGCAAGAAGGAAGAACCTGGAAATTATAGACCAGTCAGTCTGACATCAATCCCAGGGAAAATTCTGGAGCAGATTATAAAGAAGCAGGGATGTTGAAGAGTCCTTGGTTTCGAGTCACGAATCGAGTCACGAGTCTTTGGACCCGAGTCTCGAGTCCGAGTGCGAGTCCTTGGTCCAAAATGGTGACTCACGAGTCATGAGTCACGAGTCACTCCCAAAGCTGACTCCACAAGTCCCTATTAAAATCAATGGGGGGGGGGGTTCCCAACAAAATAAGCCTATTTCAGATGTGTGGCTTAAATAAATTCTAGGCACAAGTGTGCCTTTTTATTTCAAAACTCTGCAACGGATTTTGGCAAGAACAGACCAGGCAGCCAAACCCAAAATAACCAGACAGGCAGAGGAGGCAGGGAACCCCAAAGCAGGCAGGCAGAGGCAGCCAAACCCAAAATGTCTGAAAGGTTGCATTTTAGGAAAATGATTTAAAAAAAATAAACTTGCTGTACTTCCTAAAACATATCCATGTTGCATTTGAGGAATACGATATTGGAACACGAGTCCTTGGTCTTGAGTCCCGAGTCGAGTCTCAAGTCCCATTAAAAATATTGGGACTCGAGTCTGACTCGAGTCAGAGGGGGGACTCAGTCCGACTCACGAGTCAAGTCCTGGAGTCCCAAGTCCCCATCCCTGTAAAGAAGTCAGTCTGCAAGCACCTTGAAAACAATGCAGTGAGTACTAGAAGCCAACATGGATTTGTAAAGAACACATCCTGCCAGACCAATCTGATCTCATTTTTTTGATCGGGTAACCTCCCTTGTGGACCTTGGGAATGCTGTGGACATAAAATTTCAGCAAAGCTTTGAACAAAGTGCCTCATGATATCCTGATTAGCAAGCTAGCTAAAAGTGGGCTGGATGGAACAACTATCAGGTGGCTCCACAGTTGGCTACAGAATCGGACTCAAAGAGTGCTTATCAATGGTACGTTCTCAAACTGGGGAGAGGTAACAAGCGGGGTACCACAGGGCTCAGTCCTGGGCCCAATGCTATTCAACATTTTTATTAATGACTTGGATGAAGAGGTGCAGGGAATGCTTATCAAATTTGCAGATGACACAAAGTTGGGTGGAACAGCTAATACTCTGGAAGACAGAAAGAAAATCCAAAGTGATCTTGATAGGCTGGAGCGCTGGGCTAAAACCAGCAAAATGAAATTTAATAGGGATAAATGCCAAGTGTTGCACCTAGGGGGGAAAAACACACCAAATGCACAGTTACAGGATGGGGGGTACTTGGCTCTACAATACTACAAGTGGGAAGGATCTTGGCATTGTTGTAGACCACAAGCTGAATATGAACCAGCAATGTGATGTGGTTGCAAAAAAGGCAAATGCTATTTTGGACTGCATTAATAGAAGTATAACTTCCAAATTGTGAAGTACTCGTTCCCCTCTACTCAGCACTGGTTAGGCCTCATCTTGAGCACTGCATCCAGTTATGAGCTCCACACTTTAAGAAGGCACGATGTGGTAGTAATGGGTAGTAATGGGAGACTTCAATTTCCCTGATATCTGTTGGGAGACTTATTCAGCCAAACATGGCCCATCCAAGAAATTCCTGAGCTGTGCTGCTGATAACTTCCTCCTACAGAAAGTGGAGGAAGGAACTAGAGGATCGGCTATCCTTGACCTGATTCTAACCAACAGAGACGAATTAGTGGATGAAGTGGCAGTTTCGGGTACTCTGGGGGAAAGTGACCATGTTATACTTGAGTTCTTGATTCTAACAGAAGCAAAAGCTGAGTGTAGCCAAACACGTACCCTGGATTTTAGGAAAGCCAATTTTAACAAACTCAGAACAATGATTAGTAAGATCCCATGGCAAGTGACTCTCACGAGAAAGGGAGCCCAGGAGGAGTGGGAGTTTTTAAAAAAGGAAATTTTAAAGGCACAATTGCAAACAATTCCCACAAGGAAAAAAGGCAGAGGGCAACAGAAGAAGCCAATGTGGCTTCACAATAAACTCAAAGATGACCTGAAAACAAAAAAGGACACGTATAGGAAGTGGAAGGAAGGACAGGCTACAGGGGAAGAGTACAGGCAGGTAGCACAGAACTGCAGGAATAGTGTCAGGAAGGCTAAAGCTGAGAATGAGCTAAGGTTAGCGAGGAATGCTAAAAGCAACAAGAAAGCTTTCTTCAGATACATGCACAGTAAAAGACAGAAGAAAGAACTGGTGGTTCAACTACGCAATGAGGATGGCAAATTGATAACAGAAGACAAAGAAAAGGCAGAAGTGTTCAATTCCTACTTCGGCTCGGTCTTCTCCCAAAAGAGGGTCTATGACCCCCCTGGCAAACCTGAAGTGCAGACTGAAGGGGCAGAATTGCAGCTTGAGATTGATAGGCAAATGGTCAAGGAGCACCTGATTACTCTGAACGAGTTTAAATCTCCAGGGCCTGATGAGCTGCATCCTAGAGTAATAAAGGAACTGGCAGAAGAACTCTCAGAACCACTGTCTATTATCTTTGAGAAATCATGGAGGACAGGTGAAGTGCCAGACGACTGGAGGAGGGCAAATGTTGCTCCCATCTTCAAAAAGGGCAAGAAGGAGGAACCTGGGAACTATAGGCCAGTCAGTCTGACATCAATCCCCGGGAAGATTTTTGAGCAGATTATAAAGAAGTCAGTCTGCAAGCACCTTGAAAACAATGCAGTGATTACTAGAAGCCAGCATGGATTTGTCAAGAACAAATCCTGTCAGACTAATCTGATCTCATTTTTTGATCGGGTAACCTCCCTTGTGGACTGTGGGAATGCTGTGGACATTATATACCTGGACTTCAGCAAAGCTTTCGACAAAGTGCCTCATGATATCCTGATTAGTAAGCTAGCTAAGAGTGGGCTAGATGGAACAACTATCAGGTGGATCCACAATTGGCTAAAGAATCGGACTCAAAGAGTGCTTATCAATGGTTCCTTCTCAAACTGGGGAGAGGTAACGAGCGGGGTACCACAGGGCTCGGTCCTGGGCCCGGTGCTCTTCAACATTTTTATTAATGACTTGGATGAGGAGGTACAGGGAATGCTTATCAAATTTGCAGATGACACAAAGTTGGGTGGAACAGCTAATACTCTGGAAGACAGAAACAAAATTCAAAGTGACCTCGATAGGCTGGAGCGCTGGGCCGAAAACAACAGAATGAAATTTAACAGGGATAAATGCCAAGTGCTGCACCTAGGGAGAGGAAACCAAATGCAGAGTTACAGAATGGGGGACACTTGGCTCAACAATACTACAAGTGAGAAGGATCTTGGAATTGTGGTAGATCACAAACTGAATATGAGCCAGCAATGCGACGTGGCTGCAAAGAAGGCAAATGCAATTTTGGGCTGTATTAATAGAAGTATAGCTTCCAAATCGCGGGAAGTGATAATTCCCCTTTACTCGGTACTGGTTAGGCCTCATCTTGAGTACTGCGTCCAGTTCTGGGCACCTCACTTTAAGAAGGACATAGACAAACTGGAGAGGGTTCAGAGGAGGGCAACAAGGATGATAAAGGGACTGGAAACAAGGCCCTATGAGGAGAGACTGAAAGAACTGGGCATGTTTAGCCTTCAGAAGAGGAGACTGAGGGGAGATATGATCGCACTCTTCCAGTATTTGAAGGGATGTCACACAGAGGAGGGCAAAGATCTCTTCTCGTTCATCCCAGTTTGCAGGACACGGAATAATGGGCTCAAGTTACAGGAACCTAGATTCCACCTAAACATCAGGAAAGATTTCCTGACTGTCAGAGCAATAAGACAATGGAATCAACTACCTAGGGAGGTGGTGGGCTCTCCCAGTCTGGAGGCATTCAAGGTGCGGCTGGACAGACATCTGTCAGAGATGCTTTGACCTGGATTCCTGCATTGAGCAGGGGGTTGGACTCGATGGCCTTGTGGGCCCCTTCCAACTCTACTTTTCTATGATTCTATGATTCTAAGGATGTAGACAGACTGGAAAGGGTTCAAAAGCGGGCAACATAGATGATAAAGGGACTGGAAACAAGGCCCTATGAGGAGAGACTAAAGGAACTGGGCATGTTTAGCCTTCAGAAGAAGAGTCTGAGGGGAGATATGAAAGCACTCTTCAAGTACTTGAAAGTTTGTCACACAGAGGAGGGCCAGCCAGGATCTCTTCTCGACCATCCAAGAGTGCAGGACACAGAATAATGGGCTCAAGTTACAGGAACCCAGATTCTGCCTGGACATCAGGAAAAGTTTCCTGACTGTTAGAGCAATAAGACAATGGAACCAACTACCTAGGGAGGTGGTGGGCTCTCCCACTCTGGAGGTGTTCAAGGTGCAGCTGGACAGCCGTCTGTCAGGGATGCTTTGACCTGGATTCCTGCATTGAGCAGGGGGTTGGACTCGATGGCCTGGTAGGCCCCTTCCAACTCTACTTTTCTATGATTCTATGATCCCAAATCGTTAGTATATATTCACAAAGTGGTTTGATTTATTTTTAAAAGATGGACACATGTTTAAACATGAGGCTGGGACAGTTATCATCAGGCTGCTTTATGTGTTTCCACTACACAAATGAACATAGCACTGGGCTGTGAGATTAGAACCAGCATTAAGATCTGAAACTACAAAATGCCTGCACCGGTGAGTCTCTCACTAAAGTCCTACGAAATCATTCAGATGTTTAAAAATGCAATCCTTTACATCTCTCTGAAGAAATAAGCCCCACTGAGTGCAATGAGACTAACTCCCAGGTAAGTGAGTAGGATTGTAGCCTCAGAGTCATTCGTTTAGTTAAAAACTAAACAGAGACCTCGTTTACATGTCATGCTAAGCCACGGTGAATTGTTATCATGGGTGGTTGCAGGGTGGCTTAGTGTGATGTCTGAAACCCAGAGTGGTTTTTCCATCGTGGGTTGTTTTTCGCAAACAAGTCAGCCTGAGAGCCCATGGCTTGTAGTAGGGTTGTTGAAGGTGGCTTGTTCTCAGGAGGCCTGTCATGACATCTGAACCCGGCAGGGCAATTTTATCATGGGTTGTTGAGCATGTCCAGAGAGCGACCTGGCAAGAGTGTTGCTCCTCGCAATATCACTAGTGTCTCCGCCATTCTTCCTCATCCCTTTCCTGTGCCTTCCACCTCAGCATGGATTTTTAATTTTTATTTTCATAGAAATCTTGAAGAAAGGACACCGGAGAGTATCCCAAACATGTTTGCATTGTTTGTTGTTGTTATTATCGGTCCTGCGCAAGTGAACAGGAGTGAATATCTGTTGCTAGGAATTTTGCATAATTTTCCTCTCCGTTTTACTGCTCTGCCTTGAAATTTGCATATTTTTAGCGATCTGTCTCACTTGTCTGCCTTGAAATTTGCGTATCTTTATCCACTCAGTCCCTGCTCTGCCTTGAAATTTGTGGATGTTTAGCGATCCTGCCCACTTCTCTGTAACCCTCATTTACACCTGAGAGCTAGCAATGGAGACCCATGGAGGGAAGCGACAAACACAGAGATGAGGCACAGGCAAGATGAAAGTGGCTGGCGGCTGCAGGAGAGAAGGAGCAGCCACTGTAGGGGCGGGGATTATTACTTCAGTAGAACACAAAGCAGCCTTTTAAAATAAAAAGTTGTTTCCTAGCAAGGGAAACACCAAGTGGAGGATGAAATTGACATGGACATTGATAAAAAGGGGATATGATTATGCTGTGCTCAATAGTGGACAGGTGGTCTTGCGGTCAAGCACAGTTGCGCAAGACCCACAAAATAAAAATAAAACAAGTTTATGAACATGTTTCCACGTTCATAAGGGCTCAGAAGCAAACTTGTCCTGAAGCAAACTTTATTGTCAAAGTACAGAAAGGACATATGCTGTGCCTTACATTGAGTTCATCAGTAGAGAAACAAAATTACCCTAGGAAAAATAATTGGGATAGTGCTATGCGAGTGTGCTTGCGTGCTGGATAAAATCTTACGTGCTGCTCATATTGAAGATGGACTGTTTCCCCCCCCCCCCCATTACGCAGACTGCTTTCCCGTCAAGGCACAGGACCGTGTCAAGAGTTTCATGTGCACGCATCTCTTGGCACACCCTATGTTGCTGTGCAAGCGTTCCGTGCTGTGAGCCAGGTATCCCAGGTGACAATCCACAAAGGACAGCCGTATCAACCGCTATCCCCCTCAGTGCAGGTGGCAGTTTCCACTGGTGGGTTGAGAGGGCGAGGGGGGGCTGATTCAGGCAACAATCCACCGGCACGGCGTTCTCTTCTGCCTCCTGCCCGGGAAAAGCTCAGGATTTTCCTCGAGGAGAACGTCTCCCCTCATCTTGCAAAGGTTGTGAAGGATGCAGCATGCAACCATCCCATCTGCAATGATGTCTTCCTCCACATCGAGTAGTGTGTAAAAGGACCTCTAGTGCGCCTTTAAGTAGCCAAAAAGCGCATTCCACAGGCAGCCTTGCACGGCTGTGGTAATAGTTGAAGTTCTTCTGCTGGGCTGTCCTTGGAGTATGGTATGGGGCAATAAGCCATGACTGCAGTGCGAATGCTTGGTCCCCAAGAATGAGTGGCTATATTGGCTTCCCATTAACCAGGATGGGGGGGGGGGCTTTGAAGAAGACTCCTTTGTCTAGCTTGTCCAAAAGATGGCTGTGTCATGGGATCTCCCACTTACACTGGCATAAATGTCCAAAAATCTCCCCTTGGAGTCCACCAGAGCCTGAGTCACCATGCTATAGTAGCACTTTCTATTATAGAACTCCTCCCATCTTCCTGGGGGTGCTAAAATCTGCATGTGCATATAGTCCAGGGCCCTCAGAACCCCTGCATGTTTCTTCACTCATCCCCCACTTTTATGACGTCTGACAGGTACAGCTTGTTGATTACACACACTGTCTCTCGGAAGATTTCACAGGCCATATATTTTGTCCACTCCAAAGGTGGTAGCGAGGGGCAAGTATCCAATGTTGAAGGCCAGTTTGTAGAGAGTGATTGCCATCCTTTGTTTGATGGAGCTGACTTCCTCATATTTGTGTCAGAACACTGTATAACAGGTGTGATCTCCGACACAATCGTATCAAAGGTGGTCCTGGACATGTGGAAGGTCACTCAAAATTTGGCATCATCCCTAGCCTCCACGTCCAGTATTGAAACCCAAACTGCCTCCTCACGAGGCAGAGTCCACCCGCACACCACACAGCGGTCAGTGGCGGTGAGCTGCTCTGCCACAGCAGCAGCAGCGATCCCAACATCGTGTTTTCTGTCCAAAGCCATCATGAGCAGCAACTGTGCGGGGAACAGGCAGGGGCCCCTGGGGGAGCGTGTCCCGAAGTAGCCCCTTTGTTCCCCTTCCCCACCGCAGGGTGCGTCGCGGATAGGGAGCAAATCTGGATCCAAAATCACACTGCAGCAGCCCATGGGACATTCCTCCGAATTGTCGTGGTGATGTGCTAGCACTTCCATCGCGACACGGACCACAGCTGCCCGATTTGCTGAGCATCCATTTCGGGATGTGGGATTGCAGATGAGCTCTCACGAGACTGCAGCTGGAAAGAGAGGGAATGCAGAGGAGGGGGAGAATGGGCATGGGGGGAGGTGGGGGGATGTGCTCACGGGGGGGGGGGTAAATCATAGAAATTCTCCACGCAGCTCAGGACAAATTTCTCCCCATTGACCAGGAACTCCTTTCTCTGTGCCACAGATACCTGGAAAGCCAAAGGTATTGATTCCTTAAGTGGCATGCTGCATGGTCGTTTGGGAGGTGGAGAAGCGGGGTGGAGAAGGAAAGAGAAATGGAAGAGATTTCGGTTAGAGAACCCACTACCCATTAGGGCAGGAATACAATAGAAACTCACCCAAGTGAAAAAGCTTGGTGCATCTACCTCTCACCTTGCTATGCCTTAGTTTGATTTTTAGTCTTCTAATCTTAGCTTTGAAGCAGGATAGGACATTTCTAGGGAGTTGTGCCTCCATTGCCAGCAAAAAGGATTAAATGTGGCTGATCCCCTCCTTACAATCAACACCTCTGCTGTCCCTACCATGCAACATAGTTTCAATTTCAAATTTGCTGGACGTCGTGGCCTTGAATGGCAGAAAGGACAATCCACCTTTGTGCAACTCTGTTCTACACTGGAGCCATGGATAGTGCACACGGTGCAGGTGGTGTTAATGTCAGAGAGAAAAAGTGAGGGAGGAAACATTTTTTGGCATGCACCAGAACCAGAGGGGCTGTCATCCGCATGTGATTTAACTCTCCTGCTGTGGGTTTGTCTTGCAGTGGAAGCCTCCGGTTCCTCACGGACTGTGGGCTCAATCTGCCACCCCAGCAGAACCCATTTGTTGAGAGGCGCCTTGCAAGGCAGCAGTTGTTTGTGTGAGCTGGGGCGGTGGGGAATCGATATCAGCATCCTCACCAGTGTCCATAGCAAAGTTTGAGGGAAAGCTGTGAGAAGGCAGCTGGCCGGTGTCCAAGTGACTCCCTTCAGATACTCCCTTGTGAGAACCCTGGGCAGTATTTACAGATATCACTTGGGTGTCGCTGCGCAGGGACATGACTCCCACCCTGGAGCAGGGACACTTGTGGGGGTGTTTTCAGCAACAGTGCCTCAGGTGACATGGGCTGGGAGATTCAGCATGTGCACCTTTACTATAAAGGGGGGGGCACTACCAGAATGTGTGAGTTACTAGTTTGGCACCCCTCCTCTCAAAAGCTCTGACTAATATGAGTGAACCAAGCCACAAGCACAACAGGTCTCTCATGTTGGAGCAAGCCACAGCTGGAAATAGCAAGATCCAAGGTCACAATTAACCACAGCCAGGCAAGACAGGGCGGCAAGGAGTCAACAGGTTGCAGTCTGGGGGTGGAGAAAAATTGGAGGGGAATGGGACAAGAAAGCAGCCTGTAACAGCGAGGCTAGCATCAATGTGGCAGACTTGGGAATAGTGATCTAAGGGATAGAGCGGTTGCAGATATGCCATCTCTGGCCATGCGGCTCCGTGCTATTTCTGCACAAACAACGATAAGGCAGCTCTCCCAGCTTCAAACAACATGACAAATTCTTGTAAGAACAAACCCTAGAACAGACTGTTGTTCCTTATTGTGGTTTCTGAAGACAAAACAGACCACTGCGACTCATGACGACTGGGTTCAGACGACATGGCAAACGAAAGACAATAGACAACCATTGCTTATCGTGTTGTGCGAACCCAGTCACTGTCTTTCTAACCTTAAGAAACAATAGAGGGGTAGAGCTGGTATACAAATTTCTCAGAGTCTAGATCTACGTATCTTGGTAGACCTGGGTGCCCAGGCCTGATCGCTGCTCAGTCACCAGATCTAGCAGAAATAGTAGACCTGTTCTTTGATGCTATCAGGGCTTTTTAAAAAATGTGTAACCATACACAAAATGTGCAGTTCCAGGAAAAATATGCAAAAGAGCATTGCTGTACTTCTAGAACCCTAAACCCTGATCAAGCATAACCATTTCTCCTCCCAGTGCTAAAGTCACTCCCCACAGACTCCAGCGCTACTCTCTAGAGCTGCCTTCCCCAACCTGCTGCCCTTCAGATGTTTTGGACTTCAACTCCCATCAGCCCCAGCCAGCATGGCCAATGGTCCGGAATGCTGGGGTTGCTGTCCAAAGCATCTGGAGGGCACCAGGCTGGGGAAGGCAGCTCTAGAGAGTGTCCACCAATGTTTCCAAGATGAAGGAAATCATTCTAGGACGAGTCATGCGAAGCTGTCAATGGACACATTTGCACATCTCAACAACCCACCCTGGCAATAAGCCACGGTGGGTTGGTTGTTGTGTGAACAACCCACAGCGCGCCCAACAGACGATCGGGCTGATCGTGGTTTGTTGGCCTCCTCCCTCCCCCTCCTTCCCCTTCGGTCCTCCCGCAGGATATCCCAGAGGACACTGCAGCAGGACTGACGTGTCTCCCCACTCCCAGCCATGACTGCGAGCCATTTTGGGCTCGCTGCAGCTTTTTTTCCCTTTCCCATTTTACCCGCAGAGATTGCAAGAGGCGGCTTTTGCGATCCCCATTTTGACAGCCACTGACAGCCCCTGTCAGGGTTAGGATTTTTAAGTTTTGTACTGTTTTCAATTGTGTTTTATACTGTTTTATACTATCATGGACCAGCACATGGGCGGTGGATGCAGACTCAGTCGCCCTGTTCAAGGAACGAGGTAGTCGAGCAGCTCGGCAGCTGTATCCATGACTGAGCAGCCCTATTTAGGATCCACTCTGCTCACCCCGTATGGGGAGGGGGCTAGAAAAGGTGCCCTAAACATAGTCTACCTCTCTCTCCCCTGACTGGATTACCGCGTCCAGTGGGGTCACCATTTTAGCGGTCGAAAAAGACATTTGAATTTTGGAACATGGAATATACGGACATTGCTGGATAACATAGATAGTGAACGCCCTGAGCGTAGGACTGCTATTATTGCAAGGGAGCTGAGACGGTTTAAAATTGACATAGCAGCACTTCAAGAAACTCGAAGGGCAGGAGAGGGACAGCTGAAAGAAGAAAAAGGAGGTTATACCTTCTTCTGGAAAGGACTACCTGAGCAGGACCGACGAATACATGGAGTAGGCTTTGCCATCAAAAATGAACTAGTGAACTCTTTGTCAGAAGTTCCTACTGGCATTAACGAACGCCTGATAACTCTTCGATTAAAGCTCGCCAATAACCAACAGGTAACTATTTTGAGTGCTTATGCACCAACATTAGATGCTGATGATGACATCAAGGAAAGTTTTTACAGCCAGTTGGACACTCTCCTGTCAGAGATACCTAAGGAGGATAAAATTATCCTCCTGGGTGATTTTAACGCAAGAGTCGGGCGTGACTTTGATTTATGGCCAGAAACTATTGGAAAAGACGGAGTTGGTAATAGCAACCCGAACGGACTCTTACTTTTGTCTATATGTGCAGAGCATAATCTCACTATCACAAACACGCTCTTTCGACAAAAGAATAAGTTTAAAACATCATGGCAGCACCCACGGTCAAAGCACTGGCATCTTCTGGATTATGTAATTGTCCGTGTTAGAGATCGCCGCGATGTACTTCTTACTAGGGCCATGGTGAGTGCCGACGACTGCTGGACAGACCACCGACTAATCCGGTCCACAATGGTTATCAACATTGCTCCCCAACGTAGGCTTCAAGGAAGGAAACCAAGGCGTAAAATGAACATCCAAGTCCTTCAAGATCCTATTAAGCAAACTCGTCTTCAATCACTTCTTAAGGAACATCTACCTACGGAACCTCCTGACAACATTGAGGACCATTGGTCTAAGCTGAAAACCTCCATTACTGCAGCTTGTGAACAAACTATTGGATATGAAACTAAGAAACATCAGGATTGGTTTGATGAAAATGACAATGAGATTAAATATATAATTGACCAAAAAAGGAAAGCCTTCCAAATATGGCAAAATGATATTAACTGCGCTGCCAAGAAAAAAACCTACGCTGGCGCAAAGGCTGAGGTCCAAAGAAGAACAAGAGAACTTAAGAACGCTTGGTGGAAAAAGAAAGCTGAAGAAATTCAACAACTTGCAGAATCTCATGATGCACGGGGCTTTTTTAAGGCCACAAGGGCCATTTATGGACCAAAAACCTATGGTACAAACCCTTTACAATCAAAAGATGGCACCAAACTCTTAAAAGACAAAGAGTCTATTGCACTGCGTTGGAAAGAGCATTATTATGACCTTTTAAATCGTAAATCTAAGGTGGATAATGAGATTTTTTCGCAAATCCCGCAAAAACAAATTAAAGAGGAACTTGCAATACTCCCCACTTTGGATGAAGTAAAAAAAGCCATTAATCAAATGAAGAACAACAAAGCTAGTGGACCAGATGGGATTCCTGCTGAAATCTTTAAAGAAGGGGGCCCCGAACTTGTACAACATCTTCATAAACTCATCGAAAAAATCTGGATAAGAGAAGAGATCCCAGAAGACTTCAGGGATGCCATAATTATCACCCTCTTTAAGAAGGGTGATAGAACAGACTGTGGAAACTATCGGGGCATTTCTCTCTTAGCAACCGCAGGTAAAATATTTGCTAGGATTCTTGCAAACCGTCTTCTATCTATTTCAGAAGAGATCCTCCCTGAAACTCAATATGGTTTCCGCCCCTCTAGAGGGACAGTAGACATGATTTTTACTGCACGTCAGCTCCAAGAAAAATGCCGGGAGCAAAATCAACCCCTTTATATGGCATTTATCGATTTGGCTAAGGCCTTTGATACTGTAGACCGTACAGCTCTCTGGACTATCCTTATGAAAATTGGATGCCCCAATAAATTTGTGAATATCTTGCGACTTCTCCATGACAACATGACGGCAACGGTTTTGGACAACAACGGCTCTCATGGTGCTCCATTTAAAGTGGGATCAGGTGTTAAACAGGGATGTGTTATCGCCCCAACATTATTTGCCATTTTCATCGCCATGGTTTTACATCTTGTCGAGGGGAAACTTCCCACCGGTGTGGGAATTATATATCGAACAGATGGAAAGCTTTTTAATCTCAGCAGGCTGAAAGCAAAAGGTAAGGTAATTACAACCTCCGTCGTGGAACTTCAGTACGCTGATGATAATGTGGTCTCCGCACATTCAGAGGATGATCTCCAAACTATCCTAAATGCTTTTGCAGAAGCATACGAAAAACTTGGTCTCTCACTTAACATCAAAAAAACCAAAGTGCTTCATCAGCAAGTGCAAGCCAATCCTTTGGTGATGCCATCTATCCAGCTTGGCGGGACAATACTGGAAAACGTCGATCATTTCCTCTATCTTGGCAGCTATCTTTCTGTTACAGCTAACATCGACAGTGAAATCCAGCATCGTCTGAGCTCCGCAAGTGCCGCATTTTCTCGAATGAAACATAGAGTGTTCGAGGATCGGGATATTTGTAAGAAGACCAAAACACTGGTTTATGAAGCCACTGTATTACCAACTTTATTGTATGCCTGCGAAACATGGACTATCTATAAACGTCACTTCCACCTCCTTGAAAGGTTTCATCAACGTTGCCTCCGGAAAATCCTGCAAATTACTTGGGAAGATAGGCGAACAAATGTCAGTGTACTGGAAGAAGCAAAGACTACTAGCATTGAAAAAATGATCCTTCAACGCCAACTTCAGTGGACCGGTCATGTTGTTCGAATGCCTGACTGCCGTCTCCCAAAGCAGTTACTTTACTCCCAACTCAAGGATGGAAAGCGGAATATCGGTGGTCAATATAAGAGGTTTAAAGATGTTCATAAGGCTAATCTAAAAAAATGCAATATAAACATCGAAAACTGGGAAGCTCTGGCCCATGAACGATCTAAATGGAGGTTGGCCTTTCACAAAGGTTCCATGGACTTTGAAGAAGCCCGAGTGCAAGGTGAAAGGGAGAAACGTGCTAAGCGAAAAGCACGTCAAATGAATCCTTTACAGGACCATCTTCTATCTGGTAACCTGTGTCCTCACTGTGGGAAGCTGTGTGGATCTAGAATTGGCCTCCACAGTCACTTACGGACTCATCGCTAGAGTCTACACAATCTTCTTTAGAATTTCCTCCTTTTATCCCGGAAGACAATCTTACTCGGTCACGAGTGATCGCCTGATGATGATACTGTGTGTGTGTGTGTGTGTGTGTCCCCTCTTGTATTTTATTGCATTGTACATCGCTCAGAGTGGCCGGATGTCTGGCCAGATGGGCGATTCATAAATATAATAAATAAATAAATAAATAAAGTGCCCCAGTGGCACCTTGGAGGAACTGTCAGTGACTAGCAAGACCTCTCTTTTTTGGTACAAAAAACATTGCACAAATAGGTTTGTATCATGAGAACCCAGTCAACATTATGATGAGGGCAGTGATGCCATAAAATGTATGATATGGTATTCTTAAGACAGCTGCACTGTGTTTGTGCATTTGGGTCCCCCCCCTTGTTCCTAGATGTGTGGGGGGTTTTTATCCCTCACGCCAAATAAAGTTTTGTTGGAGTTCATGATGTTTCTTGAATATAACACTCTTCTGCACATTAATTACAACCACAAACTGCTATGCAGCTTTGCCCCACCCCACTGAAGTGAGCCCCACTGAAAACAGCAAAGGTAAACAAGCATAAGGTTTCACTGTGAATGCCATTGGATAGTTGACATGTAATTTTAAAAAAATCTTATAGCACTGGATAATGCTATTAGATTTTGTTTAAAGGCCCATTACATGCCAACTCTCCAATACCATTTAATGTTAAATATTACATATAACATGTCAGATGAGGTCTATTTAGTCCAGCATTCTGTGTCCATCCAGAAGCTTCAGGGAAGCTTATAAACAGACATAAAGGCGGCAGTTTTCCATTTTGTTTGTCCCCACCACCATCTGGTCTTCAGAGGTATATTGCCCCTGAACATGGAGGTTTCCTTTAGCTATCATGAGGGCTGCAGTCTTTAATCCATGGGCGGTGTAATCCAATGCCTCCCACCCTCGATGCACGTAAGCCTCTGAATACGGAGGCTTACATGCATCCAGTGCTGGGCGTGAGGCGCGGTGGTAGCCCTCTCCACCACCCCATGCCTCGCACCCTGCATTTCATCCAGATGGATGAAGCTCTTTGGAGAGGGAGGGAAGGAGGCTGGGCGCCCTTTTGGATACAGCATAAGCCATCAGCCCCAGCCCCCTCCCCTCCCCTCCCTGCTCCCCAGCCAGCACTCCCCCTTTCCTCCTCTCTGAGGGCGATTTGTGACCTTGGGAGGCAGCCAGCTGCAGGGGGGTCCCTCGGCATTCAGAGTCTCAGCTCCGAACTTGCAGGGCCTCGGAGCTGGGTCCCCGAATAATCCTATGGCTCCTCAGACAACGACAGGAAGCCATAGGATTGTGCCCTGACTGACTAAAAAACCATTCCTGGTGAATCAGGCAGCAGAGTTTTAAAAAATATTATTGTAATGTATGTGCTCCTGAAAAAAACAGGAGTGAATGTCTCTTTTAAAATGGCTATTAGAATACGCTCCAGCAATCGGCAACCAAAACAGGCTGAAGAGCTCCCATGCAGCAAGAATGACATAACCTGAGCTACACTTCAGGCTGTCTGTTAAACCCAGATGAATGCATTCTGCTGGATAAGTATTTATGTGTGGGCCAGTCTTTTATGAATATTTGGGGGTAGAAGAGTGTTCATCACTTGGATTTCAGGTATCTTCTGGCCTCCTGGCCATATGCACACAAGAAGAAATGTGGGAAATACTGGTGTGGGGATCGGGGATAGAAATTTGACAGAAGTTTGACAGACATGAGCTCGGTCCAAGCAACTTCCTCTCTGAGAATTGCCTCTCTGTTGTCCCCCTCAGGAGCTGCTACCATCCAGTCGTCCTCTCTGTTCAGAACATGCACAGTGGGAGGGTTGGCGACACCACTAGACTTCTCTCACCAGCTGCCTTTTCCAACTGAGAAGTATGCATTCAATTAGAGGACTTTAATTAACATTCTTTTTCTGGAGCATCCTGTTTCCAGTCCCTGCTGTAAATTCAAGATGACATTCTCGGGTTTAACAGGTGGTTGAGATTATTCTGAAAACCACCAGACGAAGGGAAATGCAAGCAGAGCCGGAGGTACAGCTACAGGAAAATAGATACAGGATGACAGGCAAAAGGACTGCTGTGAGGAAGGGATGTTCTTCATGTTTTCTAAATAGTCAACATCACTATATGGATGTTTCTCAGTATTCTTTCAGGACAAATAAAAAAATGAGAGTTCTAAGAAATGTTTGTTTTATTCCACAGAACTTTTTCTGGAACAACATAAGAAGAAACCTGCTGGATCAGAAAAGGATCCATCTAGTCCAGCAACCTGTTCCCAACACTGTCTAGCCAGATGCTCCCAGGGAGCCCACAAGCATAGCAATGGCTCTCTTTGATTATTTGTCCCTCGGAAACTGGTATTCAGGGATATATTGGCTCTAAATACGCAGGTTCAATCTAGGAATCGTGACCAATAGCTATTGAGAGACCTAAGATCCAGGATTTTATTTATTTGGTACATTTCTAATCCACCCGATAACTAATGTCCAATCCTTTCAAAAGAGCCACCAAGCCAGTGGTCACTGCAACATGGTATAGCACAAAATTCCATGCTAATTATGCCTTGTGTAAATAAGCATTAACGTTGTCTATTTTCCTCTAAGGGTCCTTCATAAGGTACACTCACTCAAGCTCCAGCCAGACTTTGCTACCTGATGTGTGAGCTTATATCATGTCTGAGTGTGCCATACAGGTGGCACTGGAATTGAGGGAGGCCAAGTGCTTGCCAGGCAAGTAGCTCACTCCCCATCCTCACTGCCATTGCTAGGACTCTGTGCTTACCTGAGGAAAAGGCACTTTAGACAAGCTCAGAGTGCTGTCCTATATATATATATATATATATATATATATCAACTTCCCTCTGCCTCATTTCTGTCTGTTGGAACTGCAAGCATTCCTCCCTATCACCTGTCTTCGACTCTCATCTCCTTCCCTATTTGGGGTAACTTTCAAGGCAAACAGGAGGCTTCTGCCTCTTGTTGCAAGCAATTACTCACCCAGCCTATGAATAAGCCAGGGATGTTGAAGAGTCCTTGGTCTCGAGTCACGAGTCGAGTCATGAGTCTTTGGACCCGAGTCTCGAGTCCGAGTCCGAGTCCTTGGTCCAAAATGGTGACTCACGAGTCACGAGTCCTGAGTCACTCCCAAAACTGACTCCACGAGTCCCTATTAAAATCAATGGGGTTTCTCCCCAACAAAATAAGGCTACTTCAGATGTGTGGCTTAAATAAATTCTAGGCACAAGTGTGCCTTTTTATTTCAAAACTCTGCAACTGATTTTGGCAAGAACAGACCAGGCAGACAAACCCAAAATAACCAGGCAGGCAGAGGAGGCAGGGAACCCCAAAGCAGGTAGGACAATTGTCCTTTGTCTTGGACAATTCAACTGTTGAACTGGTCAAGAAGAGACCAGGCAGGCAGAGGAGGCTGGGAACCCCAAACAGGCAGGCAGAGGCAGCCAAACCCAAAATGTCTGACCCTAACCCAAACCCCCCACAACAACACATCAATCAAAATAAATCTCAACACATCATTGGGGCTGCGCTCCTGGTAGCTGTCCATAGAGGCTGAGCAGCCTCTAAACGGAGTGCAAATCCACTGGCACTATTTATTTCCTGTCTCTATGGCAGATAGTCAGTAGTCAGGATGGCCGTCCCCAGGGGAGCAGGCAGGCAGGACAGGCTCAGCTTGAATCCAGCTGGTCAGGCAAGCCTCATGCCAGCAGCTCCCGTTAAAAGCCAAGAGCATAAGATTGCACTGCCGGACTCAAACATACTATCTGCATACCGTTTGGTGGAAGTTAATATAATTCTGCAAATTAATGCGGACATTCCCTTAAATCTATTCCTTGACTTCTGAAATGGAAGGACGTGTATTTCTCGGCTTGTAAAGGGAGAGAGAGATTATTTTCAAAGGGCTCATGAAGGTCATGAAGAAGGCTGCCTCAAACTTCAGTAGTCTCAAGCCCTCCCTCCATCATAAGAAATATTTTTGCTAAAACATTTTCTATGCCAATTTTCTCCTTGAGAAAATGGAAAATCCTCCATCCCGTTTGTAGAGATTTGGCAGGCCACTTTAACTAAAACGTGTAAGAAAAATAATAGCTGTTGCCATGGTGAGGCTGATAAGGATTCAAGACATGATAATTTGGGTTAGGGTGTGCAATTGAATGTTGAACTAAAATTTGCAGAGAGAACATAGCTCCTTAGCATGATTTGGGGCTTGCACAGAATAATTTCCTAGTGAGTTCTGTCACCTTTAACTTTGACTTATTTTACCTTCGTGTGAGGCAACCTATGAAATAACAGTGCTAGAACAGGCTCAGATGAATGGACAGGGGTCAAATCTAACAGACAGATCCTTTTGAGAGGCAACCTGCTATTTATTTATTTAATGTGCCTATATCCCACCTTTTAGGATAAAACCCTCACACAGCAACTTACAGCAATTAATAAATACAATATACCAAACAATAAAACATTAAAAACAAAACCAGTAAATTAACAAGTTAACAGCAGCAACTAAATCACGAAGCCTAATAAAACCATCAATAAAAGCTAAGTGGAATAAGAAAGTTGTTATTCCATTTCTTTAACATGCTGGCAACTTCACGTGGAGGGAAAAAAACAGTGGCTGAATGCCAGAAGCCGGGAAGGAGGTACGGTATGTTATGTAGTAAGGAATGTCAAACAAATTTTTGTCTCTCTCTATCCAGCCTTGCATGTAGCATTTATTAGGTAAAGGAAGAGTGTTGTTGGCACACTATTTCTGGGATGTTCCTTTTCTGGATGGAGGCTTTGAATATTAACAGATAGAATTTGACACTGAGATAAGAAGGCGTGTAGTAAGCACCCAAATAGAGAGCTGCTGTTAATTGGGTTTGGGCCATCACTACAGTGAAAAAGAAAAGCAGAAGAGCAACACTTTTTCATTCAACCCATTTCAGGGTTAGTAGTCAGTCTGAGCAGAGAGTGAAGCAAAATGACAACTTTTTTTTTTTTTTTACTACATGCACAGTTGCAATGCAAATTGAGCGAACTCACATTTCATGGGATTTCTTTTTAGCAGGATGTTTTCAAATGCACCTTAAAAAGTATGCTTGGAAGCGCAAACAACCCCAGAATTGAATCCAGGATAGACTGCACTAGTGCACTTGTTCTGTGAGCATCAGGATTGCCCAAGGGCTGGGGGTGATGAAAGCAGTCAGGCATTGTCCAGTCTCCAGTTGTTCTCAGCTGGAACTGTTTTGGATAGTTCTGCCCTCTATCCCTGCAGAAGGTATCAGTTGGTAACAAATCAAACAGTTGGTTAAGACGAGGGGGAAACTGGATTGGCTGAGCCAAATGTTCTCAAGGTTTGCTTTTCAGCTTGAAAGTAGTGATGGGGGCCCGGTGTCAAAACAATATTTCTTGAAAAATCTTTGATCCTTTCCTTTGCCCACAGCGACTTTTTCTCCTACTTCAATGGCCATTTATCCCCACTGTTTTATTCCTCTTCAAATAATGCCAGCTCATCCATCAGGAATCACACACAGGATGTGATTATGTCCATAATAAAGTAATACTTCCTATACAGTTAATGTGGAAGATTCTGGCCAATATGGGATCACAAATGATCAAACACCACCAAACAAACACTTTTCACAGCCCTTCATAGTGATCTGTGAAAAATTGCCTTACTTTGTTCAGTTCCAACAAAGGCTTTTGCAAAATGGGGGGGGGGGGCTTTCAGTTCAGTCCTAGATACAGTACTAAGTTCCTGTGAGCCAAACCTAGCAGGGCATCAAGAGCAATTACTGAGAAATGAGGGAGTAATCTGGAATATTACTGCTCAGATGCCACACAGTCCGACTTCAAAACCCTGTCCTTGAAGCTCAGATGTCTGAAGTAATGAAATAAATGCATTCTATGTATATTCAGAAATGCTCTTTTTATTTCACAGTTTTCAGGGCCATGGTGTTGAAAACAAGTTACAGGACTGGGTTTAAACTGAGGCCAAGAAATAAGAGATTTCACCTCTTTGGTGCTTAATCTTAATTTTTCTTAAATTAAGAAAATGTTATAATTCTGCATCTCTTAAATAGATTGTATGGTGAAGTTTTGTTTGTTTGTTTGTTTGTTTGTTAACAAAAGGGACCATGCAGTAGATCAGTGTTCTCCAACCTTGGGTCCCCAGATGTTTTTGGCCTACAACTCCCAGCATGCCCAGCCAGATGGCTGGGGCATGCTGGGAGTTGTAGGCCAAAAACATCTGGGGACCCAAGGTTGGAGAACACTGCAGTAGATGATGCTGAATTTGACCATCGATGCCTGCCTTAGCTAGGAATCTCACTGGGCAAGTCACTGTAACCGAGTCCCCACTGCGATAGTAAACCTATGTCTGTGGACTGTACCATTTCAGGCTACAGGTGGTTGCTCACATGCCAGAATGTTCCATCATACAGAAACATTACTTGCATACTGAAAACTAGATGTCAAGGAGAAAGGTTCTAGGCTATCCTTCTTCCTGACATGCTAGTTTTTTATTTGCAGGGAGTTTTTTTTGTATGGAGGAGCATTCAGTCATGTGAATCCACTCTTACATGACCATTTGAAGTGGTACAGGTTTACTACCACAGTGGGAGTTAGGCCTGCCATTCTGTTTAATTTGCCTCACAGCATAATAAGAAATGTGAGTATAGTATCCACTGAAAAAATGAAGATAATAAAAAGCTATTACCTGTGGTCTAAATCCAGCACAGAGTTAGGCATGCTTAAGTGCATTTATTTCAATGAGTTTAAGTATGCTTAACTCTAAATTAGGGTTGTGCATCTTGGTTTCATGTCAATGATTTTGACATTAATTTCCAAATGGTAATGACTTTTGGCATCAATTTCCATAATGTCATGCACTCCTTATTTTTTCTTACATTCAAGAAAATAAACATTTTCTAAGGATTCCGAACAAGAGCATGAAAAACAGTTTACATCTTCAAAAAGAAAGAAAGAAATTATGTTGAACAACTTGTAAATTGAAGTCCTAAGATTAGAAGTGACACAGTCCCCCCTTTGGGAGGGGGCATATATGCTTCTCATGGACTGTAAGGTGTGGGAGATAATACAGTTTATTAATACATTTAAATATGAATGCAATAATTGTATGATAGATGTACGAAAAACCAAGGTGAAATGTTTTGCTTTCTTAGCTGTAAGCAGGTACTACAAAGAGATTAACTGGACTCTAAGGTTTCTTGAACTTACTTCTGAAGCATCTGCCCTCTCAAGCTCTCAGCTCAGTGCTCATCCTTATTTTTTTCAGAGCAAAAGAGGGATAAAGTGATTTAGGAAGAGTAAAGACCCTGGAACAGATGCACCAGCAAGAGATGTGACAAAATGTCAAGTGGAATGTGCCTGTGGGCGGGAACTTGGCCATGAACATAGCGGATGAGTCCCTAGGATGGCATGTTCCCCACAGGCTGGGCATGTTTTGGTGACAGCTGTGATTTTTATGACCCAGCTTCAATGACAGTTTGGGAGGGGTCAGTTCAACTCTTTTCTGACAGGAATTAGGTTTGTCATCAGATGCTAAAATCCTTCTGATTTATGGCATCAACCCGTTCTATTTTATCACGTTAACTCCTAGGTATTCTTCATCCAGTTCCCTATGACAGGAAAGGTGTGAGGCTTAAGGAGCTGACATTATAGACCACCAAGGAAAGAAAAGAACACGAATAGCTGTGAATGCAAAATTCTACCAAGTACACTTCATCTGTACAATAGTGATGTTGTTTTGTAATTTAGAAACCATTTATATTTAGGATTCCTGTATAAATGGAAAGAAAAGAAACATTGGCAGTCCATCTATGGAAGAAGAGAGACCAGCAGCAAAGGAAGACAGAAGGAGGAAAGAAGGGGTGATTCTCTGATCAGTGGCTCTGTACAGTGCGGGTTAGTAGTCGCGAAAAGCCTACTCTTTACACACACACTCAACTATATTTGTAGTAAGGATAAAATGATCCAGAAGCAGCATTGAGCAACTTCCAAATGTCAGTTCTAGCTAGGCAACATCATCAGTACAGACTGTGCTCAGGGAAGACTGGAATGGAAGTCCCTGACTGGCTGCCGGACAGAACCCTTAGGAGGCCTGCCCTAGAAAACAACAAAGGTCAAAGTTTAGTCAAATGTTAGAAATCCTTGAATGCACCTCCACTGAGCTGGGTGTGTGGGTAACTTAAATGCTTGAGTCCTTGTAGCTGGCAGTCTAGTTTTGCACACCCACCAGCATATGACAGATGAGTGTGTTGCTTGCCATCAGCAAAAGGCAGTCATGGGTGAACAAGCAAGCTGATTCTAGAGGATGGGTCCACTGCCTGCCTCAAAATATGTTTGAAATGTTAACTCCGAGATATACAATACACTGCAATATAGAAAGCAACTCTGGCAAAAATCTGCATATTTGTAAACCATGCATAAGAAGATACAAAACAACCCCATGCCCTTCAGACAGTCATCCAGCCTTTCAGTTTCAGGTATACATAAATGGATATGACTTCTAGTCAAATTGCAGAGTCACAGATTATGATGTCATACCGAGTTTCCTGGCAGGTATGTATTCCTAAAAAGCAGAAGAGGTATCAGGCAGTAAATCTGCCCAAAAGTGATGCCCACTGTCCTGGAAAGACTTTCACGCTAATCTTGGATAGTGCTGGCCACCTATCAGGGATACTGTAGTAGTGGATTTCCAGCATCAATATGGCGACGAACTAGATGACCTTTGAGGCCACTTTGAGCTCCAAGAGTCTATTATTAGCCATGGCATCTATTTTGCTGCTAGTGCCCTGTGCCACACAGTGAGAGGGTTCGCATGACACAATAAGCCATCCTACCCCCAATGCACTCAACAGATGATTGGGCGCAAGGGGGTAGGGTGCATCCTCCTCCCCCCTCAGTCCTCCCACCGGTATCCCAGTGGACCCAACGGGAGCACCAAGGTTCCCCCCCCCCGTTTGCTGCCACTTGTCGGGGGGGGAATGGGGGATCGGCCATCGCTTCACCCTACTCACAACTAGGCTGAAGCAATGTCCACCACCACCGTGCCCAGCTGAAAGGGCTGGCTGTGATGGCGGACAGCAGTGGGAGCCACTTCCCCACTGGCACTGCTGGCCTGGAAAGGCCAGCAGGAGTGGCGGGGAAGAGGATACAGCTGGATGGAGCTACTACCTCCTCTTCCCCACTGGCTCAAAATGGCAGGCAGGGACATGGCTGGCCACTGCCGACCCCGGCTTCTGAGCAAGCCCACCTTGCCAGTATTGGCAGGGGCCGCGCTGCGCTGCTGCTAATCCCAGCAGAACGGGCTGGCTCATGAGGAAGCCTGCACTGCCGGCATCGGCTGGAGCTCGAGGCAGCTAAGGCCAACAGAGCGGGATTGTGAGCAAGCCTGCTCTGTCGACATCGGCAGCCGTGCCACCCCGCCATGCACAGCGCTTCTGACAGCTGACCCCAAGTGCCGCTTGGGCACTTTGGGGGTGGCTGTCAGTGGCGTTTACCCAACAGCCACTTGGCAAGAGCAGCAAGCCATTGGGGTTACCCCCGGGGTTGCTGTGTTGTCCAGGTTCCGAACCCGGGAGGCTACCTAAGCACTCAAACCCTGCAACAAGCCATGGTCTTTTGGGTTGGCTAGCCCAGAAGCTGGGCTTATAAGCCACCCCAGAAATAACCCATGGCAGATTCACATGACACAACAACCCCTGCTGGCTTATAAACTGGGGGGGGGGCATTGCCATGTCATGTGAACCCAGTCACAGTGATCTCTCCAATGTAGCACTCCGGGAAAGATTATGCTGCTATGTGGGCTAGTCTCAGGGACTGTTCACTTGAGCCCCCTCCACATATACTTCTAATGTATGGAGGCGGGCAGTGTCGGACAGTACCTCCTGCCCCACCCCCAATGTCGCATGCACCGGTGGTCCCATCCCTGGTCCCTGACACATGCCAGCCATGATGACCCCAAAGGGGAGTTCAGTGGGCTCTATGCAAGTACATATGTACATGTGTGCCCATGCAGCTTTCACCCTGTTCTGAGGGTGCCCGGATGGTCACCCCATCGACCAAATGGATGTCTTCCCCTCTAGCAGTGTGGGCCATGGGGGGAGGAGAAGCCCCATAGCTGTGCGATGACAACAGTGACGCGCAGGAGAGCGCGCGATAAAATGCCACTTCAGCATGCGTAGGACTCCTCCATGCAAACAGGAGCCCTGGCCAATCAGGCATTTCTTACGGATGCTGGACACACAGCTGCTGCTTGGGTGCAAGCCCACGGGCTCGCGACATTGGGGTGGGAGGCATGGTGGTCCTGCTGCTGCCCCCTCCACTCCATACACTCCGTCCACCTGGAGTGAGCCTGAGTGAGCAGCCCACGGGACGACTCCTCCACACGGCAGTGTAGCGCCTTCTCCGGGCACTCAAGTGAGGAAGGTGGCACTACATGGCCGAGGAGGACACAGGTCAGAAACTGATTCAATTTAAATAAACTTGAAGTAATAAATAGACACTAATGTAGGTGCCATTTTCAAGATAGTGAAGCAAAAGCTTCATTTTTAAAAATGTGAGATACTGTAACTAGCAATTAAGCAAACAAAAGCTACCACTCATTAGAGGAAATGCCATCTTTAATATTTCGTTTTTCATCAACTTGGAAATCTGGAGTATAGCATACTGCAGACAAACATGCTTCCAAGATGAAAATGTTCCAATCCCTTCACTACTGGTAGAAAATCAAGATCCAAAAGATTTATTAACACTGATTTCAAATGAGCACTGTCAATGCCAGTTGGTTGCTGTTCTTATTGCTAGAAGAAAAACCACCATACTTGTATCCCAATACGTATTTGAAATATCTGCTTGTTTGGGATGCAAGCTGGGCATCTTTGGGCTTCTGTTTCATCAAATTTGACACAGGAGGGAGGAAACAAACGTGTCTCTATGGCCTTCAGTCTCAGCCCCATGTATTGGCAGGCAATATATGAATCTACAGTTAATACTTCAGTTGATTAATCTACTTATGAAATCAGTTGAAGCTTGCAGCCCTACAACACAGGTGTGCAGAGAACTATAGGAAAAATTACCTTGTTTGCCAAATTGTATGAGGCTGAGACCCAGAAGAAGCAACAGCAGCAGAGCCCGGGAACTAAGCGTTGGTGCCTAGCAATGGCAGAACAGGGGTGGGAGCCTGATGGAACCTGTTGGAGACAAAAGGTGGGTTAGGGGGAGAGCCTGGATGTACTTTGTTCCTCAGTGTGAATCCAGATGGACATGGGGTACATAGTATCATAGAAAAGTAGACTTGGAAGGGGCCCACAAGGCCATCGAATCCAACCCCCTGCTCAATGCAGGAATCTGAGTCAAAGCATCCCTGACAGATGGCTGTCCAGCTGCACCTTGAATGCCTCCAGAGTGGGAGAGCCCACCACCTCCCTAGGTAGTTGGTTCCATTGTCTTATTGCTCTGACAGTCAGGAAATTTTTCCTGATGTTCAGGTGGAATCTGGGTTCCTGTAACTTGAGCCCATTATTCCGTGTCCTGCAAACTGGGATGATCGAGCAGAGATCCTGGCCCTCCTCTTTGTGACAACCCTTCAAGTCCTAGAAGAGTGCTATCGTATCTCCCCTCAGTCTCCTCTTCTGAAGGCTAAACATGCCCAGTTCTTTCAGTCTCTCCTCATAGGGCCTTGTTTCCAGTCCCTTTATCATCTTTGTTGCCCTCCTCTGAACCCTCTCCAGTTTGTCTACATCCTTCTTAAAGTGTGGTGCCTAGAACTGGACGCAGTACTCAAGATGAGGCTTAACCAGTGCTGAGTAAAGGGGAATTATCACTTCACGCGATTTGGAAGCTATACTTCTATTAATGCATCCCAAAATAGCATTGACCTTCTTTGCAGCCACATCGCATTGCTGGCTCATATTCAGTTTGTGATCTAGCACAATTCCAAGATCCTTCTCACTTGTAGTATTGTTGAGCCAAGTGCCCCCCATTCTGTAACTCTGCATTTGGTTTCCTTTCCCTAGGTGCAGCACTTGGCATTTATCCCTATTACGGTAAATTTCATTCTGTTGTCCCCGTTCCCCCCCACCACTTGATTCTGTCCTCTCCACCTGAGAGTTTACACTTTCCCCTGGAGATCCTGAGAAGGAAGCTAAAACCCTGAATGTCTGAGTCAACCCGAGACCTATCAGTGGCAGTGGAAGATAGTCATCTATATTGAAAAAGGCTGTTCTCTTAACCAAACTTTGGCACAAATACACTCATTCCCACAAAAACTATTGTATTTATTTACTCATTCATTCAAATTATGAGTCACCCTATAGCTGACATAGGTCATCATACAGGGCAGCCAAGGCTGTTTCTGTGCCAGAACCTGGCCTGAACTCTGTTCTGCCCCAAATGGGCATTGTGTTATTTGTTATGATGCCCCGTACCGTTTCTTTCAATAGCCATATCTCCTCCTTCCATAGCTAAATACTGATCCTGCATTTATTGGTTGTTTACTGTTATGTTGTGTTTCAATGAAGTTTAAGATCTGAGTTACATGGAAATGGATTCAATGTCAGTTTAGCTACCCTGGATAAATACACAATCCAACACATGTTAAGGCCAGAACAAACCCCGACTGAAATGGATACAGATAATCAGCCTCATCCAAGAGTGCCTGTGGCGGGCTGGCAAACACCTGCAGAAGGACTTTGCCTGGGAAAGGAACATTCGCCACCAGCTAAAGTTGTTAATATCTTCTATGTCCAGGGAGGATTTGTTCAGACGTGGTCTCACCATGGCCACCTCTTTCAGATGACCCAGGATCACTCTTTCACACAAGGAGGTATTAATCACCTTCCTGGCCCTGTCAGCTGTTCCCTGCCTGCCAGATTTAATAAGTCACAAGGGGCAAGGATCCAATACAGAAGTGGTCTCACAAACCTGTCCAAGCACCTTGTTGAAGTCCTTGAGCTGGACCAACTGAAACTCATCCAACAAAACTGGACGAGACTGCGCTCTGGATACCTCTCACCTGATATAACCAAGGCATCTATGACCCAACAGATGCAAAAGACTTTATCCTGTTACAGCGGGTGTCTGATGGTTATGAAACCTCCTTAGGGCCAGCATATAATAAGCTCTGAACAACCCAAAAAAGCTTAGATAGACAACATTCAGAGGATGAAATAGAGGAGAGAAGTAATGTTTCTCAGTGCCTTAAGTGCCCCTGAATAAATTCAAACATAGGCACATGCCAGTGTTTGACTGCACCTGGGCAGATGAACCACCCACCAGCAGCGCCTCTGTCTTGTCTGGATTGAGTTTCAGTTTATTGGCCCTCATCTAGGCCATTACCATGGCAGGCACTTGCAGTGCCTCACCTGGATCTGATGAAAAAGAGAAATAGGGCTGTGTGTCATCAGCATATTGGGCTTCTCTACATGAGGCTTTTAACCCATCACTTTACCAAGGCTTCTGCTTCTGGATTCTTTGTGGGATTAAGATTATTAAGATATAATAAGCTCTGAACAACCCAAAAAAGCTTAGATGGACAACATTCAGAGGATGAAATAGAGGAGAGAAGTAATGTTTCTCAGTGCCTTAAGTGCCCCTGAATAAATTCAAACATAGGCACATGCCAGTGTTTGACTGCACCTGGGCAGATGAACCACCCACCAGCATGTGTTTTCTTTACACATATTTTCCCACAGGGGTTTTCTTCCTCCACTTTTCTATATGTTCCATTACACAAGCACTAGGTGGAACTGTGGTATAGTGGAATTGCACAAATACAAGAGGATTCCATGTCACCATTCACAGATATACCATGAAAAAAACACATGCTAAAATGGTTGCAAAGCATGGGAAAGCCCCAAAGGATGATGTCATGTGAAGAAAACTACTGCGAATGAGGAATCATGGGCACACAATAAATCCCTCATGTGGAAAGGCTGACTGATGACACTGCACTCTAAATGCCAGTATGACCTCACTCACCAGTTTCATGTAGATGTTAAATAGCATGTGGGACACAATGGAACCTTGTGGGACCCCAGAGCATTCATGCAGAGGTCCCCCAGCACCACCTTCCAGAAATAGCCATCCAAGTATGTGCAGAACCGCCATAAAGCCATACCATCCACACCTAACTCAGACAGCCTCTCCAGAAGGATACCATAGTTGATGGTACTGAAAGCTGCCAAGTGCCCCAGGAGATTAACAGGGTCACATTCCCCTTGTTTCTCTCCTAGTATAGTACAGGGTGACCAAGTCAGTTTCTGTGCCAAAACTGGGCCTAAATCCGGGTTGAAACGGACCTAGAAAATCCATTTAATTCAAGAGTGTCTGGATCTGACCAGTCACCTACCGCTCAAGCACCTTGCCCAGAAGGAGATGTTAGCCACTGGACTACAATTATTCAGATCTTCCAGGTACAAGGATGTTTTCTTCCCCAGAAGTGGTCTCACTACTGCCTACTTTAAGGAGGCTGGGAACATTCCCTCCCATAAGGAAGAATATATAACCTCTCAGGCCCAGCCAGTCATCCCTTCGCTACTGCATGTAATAAGCTACAAGGGACAAGGGTGGAGCAAACTGGTGGTCAGTCAAACTTTACCAAGTGCCTTGTCCACATCCTAAAAACTGAAATTCATCCAACAATATCTGACCAGACAGTGCCCTGGATACCTTCACAGATTGAACTGCTAGAACTGTGGACTCTTAAGTCATGGCTATAATTAGTGTAAGGGCTGAACAGCTTCTCAGTGGTACTATATGGAAAGTCTGGCTTGCCTAACTTTCCGTCCATCTAGGGATTTCCATTTGCCAGTTCTAAATTTTCTTCTTTTTTAGCCACCCATGTAATCTGCCAATTTGGAAAGTTTTGTAAGACCCACGTAGCTCTCTAAAGATGCAAATAATGATCACACAATCCGGCAGAGAAAATTGATTGGTTCAAAGGGAATAAATGGTTGTTTGACAGATCAGACTCTCTGAAGTCAGATTTTCTACTCACATGGGTTAAAGCTGAAGGCAAATGTTAGGTATAATTTAGTACTGGGAGCCTAAAGTGTTCAGAGAGAGTCTAACCACTCTGTCTGTTCTGCATGTCAAATTAACAGCCCAATAGTGAGCTCTCCCTGCTAAATGTTCACTGTCTGGCAGGCTGCCACACCACAAAGCTCCCTGTACAACTTTCTCAAAAATGAAAACTTGTTATTCTAGGGCAGCCCTGTGAATACAGATTCTGTCAGAATTGGAAGGAAATATTTGGGGTAGGCAGGCTGAGAAAACAGCAAGGTGTTGGGTGTCAGACTTGATTTAAATGTGCTGCAGCTTAGCACACCAACACTAGAACACAGCTGCACAGGGCAAGAGGCCTCAAATCTTAAGAAGGGGATCGTGCAAACTTTCTAAGTCTCTCAAAAGCATAAGCTCACAGAAAAAAAGCAAAGGTTCTAGCCCTCAGGTGCTAGCAGCACCTGATAAAGGCTCTGGAAGCAGTGCAACACAACCAGCAGGAAGACATCAGTATCTTGTTGCATACCTTTCATTCTTGTATGTCAACAATTTCTTGCATCCCTGACTTTATTATCCATCTAGCCTCACATTTCCTTCTTTGAGACAATTTTGTGAATCACATAGTAAAGATTACAGAATTTACATACTTGATTAAAGCTCCCTTTAGTTTAAGTCAGTGTTCTCCAACCTTGGGTCCCCAGTTGTTTTTAGCCTATAACTCCCAGCATGCCCTAGCCAGCGTAGCTATTTCTAATAAGGCCAAAAACATCTGGGACCCAAGGTTGGAGAACACTGGTTTAAGTAGATAGCATTATGTACTCCACACTTCCGTGAGCTGTGAAATATTCCAAAGGCAGTGCTACCTAGGTTTGGCTTCCTTTGGAGGACAGACTACTGAAGACTTATGCCATTTTTGTAATATTTGTTTTATTTACAAATATGCTGGTATGGCATAAGTGAGAGCCAGTGTGGTGTGGTGGTGATAATGCTGGACTGGGACTCAGGAGATCTGGGTTCTAGTCCCTACTCGGCCATGAAACTCACTGGGTGGCTTTGGACCAGTCACTGACTCTCAGCCTAACCTACTTCACAGGGTTGTTGTGAGGATAAAATGGAGAGGAGGAGGAGGAGGGTTCCTTGCTGGAAAAAAGGTGGGGTATAAATATAATACATAAATAAATAAATAAATAAATAAGTGGAGGACACCAGCATGTGCGCTCTTTCCAGGCCACATGTGCTACCTCACATCACATCTCCAAAGAGAAGAACTCTGCACCACAAGATGCTCCCAGCATTCAGCTAGCTGCCAGCTCTTTCTCTCTTCCAAACTGCTAATTTTGTTCCTTCACAAAGACACACATACCACACCACACACCTCCCTGGAGGAGGTGGGATATGTCATTTCCCCCAAACTCTGGTGGCTTTCCCATGCCCAACATTCCAGAGAGATCTCTGCATCAAGTAATCATCTTTGGACAATTAACTCCCATACATAAATCAGGGGTCAACAGAAGGTAGATCAGCAAGGATTTCTGACTCTGAAATATTTATCAATAGCAACAAAAGGATTCCCCTCTTCTAAACTAGGTTATTAAAATCTCTGATCTGCAGTAACTCAGATGTAGATGTATACTTAGGTGATATTGTGGTAGGTGAATTGCATGCTGGGAGCTGTAGTAGAGGCATGCAAAGGAGCTGGGAGGAAGAAGAAGTAAAGAGAACAGTCAGGGTGGTTGAAGAGTGACTGTGATGGTTTCAGTTTAGTTTAATGAAGCCCTGGAATAAAGCAATATTTATGTATTTTGTCTCCAGTGGTTTAGTATTCTTGCAATACAACAATTTGGCAATGAAGGTGAGATGGCTCTTCTATCTTTGACTCCACCACCACCACCACCACCACCACTCCTCCAAACCCCAGGTGAGCCTGAACCATTTACTTCTTGGACTAGAATGTGTTTGTGTTGGGGATTGCCAAAAGACCTGGGAGAGGATATTGTGATATATTATCTCTCCCCTCTTGCTTTTGCAAACACAGCAGAGTATACCCAACTACAGGCGAAAAACGTGTGCATGCGGAGCTGCTGGTTAAAGCAGGGCTGTGCATTTAGTTGATACATGTTGGGAATGAACAGTCAAAACCTCAAGCCATGCATAGGTGCATGATGTAATTGGGACCACAGAGTCTCTGCATCCTAGAGCAGAGACCCTGTGGACATTACCCAGACCTCCTGGTGCAGGATGTGGGCGTAACCAGTCACCTCTTCCTGCCCTGGGAAAACAGTCGGAGCCATGAACTTGTAGGAACAACATGTCTGAAGATGTAGCCGAGTTGCAGTTCTGAACTTTTCCCAAGTTCAGAACAGGTCGACTACCATATGATTCCTGCACAACTGTAAATACATTCTTAAGCCTGCCTGTATCCAATCTGCAAGATCTGAGTGCGTAAACTCTGTTTTTAACCTCCAAAAGACTGTTTGTCTTATTGGTAGTGTAAGGGGGAAACCAGGTGAAGATCCAGCCTGTCCAAAAGGGACAGTCTGTATCAACTAAATGCACAGCCCTGCTTTAACCAGCAGCTCCGCATGCACACGGTTTTCGCCTGTAGTTGGGTATACTCTGCTGTGTTTGCAAAAGCAAGAGGGGAGAGATAATATATCACAATATCCTCTCCCAGGTCTTTTGGCAATCCCCAACAATACAGACTGTCCCTTTTGGACAGGCTGGATCTTCACCTGGTTTCCCCCTTACACTACCAATAAGACAAACAGTCTTTTGGAGGTTAAAAACAGAGTTTACTCACTCAGATCTTGCAGATTGGATACAGGCAGGCTTAAGAATGTATTTACAGTTGTGCAGGAATCATATGGTAGTCGACCTGTTCTGAACTTGGGAAAAGTTCAGAACTGCAACTCGGCTACATCTTCAGACATGTTGTTCCTACAATTTCATGGCTCCGACTGTTTTCCCGGGGCAGGAAGAGAAGGCGACTGGTTACGCCCACATCCTGCACCAGGAGGTCTGGGTAATGTCCACAGGGTCTCTGCTCTAGGATGCAGAGACTCTGTGATCCCAATTACATCATGCACCTATGCATGGCTTGAAGTTTTGACTGTTCATTCCCAACAGTTTGATACCTGTGTGTTGGCTATTTCTAATGAGGAACTTCCAGAGGCAGGGAAACGTGCATTTCTCATCCACTGCTTGGGAGTAGAAGCTCAGAGAATCTTATGTACTTTACCTGTTGTGGATGATAAATATGAGACAGCTTTGGCTGCTTTAAGGAACTTCTTGGTGCCTGAAATTAATATTGTGGCAGAATGCTATAGAGTTCACCAGTGGGGACAGAAATGAGAAGAAACTACAGATCAATCTATTGCTGTTTTGAGGGAAATAGTTCTTACTTGTAATTTTAGGGATATGGCAGAGGAAATTATTCGGGATCAATTGGTGGAGAAGAAAGGGATGCCTCGCATCAGGGAATGTCTCTTGCTAGAAACTGATCTTACCTTGCAGAAAGCCATGACAGTTGCCCGCCAGATAGAAACTGCAGTGGCAGAAGCAAAGCGAATGGATCAAGGCAAGATGGAACTAGTGCAGGTGGTGCAGCTTTTCCAAACAGTTCCAAGATCTTTGGACAAGTTTAAAGAGGGTGTAAATAAGTGCCTGGAGCACCCCTAAATCTGTATAGACACTATGCTATCATTGTGGATCAACACAACATACAGCAAATTATGCTCACTGCCCTGCAAGGGAGGCTTCATGCAGACGGTGCAAAAAGAAAAGCCTGTTGCTAGGGTACGCCAGAGTGCCCAGTCTCAACAATCTATAAGTGAAGTTCACACCTTGCTACACAAAGTTTGTGCCAGATTATGCATCTGTAGTAGAACCCCTGCATCTGCTGCTTCGTGGATTTACACCCTGGATGTGGACATCAGCTGCACAAACTAGCTTTGAGACAGTGAAATCATTGATTGAACATATTAGTCCAGCATTGTCCTTATTTGACCCAGCATTACCTCCCGTTGTGACTACAGATGCCTCTGATTATGGTCTCAGGGCAGTGCTTACCCAAGCCCATGGAAACAAGACTGGAAGGACAGTTGCTTTTGCATCAAGAACATTACAAGTGTCAGAAAGATCACACTCTATGGTTGAAAGGAAGCACTGCCATGTGTATAGGCAACACTGTGGGGTGGCACATTCTCAGTGTGTACTGATCACAATCCACTGACAACCTTGCTTACAACTAAAGGTTTGGGGAGGGGAGGAATGAGGACTACCAGGTGGTTTGCTAAACTGCTGGCTTTTACATACAAGATGGAGTACAGGCCTGGCACTGAGAATGTTGCTGCAGACTTTTTATTCCAGCTACCTTTGCTATTCTCAGAAAGTGAATAAGATGAGGATGCAGAGGGGATTGCTTCCATCACATCTGCTCTGACAGCGATTTCCAAAGAGCAATGTAAAGCCGCTTGCTCATCCTGCTGAATACAACACAGTCATTCCACAACTGCCCTGACTCCTCCCTCCACTTCCTCTTCCTCTCAGCTCCTTTTCATTCCTCTACTACAACTCCCAGCATGCAGTTCACCGACCACAACAGCACAACTTTTATACGGAGGTCATCCCAGTGTGAGTGCAGCAGGTAATTGGACATGCCTTCTGATCCACCACTTTGCATTTATCAGTTTATTGATTGATTTATCTATCTATTTATTACATTTCTATACTGTCCACTCATCTCCCAGCCACTATTTTGTTCCTGGTTCCAGTTGGTGGATCTTGAGGGTTCTAATAAAACAACAAAGTAGATGCCAGAAGCCAGAGGTCTGTCCACATCTGCCTTAAAGAGGCATCAACTGGCCAACCTGGGCCATTAAGAAACATCAACATTAATTTGTAAAATCTGAAAGTGTGAGCAGTCATGGCTTCAGTGCAAAACTATTATGACAGCCCTATTCTCAAACAGCAATAATCAGGCAGCAAACTCTCAATACTCAGTGGGGTAGCAGCACTAACAAAGTACTCAAAGAAGAATTAATGAAATGTGCAAGAAATGCATCATGGAGCTTTACACACAGAGAAAAGCCTATCTTTGAGAAATTTTCGAAAGCATCTGCAATGCTGAAATCCACTTTGAATTTTGACATAAGGCTCCTTGGCAGCCTCGCAACCACTGTGTCAGCACTGGCATATTTAGTACTGAAAATCATGTCTTAAATTTCATAGAGCAGAGGAATATGCAGTGCTAGCAGACTGGCAAGTCTCCAGCAGAGAGGACGGAGCGTTCTAACATTTCCTTGCCGTTTTTAATTTTTATGCCATGTTCTCTGGTATGTGGGATATAACAAACAATATTATCCAACTTCACTCCAGTTCTAGGATACGTTCACCCAATAGTATATTGCCTTTTTAAGCAGGAACCCAAAGCGGCACATAAATAGTTTCCAAGTTCACTGTCCAGTACTGTCCTCTTCTAATGTAATTTAAGACACTACACTAGTGTTCTCCAACCTTGGGTCCCCAGATGTTTTTGGCCTACAACTTCCAGCATGCCCCATACTGGGAGTTGTAGGCCAAAAACATCTGGGAACCCAAGGTTGGAGAGCACTGCACTACACTATGTACATCTACTATATAAATGTGAATGTTTGTATGTGTGTACATACGTATGTCTGAACGGCTCGCGTGCGTCGCATTGGCTCCTACCCGGTTGGACAGATCCACCCCAAACTTGGCATGCATACTCCCCATCACCCAAGGACAAAGACTGGCGGGTTCAAATCTCTGAAAAAACCCTGCCGCACCTGTACAGCCCAAAATAGATGAGAACCAATGGCATCACTTGGAATGTTCGCAGGGGCCATTCAGGAGCGGTTATGCAAATCGCTCCAACGGCATTTAGAATGTTGGTATGCACTGCCACAGGGGCCCAATCAGAGGCAGATATGCAAATCTCTCCTAGTCCAAACAGAATGTTCATATGAACTGCAGCCGGGGCCTACACGGGGGAGGGGGGGATTTCGAACAAACAGTGCCTATAGGAAAATGACAACCCGGGCAATGGCATTGTGTAGTCCGGGGGGCGGGGAGCAGGGATTTCATTGTGTGGTCCTGGGGGGGGGCAGCAGGGAATTCATTGTTGTGTGGTCCCAGGGGGGGGAGAGCAGGGATTTCATTGTGTAGTACCGGGGGGAGGGACACAGGGAATTCTTCATTGTGTAATTCTGGGGGAGCTGGGATGTCATTGTGCAGTCCCGGGGGAGCTGGGATTTCATTGTATAATCCTGGGGGAGTGGGTAGTCCCGGCGGAGCTGGGATTCCAAGGGATTCCAAACAGCGAACAGCTACCTTAAGGAATTTCGAACAATTAGTACCTATAGGAAAATGATGACCTGTGCAACGCCGGGTAAAAAAAGCATATATATATATATATATATATATATATATACACACACACACACACTAAAAACAAATATTGAATACTCAAATAAAAACTAAAAACCCCAATGTATAAGAGCCTTCAGCTTCCCTCACTCGCCTTTACCTTACTCCTCTGGTTGAGAGAGAAGCTCCAGCCAAATATAGAGTCTGCAGATGGGCAGGGCAAGGCAAGCAGCAGCACACCTGAAGGCAGCCCAGGCAAGCAAAGCAGCTTCTCTTTCTAGGCCTCTCCCCAAAAACTACTATATACAGTATATATATACACACACACACGCACACACATATTTCACATGCATGTATTGAAACTGATATATTCAAATCTAGCTAGTTACAATTTATTTTTATTTTCCTCTTTATCGTTTTGTTTTGTTGAAATTTTATGATAAATAATTAAAAACAAAAAACCGCTCAATAAATAAATAAATAAATAAAACCGATTTTGTGCTTCTGATAGTGATTTTCTATAAGATAATAGCAGAATATATATTGCTGTTTTGATCATTTCTATTTTGTTTTATTATGAATTTTAACTTTTGTGCACACTGGGAAGCCTTTTTGGCTGAAACATGGCATAAAAATAAACATTAGCATCACATAATGTAACAACCAGCCATGAACAGCAGCCAGTATTATTTTAGATTTTTGGCATATTCAATCATTATTACTGCATGCATGGAAATAGGTGTTTGAGAAATGGAACCCCAGTCATGCCTATAAAGTTATCCTGTCCTCAGATCCCCTTTTCCAAACTGTTCCAACTGGAAGCGTAAACGGATTCTGAATATACATACCGTAAAAGCTTTCAATAGGGTCGCACCAAATGTGAACATTTTTGGTTTGCAAATGGGGCTGTGTGGGGAGAGGCCCAAAATGTTCTCCACAATACCTGCCAACACTGACCTTTTTCATGACTGCTCACCTTCTGTTCACCATCCCTTCAGGCAGCTATTTCATTACCACCCACCTCCACCCGGGGTGGTGGTGGTGGATTCTTCTCCCTCTTCACAATGTTAGCCCTGCCAGTCAGGAATCACATTATGACTGTGATGACAACACAACATCAAAGAGCCATTCATATGTTGCTTCTTTCTTTCTTTAGAATTTTTTTATTTGCTTTTCTTTATAAATTCAAAGTAGCTTACAACATTATTAAAACAATAAATACAAAATCATTAAAACAATAAATACTGTGACATCATTACTGAGGGAAAACACACCCAGTTCAGAGTAATGGTAATGTATTGCATTGCCCCCATTCTAGACAGGAGGAGGAGGAGGAGGAGGAAGAGGAGGAAGGAACACACTACAGCTGTCATTGTTGTGACTATGGACAACAGACCTGGTTGCAGTTTCTCAACGGCAGTAGAAACAAGGCACTGACAGAGCAGGCAATACAAAGCAAGCTGAACGGTCTCCTGGGTCTCTTCAGGGGCTGTTTGTAGTGAATTTCTAAAACAAAAAATGTGGTCTCTCAAGCTTGACTTGATGTCACACGGACATCTATCTCACCCCCACCTGAAATACATTTCCCCTCTGACATACCCTCCTCCAACATCTCACGGATGAAAATAGGGACACACGTGTGAACTTGTAAGAGGTATGGTTAAGCAACATGAAGGTGTGATCAAGAGGGTGTGGCCAGGCAACATGAGGGCGTGGCCAAGGGTATGGCCAGGCAACCAAAGGGCATGGTCACGTACAAAAGTTATTAGGGGAAACACACAAAATCTTATATATTATAATTATTACATTATTATATTATATATTATTTTATAAGTGGCTTTTGTAATACTTTTTTACCTTACTTAAACCCTTAATTGTTGATATCTGGTGTTTTTCATGGGGCGGGGTGTCAGTGCTTGCAGGGCAATCTCTTTCTTTTTGTTTTAAAATTGTCAGGATTGGCACAAATTCAACAGGTGAAGCTTACCCACCCACCACCCACACCCCCAAACACGGAGCTTCAGAGAGAAGGGGAAGTTTCTTGCATTTCCTTCTGACATTGTAAACTCGCCTATTAGAGGCAAAGAGTCAGCTCTGTTAGGAAATAAAATCTTTGGCAATATAAAGATAGGAATCATGGGATAAATTCCCTCATTCACCTCTCCCTTGGTCCAGGCTTTCACCCAGCTAATCCCTTGCCCACAGCAACATGCAGCAGGGGCAGCAGGTAGAGCATATGCGCGCGCGCACGCACGCACACACACATCCTCGCCTGGCCTTCCCAGTTTAGCAGCGTCTGTTCCCTTTCTGCTTACTGTGGCTGTTCAAGCCTAAGCAGAGCTATCTTAAAAGGGCCATGGGCAAAATTGCAGCTAAGCTAAAACTGCAAGATTACCTGCAGTTTTGCCCATGGCCCCTTTAAGTAGCTTGCAGTTTCGGGAGGCAGGGGAATTCAGGACTCTGCATGACAAAGTGAGAAGCGATGGGGTTTTCGAGTGGCCCGGCATTTTCAGGGCAATTGGAGACTATGCTCTGATATCTCAGACATATCATATGGGGGCTGTTTGGGATTATTCTGTGGCGAGAGGTGTTCTGCCCATGGTCAGCGGTTATTGCTTCACAATTCAAGACTGAGCCATAAGAATAAAAATAGGTTTTGATGGATGCAGTCATGTATCCTGGCCCAGATTAAACCCTTATCTGTGTTCTGATGGCTAAAACAATTATTTCTTTTAATGCTAGTGAAAAAAGTGTTTTGATTTTGAAAGTTAAAAGAAACGGTATACAGCCAGGTGCAAGTATTCCCTGATATTTTAAAATCCTTGATGTATTTATTGTTTTGGGTTTTGGCAATGGGGTGTACGTGTACCTATTCCCCTGAAAAAAACATGAAATCAAAAACGTTTGCCCTGCAGTACAGCAAAATTCCTGTAGTATCGCATAAAGAATGGGAGATACTGGAGCTGCATAACTGTGGAGAAAGCCAACCTAAAACCCCTTTCTGACACACACACACTCACCAAGGAGGGGGGAAGGAGACCCAGGGGGCAGAGACAGCCAGTCTCCACAGAGACCAACGGGGACAAACAACATCTGCATAGAATCACCCCAGGGGGGAAGGCAGGAAGCATCCCCAGGTTCGCAGGAAGCATCCCCAGGTTCGTCAATGTTCTCGTATATCAGCCCCATCTACATAAGACTTGAATACCTTGCCAGAGCAGACATTTCGGCACCCATAAGAAAGGGCCATTCAACACCACAGGATGGGACCATTAAGCAGGTGGCTTCAAGGGGACCCCACCCACCTGAGGAGGGTGGCAACCCACCTGATTGGCCGCCCACCTGAGGAGGGTGGCAACCCACCTGATTGGCCACCCACCTGAGGAGGGTGGCAACCCACCTGATTGGCCGCCCACCTGAGGAGGGTGGCAACCCACCTGATTGGCCACCCACCTGATTGCAGAGGGAGGGGCTACCTGAAACCCAAGGTATAAAACACCCTGCGCAAGGGAACTGAGTTGTTGGACCTGATCAGCAGTCTTGCCCCATGCTTGGGGTAAGGGAACGAAGGGATCGGCAACCCCGGGTAGCAGCACCCGGCGTGCTCCAGCTAGCTGAAATCACTGGCCGCTTGGGTTGACCGGACCCCCGGGAAACCAAGCTGAAATCACTGGCCGCTTGGGTTGACCGGACCCCCGGGAAACCAAGCTGAAATCACTGGCCGCTTGGGTTGACCGGACCCCCGGGCAACCAAGCTGAAATCACTCACTAGCCGCTTGGGTAGACCGGACCTCCGCCGGGAACCCAGCTAGCAGCATGCGGTTGACCGGGCCTCTGCTGGAGCCCGAGCTGAACTAACTAGCTGAGAGCCCTGAAATCACGGTGTCCTTGAGATTTCTTGCTTGCTACTTTGTGCTGTATTGATAAGCTGTATTGCTGGCGTGTGTCTGGGTTTGTGACGGTCATTTTGTAAATAAACTTGTTTTATAAAAGATACTTTTGTGGCTATAAGTTATCCCTTTGTTCTAGGCTAAGGGTGATAGTCGCTGGGGGACCTCGGAGAAGGCCCGCCCCCAGGACTCGCTACCCCCTTAGTATTGAACCCGCGCAGAAGACCAGGTTGGCGGTCTTCCACTATAACTTTATCTAGAAGTCACACTCACGTGGAAGCCACCTGCCCATCCATCTGTGAGTAGAAAACTGTTCATGTTTCTCATGAGCACTCTGCCCATGTTTGTTTTTAACTTGGGAGGCTCATCATGATCTGGATGAAAGGACTCTGCTCATGTTTAAAGCACTGTTTGCCTGGTTTGTTTGTTTGTTTAAACACTATCAATGCCTTTCAGCTACTTTAGTCCCCAACTAAATACCTCGCAGTATTTAAAACAAGTTTACAGTAAAATTCAATGGGAAAATAAACCTTTCCATTTATCATGTTGTGTTACGGGCTTTCCCTGTTCACCCAAGCTCCAAAAAGCTGGGAAATTAGAGCTGTTAAGGGGCCACATCCTTAACAGATGTGTTATTCAAGAAATCTGGATATGGTATGGTATCCTATGTGGTGGTTAGTTCCAGCTTCACCTCTACGGCTTGCAGCTGGTTGGCTGTCAGTGGCAGAGAGGTGGGCCCAAGTATACAGGCCTGTGGCTCATGCTGGCTCAGCTTGTCTGAGTGTGGAAAGCTAAGCAGGGTCAGGCCTGGTTATTACTTGGATGGGAGACCCCTCCTCTAGTCTCCTGCATTGAGCAGGGGGTTGGACTTGATGGCCTTGTAAGCCCCTTCCAACTCTGTGATCTATGAAATCTATAAGTCTTTTGTAACACCCTGGCCCCTCTAAGACCCACTGTGACTTTTTTGCATAGCACTTTGAGGGGGAAAATTGCTTGTCTCCTCAGCAAACTTGACACTGTTGAGGTATCTGACGACGCCACCATCTGCCCGATTTTGTGGGTTCAGTTTCAGTTGCTGCGGCCTGATGATGTGGACAAGGTGCTTGCAGCAATGCGACTGACCACATGCCCTCTTGATCTTTGCACCTCCTGGCTTATAAAAGCTAGCCAAGGGGGTATGGCTGGGTGGGTCCAGGGTGTGGTAAACACATCTCTACGTGAAGGGGTGGTTCCTGCTGTCCTTAAGGAGGCAGTAGTGCAACTACTCCTGAAAAGCCCCACTCTGGACCCAACGGTATTTGACAAATATCGCCCTGTTGCAAATACGCCTTTCGTAGGGAAGGTTCTTGAGAGGGTCGTGGCGGAGCAACTGCAGGCATTCTTGGAGGATACTGATTAACTAGACCAGTGATGGTGAACCTTTTTGAGGCCGAGTGCCCAAACTGCAACACAAAACCAACTTATTTATTTCAAAGTGCCAACACTGCAATTAAACCTGAATTAAACCTGTTTTTAAACACAGGAATTAAACGTGTGTGTGAGAGAGGGGGGGGTGCTGCCTTTCCTCACTGCTGCCCTCCTCCAGGGACCCGCTCAGCCTCCTGGCCCACCGCGGCGGCGCCTGCGGCGCCTCCTGAGGCAGGACTTGGACCAGCAGCCCTCCTGCCACTCCATTGGCCCCGCCCACTGCGTCACGGCCTGAGCCCGTGTGCGGGGCGTGATGCCACCTCGCACCGCCAGCGGGGAGCGTTGGCGCCGCCCAGTGACGCCGCAGCGAAAGCCGCTCCCAGCCGGCCTCTCCGCTGGGGCAACAGCAGCTCTCCAGGCCTGCCCGCCCCGTCCCGCCCCACCCCGGGAGGACCTTCTCGGCTCTTCCCCGGCAGAGGCAGCGGCCTGCGGGATGCCGGGCGATGCGTGGCGGGCAGGTGCAGCCGCTCCGCCTGCCTCTGTCCTTCGGTGGCTTCGCCCCTCTGTGCCCCCAAAGCCACTCGAGGGCTGGCGACCTATGGCTCGCGTGCCATAGGTTCGCCATCACTGAGCTAGACCCCTTCCAGTCTGGGTTTCGACCCAGTTATGGGACCAAATCAGCCAGAGGCAGTGTTAGGGGGTGGCCCACTAGAGCTGGAGCCCCAAATCTTTCATTTGGACCCCTGAATTTCTGGCTGGCCCTCTGCCCCACCACCCTGCTGTCCATGGGCACTTGCTGAAATCAAGGTACGGGGCCCTGGTGACCTCTGTTGCATCTTATCACCCTGAATTAGCTGGCTTTTTGCCGACATCTTCACCTCCTGTTTCCCCCCTCCCTTGAATCATTCTGCCTGAGGGTTTTTTCCTGAAATAAAATGCCCTCCTCTCCCCTGTCCATACATCCCTTTTTAAAAATGGGGGGGGGGCCTTAGGAGACACACACAGACTTCAGAGCATATGTAAATTAGCATATGCAAATTTGTGCTTTTTTGTGTGTCCTGTGGGCCTGAGCCCTGGATCTTTTCAGTACCTAGCACTGCCCCTGGAATCAGCCTTGGTCGTCGCCCTGATGGATGACCTTTTTTCAGGAGAGGGACAGGGGGAGTGCAACCATGTTAATTCTACTCCTGGACAGGGATAGCTCAGCCACAGTGATACAGGCACTAGTAACCTCAAGACTGGATTACTGCAATGTGCTCTATGTGGGGCTGCCCTTAAGGCTGCTCCGGAAGCTGGAGTTAGTGCAGTGTGCAGCAGCTCGGCTGTTGTCTGGAGCTGCCCCTTTTCAGCATGCAACTCCTTTGCTGAAGGAACTGCACTGGCTACCCATTCGCTACCGGGTCAGGTGTAAGGTTCTGGCACTTGTGTACAAAGCCCAAAACAACAGGACCAGGATACCTGGGAGAGCACCTTCTCCCATACCAACCTGCCCGGTCACTGGGGTTATTGTAGGACATTCTCCTGGTGGTTCCATATAGACCTTTGGCCTGACTGGAGTCCACCAGGAGAAGAGCCTTCAGTGTGGCGGCTCCATTTCTATGGAACTGTCTGCCTCTGGAGGTCAAGCAGGAGGACCACACTTTCCCCATCAGACTGAATGCAAGTATGACAGGTGGGCAATGGACCATCAAGGGGGAACTAAATTAATCTGTACGTTATGACCTTGAGCTGACCAGATGCAAAAGCTGAGAAGGCCCCTGTACTTTTAATAGTTGTGTGGAAGAGGGAATGTTGGCTGGTGAAGCTCCTCATACATTGATTTGTCTCATTTTTAGCTGGACCAACAAGAACTAAAAGGAGCCCAATCTACTTTGGATGTGCCTTTTATTACAAATATGTTCTGAATGAATGTAAACATTGAAACTCTAACCTGGTATGGGGTGAACTGGTAGCTATGGGTGGTGGAGTAGTGGTGGAGTCAGAGGGTCCAAGGACCAGGAGGTAGGTCCTAAATCTATCAGTGTTGATTTTCAAACATTAGCAGGTATGGATATTCACTTAACTGTATGGGAACTTTGTTAACTGTGTGGGGTTAATTTCTGTTGCATAAATGAACACATGAGCACAGATTTTTCTCCAGTAGCTTGTCGTTGCAATTCTTATGATAGTTAGACAATTTCTGTCTTCTGGACAGACCATCCAGTAAATTTCATAAGGTCTGAAGCATTGTTTTTTTAAACAGGTAAAATTCATTCCCAAATGTAAAAAAATCAATACTGGAAAATACTTGCTATATTATATAGATCAGGGGTCCTCAAACTTCGGCCCGTGGGCCACATCCGGCCCGCCGGGTCTTTTCATCCGGCCTGGCGGCCGATCTAGAGTTGTGAGGGAAGAGGGGTGGCTGAGCCGGCGGGGGGGGGCATGGCCCATGGGCCGCCTGCTGGGCCGCCTGCCTGCCTGCCGCCCTGCATCTCCTGCGGGGGGGGGGGAAGGGGAGGAGGGGCGGCTTAGCCAGTAGCGGGGCGTGGACAGGCTTTACTTTATCCGCCTCGCCGCCCGCTGGTCCCGTCACATCACTTCTGGCGTGGCGGAAGTGACGCGACGGGACCCTGCTCCGGCGCGTCCATCCTGGACCCCGCCCGCGCTGTTTTTCAAAACTGAGTGCGGGTGGAGTCCAGGATGGACATGCTGGAGCAGCGCTGGCGGCGGCGGACTCGGGCGGTGGGGGAGGCCAGGTAGGACGGTGGCAGGGATGAAGGCGGGAAGCAGCGGGTTATGGTGGGTGGGCGGGAAGCGGCGGGTTACGGTGGGTGGGTGGGCGGGAAGCGGCGGGTTACGGTGGGTGGGTGGGCGGGAAGCGGCGGGTTATGGTGGGGGAGCGGGGGGGCTTTACCTCATCCGCCTCGCCGCCCGCTGGTCCCGTCGCGTCACTTCCAGCATGGCGGAAGTGACGCGACCCTGCTCCGTCACATCTATCCTGGACCCCGCCCGCGCTGTTTTTCAAAACTGAGCGCGGGCGGAGTCCAGGATGGACGTGACGGAGCGGCGGTGGCCTCGAGCGGAGGCTGTGGCGGAGGCACCAGCAGCAGCAGCAGCGCACAGGGGACCAGGTAGGATGGCGGCAGCGGCGGGGGTTATGGCGGGGGGGTGGGTTACGGGGGCGAGGGGGTCCTGCGGTGGCGGCAGCAGCGGGGGGCGGCAGGGGGGTCCTGCGGCAGCGGCAGTGGGGGGGTGGGGGATGGCGGCGGGGGGGTCCTGCAGAGGCGGCAGCAGGGGGCAGCGGGGGGGGCAGCATGAAGGAGGTGGCACAGGGGAGTTCCAGTGAGTCCGGCCCCCCAACAGGCTGAGGGACAATGAACTGCCCCCCCCCCGTGTAAAAAGTTTGAGGACCCCTGATATAGATCTAAGGCTGTGCAATGGAGACTGTGTGTATTAACATTTTTCTACACGGGGGGGGGAGTGTTTATTAGCATACTCAGCATGGGTCTTCTAGAGAGGAGGCGCTGACAACTATCAAGGGAAGACCCGGGCCAACCATAATTGCCCTGCGTCCAAGCCCTTGCAACATGACAGCCACACCATCTGCAGCAGCGATCTTTGGCCACAAATAGCACAAACATTTACCCTACCCTGGTGCCTGCCCCGCTATGCTATTCATCCTACCTATGTCCTACTGTGGGCTTATCAAACCACTCTCTCTGTCATACCCCACCTCTTCCTTCACCTATCTCTATCAGTGCCAGACTTATTTTGAGCTCATTTCTGTCAGCAGCATGGCTAGCCATATAAAAATAAAACAAATTGTTGGTTTGTGGATGTGACAAGTTGTTTCCAGCCTCTGATCCATAGGGCCAGATATTTTTCACTATGGTTGAAAGTATTCCTTATGCACAGGGAGGGCTTTCTGTCTCAGCAGCATTTACACTGAGCTCCAACTGTCAGTTCCCTGGGGCGGCAGACTCTGGCCTCATCCATCGGCCAGAGAACCAAGGGCCACTGGGAGGCTGCACCCCCTGCCTCCCAGGAGTAACATCACAGCAAGGGGGAGACCATCCTGGCCCCATACATTGGCCAAAGAAGGAACAGCTGCAGGGAGCTTGTTTTGCCCTTCCCTGCTAGAAAAAGAAAGAAAGAAAGAAAAACCTATAAGAACCTTTTAACGAAGAACTGGTGCCTGAGTTTTGCATTCTTCCTCCTCCCTCCCAATCCCTTTTCCTTTTGTGTCACATCTTTTAGATTGTAAGCCTGAGGGCAGGGACTGTCTTATTATTAATCTTTGTAAGCCACTCTGGGAGCCTTTTCTGGCTGAAGAGCGGGGTATAAATGCAATAATAAATAAATAAATAAATAAATAAATGTAAATGGTGTCATAGGCCAAATGGAGAGGGATGCATGGACTCAACAGCTGAAACAAATGTACAAAAAGTTCATCTTCACGTGAAAAACTGGTAATACTGACCTGTGTAGCCAGCATTGATTAATGTTCCATTTTTATTTACATGAAATTCATAACAAATGGTGTGCATGTTAGTGATCGTGAGTGATTGTGATCAGATCCATACATACAAATTTATCATCTTATATGATGAGTAAAATATGGATGCAACTCACAGATGCATGCAAATCAAAGATGAGAAATGGGTAGGAAATGTAATTAAAGGAAGGTATTCACAAATTGAAAATTGGAGAAGGGGAGTCAGCACTCCTCACCTGGGCTACCCATGTGCTCTAAGGCTCTGCAAAGTTCAATTATATCCCTGACTGGTAACACTGTGTTTCTGACCTCTGCCTCCCTTTTGACCTTGCTATATGAATTTGTCCCCATAGACTTGCCCCAGGATTGAGCCTGACTTGGCCTAAGCAGGACAGTTTGTTCCAGCCCCACTACATGATGGAGACGGTGCTGCAAGAAACCATGCTCTCAGGGATCGAGCAGGTCAGCTCACAACAACCATAAACACTTTGCAAGCCCAGCTTGGCCAACTTAGGGCCAACAGCCACTTCCACTGATACCTCGAAGATGTAAGTGCCCAGTGGTGCCACCTGAGAAATATGATGGCTCACCTGATAAGTTCCCTGCTTCCCAATGCACTCCGCATATGCAACTGCATCCCAAGGATTTCAGTGGTGCAGGAGAACTTCCTTGTGGATTGTGCCTATGGATGAAGAATCTGTTGATAGTGATACCTGTATATGGAACTATGAATACTGAAGGGGTGTATATGTATACTGTGAGTGCCTGGAATAGCCATGTTCATATCAAAACATTAACAGAGAGACTTGGTTTTATGTGAACAAGTCTGAAGGGTGAGAAGGGGGGGGGGGGAAACGAAGAGAAAAGAAAAGAAAGACCAGATAAGCATTTATGTCTCCCAGCTGGAATGTTCAGCTGTTGAAAGGAGTCTGTGGCTTCAGGAAAACTCACTGAATGAAAGCTGACAAGGCAATAAAATCCAAAATTATGATTTTTTGCTTTGTGCTCTACATCTAACAGCTGCCCCCATGTTATTCCCAATGTGGTCCTGATTTAGAGATCTGCCTCAATCTGCTTACATAAAGGTGATAATTTTATTGTACTAGATAGTATTCAGCTGTAGGCATGCAGGCTCCAATATTCAGAGGTTCCAATATTGTATCTCAACAATCTTCAGTGGGGAATTCCAGGGATGTTGAAGAGTCCTTGGTCTCGAGTCACGAGTCGAGTCACGAGTCTTTGGACCCGAGTCTCGAGTCCGAGTCCTTGGTCCAAAATTGTGACTCCCGAGTCCTGAGTCCCGAGTCACTCCCACAGCTGACTCCACGAGTCCCTATTAAAATCAATGGGGTTTTTTCCCAACAAAATAAGGCTACTTCAGATGTGTGGTATAAGTAAATTCTAGGCACAAGTGTGCCTTTTTATTTCAAAACTCTGCAACTCATTTTTCAAGAACAGACCAGGCAGAAAAATCCAAAATAATCAGGCAGGCAGAGGAGGCAGGGAACCCCAAAGCAGGCAGGCAGAGGCCTTTGTCTTGGACAATTCAACTGTTGAACTGGTCAAGAAGAGACCAGGCAGGCAGAGGAGGTTGTGAACCCCTGACAGGCAGGCAGAGGCAGCCAAACCCAAAATGTCTGAAAGGTTGCATTTTAGAAAAATGATTTTAAAAAATAAACTTGCTGTACTTCCTAAAACTTATCCATGTTGCATTTGAGGAACATGAATTTTTCTAAATCTTTGGCCCACATTCTGGAACGGTGAGATCTCATCACAATTCCACCTTCACTGAACACCCGCTCCACTGGTGATGAACTTGCTGGAACCAGAAACACACTCAGAGCAGCCACACAGAGTAATCTCAGGTCCTTCTTCTGCCTCTCTCAAGTACGCAACACATCAATCAAAATAAATCTTGACACACTGTTGGGGCTGCACTCCTGGTAGCCGTCCATAGTGGCCGAGCTGCGGCGCACCTCACTTCCATGCGCTCTTCGCTGGCAATCACACTCCTCTCCACTCCTTCTGGCACAGCCCAGGGATGTTGAAGAGTCCTTGGTCTCGAGTCCCGAGTCGAGTCTCGAGTCCCATTAAAAATATTGGGACTCGAGTCCGAGTCGAGTCAGAGGGGGGACTCAGTCCGACTCACGAGTCGAGTCCTCGAGTCCGAGTCCCCATCCCTGGGGAATTCTGTTGAACTGCAGTGTCTAGCCAGTGTTCTCCAACTTTGGGTCCCCAGATGTTTTTGGCCTACAACTCCCAGCATGCTCATCCAACTATGCTATGCTGGCTGGGGCATGCTGGGAGTTGTAGGCCAAAAACATCTGGTGACCCAAGACTGGAGAACACTGGCGTGTGTTAGTTTTAGCTTTCCACCTTAAATTTATTTAGGGCACATTCAATTGTACATGTAAGTTAGCTAGTAAACTTCTGTGCAGTTTTAAAACTTCTCATTTAACACAGCTCCCCTATAGCAATAACTACAACCACAAAGAAAAATAATTGTGAATTGGCAAGGGACAGGAGAAGATAGTCAGAGATGTGAGCAGAGAATGGAAAGGTGAAGTGGGAGAAGCTACCCAAGAAAGCTAAATCCAGGCCAAATAACAAGTCTCTTGAGCTATGAGTAGGTTAGTGCTGGGGACCCTGAGAACACCAGTTTTGTCCAAGGCCTGCCCCTTTGACATCTGTTCACCCAAACTCCTGCCTCAGCAGGAACTGCCTGCACTGTCATTAATATATAAAATTAATTATTTATGAAACATCCCCCCCCCCAAATATGATAACATATTGTCTTTTTGTTTATTGTCTAAATCTGCTTCACAAATAAGTTGAGCATTCTTATAGCTTCAGATCCCAGTTGGGTAGAAAGAGAAAGGAGCTCCTTAGCTAGAAGCAGGCGGGCTTGGAAGGCGCTGATGAGGATGACCCTCCTGCATTGCAGGTGAGGACAAAGTCCTTTTCTGACCTGGCCAGAGCCTCCTCAGATCCCCACTGCCCAAGTCCTCCTTACAGGAGGCATGCCAGGGTGGGTGGGGGGGCTTTGAGTGCCTTTCGGGGAGTGGGAGAGAGAAATCCTCTTCCAGCAGTTCTCAGAAAGCTATCTCCTCCGCCCTCTTTCTTTTTGCCTTTGGGCTTCCTGCCCCTCCACTTTCCTATTTCCTGCACACGTAATCATTTTAGTGGCCCTTTTCTCAGGGATGTTGAAGAGTCTTTGGTCTCGAGTCACGAGTCGAGTCACGAGTCTTTGGACCCGAGTCTTGAGTCTGAGTCCTTGGTCCAAAATGATGAGTCACGAGTCACTCCCAAAGCTGACTCCACGAGTCCCTATTAAAATCAATGGGGGGGTTTCCCAACAAAATAAGGCTACTTCAGATGTGTGGCTTAAATACATTCTAGGCACAAGTGTGCCTTTTTATTTCAAAACTCTGCAACTGATTTTGACAAGAACAGACCAGGCAGACAAACCCAAAATAACCAGGCAGGCAGAGGAGGCAGGGAACCCCAAAGCAGGCAGGCAGAGGCCTTTGTCTTGGACAATTCAAACTGTGGAACTGGTTAAGAAGAGACCAGGCAGGCAGAGGAGGCAGGGAACCCCAAACAGGCAGGCAGAGGCAGCCAAACCCAAAATGTCTGAAAGGCTGCATTTTAGGAAAATGATTTTAAAAAATAAAATCTTCGCCGGCGATCGCACTTCTCTCCACTCCTTCTGGCACAGCCCAGGGATGTTGAAGAGTCCTTGATCTCGAGTCCCGAGTCGAGTCTCGAGTCCCATTAAAAATATTGGGACTCGAGTGGGACTCGAGTCAGAGGGGGGACTCAGTCCGACTCACGAGTTGAGTCCTGGAGTCCGAGTCCCCATCCCTGCCTTTTCTGCACCTTTCCCAACTCTACAATATACTCTTTTAGGTGCAGTGACCAGAACTGTACATAGTATTCCAAATGTGGTCATACCATAGATTTGTATAAGGGCAGCACAATATTGGCAGTTTTATTTTCTATGCCTTTCCTAATTTTGCCTAACATGGAATTTGCCTTTTTCACAGCAGCCATACACTGGGTCAATATTTTCATCAAGCTGGCCACCACAACTCCAAGATAATTTTCTTGGTCAGTCACTGCTATCTCAGATCCCATCAGTTTATATGTAAAGTTGGGATTTTTTTGCCCCAATGTGCATCACTTTACAGTTGATTGAACTACATTTGCCATTTTGATGCCCATTCTCACGGTTTAGAGAGATCCTTTTGGAGCTCTTCACAATCCCTTTTTGTTTTAACTACCCTAAATATTTATTTTATTTATTTATTATATTTGTTAATCGCCCATCTGGCCGGTCACCCGGTCACCCGGCCACCCGGCCGGTCACCCAAAATAATTTGGTGTAATCAGCAAACTTGGCCTCCTCCCTGCTTACTCCTAATTCCAGATCATTTATGAACGCATTGAAAAGCATTGGTCCCTATACCCCACTGTTTACATCCCCCCATTAGGAGAATTTACCATTTATTCCTACTCTCTGCTTTCTGTTATTTAACCAGTTACTGATTCATAAGAGGATGTCTCCTCTTATTGCATCGCATGACTGCCAAGTTTGCTCAGGAGTCTTTGGTGAGGGACTTTGTCAAAAGCCTTTTGGAAGTCCAAGTAAACAGTGTCTACCGGAACACCCCTGTCCACATGTTTCTCTAATAGCTGCCTTGACACTGCTCTAGATTAGCTGTGACCGAGTAAGATTGTCTTCCAGGATAAAAAAAAGAAAATTTACAAAAAGGAGATTTTAAAAGGAGGAAAATTCTAAAGAAAATTGTGTAGACTCTAGCGATGGGTCCGTAAGTGACTGTGGAGGCCAATTCTAGATCCACACAGCTTCCCACAGTGAGGACACAGGTTACCAGATGGAAGATGGTCCTGTAAAGGATTCATTTGACATGCTTTTCGCTTAGCACGTTTCTCCCTTTCACCTTGCACTCGAGCTTCTTCAAAGTCCATAGAACCTTTGTGAAAGGCCAACCTCCAGTTAGATCGTTCATGGGCCAGAGCTTCCCAGTTTTTGATGTTTCATAGATTTCATAGATCATAGAGTTGGAAGGGGCCTACAAGGCCATCGAGTCCAACCCCCTGCTCAATGCAGGAAACTAGAGGAGGGGTCTCCCATCCAAGTAATAACCAGGCCTGACCCTGCTTAGCTTTCCACGCTCAGACAAGCTGAGCCAGCATGAGCCACAGGCTTATATTGCATTTTTTTAGATTAGCCTTAAGAACATCTTTAAACCTCTTATATTGACCACCGATATTCCGCTTTCCATCCTTGAGTTGGGAATAAAGTAACTGCTTTGGGAGGCGGCAGTCAGGCATTCGAACAACATGACCGGTCCACTGAAGTTGGCGTTGAAGGATCATTTTTTCAATGCTAATAGTCTTTGCTTCTTCCAGTACACTGACATTTGTTCGCCTATCTTCCCAAGTAATTCGCAGGATTTTCCGGAGGCAACGTTGATGAAATCTTTCAAGGAGTTGGAGGTGACATTTATAGAAAGTCCATGTTTCGCAGGCATACAATAAAGTTGGTAATACAATGGCTTCATAAACCGGTGTTTTGGTCTTCTTACAAATATCCCGATCCTCGAACACTCTATGTTTCATTCGAGAAAATGTGGCACTTGCGGAGCTCAGACGATGCTGGATTTCACTGTCGATGTTAGCTGTAACAGAAAGATAGCTGCCAAGATAGAGAAAATGATCGACATGCAGTGCAGGTGACTAGGGATGCATGGATGCTGTAAAATCCACTCCATCTATTTTTCACAGATTGTCAGATTCCTTTCATTCCATTGTTCAGTCATTGATGGAATCGGATTTTGCAAAGATCCATTTGTACACATTTGTACAAATCCAGAGTTGCACAAATTTGCACTCCCGAAAATGCACAAATCCCCCAAAATGTGTATTTTCACGCTTTAGTCTATGGGGAAGTGCACATTTTTGGTCTATTTTACATATTTCTGTACAACTAAATCTGTGTAAAATTACATAGAATTAAAAAAATTGTCCAAAAGTCCACGGAACTTGGAAAACCCGGTATGCTGTGGAATCTGTGTGCTGGATTCTTAGAAATTCAAACTCATTTGAGTCCGTTGTGGTGTGGATTTGTCTGACATCCTTACTGGTGGCCCCTTGGACTTGGTGCTGCCTTTCCTCACCTGTGGCATATATTCTAGCTGAACTTCATTATTGAGGTTTTGAGTAACCTCCAAGCATTTTGGAGTGAATTAACCCTTTCAACTTCCTTTTTACCAGTTCACTCATTTTAGAGAAGCATCCTCTTTTGAAGTCAAAAGTGACTATGTTAGAATTCCTTTGCAATTTTCTACTTAAATAAATATTCAATCAGATAGCACTGTGGTCACTGTTTCCAATTGGTTTGACAACACCCACATTTTGGCACCACTTAGGATTATATATAGCATCACCTCCCCTCTGGTCGGTTCCATGACCAATGTAGGTTCCATGACCAATGTAGGTTCCATGTAGGGCACAGTCATTTAGGGCATCAACAAATGTAACCTCTTTGTCATGACTGGAACATGCATTTATCTAGTTAAATTGGGGGTAATTGAAGTCATCCATTATTGCAACACTTCCTTGTTTGGATGCCTTGCTGATTTCATTTTCCATCTCGAGGTCACCCTGAGCCTTCTGTTCTAGCGGATGATAGCATGTCCCTAGTACTAAATTACTTTTGGAGCCTGGTATTGTTTCCCACAGCCCTTCTGTGGAGTCTGCCCTTTTTAGGTTTTCTAGTCTTCTTGACACTATGCCCTCTTTGATGTACACAGCAACGCCTCCAGAGTGACATCATAGCAACTCGGCCAATAGGACACATCAAATATAATTATTAAAGTCCAGAATTTGTAATACTCATAAAAGGAACCAAAGTGACATATACAGTTTAATTATTAAGAGACTTTATTAACTAGTTTGTGTAATTAAAATCATTTTGCAAAACATCGCAATGTAAATGTTGGTTACTGGCAGCATATAGCCTTTCTTTGAAAACATCAACAAGTGTCAGTTACTTATTTGTCACCCAAATCTAATACTTTTTACTCTGTGCCAAGTTATTTTCATGCAATCCACATGGTGGATGTGGCTTAGAAATACCTTTGCCATCCGTCACTGCTGAAAATCACTAGAGCTGGAGCCATCTGCCTCTGTTTACCTAGCAACCAGAGTCGTGTTGCTAATGTGAAGGTTGCCCCATATGAATCCATCAATCATCAAGCATGCCATTTCAGCCCCACAGTTATATCACTATTTTATTCAAGAGAAATGATTTAATTCTCTCCTACATGATAGTGGCTGTGTATATCTATATTTCATAATGGGGAATTCTGAAGCTGAATTAAAAAGAGAGGAGGGAAACCCCACAAATTGACCAAAAAAGAGAGGTATAATGTACAAGAAGAAAACCAGATGTGATTCAAGGGTATTCCTTTCCCTGCTTCATTGCTTTTGAAATAATGCTTTTTCTGTATATGCTGTGCTGAACTCCAGGAGCAGTAGCATTCCTTCAGGAACACCAAAGTCCTTTTCAGAAGTGTGGCTAGGACTACATTGGTTCAATGAATAAGTACAGGGCAGGGAATGGCTGTGATGCCGCCCCATGCCCCATGCATATTCATTGAACTTACAGAGCAATCCTATGTATGTTTACTCAGAAATTAAGCCCTCTTTTGTGTTCAAATATATAGAAGTATAGCTTCCAAATCGCGTGAAGTGATAATTCCCCTTTACTCAGCACTGGTTAGGCCTCATCTTGAGTACTGCATTCAGTTCTGGGCACCACACTTTAAGAAGGACATAGACAAACTGGGGAGGGTTCAGAAGAGGGCAACAAGGATGATAAAGGGACTGGAAACAAGGCCCTATGAGGAGAAAGAACTGGGCATGTTTAGCCTTCAGAAGAGGAGACTGAGGGGAGATATGATCGCACTCTTCCAGTATTTGAAGGGATATCACACAGAGGGCGGCCAGGATCTCTTCTCGATCATCCCAGTTTGCAGGACACGGAACAATGGGCTCAAGTTACAGGAACCTAGATTCCACCTAAACATCAGGAAAAAAATCCTGACTGTCAGAGCAATAAGACAATGGAACCAACTACCTAGGGAGGTGGTGGGCTCTCCCACTCTGGAGACATTCAAAGTGCAACTGGACAGCCATCTGTCAGGGATGCTTTGACCTGGATTCCTGCATTGAGCAGGGGGTTTGACTCGATGGCCTTGTAGGCCCCTTCCAATTCTAATTTTCTATGATTCTATGACAGAGTAATAATCCCCCAAGAAAAGCCTTGACCAGAATGTTTCTCCCTAACACATCAAGTTGTGCCTACCTGCAGGAGAGAACTCAGCTTAAACCACTTTGCATGGTATAGCCTGTTCTTGATTTATATGCAGTGAGTTGGTACTATCAGTGCATGTACATTATTGCATTCCTTCACTTTTAAAAATGATCTTCATAGTTATACAATAAATTGTGGAATTCCTACATTATAATTGGAAAGTTTTTAGACAACAATTTTCAAAAAAATGTTATGAGAGTATGGCTGTAATCCTATGTATATTTCTACATCCTATGTATATATGCATACTTATTTATTTATTTTATTTATTATATTTATACCCTGCCTTTTTTCCTGCAAGGAACCCAATAATCCTCCTCATCCTCCTCTCCATTTTATCCTCACAACAACCCTGTGAGGTAGGTTAGGCTGAGAGTCAGTGACTGGGCCAAAGTCACCCAGTGAGTTTCATGGCTGAGCGGGGACTAGAACCCAGATCTCCCGAGTCCCAGTCCAACACTCAAACCACTACGCCACACATGACTCCTTAATACTTACTTGGGAGAAGCCTCATGAAACAGTTAGACTTACTTCCAAATAGACAACTACCCGTTCTTCCATTGAATGCAGAAAACATGTGGCATTTGGGTCAAGGAAAAACTGATTGACCAGGTACAAAGAGCCAGAGGGCACCAAAAGAAAAAACTGAAAAAAGCCTCATGTAGAAAAGCTCATATGCAGCAGAGAATACATGGTTTCAGTTCTAGAAACTTGGGGGACAGGGGGGGGATTGTCACCTGTAGGCTTAGTTTTATTAACTTTTTGTATCATCATTTTAAACTGCTTTTAAATTTGGTTTTTCATCTTTTTAACTATAATGTATGTTTTATTGTTGGTTTTTATGTAGTTTTTATTGTATAAATGGTTGTGAACCGCCCAGAGAGCTTTGGCTGTGGGGTGGTATAGAAATGAAATAAATAAATAAATAAATGAAACTGAAATTTGGCCCAGAAATAGATGCACCAAGAATTTGCTGGCATTAAGCTGACACAATTGTTAAGTCTTTCGAAGGCTTTGCTCTGTCCTCATAAAGTTGGACTGGCAGACCAGTTACATTGCTCTGCCCATGGGGACTTGTGGTACCCACTGAAACTTAGCACCACCCACTGATATTGACAGATGTCCTGCTGATGGCATGGCTAAATTGTGTCATTTGTCCTTTGCCATCAACAGGACAAGTCACTTGGCCCCGAGGTGGTGAGTTTACTACTACCCACGTTGCTGGGGGAAAGTGTTTTTTAAGACTTGGGAACTATTAGGCTAACATGCCATCAAAGTTCAAGGAACTTCAATCTTGCTTATCGTGACTATTTATGTGCCCCCACTGGGGTGGGAGGTGGTATATAGAGTTAAAATATAATCAGCCAACTGCCCATCGAGCGAGCCTTGGATAAGGGGTTGTTTGTTCAGAAAGTGAGTGCTTGTCATAAATGCACAAATAATTAAATACAAGATTGTTTACACTCCAAAATGTACTGGAGTGCAATGAGAGAGAACTGCATGTTCCGTGGAGGTAAAATGGTTAAAAAAGAAGAAGAAGCTCCAATTCAGCTTTTGACAAAATTTAAAAATGCATTTTTGGGGGGGTTATCAAAAGGTTTCAGGATTTACTTTTGCTGTTCAAATTTGAGAAAAAACTTTAATAATCTCGAGTCTGGTTGATGAACTTTAAGGCAGTAACATTAAGTATTGGTTTGCCAAATTCAATACGTATATTTTAGGGGGAGCCAAAATGTCTCTTCCTACTTCATAACCCTTTCACGTGCTGTGAAGTTGGGGGTGGCATGTTGGTGATGGTGCAAAGGGGGGGGGGAACTTACGGCCAGCAGCAATGATGCTCTCAGGACCATGAACCACGCGGTGGTAGCATGAAACAGGTGAGCAGGTGGTGGCAGCTCATAAAACCTTTCATTCCACCAGAAGCCCCCAATGTTCACCAAAAAGGGTTCCTAGCGGCACTATCCTATGTATGTCTACTCAGAAGTACGTCCCATTGTGTTCAATGAGACTTACTCTCAAGTAAGTGTGTATACGATTGCAATTTAAAAGAATTTTGTCTCAGGTCTAATCTATTTATCCTTTTTTAAATTGAAAAACACTTAAGCCCACAGCATCCATAACTCGAAATAATGGGGGGGGGGGGTTAAGAGATGTTCAGTTGCAATAGTTGAAATTCTCCTAATTGTATACCCCACCAATATTTTTCAGTTATGGACAGTGTTAGAAGAATTTGCTTTGGAATTTGTAGTTCCTGCTATGGCCTTGCTTTTATCTTCATTCTCCTTGGTTTCCTTTTCCCACGGGCTTTTCTCTCAACTCCCCTGGCACCCCCTTAAGCCCCCTCCACTTTTTTCCTGTGAGTGCTCTCTCTTTCCCCTGTTCCACTTCTCCCTCCTCACAGGTCTCTGCCAGATCTCTGGATTCAGAATTCATTTTTATCACTCCCCAGGGAAATTACTTAATGTTTTGGCTCTCATGAGCAGCTTGCTAAAACTTCAGGTTCTCACTGCTGTATGTGAGATGTGTGCACCAGAAATCCAGAGCACCATTTCCCTTTCTCTCTCCTGCTTGGGCCTGTAGCCAGGGGTGGGCTGGGGGGGGGGTCTGCCCCCCTAAATTTTCCCTGTCCCCCCTAATTTTCTTTACAAACAAATAATTTAAATAACAGTTTATAATTTGTCTTTAAAAGGCCTGCAAACCAGATGAACTGCCCCCCCCCACACTTTTTGGCACACACACACACACACACACCGAACTTTTAGGCTGGCTACGGGCCCTGGTCCTTCTGCCTTCTTTAAGGAAATGTGGGTGGGAAACAGTTCAGAGACTTATGACTTTTTAAGCCCTTTTGTCTTAGTTCAGTGTTACAAAACCTCTTGGGGAACTAGCTCAAACTGAGAGGTGGTGTCTGAGCTGTGAGAAGAATTAGACCTGTGAGGGTTTACATAAGGTTTCCACTGTGGGAATGTTTTCCCATTAATTTTACAAGTGAATTAAGCAATTTATGGATAGCATCTGTTTGGCCGTGTGCATGCTGGGCGTGGGGCACAGGCTGGGTAAGGAAACGGCAGGAATGGAGGGATGGCTGAGGGAAGGCAACGAACTAAGAAGAGGTGAAGTGGCAGGATGATGATGTCGGAGCAATGCCAGCCTTATGCCAGGTGTTGAAAGTTCAGATCAGGAGGTGGGCACCAGCTGGGGAGGAAATCGGAAGACAGCTGTCAGGCAGCATTTAAGGGCTAGATGCGACCACTTTGATTCCCCTGGAGCTTGACTGGATGCCCAAAAAACTGAGCCAGGGAGAAGTTTAACACCCTTCCCCCTGCCCTGCTTGTACTCCTCTCCAAGTCCTGACACAATCCCCCCACAGCCAGACAAACCTTGTTTTCCCAAGACTCTGGTTTCCTCTCAAACACATCCTTTCACTATTAACATTTGTACATGTCAGTTTTGTCAGATTCCCTTCTGTCTTATTAACGTTGCATTTAAAAGCCCGGTGGAGCCTTCAGCTGATTTACTCTATTCAACTGTTTCCTGTAAACAGACATTTTATGAAAACTTTAGAGGCAGCAAGGGACCCCTTTTCCAAAGTTAATCTTTTTGCTGAAATCCTTTCACTCAGACTTAAATCTTTATCCCTTCTTCAGCAACCTTTTTTTTCATTAATAAAAATATACAAATAAATGGATACATGCATAAACATTCATGTGGCATTTCTAAACCATCTATAGCTGATATACATTAAAATACAGCATACAAATTATCTATGGTACCAATAAAATCAATACACTAAGTCCCTCCAAAAGGACTTTTGGGTCGCCCGGGGGCATGTGTTCAGGGACACCTCTATTCACAAACACAAAGAAGAGAAACCAAGTTTCAACAAAGCAGTCTGCTTTGCTATGATGCATCAAGCGCTCTGCCAGAGCTATTTGCCAGACCTTCATTAACCAACTTTGTAAAGTGAAACCTGCACTCAACTTCCAATGTTGAGTAATTAATTTCTAGATGGGCCACTGCTAACAAGAAGCTTAAGAAGTCCTTATAGATTATTTTTCTGCCAACATTGTCATAGATGGATAGTACAGCAAGTAGTGGGTCTGGGCTAACAGGTTGAGAAATAATGTCTGAAATTATTCCAAAAATTTGAGACCAGAACACATAAACCCTGGAACACTCCCACCACATGTGCATCCACATGTGCATCCAAGAGCCTAGGGTGTTACAACTTCACCAACAGTTAGGAGATAAAGAGGGGTACATGTGATGTAATCTGAGTGGGGTGTAATACCATCTATGGACCGCTTTGATTGCATTCTCTCTGAGCCTGGCAGAGATGGTGTGAAGGACTGGGAAATGTGACCACAGTGCTTTCCAACTTGCATCAGACACTGGGGACACCAAATCTGCCTCCCAAACAGATCTGAAGCCATTCAGGTCCCCTGTGGTGGTACAAAACATCATAGAATACCATTTTGGTAGAATCACCTTCTCTAGCTCCCCTGATTAAATACACAGTTCTTCAAATTCTGTCAGGGTATGGGAAGCCTCCCCTTTGGCAACTACATGCCTAGAAAAGGACACAATATGAAATTTTTGTAACCAAGGGGGACAAATCTCCTCCAGGCAGTCGAACAATTCCCTTTGTTAATTGGCTGCCCTCCTACCACCAGGTCTCTAATCCGATATATACCTTTGGATTCCCAACCACAATACTGTTTATATTTATCACTATGATGAAAGCACGGGTGATCGAGAATTGGTAACGGAGGGGAGGGGGGAGCCAATTTCTTAACCCACATTGACCAGACCAACATAGAGGCTTTAAAAAATGGATTATGCAGCTTTGCAAGCATTGTATAATGAATGGGGAGAAACAGAAGACTTCTTAACAAAAGAGGCTGGGTCACCATCCCTGTCTCCACCCATGGGATTTTAACCTCACCGTGGATTATCCACATAAATTGGCCCAATTGCGCTGCATGGTAGTAGAGTCTCAAGTTGGGGAAACCTAATCCCCCATCACATTACCTTTCTGTAACAATTAGATTTACTTAATCTGCTTTGCTTCCTTGCATGGGCAAAAGTTTCTAACATTCTCTGCCAATTTTGAATACATAGCTGGGGTAACAATATTGGAAGAGTTTGAAATAAAACCAAGTATTTAGGGAGAACATTTTTAAGGCCGCTACTCTCCCCAACCAGGTAAACTTTAATTTGCACCAGGACAGTAACTCAGATCGTATTTCATGTATCATGGGGGGGGGGGGTAATTTCTTTTATGGAGCTGCTTTAGATCTTTGGTTATAAATACTCCTAAATACTTAAAACATCCTGGCTGGAGTTGCAGCGCCACACTAGATTTCAACATAACCTGTGTTTCCAGAGGTGTATTCAGACTGTGACATAACATTTCAGACTTTGAATAACTGATTTCTAGGCCAGCCACTTGGTGAAACACTGTGAGGATGGCTTTAAGCTCTGGGATGGCTATTGCTGGATTCTGTAACATAACCGAGATATCATCAACAAAAAAGACTTAAAAGATGACTTTTTTTTAATATTCATCCCCTGAAGATTAGAATTAGCTCTCCAAGTATTGGCTAATACTTCCATTACGATTACAAAAAGTAGAGGTGAAAGTGGACAGGATGCAAAAAGTTATCCCCAAAGTCTAATTTTGCCAAAAGCTGTTTAAAGAACCTCCATTCAACCCTGTCAGAAGCCTTAAAGGCATGAAGTGAAAGGAGTGTAATGAAGAGCTTATTATTAATACAGTGGTAAATTACATTCAGGACTCTTCAGACAACATCAGCTAGGTGTCTGCCTGGAATGAACCCTGCCTGGTCTGAGTTGATATATTCAGGAATAAATGAGTTAATCTTATGGGCCATAATTGCTGACAACAATTTTCCATCCTGGTTTAGGAAGAAAATCGGGCAATACAATCCCAGAGCCATTGGATCCTTCCCTGGTTTAAGAAGTATCACCAGTTCCGGGATCATGCCCCCTTTTAGAATACCATTGAATAGTGCCTGAAGATATGGGGTCAAAGTCGTAGCAAAGGCTTTATAAAATTCATCCCCCAGGACATCCATTCCTGGCATTTTCTCGTTTTTAAGATTTTTTTAATATATTCTGAATTTCCATGATTGATATGGGTTCATTTAATATTGCTTTGTGAGCTGGATCCAGAGGCTTAAATACTGCTCTGGCCAAAAAGGTGTCAGTTTCCAAGATAGCTGGAATATTTGAAGAGTAAAGGGATTTATAATACTGTAAGAAAGCCTCATTAATTGCTTTTGGATGGGACTGATTATTTTCCTGAAGCAGAATACTAGGACAATCAAGAACATAATAAAAACAGCAGATTACTATTAAAAGCTAACTTAAATGAAAACCATTTTCACCATTGATCAAAAGATGAGAAGAGAGGGACTCTGGCAAATCTCAGCTGGGAGGAAGATCCAGTCATGGGGCCACCACCAACAAAGCCTTCTCTTGCACCCATCTGCCTGATCTCATGGATGGATGGACCAAAGATCAGGGCCTCTGAAGTTAATCAGAGCAGGCTGTCTGAGGTAAAGCCATTCAATACCAGCACTTTAAATCAAGCCCAGAAACAAATAGGCAGCCAATAAAGAATAAATAAGAAAGATCAGAGTTATATACAATAGTTTGGCAGCAACATAAGCTATGCTTGGAGCTATTGTTTATTCAATGATTTAAAAAAAACAACACAACCCTGCAGGTTTAAGACTAGAGTTAAGACTACGTCCCATTGGCTCAAGTGCCACAAATCCAAGAAACTGTAAGCTGAGGCTGATACCTTTCCAGATGTGCCTCATGATAAGTAACAATACTGTGCAGTTACAAATGGTGCTTGCTTACAACTTACCCTGCCTGCACCCACACTTTCATTTGGTCTTTCAGGCCCAAAGTGCCTGGAACTGGGAGCAACAACGAAGATGCCCCACATTGTCCTGGTCTGCATCACCATAAGAAGCATCTGAGCCTTACTGTATTGCTACCCAAGCTTGAGCCAATAGCCTTAACTCTAGGCTTAAATTAATAATTGAATTTCACATCTTTTTTAAAAAAGGAAATTCATCATTACACTGTTCTGAAAAAACAGCAACACACAAACAAAAAATAAGACATGCAGATGAACAAGTCATTAACTGGATAGTTGTGTGCAAATGAATAGATATATCCTTCTGTGTTCAGAAAGGCTTACGTCTGAGTAAGCCTACACCGGATTGGAGCATATCTTTTTTGTTCATTCAATCAATCAATCAATCAAATTTATTGAATCAGTCTACAGACCATTTCAAGATACAATACAGTACACAAAGATAAACAATAAAATCCTTACAATAATTCCATTTTGAGATAAAATATTTTAAAATTAAAATTTAAAATTTCCTTAAATCCTTGCCAAGGATTTCCTCTCTACTTCTTTTTTCCTTATGCAGGAAATTTTTTTTCCTTAATAGCAAATAAGGCTACCCTCTGGGAAACAAAGTGATTAGAACCATTCAAAAGAAATGATAATTTGTCCGTGCCTGCCCAGTTTCTCATGAGTTTAAAAAGGAGCAAGATAATGTTCCCTGCAGCTGTCATATAGGTGGCAATCGAGAAGATAGTGTGCTAGGTGTTCAATTTTTGCTGCACCACAGACAGATGCATAGTCTATCAGCCATGGGGATACCTTGAAATCTTCCTTGTAAGACCCTAGTAACCATCTGCTCAAAGCGCAGCCATGTAAAGGCAATGCGAAGACATCTCTTCATGTTAAAAAGCAGATAGTTCTTGGTCTTAAAATGTGTTTTTATGCTGGCCAACCACTTCACCGTCCTCGAATTAGCCAAGGCTGCAATGTCCAATTGTGCCCTTACGTCGGACACTCTCTCAACTGCATAACACAAGTTTGTGCTAGGGACACTTAAAGCTGACAAGCTAGAACCATGGTTTGGGAAAAATTGATACCCAGGATGTGACCAAGGAATTCCCCATCTGTTCTGTGAGACATTTCTTGGGTCTCACAGAACAGCCTATTCTCACACATCCTAGGCAGCATAAACCAATAGTTATATATTTTTAATTGGATAGTGTCAGACACCGCCATGAGCCCAAGTTCTGATCTAAGGGCAAAAGCCTTTTCTTGTTTGACTCCCTCAGCCCTCAAAACCACCTCACTTTTATTTCAGTTGACAGTTTCCTGCTACCCCTCCCCCACTGTCAGAAAGCTCATATGATAACTACACTGGGCATGCTTGAATTAAGTGATAACAAGGTCCCATTGACTTGAATGGACTGGGGCACTTAACAGCTCATTTAAAAAAACAAACAAACCACACAACCAAGGGCACAGTCCAAGCCGGATGCCTGTAGCCCTCCGAACTCCTATTCCTATTAACACCTGATCAGGAGTCCAAAGATGCTCTCTTACTTCTCTGCAAGGGATTCTGCACATGCTGCGAAACTCAAGATTCCATTCAAGCTTGTAAAATGTTATAGCTGTTAAATTGACTTTATTGATTTTATTTGGAAATTTGTGTGTGAGTGCTGCCTTCCCCTTTTCTCCACCCCACCCCCCATGTGCAAGACTGCACAGTTGCTAAGCTAGTCCATGTGGTGGGATCATACTTCATAAGGCTCTGTGTCTTGTGGGCTTTGGGTAAGTAAATAAAAGTGCCTTCCTTCCCCCATCCCTGAAGAGAGAGATCCTTGGCAGAAGGGCTTAGAACTCCCCAAGCAGCTGGACAGACTAAGATGTGTCAGGACGTTCAACCTGAATAGTGGCAACCTATCATAATTCTTTGTGAACCCTTGGAAAGGAGGGGCTCTGCCAGTAGGAACTCACCCCCATCTGTTTCTAATTATCCTCCAGTGCATGCAGATCAACCTTCAGTGTTTTTTCCAGGCTGCCAGATAGAAAACTGGCTCTTTGATTCCAATAGGAAAGTTAAACATATGCTCAGCAGCACTACCCTCTCATGCAAAACAATGAAACCTGCCTGGAAGTGCTTTAGATAGATTGTGCCCTTACTTTGTTTTTGAACCTGTTGTTGTTGTTGTTGTTGTTGTTTGTATCAGGGCATAACATAAGATTAAAACTGATTTTTTAAAGAAAATAAACTGCACCTACTTGTTACTTTCTACTTACAGTGTCAACTATTGTTTATTTTACACCTTTTACTGCCACTTGTTCATTACATACTGTTTGTTAACTTCCTTACTTAGGAAACTGAAATATGTACTAGGAATTTAGTTCAAGGTATTCGTAATTAGTTTTTGCTTACACTCATATAGCTTGCATAAATTAATCTGTAAATCTCCTTTTTACATAATTGCCTGATTCAAATTAGTGTACAAGGAGCAGCCAAGGCTTGCATGCATGGAGCATTTTCAAAATTGTTAAAATCACATTGACCAGCTGTTTGGCAGGGAAGGGGGAGGAGGGAAGGGCTCAAGCCCACATCTTTGAAATGGCACCACGCATACAGCCAAGACGGTAAACTGTTAGACCAAGACGGTAAACTGTGTACACATGACTCATTTCCACAGGTCTTTCCCTATGTTGTCTGTTTTCCCCACCTTGCAAGGTGTTTATTATAAGTAGTGGGGAGGCATTTAAACATAGCTGTTCTTCCTTGCATATACATTTCTGATGTTAACCCTTCATAAACATTAAAATCCACGTATGCACATTGGTATGGCAAGAGGGTTACACAAATCTCTGTTTATTATGAGGAAATCATTGATCCCCTATTGATTGCTAAACATCTTGAATCAAAAGGAATCTTTAGCCAGAGCCAGTAGGTACAACACACATGGCAGGGATGCTGGAGGTACAGAGACCAGAGTTCTTGTTACACTGTTGGTTTCTCCAGGGCTTAGAACTACAGATTATTTCATAGATTTCATAGATCACAGAGTTGGAAGGAGCCTACAAGGCTATCGAGTCCAAACCCCTGCTCAGTGCAGGAAACTAGAGGGGTCTCCCATCCAAGTAATAATAACCAGGCATATGGAACACTTTGTATATTGTATACTACAGGAACCTAAGCATTCTTCCAGACAAACAGCAAATTACAGACCTGTGCCTTACGCTGGCTCAGCTTGTCTGAGCATGGAAAGCTAAGCAGGGTCAGGCCTGGTTATTACTTGGATGGGAGACCCCTCCTCTAGTTTCCTGCATTGAGCAGGGGATTGGACTCAATTGCCTTGTATGCCCCTTCCAACTCTATGATCTATGAAATGAAATCTATAATTAAGTTTGACTTGGTGAGCTTCAGGGTGACACAGCCTTCTTCATGAGCAAGGACTTCGGAATGCACATTTTGACTTGTAAGCATTGGTCTCCACACATCATAGATCCATAGTATCTACCTCTATTTGAGTGAATTGGATCTCTGCACTTGGCAGGTTGCTGACTTCCAAGCAACATAGAGCTCCTGCTTTACCTAGGGAGGTGGTGGGCTCTCCCACTCTGGAGGCATTCAAGGTGAAACTGGACAGCCATCTGTCAGGGATGCTTTGACCTGGATTTCTGCATTGAGCAGGGGGTTGGACTCGATGGCCTTGTAGGCCCCTCCAACTCTACTTTTCTATGATTCTATGAAAAAAGACACAAAAAGTTCACACTCTTTTTCACTTATGGTGGATATACAGTCTTTCTACTTTCCTGGTAGATGGATGCAGGATGTTACATAGCCTTCCCAGAAAATTCCAGTTGAAGATCTTTTGCACAGGTCTTGGTCAAGCATTTATAGCGCTTTGCCTGTGAAATTGACATAGTGGCCTACTCTGCATCCAGATACTGGCACAGATGAACTAAAGGTCAACCCCAATTGCCCACTTAGGAAGGAAGGCAACATTAGGGTCTTGTAAGGCCAAACAGACCAGTTTTAGGCATTACAATTTAACCCCATAATATCCCAGCTCTCTGTGACAACTGGAAATTAAAATAAGGCTGCAATCCTAAGCATGCTTACTTAAAAGTTAACTCAATCAAAATTAATAAATCATAGAATCATAGAATCATAGAAAAGTAGAGTTGGAAGGGGCCTACAAGGCCATCGAGTCCAACCCCCTGCTCAATGCAGGAATCCAGGTCAAAGCATCTCTGACAGATGGCTGTCCAGCTGCACCTTGAATGCCTCCAGAGTGGGAGAGCCCACCACCTCCCTAGGTAGTTGATTCCATTGTCTTATTGCTCTGACAGTCAGGAAATCTTTCCTGATGTTTAGGTGGAATCTAGGTTCCTGTAACTTGAGCCCATTATTCCGTGTCCTGCAAACTGGGATGATCGAGAAGAGATCCTGGCCCTCCTCTGTGTGACATCCCTTCAAATACTGGAAGAGTGCGATCATATCTCCCCTCAGTCTCCTCTTCTGAAGGCTAAACATGCCCAGTTCTTTCAGTCCGGGCCCAGGACCGAGCTCTGTGGTACCCCGCTTGTTACCTCTCCCCAGTTTGAGAAGGAACCATTGATAAGCACTCTTTGAGTCCGATTCTGTAGCCAATTGTGGATCCACCTGATAGTTGTTCCATCTAGCCCACTCTTAGCTAGCTTACTAATCAGGATATCATGAGGCACTTTGTCGAAAGCTTTGCTGAAGTCCAGATACATAATGTCCACAGCATTCCCACAGTCCACAAGGGAGGTTACCCGATCAAAAAATGAGATCAGATTAGTCTGACAGGATTTGTTCTTGACAAATCCATGCTGGCTTCTAGTAATCACTGCATTGTTTTCAAGGTGCTTGCAGACTGACTTCTTTATAATCTGCTCCAAAATCTTCCCGGGGATTGATGTCAGACTGACTGGCCTATAGTTCTCAGGTTCCTCCTTCTTGCCCTTTTTGAAGATGGGAACAACATTTGCCCTCCTCCAGTCGTCTGGCACTTCACCTGTCCTCCATGATTTCTCAAAGATAGTAGACAGTGGTTCTGAGAGTTCTTCTGCCAGTTCCTTTATTACTCTGGGATGCAGCTCATCAGGCCCTGGAGATTTAAACTTGTTCAGAGCAATCAGGTGCTCCTTGACCATTTGCTTATCAATCTCAAGCTGCAATCCTGCCCCTTCAGTCTGCACTTCAGGTTTGCCAGGGGGGTCATAGACCCTCTTTTGGGAGAAGACCGAGCCGAAGTAGGAATTGAACACTTCTGCCTTTTCTTTGTCTTCTGTTATCAATTTGCCATCCTCATTGCGTAGTTGAACCACCACTTCTTTCTTCTGTCTTTTACTGTGCATGTATCTCAAGAAAGCTTTTTTGTTGTTTTTAGCATTCCTCGCTAACCTTAGCTCATTCTCAGCTTTAGCCTTCCTGACACTATTCCTGCAGTTCTGTGCTACCTGCCTGTACTCTTCCCTTGTAGCCTGTCCTTCCTTCCATTTCCTATACGTGTCCTTTTTTGTTTTCAGGTCATCTTTGAGTTTATTGTGAAGCCACATTGGCTTCTTCTGTTGCCCTCTGCCTTTTTTCCTTTTGGGAATTGTTTGCAATTGTGCCTTTAAAATTTCCTTTTTTAAAAACTCCCACCCCTCCTGGGCTCCCTTTCTCATGAGAGTCGCTTGCCATGGGATCTTACTAATCATTGTTCTGAGTTTGTTAAAATTGGCTTTCCTAAAATCCAGGGTACGTGTTTGGCTACACTCAGCTTTTGCTCCCCTTAGAATCAAGAACTCAAGTATAACATGGGCACTTTCCCCCAGAGTTCCCGAAACTGCCACTTTATCCACTAACTCGTCTCTGTTGGTTAGAATCAGGTCAAGGATAGCTGATCCTCTAGTTCCTTCCTCCACTTTCTGTAGGAGGAAGTTATCAGCAGCACAGCTCAGGAATTTCTTGGAGGGGCCATGTTTGGCTGAATAAGTCTCCCAACAGATATCAGGGAAATTGAAGTCACCCATTACTACCACATCGTGCCTCCTTGAAACAATGGCAATTTGCTTTTCAAAAGTTCCATCCTTGTCTTCTCCTTGATTGGGTGGTCGATAGTAGACTCCAACCGCCATGTTCGTTTTATTCTTTGCCCCCTTTATTTTAACCCAGATGCTGTCAATGGGGCTGCCAAGCTCCTCTTCCTGTATCTCTGTGCAGAGATACGTATTTTTAACATGCAGTGCAACTCCACCTCCCTTTTTGTTGCTTCTGTTCCTTTTGAACAAGTTATACCCTTCAATTGCTGTATTCCAGTCATGGGAGTCATCCCACCAGGTTTCAGTTATCCCTATCAAGTCGTACTTGCCCTCATGTATCAAGAGTTCAAGTTCGTCTTGTTTGTTGCCCATTCTCTGGGCATTAGTATAGAGACATCGAAGACTATGTGCTTTATAGTCCGACTTTTCCCCTACATTTTGTGGTAGACTATCAATGGGCACCGCTGGAGCTGTTCTCTCCATTGTGGCATAGAGGCCTTCTTCCATTGGTACCCCCGAGTTTATGTCTCCCTCCCCTGTTGGATTCAGTTTAAAGCCCTCCTGATTAAGTTCCTCATGCTGTGGCCAAACACATTCTTCCCAGTCCTTGTGAGGTGCAACCCATCCTTTGCCAGCAGTCCATCTTCCAGGAAGTGTAGCCCGTGGTCCCAGAATCCAAATCCCTCACGTCGGCTCCACCTTCATAGCCAGTCATTCACTCAGAGTATTTTTCTTTCCCTTTCTATGCCTCTTCCAAGTACTGGAAGGATGGATGAGAAAACTATCTGGGCCCCGAAGTTCTTGAGTTCCCTTCCCAGCTCTTCAAAGTCTGCCGTGATTTCTTTGTAACTCCGCTTGGCAGTATCATTTGTACCCACGTGGAAGAGAAGAAAGGGGTATGTGTCGGTGGGCTGTATGAGCCTCGGCAGCTGCTCTGTCACATCCTTAATCTGTGCCCCGGGGAGACAGCACACCTGGCGAGTCCATGGGTCTTCGCGACATACTTTGGCTTCGATCCCCCACAGGAGAGAGTTTCCCACTACGAGTACTCTTCTCTTCCTCTTGCTGTAGGCTTTGGTTTGATTGCCTCCACTTGACTGACCCTCAGCCTCTTGCTCGCTATCACGTTGGGTGCCCGGTAATCTGTCCTCTGCAGGCTGTCCTCTGCTCTCGTCCTCAAGTACATGGAAGCGGTTCCTTAGCTCCACTGCTTCCACAGGCGCAGAATGTCTTGTAGTTCTTCTGCTCCTAACAGTCACCCTTTTCCAGGGAGTTCCCCCTATGTTATTTTCCCTTGCCTCTGCAGTCTCCGACTCCGCCTCATCCTGCCGTTGCCCTTCTGGCTCCTGTTCTACGCTTTGGTGCTGTAGATCCACCGTTCTGTCTAAGAACTCCTCACTTTCTCTCATGCTCCTGAGGGTTGACACTTGCTGCTCCAGTCCTCTGACCTTTTCTTCCAACAGCGTGACCAGCTTGCACTTGTTGCACGTGTAGGCCATGTTGATCTCCGGCAGGAAAACAAACATTGCACACCCCTTGCAGGTCACCACCACTGCTGAGCCCTTTCCTTCCATAGTGCTCTGTTCCCTTTATGTTTCTGTCTTCCTAGAAAATTTCTTAGGGACCTCCCCCTTGACCTCCCCTGCCAAACTCCACTGCCAATCTCCTGTTTGCTCTCCCTGTTCGCTCACTCTCTGGGAGCCTGCCCGCTTATCACAGCCCCGAAAACAGCTGGAGCCTCTCTTCAGAAAGAAAGTGCTTAAGATGTGAGAGTTAATGAGAAATATACCCTTATGGGAGAAAACTGTCCTCCCACCCCACTCCCCACAGACACTTTCCCCCTTCTGTGTTCTTCCCCAATATTTTTTCTGGTGTCTTCACTACCTACCTTGAGAGGAAGGCTATCTATGGTCCCTGAATAATGGTGGAAACAGATAAAATAATATAGAACTAAGAGATTCTTGTTAAAAGGTAACTTTTAAATTGTACAAAAGAAGCTCCATTATACCTCTTCTGGATTTGAGATCAGAATATTCCAAGGGCTGGTTGATAATAAAAAGGAAGTGTTGGATTGCAAGTGATATCCTATGCTCTTCTTTGAGTGGATGCATTCATGAATGAGGATAGAGTATTCAACACAAATCAGAATGTATGTACGTATGCATGTAGTACATTTGTATTCTGCCTTTTGTCAACACACCAACTCAGTGAGCTGGTTCACATGTCACAGTAAGCAACCCTGGAAGATAAGCCACTGTGGGTTTATTGTTCACACACCAAACCATGTTACTCCTGACAGATGATTGGGTGTGCAACAGCTCAGCATGGCTTGTTTCCCCTTCAGTCTTCCAGCTTGCTCCCTGCACATATCCCAGTGGTTTTTTTGGATGGTAACCCATTTTTTCTCCTCATCCCAGCCCCCCTCCTGCTCCAATCGCTACCCCTTTTTGTTTGCCACTTTTTTTCTGGTGGCTCAGAATTGCACAAATGGGGTCATTCCTCTCCTTCTTTTCAAGTGTGCAGGAGCACAGATTTGGCTGTCTTATATGTGCAGTTTTTCCATGTCAATTTCTTTGTAAGTTTCAGCTGTCAAATGGAGTAATGAAGTGGAGTAGGTAACATACAAGGAAATTGACATGGTGAGACTGCACATAGGCTACTTTCTGCACAGTTGCAAAGGACTGGGTGGGGGGAATAATACTAAGAGAAAGTAGAATAATAGAATCATAGAAAAGTAGAGTTGGAAGGGGCCTACAAGGCCATCGAGTCCAACCCCCTGCTCAATGCAGGAATCCAGGTCAAAGCATCCCTGACAGATGGCTGTCCAGCTGCACCTTGAATGCCTCCAGAGTGGGAGAGCCCACCACCTCCCTAGGTAGTTGGTTCCATTGTCTTATTGCTCTGACAGTCAGGAAATTTTTCCTGATGTTTAGGTGGAATCTGGGTTCCTGTAACTTGAGCCCATTATTCCGTGTCCTGCAAACTGGGATGATCGAGAAGAGATCCTGGCCCTCCTCTGTGTGACATCCCTTCAAGTACTGGAAGAGTGCGATCATATCTCCCCTCAGTCTCCTCTTCTGAAGGCTAAACATGCCCAGTTCTTTCAGTATCTCCTCATAGGGCCTTGTTTCCAGTAGGAACCCATTTGCGCAATTCAGAAGTACCAAAAAAGAAAAAAAAAACATGCAAGTGCACCAAAGGGTGTGGGGGACAATACCTCCCACTTGGCAATTTAATGCTCTCGCTATTAAGTCTTGGACTGACACTTGTCAGTGTCCCTTCCCCTTTCAACACTTCCCTGAGTCTCCAGCAAGTCCAGAAATGGAAGATATTGGCTCCCCACCCCTTTTTGCAGCTCCTTCTTGGAGTAGTTACTGCTGCGGTTACTTCAGCTGCCATTCTTCCTCATCCCTTCTTAGCATCAGAACGATTCTTTCCTTCTTGGAAGCATGACGAAAGGACACCAGCGAGTGTCCCTAATGCATTCACATTTAAAACAACAACAACAAATTATTTGCAAGTGCAGAGGAGTGAATGGCAACTGCTATAAGAAAAGGCAGGATAAAACTGACGAATAAGGGACAGTCCCTCTAAAGTGCCATTTCCACATCGGAGGAGGGACAGTCACTGATGAGGGGAACTGGAGGTGGCACTGGTGAGATCACGAAGAGCAGTGCAAGCTTCTTTGCCACTCTTGCCAAGCAGCTTGGGACAAGCTGCCGTGTAGGGTTTGGACATCACAACAAGGCACCCTGAGAACAAGCTATCCTCAACAACCCTACTACAAGTCACGGGTTCTCAGGGTGGCTTGTTGGAGAAAAGCAACCCACGCTGTGACTTGCCCATGCTGGGTTTGGACATCACAGTAAGCCATACTGACAGTGAAGTGGCTGAGCAGGATTAGGTCTCCCTGGTTCTGGTCCTCATCCAAGACTCTATCCCAGTGTTCTCCAACCTTGGGTCCCCAGATGTTTTTGGCCTACAACTCCCAGCATGCCCCAGCCAGCTGCTGGGAGTTGTAGGCCAAAAACATCTGGGGACCCAAGGTTGGAGAACACTGCTCCAGGTGTTAGGAACAGACAAGATGGGATGGCTGCTGCCTCCTTGTTAGTTTCCAGAGGCATCCAGTTGGCCAATCTAGGAAACATCATGCAGGACAAGATGGAGCTTTAGATCCAGCAGAGGCAGTTCTAATGACTCCCAGGAGTGGGAAGTTCTAAATGGCTCTCTGAGAGCTGGAGGAACCAGATGTGCAAGATGTATATAGGAAGCCTTGGACAATGGGAAGCTCCTCTTCAACATGTGAGAGAAAGCAAAGCTTGTTAGGAGGTTAGCTCATATTGTTTGCTCTGCCACAGAGATGCAGCCAGGTCTGGAAGCTGGGCCTGTCAAGGGTGACCTCACTTATGAAAACTGGGAGGGGAAAACATTCCTTCCTTTCACTTGTTCTATTTTTTTTCTTAGGTCATGTAAAAGAAAAAGAAAACCCTAGCGAAATAAGAAATGGAGAGTCTTTCCAGTCACAAGCTGTTTAACAGAAGCCAACCAGCCCATGGAATGTGTAGCTTTAATTAACGGCTTTGTTTTTCTCTTGCAAACTACGTAATAGTTGTTCTGTAAAACTCTAACGTGTGGTGCGGTGTGGTGTGGTGTGGTGTGGGGTGGTGTGAGGTGGTGTGTGTATGTGTGTGTGTGTGTGTGTGTGAGAGAGAGAGAGAGAGAGAGAGAGAGAGAGAGAGCGCTTGGGAGAGAGAGAGAGCAGGCCACAGAGAGGCAGGAAGTAGGGAGGAGGGGATTGTTCAATTAACCCTTTCCTCCCACTGTAACTAGTGGTTACATAACATTACCTTGTTGATTTAAGCAGGCAATATTACAATTTCCATCAAAACCCTTTGCCCCATGCCTGCAGTTTGCATTACAACTAGATGCCTTTTTGCAAGGATGTTGAAGAGTCCTTGGTTTCGAGTCACGAGTCGAGTCACGAGTCTTTGGACCCAAGTCTCAAGTCCGAGTCCGAGTCCTTGGTCCAAAATGGTCATGAGTCACTCCCAAAGCTGACTCCACGAGTCCCTATTAAAATCAATGGGGTTTTTTCCCAACAAAACAAGGCTATTTCAGATGTGTGGCTTAAATAAATTCTAGGCACAAGTGTGCCTTTTTATTTCAAAATTCTGCAACTGATTTTGGCAAGAACAGACCAGGCAGACAAACCCAAAATAACCAGACAGGCAGAGGAGGCAGGGAACCCCAAACAGGCAGGCAGAGGCAGACAAACCCAAAATGTCTGAAAGGTTGCATTTTAGGAAAATGGTTTTTAAAAATAAACTTGCTGTACTTCCTAAAACCTATCCATGTTGCATTTGAGGAATACGATTTTGGAACACGAGTCCTTGGTCTCGAGTCCCGAGTCGAGTCTCGAGTCCCATTAAAAATATTGGGATTCGAGTCTGACTCGAGTCAGAGGGGGGACTCAGTCCGACTCACGAGTCGAGTCCTGGAGTCCGAGTCCCCATCCCTGCCTTTTTGCAATGAAAATTGGCTGCATGGGAGGACTGATCCAGATTGGGATGACAGCAGAAGAGGCAAAGGATTAAAGTCTCCCTCCACCTCCCACCCTGCATGCTAGGGTCCCAATCCATCTAGTAACATGTAGTGTCACCTTGTGAAGTCACATTCTATAACTAAAGGGATAGGCATTACACATAGAAGTCCTCTGTAATAGAATGAAAACCTTGGAGTACTGGCAGTAGTCTAGCTTCAGAGTGAAACTGAGCATGCCCGACATAACTTTACCAGCAGTTGCTGCCATAGGCATTCATAGGGCAGAGAAACCTTAACATTTGAACCGCTGTTCAGAACTTCACCAAACCAATGAAGGGCACACACCCTCAACAAGCCTGAACAACACATATCAGTGGTTTTCACCAAAATTTGAAAGAAATATATGACATGCCAAGCCGCAGCTCGGAGTAAAAAGGATAAATGTGTCAATTTTCATCACTTTTTAACTTGCTCTACTTGTGGCAATTTTAATCAGATCAGTTTGACATTTTGCACAATTGTAGGCATCACCACATAGATTATGGGTGCTGGGTTTCGAGTTATTAGCTCAACAGGTGTCATTTCGATTAGCAGTAGGATTTTGAGGCGTACAATGGTGGAACCGTGTGTGTGTGTGTGTGTGTGTGTGTGAGTGACACCTTAACTAAAGGGGCATTCCTGTGCCCCTTTAATAAGATCCCATACCAAGTTAATTTGCTCATTCACTCCCCTCCTTGTTAAGTGTAACAGGGCTGACTTCATCCTGTCCTCCCTGCCTTTTCCATTTATTAGTTAATCTGTTTATCCATACTGGTGCCTCCTATCTGCAGTTAAAAAAGCCCATTTGAAGTAATCTGCATGAGTTTGCCCTAGCCTGCATGCTGTGCTGAGCACCACACCATGGTAATTAAGAACATCAATGCCAATATTACTAGCTGCAGGCTAGAGAGTGTCCATAGAACAGTGTTCTCTAACCTTGGGTCCCCAGATGTTTTGGGCTGGGGCATGCTGGGAGTTGTAGGCCAAAAACATCTGGGGACCCAAGGTTGGAGAACACTGCCATAGAACCTTCTTTATCTGGCTGTGCCTGGTTTTATTTTATATATCTAGAACATACTGAGGCCTAACCATAATGAGATCCCTTTCCCTAGTTTTCTTCCTCTTACACCCCTCACACTTTCCACTACCTACATTTCTGCAGATTTAATTTCTGTTTAAAAAATTAGTTTCCATCTCAACTGCCAAGATACACAAATAAGAGCTCAGCTTCCAACCAGGACCAAGCTGGAAAGGAGACCTTCTGTTTTGTTGTTCTTTGCAGACACCCTTTAAAAAGAAAGAGGTGTTGCAGCGTAAGGGCCAAGAACATGCTTGCCAGGCACCAGTAAATTTACTGGCAGTGAAGCCTTTTTTTTTTAAAAAAAATGTTGACTGTGAAACCAATACATTCAGTAGATTTTATCAGAAAAAGAAGGCAGTGTGTGAAATCTGTAAATATGATTAACATGTTCATAATATTAGAAAATGTCTTTAAAATTGATATGGGGAAAGATAATAATGCTGTGGAGATCCTTTCAGAACTGGATAGAAGAATGTTTCAAGGCCAGAGCAAATATTCCTGCTGATCCACATCCCAGCTGTGAAGTGTGGAATTACTTGCCACACAGGGCACCACAATCTTAGTGTTTATTTGTTTTTCATCTATCTATCTATCTATCTATCTATCTATATATATCCCACCATTCTTTTTTTCAAAAACAAATGTAGGGAAGTTAACTCAAGAAGTATAAAATAAGCACCAGTAGAACCAGGGCCGGTGCAAGGCAGTTTGGTGCAGTTTGGTGCCCTAGGCAAGATCAGATATTTAGCGCCCCCCCCCTTCCCACTTGAGCCCTCCCTCCCTATTTCTGGCGCCAACTTTCACCTTGCGCCCTAGGCAGCTGCCTAGCTGGCCTAATGGTAGCACTGGCCCTGAGTAGAACAATAGAATGGGCCTCACTGTCTCTTCCACTGATTCTGCTAGCTTCAAGCAGCAATCCTCCTGTATCACTTAGCTAGGATCAAGCCCCCTTGAACTCAATGTGATTTACTTCTAAGTAGACATGTACAGGTTTGCATTGTCAGGGTGGCTGACCGCTGATTCCAAGTGAGGACATGGCTGGACTTCTCTTGAGGCAGAGTGAAGCATCCGCTCAGGCGGCAGATCTGGAAGAGCAGCGGATCAGGGCCAGAAGTTCACCACTGCTCTCCAGTCTGATGCAGCTGCCTTCCCAGCCACCGCACTGTGACTGGGGCCTTGCTGCTTGCCTTGCACAGAAGCGGGGCTTGCAGTGCTATGATTGCTTGAGGCAACCTCTCTCCACTGGCTGCCACGATCCCCCTTCACCTGAGAGAAAGTGCATCTGCCGGGTGATGAAGAGCGGGTGAATCTCTCCTCTCTTAGGTTTTCTCTACATGAGGTATTTATTGTATGCTCGGGATCCCTCATTCACGGAAGTTTGCGGGGCCTTTTCATGATCCTCCAGGATCTCCCCAGTGTTTTCCAGTCCGTTTCACAAGGTTTTTTTTAGAGCAAGGGAAGTCAGCTATTAAATTTCAAATCAGAGCAAACCAAAATGAAAGCAAATTTTGTGTAAAGTCGCAATTCTGCTATACTGCAGCTATACCACAGTGCCACCTCGTGCTTGGTTAATAGATTACAGGCAGTCCCCGAGTTACGAACCTCCGACTTACAGACGATGCAAACTTATGAATGGCTCGGAGAGGGAGCTCCCTCTGCAGCCCTAGGCAGGCGCAGGTGCACACACGCGCAGGGCAAACTTTAAGCATGGGGGGGGAGTGGGTGAGGTGGAAAGCCACAAGCAAAACACACCCCTCCCTCCTTCGCTCTCTCTCGTGCAGCGGTGCTGGGAGGCTCGTCCTGCCACCGCCGCTTTCCTCCTTTGGCGAGAGTGCAACTTCCCGCCAACTTCAGCTGCTGCTGCTGCTCTGAGGGCTCGTGCCTGCCCTGGAACCAGCGAAGGGGGAGGGGAGAGGGGGAAATTAAAGGCTGCTGCCCAACTGAGAGACTCATCGGAGTCAACCTTTTGCAGCAGGAGTCGGTCAAGCTTGGAAGGGGGAAAGGGCAAGTGGGCGGGGCGATTCAAGAGAGCCAGCAGCGATGGGGCGGCATCCCAAGCCCCTTCCATCAGAAAGGATTAACTTCCCGGAGGATTTCTGCGGTTCCGATCTTCCCTGTTGTTGACTTGGAGTGAGATCTTGCCTTCAAGTCACACAGTGGTGTGTGTTTTTTGTTTTGTTTTTTAAAAAACGAAATTATTACAAGCAACACTTTATCCGTCCACTCAGAAATAAACCACCACCACCCCTGCCCCAGAAAAAAAAGTGATCCCAGGGGGTTTAGCCTAAGCTGATCTGAAGACAAACAAAACAAAACAAAAACCCCATTCTCCCGCAGTGGAATCAAACCCTGACTCTCCTTTTTTTTCCTATCTAAACTGTTTTAAGAACTTTTTCTTTAATGTGTTTTTACAGTACAGTACAGTACAGTACAGTACAGTACAGTATGTAGTACGGTAATAATAATAATGCTCGCTCCTGGGCCCAGTGCTCTTCAACATTTTTATTAATGACTTGGATGAGGAGGTACAGGGAATGCTTATCAAATTTGCAGATGACACAAAGTTGGGTGGAACAGCTAATACTCTGGAAGACAGAAACAAAATTCAAAGTGACCTCGATAGGCTAGAGCGCTGGGCCGAAAACAACAGAATGAAATTTAATAGGGATAAATGCCAAGTGCTGCACCTAGGGAGAGGAAACCAAATGCAGAGTTACAGAATGGGGGACACTGGATCTTGGAATTGTGGTAGATCACAAACTGAATATGAGCCAGCAATGCGATGTGGCTGCAAAGAAGGCAAATGCTATTTTGGGCTGCATTAATAGAAGTATAGCTTCCAAATCGCGTGAAGTGATAATTCCCCTTTACTCGGCACTGGTTAGGCCTCATCTTGAGTACTGCATCCAGTTCTGGGCACCACACTTTAAGAAGGATGTAGACAAACTGGAGAGGGTTCAGAGGAGGGCAACAAGGATGATAAAGGGACTGGAAACAAGGCCCTATGAGGAGAGACTGAAAGAACTGGGCATGTTTAGCCTTCAGAAGAGGAGACTGAGGGGAGATATGATCGCACTCTTCCAGTACTTGAAGGGATGTCACACAGAGGAGGGCCAGGATCTCTTCTCGATCATCCCAGTTTGCAGGACACGGAATAATGGGCTCAAGTTACAGGAACCTAGATTCCACCTAAACATCAGGAAAAATTTCCTGACTGTCAGAGCAATAAGACAATTGAACCAACTACCTAGGGAGGTGGTGGGCTCTCCCAATCTGGAGGCATTCAAGGTGCAGCTGGACAGCCATCTGCTGGGGATGCTTTGACCTGGATTCCTGCATTGAGCAGGAGGTTGGACTTGATGGCCTTGTAGGCCCCTTCCAACTCTACTTTTCTATGATTCTATACAGTATAACAATAATAATAATATTATACTATTACAGTATTATTATGTACTGTACTGTATGTTATGTTTAAGATGTTTTATTGCATTTGGAAGTGTTTCTTAAGTGTTTTATATGCACAGAAAGGTAAAATAAATACAATACTAAGACAAACATTTGACTAAGTGATGTTTAATAAGAACCGCATGTACCTGTTCCAACTTACATACAAATTCGACTTAAAGACAGACCTAAGAACAGATCTCGTCATACGTAACTCGGGGACTGCCTGTACATAGAAAGGCAGAGTGGCATGCCCCTGCCCATGGGCGAAGCATTATAGCAGTAAGTATGAGAGGGCAGAAGGGAGTGTGAGAGAAGTGTGGAATGTTGAGATGCCTGCTGATTGGCTGAGAGAGTGAGAAGGGGGAGACTGGGAGTGTATATAAGGGGAGTGCTGGTCACTTGGAGGGGGGAGTCTGAGGAGAGAGAGAGGGGTGGGTGGGTGGGTTTACAACATTTAGGATCTCATAACCTCATCTATTTCCGTACCCTAAATTGTAATCAATAAAACTTGTTTCATTTTAAAAAATCAAAGTGAGTGGATTGAATAAGTTACCCTGAGGGTGTTGGTGGCAGCGGAAGAGCAAAGATAGTGTTGGTTACTAAGTGGTTGTATTACAACAAGGTCTTCTTGTGAAGGATGAGGGAGAGGGAGAGAGAGAGAGAGAGAGAGACCTGGGTGGCGTGACAAGCAGAGGCATGATGAGACAGACAGAGTAATACAAACCCTGGGGGAAAGACCTGTGTAAAGGACACACTTTCCTCCCATGATGAGAATGGAAGAAGCAGCCAAAGTAAAGCGGTGGGTTAAACCCCTCATGCAGAGAAGCCCTTAGACATGTGTGGCACCACCATGCTGGGGCACCACTGATCTCCCCCTGCTCCAGATTCCAGCATGTGACCCGTCACCCCACCCCAACCACCACCTGCCCAAGAGAAAGCACCTTCCAATGACAGAGCAGCCACCCCACCCCACCCAGTGTCTGGGGTTTGTTTTGTTTTGAACCACACTGCATATTCTTTCCAAGAGAGAAAACCCAGTCGCTGGCCGTCCAGTTGCTTTATTGATTGGATTGAAGCTCAATGTGGCTCACACTGGCTCAGCTTGTCTGAGCGTGGAAAGCTAAGCAGGATCAGGCCTGGTTATTACTTGGATGGGAGACCCCTCCTCTAGTTTCCTGCACTGAGCAGGGGGTTGGACTCGATAGCCTTGTAGGCCCCTTCCAACCCTATGATCTATGAATCTATGAATCTAGAGAAAGCGGCCACATGTGGAACACCCCAACCAGTCTGCAGGTCAGCTTCATCTCCTGAACTGAAAGCGTGGTGCACTTCAGTCCAAGAGCAGAGGCTTCTGTCATCGCCATTGCTCAGCTCTGCTGTCACTGCACCATAGAAAGGGAGTGAGGAGGAGGTGGAGTGAGCAGAGAAGGGAGAAGATGCACGTGATACAGGAGCAAGCCATGGCAGGGACTAAGCAAGGAGAAGGGGCCAGTACTCAGGACACAACAGCCCACTGCGAGTTATTTAACCTATGGTGAGGCTGTGGGGCATGTGTGGCTGCCATTTTGCATATCCAACTCCCACTTGAGGGTTGTTGTGTTGTGCGGACCTGGTGAACATGGGTTACTTGAGGGTTGAGCATAACCCTTGCCTAACCCACACTTTCTGGGTTCTCATGATATGGCAACTCCTGACTGGGGGTTGGATATGCAAAATGGCTCCCTCTGGCACCGCAGCTCATCATGGGTTAAATAACCCACAACAAGCTGCACCCTGTCCTGTGAACCAGGGCACTGTGTGTGAGTTGATCGAAGGCAGCTTAAGAGCAGGGGGGTGGTTTTTGGTGGGAGGCCAAATGCCACAAACTTTAACAAGTGTCTTAAAGTCATGATTGTGGAGTGGGCTGTAAGTCTACAATTTGTTTCCTAAATAACTGTGTCTCCCCACCCGGCACCTTACAAAACCTACTAGTAACTCCTTCACTTTGATCGCCAGTCATTGAATTCTAATATCCCCTCCTCTTCCATCTGGGTTTATTGCAGCTGGAGCCTATGTGTGTTTACTCAGAAGTAAACACTGAGTCAACGGGAGTTACTTCCAAGTAAATATGGATACTCACTGGGAAAGAACAAGAAAAGAGGATTGGTCTCTCCCCCCCCCCCCTGCCGCAACTCAACCATTCTTTCATTTCTCACAGAACCCTGGACTTCCTTCCTGTCTTGTCCACCCATCCTTCTCCCTTCCCCTTTCCTTTCAGAGCTTCTGACAGTCCTGGTTGCAGAAGCCTCTTTCATTGCTCACTGCCTCTTTGCAACATCTCAAATCTGCTTTGCCCTCTGCTGCCCACTTGCAGCCAGCTTCAGTTCTTTGCCCCACAGCTCCAGCAGCAGAAATGGGGGCAACACCCACATTTAGGATGCACGGTACTGGGGCTGGTGCCAGCAATGGCACAGCCTGTGAGAGACCCTATGAAAGGCAAAGTGCCTTTTATGGGTGGCATTCTTGGGCATAAATATAGTGGTTTTCTGCTGTTCGTTCCCCCCTCCCCCGTGGGTGCAGAAGGAACTTGATCATGGACAGGCAGCAGCACACTTTATAGGGATGAGTGAGAATTTTGCTTCAGTTCGGTTTTGATAAGCATTTACCCAAATTCACGAAGTTCTCCATATTTGGCATAAAAAGAATTTAAGATTAAACAGGAACCCAGATTCCGCCTGGACATCAGGAGAAATTTCCTGACTGTTAAGGCAATAAGACAATGGAACCAACTACCTAGGGAGGTGGTGGGCTCTCCCAATCTGGAGGCATTCAAGGTGCGGCTGGACAGCCATCTGTAGGGGATGCTTTGAGTTGGATTCCTGCATTGAGTGGGGGGGTTGGACTCGATGGCTTTATAGGCCCCTTCCAACTCTACTTTTCTATGATTCTATGAAATCTGAACATGGGAGAAATGGAAATTGACAGATTTGTCCATACAGGCTCAGTGCTTTGCTTACTTCATTCTTAAAAGTCTGTGTGAATCCCTGTGTATTTGGCCATGTTTGTGGTGCTTAATTAGGTGTGTCTGGTTTCCAAAAGCACATTTATAATTGGGAGGCTGCACTTGCATGAGCAGGAGAGGATCATTCCAGTCTTTTGTGGATTTTTTTTAAAATGGAGGCTAACTCATTCTCCTATGGAAAGGAAAGGTAGCAATCCTATTGCAGGAGCAGCTTAATTACAGTGGACACTCAGATTTCCAAACAACTCAAGTACCCCATAGGAGTGGGTACCAGAGAACACATTACATTATCTGAGGGCTAAATTATGATGTAGGAGATCTATAACTGGATTATCACTTTAAAATCTGCCACAGTGACAGTGAGGGCCCAAATTGGGTCCTGTTCCCCTGTGCTATTTCCTCATTTGGGGCTGGCCCAAGACACTTTGCAGCCTGAGGCGAATCAACAAATGCCGCCCCCTTCCACAAGCCAAGGGGTGCATAGTACCCAGGGCCAGTCAAATTATTTTGGTACCTGAGGCAGAAAATCCCACAAGTGCTTCTCCTGCTCCCTGGCAGTAAAAAGACAGCAATAATAAATTGAATAATTAATAATTTGCTGCCCTTTCATGTACTATACCCTAATGGTCCCCATTTAATTGATTTTCAGCTCCTCTTAAGTGTGTTGCCTACCAGATTCCACTTCTTCCAGTCCCTACACCATCTTCTCCCCCTCTCTTCTGCCACCCAGCCCTGCATTGCTTGGAGAGGAAGGCAGGTGTGCTGCTGCCTGATCATTGTGTGGTGGAAGAGAGGAAGTGGTCAGAGCTGATGAAGAAACTGAAAAGGAAGAGACTCATGACTAATAAGGGTGCACAAGTCTCCTTGTGTCCCCAGCCAGAGCGGGCCTGATTGGGCAAGGGAGAGGGTGGTCTGGAGGCGGGGTTTAGGGGGGGTCTGTGCAGGCATGTGGTAAGAGAGCTGATTGGCTCTGGGCTCATGTTTTGCATAAATTGGTTGGTCCTGATTGGCTTGGGTGAGCAGGAGCAGGATCCTATTTGTGAGTGAGAGAGAGCAGTCTCCTGACCACACAGCCTCAGTTCCTTTGGATCCAAGTGCCAACTGCTTAACATTGATTGGATGTTTTGGACATGTGCGCCCAGCATGTGTGCACAATAGTCTACTGAGATTGCCAGAGGAGGACAGGAGTAGATCAATAATCAAGCTTTGCATCTGGTGCACTGTGTATTGGAGCAATATAACTGGGTGAGGAGAAGGGGGATCTCTTTGCCACAGGTAGCGGGGGGGGGGGGCTTCTCACTGCCCCATTCACCCCTGATATATGGCCATGGCGGATCATTTACCACTGGAGCAATTTCTGTGTGATCGGGGCTGAATTCCATCACATGCTGAAGTCCAAAGACACATTCTAAGGAGTGTTGCTAGGTGATTTACAACTAATTTAATTATCAGTTTTAAATTAAACATATGCAACAGTTATCTGGGTATATCACAGTGTTCTAATTTTGGATTCTATTTGTTTTTAAAAGGCAGTTCTAATGCTGTTAGCAGATGGATGCACATTATTGCAGTAGAGGGAACTGGAAACTCTCCATATACCCAGCTATAAATATTTCTTTGACATTTATTATCCTCACTTGAGTTCAGGTGCTAAAATACTTGGACTGAAAAGTTGGTTGTAGTGGGGGGGGGGAGTAGATATTGTTCCTAATAATTTATCAGGCAAGACTCAACTCAAGATCAAACACAGCAGGGAGGTGTAGTCCCTCAGTTTGCAGAGGTTGCTGAAACCTTGAATCAAATTGGCCAAAATTCCAAGACTCAGAACTATTCAGACCCGCTCAGACAATGTAACAGATCACACCTCGGCAGCTGTAAAAGGTTCTGTTTTAAAAGCCTCCACAATACATTTGCACGTGTGGTCACGTAACCCAGTACTGCCAGCTGTGAAAGATTTTAAACTCATGGTCATGTGCCTGTGGGTTCTGGTTGCCCTGAGGGAAGTATAGGAATTATGTTAACCAGGAGATAATAGCCCTTATAAAATCCCTCCAATAAAATAAACTGAAGGTGTATGTGTCACAGTGGATTATCAGACTTGTCTTTTCAATTTTAAGAAAAATATTTTCAGTCTACTGGATGTGGTTGGTTTGAGATTCATAACAATATATCAAGGGTTCTAATTGCCTCCAGAACACAAGAGCTAGAATTTTAGAAAAATGTTTGCACATGCCACGAATCTCCTGTGGTGTAAACTACATTAAAACTAAACACACCCAGTCCTCTCATCCTCTGCAGCGATGGCGCAAACTCTCCTGCTGCCTGAGGCAGGAAAGCATTTCTACCCCACCAGCCGCCATTGCTGCTGCCCCCTTCCACTGCTGCCCCCCCCGTCACTCTCCCTTCCCCTCCACCCTCCACATCTGTCTCCCTCCCGCCCAGTCTGTCCACTGCCCACTCTTTCCCTCCTCTCTATGCCCCCACTACATTGCCGCCACCACTGCCTACTCAGCGGCCGGTGCAGCTCTTCAGTGAGGTGGCCATGCTCAAATGCCTGGGTTGAAGCAGGGTCCTTCCTTAGAACCAGGCATTGTGGGAGGGGGTGTCCCTGGATATCGCCTGTGCTGCCTGCTGGCTCGCTCTGAGAAGATTCACAGAGCGGGCGGCAGTTGCGATGACAATAGCATCGAGGTGGGAGGGAGGAGGTGGGAGATGTGCTGGTGGTGGCGGCAGCAGCAGCAGCAGCAGCAGCAGAGGGAGGGAGTGCAGTGGCAGCAGGTGCTCCTGGCATGGGGGGGCAGAGTACGGAATTCACCACAACTTCTCCTCCATTTGAGGGAGGGCTTCACGTTCACGTCGCCTCATGGGAGGGCCAGGCCTGATCCTCTGGATGCTTTGTGGGGCTGAGTTCTAGGGAAATGATGGTAGGATTGCTGAAGCTCTGGAGAAGCTTCAGAGTAAATTTATTAAATCAGTCCTAGCACTCCCTGGCCTAGGGGAACCCCAGCGGCTCTGCAGGGGATGGAGGTTGCCTGCCCCTCCATTACTGCAAGAATTCATTGTTGCCCATTGAGGTTTCATAAAAGGATCTTGGCCTTGCTGGCCCAGGAGCTAGTAAAGGTGGTAAATACTAGTATACAGCCAGAGGAAATACAAGCACAATGTGTTAATTCCCTGAAAGCCATTTGTAATTGGGCTTTATGTGTGTGTAAAGGCCCAGTGCTCTTCAACATTTTTATTAATGACTTGGATGAGGAGGTGCAGGAAATGCTTATCAAATTTGCAGATGACACAAAGTTGGGTGGAACAGCTAATACTCTGGAAGACAGAAACAAAATTCAAAGCGATCTCAATAGGCTGGAGCGCTGGGCCGAAAACAACAGAATGAAATTTAATAGGGATAAATGCCAAGTGCTGCACCTAGGGAGAGGAAACCAAATGCAGAGTTACAGAATGGGGGACACTTGGCTCAACAACACTACAAGTGAGAAGGATCTTGGAATTGTGGTAGATCACAAACTGAATATGAGCCAGCAATGCGATGTGGCTGCAAAGAAGGCAAATGCTATTTTGGGCTGCATTAATAGAAGTATAGCTTCCAAATCGCGAGAAGTGATAATTCCCCTTTACTCAGCACTGGTTAGGTTTCATCTTGAGTACTGCGTCCAGTTCTGGGCACCACACTTTAAGGAGGATGTAGACAAACTGGAGAGGGTTCAGAGGAGGGCAACAAGAATGATAAAGGGACTGGAAACAAGGCCCTATGAGGAGAGACTGAAAGAACTGGGCATGTTTACCCTTCAGAAGAGGAGACTGAGTCTGAGGGGAGATATGATCGCACTCTTCCAGTACTTGAAGGGTTATCACAAAGAGGAGGGCCAGCCCAGGATCTCTTCTTGATCATCCCAGTTTTAAGGACACAGAATAATGGGCCCATTTTAAAGATACCCATATTCCTGCTGAATATCAGGGAAAACATCTTGACTGTTAGAGCAATAAGACAATGGAACCAACTACCTAGGGAGGTGGTGGGCTCTCCCACTCTGGAGGCATTCAAGGTGCAGCCATCTCTCAGGGATGCTTTGACTTGGATTCCTGCGTTGAGCAGGGGATTGGACTCGATGGCCCTTCCAACTCTACGTTTTCTATGATTCTATGTGAACCAGGTGAGTAAGAGAAATATCAGCTAAGGGATGTTTGCTTGGCATGTTCTTCATGATGCTAGGACAATTCAAACCTTAAATGTTGTAAAATGGCTCCCTCAGTTTAAAAGGGCCCATGCTAAAGCTAAGTATTTTGGATAATCCGATTCACCCATCGCAAAGCTGCACATTTGTGGAGTGGTGTTTTTTCTCTGATGTCTTCAGCTGTGGTGGAAGGGTGCTATAGCCAGGTGCCCTGGGCATGTTTAAAATGCCCCCACATCAGATTGAGGATTTGGTGTATTATCTCTTGAAATGTCCCTTGTTCAAGTGCATTACAGTTACATATATAGCTGGTACCCTAGGATCTCATGAGGTTGCCTCAGATGTACTGGAAACAGTCTGCTATCTGCTGTCAGACCTGGATGCAGCAACTACCTCAGTAGGGTAGTTAATTATCAGCAAAGAAAATCAAAGCAAACTCTTTTGGTCTGTGGAGGTGCATGTGGCCTAGGATCCACAGTGGATTCATTATACACATTTTTCTGTTGTTGTTGTTTTGTTTCCCCCCCCCTAGTTTTCTATATTTTTAACGTGATACTCCTTTTGTTATGGCCCTTGGCTTATACAATAAAATTTATATGTATGTACATCCAGTTCTCTGTTACAGTTTTTGCTGATTATGTTGTATGATGCAGAACTGGACTGCAGTCTAGGTTTCTATAGGAGGCAGACGTCCCAGAAACAGTGCTGCTGGAAGCTCTCTTGCCACCTGAGGCAGAAGAGCAAGGTGACCATATGTACTGGTTTTACCAGTACAGTACTGGTTTTGGGGACATTGTCCTGGTTAGTCGTGAGATTTAACCAGTACAGTTTAGGACTACAAAATCAAAAATTATTAATTTATCAAAAGATTGAGTACATCAAATCAGTCCTTGATAAACCAGCCTAAATCAATTTTATTAATTTATCCTAGTTTTAGTTTTATTTTACATGATGGTTCTCGTCGTTGGATCTCAGCAATACTCGGCATTCAGCACACGCACTCTCACTATATTGTGGCCGCGGCGACTCTTTGATAATATTCCCGCGCAGTACATACAGCCCGACCGTGGGAACTCAATGATAACGTCATCACACAGAGCCCGCCAAAATCGACCAATTCGGTGTTAGCTTCGGAATATAAAAGGCCCTCCACAGCACAAGACAGGCACCAGTGATCTGGCATCTTCGGACCATGACGCTGGCCCTCAGAGCTCCATGCTCTCTCAGTTACTCGAGCTTTTTGCTCTGCCGTTTTCATGGCGCACCTCGCTGCTTCGCCAGGACTAGGCTGACCATACTTACCGTTTTAAAAGGGACAATCCCATTTTTTTCATATTTCCTGACTGTCCCTTCTTTTTAATATAAATGTCAATTTTGTCCCATTTTTGGTAAACTATATATAGTTTTTAATTTTTAGTAAAAAACTGAACACAGCTTGTTTATTTCTCATAAGACTCTCCGCGTTAAGAAACCTCGGGGGGGGGGGTGAGCCAAGCCCCATGTGGAGCTGCTCCCGTGCTCTCCTTAGCCCTTAGACAGGGCGACTACTGACGTAGTCTAGAGCGCCGTGTGAGCCACACCGAAGAAAGGGAACTTCACGGCAATGGGCCAGAGCCCGGAGCCGTTGTCGCCCTGCTGCGGGGTAGCCGCATCCCCCTGCGCGAGCCTGAAGGGGTAGAAATCAGGCAGGGGCACAGCGCCCTTCGCCCACAGCCGGAGCCAGCTGCCGAGCGCCAGCAGCACCATCCAGCCAGACAGGCCCTGCATTTCTCTGGCGGGTGCCGAACCCCGGGCAAGCAGGCGAGATGGCGGAGCTGACACATGGGTGGGTGGCAAGAGGCAGCGCGGAGACGGGCCAGGCCGGGCAGGAGCGCGCCGGGTGGGAGCATGAAGACCCGGGCAGGCACCGAAGGGACACAGACTCCCCGCATGCTCTGCGGCAGGACCACGCCGGGACGCGAGACGGGGGTCTGCCAGTGGTGGTGACGGCGGAGGCAGCTGAGAGGAGACCCACATGCACACTGAGCCTCTCTGCATGGCGGCGAGGGAGGGGACAGCAGCTCATTTACACAGGTCAGGGCATACATATTCATGCCCTGGTCAGCCAATTAGGGCGGGACCTGAAGGAGGCGGGCCGTGGAGGTTAGGGGCGGGCTTAGGAGGATCAGCCTTTTCTTAAAGCGCTAAGAAGACTGGATGGGGAGAGCAAAGCCATGCAGCTCGCACTAAGGAGGAGGCGCAGTGTGTGGCAGGCGGCTGGATGAGCAGGCGAGCTCAGGGCACATCGGACTGCAGGCAGAGCTAAGACATGCTTGTTGCTAGTATAGCCGTTCTCAACCTCTGGATGCGTCTGACTACAACTCCCAGCACCCCCAACCAGCCAGCTGGCTGGGGATGCTGGGAGTTGTAGTCCCACATATCTGGAGGGCACTAGGTTGGAGACGGCTGTAGTAAAGAGTTAATTAGCCCTATTGAAGCCAGTGGGAGTCACTTTCCAGTACAAACCCCTATCAGATCCCTCTGCAAGCCACTGAGTGCTCTTTCCTTCTGGATTAATACACTGACTAGGTTCAGACAACATGATAACCCATACTCAGGGCTGAGTAAGGGTTGTCGTTGAACCGTGGGTTGTCGTTGAACCGTGGGTTATCGTCAGGGATGTTGAAGAGTCCTTGGTCTCGAGTCACGAGTCGAGTCACGAGTCTTTGGACCCGAGTCTCGAGTCCGAGTCCGAGTCCTTGGTCCAAAATGGTGACTCACGAGTCACGAGTCCTGAGTCACTCCCAAAACTGACTCCACGAGTCCCTATTAAAATCAATGGGGTTTCCCCCCAACAAAATAAGGCTACTTCAGATGTGTGGCTTAAATAAATTCTAGGCACAAGTGTGTCTTTTTATTTCAAAACTCTGCAACTGATTTTGGCAAGAACAGACCAGGCAGACAAACCCAAAATAACCAGGCAGGCAGAGGAGGCAGGGAACCCCAAAGCAGGCAGGCAGAGGCCTTTGTCTTGGACAATTCAACTGTTGAACAGGTCAAGAAGAGACCAGGCAGGCAGAGGAGGCTGGGAACCCCAAACAGGCAGGCAGAGGCAGCCAAACCCAAAATGTCTGACCCTAACCCAAACCCCCCACAACAACACATCAATCAAAATAAATCTCAACACATCGTTGGGGCTGCGCTCCTGGTAGCTGTCCATAGTGGCCGAGCAGCGGCGCACCTCACTTCCATGCGCTCTTCACCGGTGATCGCGCTCCTTCTGGCACAGCCAGAAGACTCGTCAACAGCTCAGGGATGTTGACAAGTCCTTGGTCTCGAGTCCCGAGTCGAATCTCGAGTCCCATTAAAAATATTGGGACTCGAGTCCGAGTCGAGTCAGATGGGGGACTCAGTCCGACTCACGAGTCGAGGCCTCGAGTCCGAGTCCCCATCCCTGGTTATCGTCTGAACCCAGCTGAGATAAGAAACCATGGTGAACAACCCACAGTTCACAGCCCAATAACAACAACCATGGGTTCTCTTCATGGGTTGGTTGTGGTTAAGAAGCCATGGCTTGTTAGTGCAGGTGGGTTCAGACAACACGATAACCCACGTTTCAGCAACAACCCACACTCAACCCATAGTCAACCCCTGAGTGTGGGTTATCATGTTGCCTGAACCCAGTCATTGCGGATAACCATCAGCCTCCACCATGGTCTTTAGGCCATGGTCCCCATGATCCACTCTGGCTGTGTGCAGGCCTAGCTGTGGGGTTACAGAGTGGCAAGGAAAAGGCGCTGTGTGTGTAGCCAGTGATAACTTCCTCCTTATTAGTACAGTAGTACTTAATGGTAGTTCAGTACTAAATTTTGAAGTGCAGGTGCTCATCATTACAGCCCCAGTGACCATACCCCAAGGACAACCCAAAATGCAGGCAGCTGTGTTGATCCATTATAGATAGATACCCACAAAGAAAATCAGTCCATAGCATACTAGCTAATTTATTAGGATCAGCTGAAAAAAGTGCCAGAGCTCTGGGACCCAGTGTTCCCACTCCACTACACCATGGCTTCTTTATCAGAGGGGAGGGGGCCATTGCTCAATTGCAGAGCACCCATCTTGCGTGCAAAAGGTCCTGGGTTTCATCCCTGGTATCTCCAGGTGAGACTGGGAAAGACTCCTGTATAAACCCCTGGAAAGCCACTGAGCTAGATCAAGTGTGGGGAACCTATGACCCTCCAGGTCTTGTTGGACTACTATGAAGGATTGAGGCCTACCCAGGCTTGAGTTAGGCTCAAGCCTGAAGGCCCAAATATCTCCTGATGGGAGGGGGCATTTGTGACTTCGGGGGTGCCACAAGGGCAAGGGCCACCCCCCTAACACTGCTACTTGTTGCTCGGTGCCCTTGGTGGGGGGGATTGTTTTTCCCTGTCTAGGGCCTGAACATGTGCCTTGGAGGGGAGTCATGGGGCCAAGTGAGGGGTTCTGTGGGCCCCCCAATTAGTGTAGTGATGGGTAGAGGGAGATATGGCATTGGGAGGAGGACTAGCCAGGTAAGGGGAACACAGCCCAGACACTTAATGGCTGTGCCTTGTTCCGGTCCTCCTCGCACTCGCAGGTTTGGTGGTTGCCCTATCAGCCTGCCCTCAGGTCTCTGGATGCTGCTTCTAAATGCCAGATTGGTGCAAAATAAAACCTCCCTCATCCACGATTTAATAGTGGATGAGGCGGCCGATCTGGCATGCATTATCGAGACCTGGGTGGGAGAACAGGGAGGAGTCAGTCTCTCCCAGCTTTGCCCAACCGGGTACTTGATGCAGCATCAGGGTAGACCTGAGGGCCGGGGAGGGGGGCGGTTGCCATGGTCTATAGGAAATCTATCTCTCTCTCCATGCTCCCTGTCCGTCTGACTACTGGTCTGGAGTGTTTACACCTCTTGTTGGGCCAGCAGGACAGATTAGGGATCCTGTTGGTGTACCGCCCACTCCACTGCTCAACAGACTCCCTGGCTGAGCTGTCGGAGGTGGTCTTGCTGGCGATGCTGAGGTCCTGGGGGATATTAACATCCATGCTGAGGGCACCTTGTCTGGTGTGGCTCAGGAATTCATGGACTCCATGACAACCATGGGGCTGTCCCAACATGTCATTGGCCCAACACATGTAGCAGGGCACACTCTAGACCTGGTTTTTTCAGCCAAGCATGGAGATGGTGATCTGAAGGTGGGGGACTTTGAATCAGTCCCCTTGTCATGGTCAGATCACTACCTGCTGAGATTTAGGCAAACGGTAGCTTTCCCCCTCTGCAAGGGTGGGGGACCTATTAAGATGGTCCGTCCCCGGAGACTGATGAATCCAGATGGTTTCCAGAGGGCCCTTGGGGGGTTTCCGGCTGATATGGCTGGCGGTCCTGTCGAATCCCTGGTTGATCTCTGGAATAGAGAGATGACCCGGGCGGTTGACACGATCGCTCCTGAGCTCCCACTCTGTAGTAGAGCTCGTACGACTCCGTGGTATACCCCAGAGATGAGAGTGATGAAGCAAAACAGGAGACGGCTTGAGTGCAGGTGGAAGAAAACTCTTAGTGGATGCAATCGAGACCTGGTACATGCCTATTAAGCCAGGTATACCTAGAGGCAGTGAGGGTGGCAAAGAGACAGCATCTCACTGCCTCTATCCAATCATCTCTTTGCTGCCCAGCTGAGCTCTTTAGGGTTGCCCGGGGCCTGTTATACGCTGGCCCCAGGGAAATCATCGACCCATCTGATGCCCGCTGCAATATATTCGCTAGGCACTTCCAGGAAAAAATCTCTTGCATCCGCAGGGACTTAGACTCCAATGTTATAGCAGTAGAATCAGGAGAGGTACCCAGAGCACAGCCTGGTCTAGTTATTTTGGATGAGTTTCAGTTGGTACAGCTCGAGGATGTTGACAAGGTGCTTGGATGGGTTCGTGCAACCATGTCTGTTCTGGATCCTTGCCCCTCTTGGCTTATAAAAACTAGCAGGGAGGGAACGGCCGGCTGGGCCAGAGAGGTGATCAATGCCTCCTTGCGAGAGGGAGTGGTCCCATGCCACCTGAAACAGGCGGTGGTGAGACTGAGACCACTCCTGAAGAAACCCTCTCTGGACCCAGAAGATCTTAACAACTTTAGGCCGGTGGTGAATGTTCCTTTCCTGGGCAAGGTCCTTGAGCGGGTGGTGGCCAACCAGCTCCAGGTGCTCTTGGATGAGACTGATTATCTGGATCCATTCCAGTCGGGGTTCAGGCCTGGTTTTGGCACGGAAACAGCTTTGGTCGCCCTGTATGATGACCTATGTCGGGAGAGAGACGGGGAGTGCGACCTTGTTGATACTCCTGGATCTCTTTTGATACCATCGACCATGGTATCCTTCTTGAGCGGCTGTCTGAGTTGGGGGTGGGGGGCACTGCATTGCAGTGGTTCCGCTCCTACTTGGATGGCCGGCTCCAGAGGGTGGTGCTTGGGGAATGTTGCTCGGCCCCATGGACTCTCCAGTACGGGGTTCCTCAGGGGTCGGTCTTATCCCGCACGCTATTTAATATCTACATGAAACCACTGAGTGGGGTCATCCGGAGTTTTGGAGTGCGTTGCCATCAGTACGCTGATGACACACAGCTCTATTTCTCCTTTTCATCTTCAGCAGGTGAGGCTGTGGATGTGCTGAACTGGTGCCTGGCTTCAACAATGGACTGGATGAGGGCTAACAAACTGAGGCTCAATCCAGACAAGACTGAGATGCTGTTAGTGGGTGGTTCCTTTGACCAGATGGAGGGTGTTCAACCTGTTCTGGATGGGGTTGCACGCCCCTTGAAGGAGAAGGTTCGTAGCTTGGGGGTGCTCCTGGAGCCATCTTTGTCACTTGAGGCTCAAGTGGCCTCAGTGGCAAGGAGTGCCTTCTACCAGCTCCAGCTGGTGGCCCAGCTATGCCCCTATCTGGACAGGGATAGCCTGGTCTCAGTAATCTATGCTCTGGTGATCTCTAAAGTAGATTACTGCAATGCACTCTATGTGGGGCTGCCTTTGAAGACTGTTCGGAAGCTGCAGCTTGTGCAAAATGCAGCAGCCAGGCTTATTGCGGGGACCGGAAGGTCCGAGCACATTACACCAGTTCTGGCCCGTTTGCACTGGCTGCCAATATGCTTCCGAGCTGAATTCAAGGTGCTGGTTCTAACCTATAAAGCCCTACACAGCTTAGGACCACAATACCTGACGGAACGTCTCGTCTCTCCCAACCGCAATCTACCCGGACACTACACTCAACATCTGGGGCCCTCGTCCAACTGCCACCTCCAAGAGAGGCTCGGTTGGTAGCAACAAGGAGGAGGGCCTTCTCAGTGGTAGCCCCCCAATTATGGAATAAGCTTCCCACTGAGACCCGCCTGGCGCCAACCTTACTATCTTTTCGGCGCCAGGTTAAGACTTCCCTCTATGCCAAGGCATTCAATAGTTAAGAGCTCAAAATAGCATCGGGGGGGGGGATTGTCACCTGCAGACTTAGTTTTATTAACTTTTGGATTGTACTTTAAACTGTGCTTTTTAATTTGGTTTTTAATCTTTTTAACTATGTTTTTATTGTTGTTTTATGTACAAACTGTTGTGAACCGTCCAGAGAGCTTCGGCTGTGGGGCAGTATAGAAATTAATTAAATAAACAAACAAATAAATAAATAAATGTCCTGGTTTTAAATTTGAAAAAAATGGTCACCTTACAGAAGAGTGTACCCACCCCTGTGGCCCACCACTGTTGCAGACCCCTCCTTTGCATCTGTCTCCCTTCCCTTGCCTGCCACATCTGTCTCCCTCCCCTGCCCACCCCATCTGTCCCCCCCCTCCATCCCCCATTGCCGCTGCCACCCACTCTGTAGGGTAGCCCAGCTCTCTGATGAGCTGCATCGGCCAGAAAAGGAACCAGCATGGTTCTTTAGAGAGCCAGAAAGTTCCAAACACCTGGCTCTGAGGGGTCCTTCCTTAGAGCCAGGCATTGTGGGAAGAAGGGTGTCCCCGGAGATCATGTGTTCCACTTTTCCAGCCAACGCAGCTCTTCAGAAGTCTCAGTCTCCCTCCACTCACTCTGAGAGGCTCCGCAGAGTGGGCGGTGGCAATGGGGTAGACTGGATGGGAGGTGTGGTGGCGACGGGGGAGGCAGAGGGAAGGAGGGCAGGTGTGTGTGGGTGGTGGCATGTCCTCCTGACCATGGGGGAACACACAATTCACTGCTCCCCCCACTCAGGTGCCTGAGGCAGCGGATTTACCCCATCTCATGACAGGTCTGGCCCTGCCTAGAAGAGATTTAGATGGAAATAAGACAGCATTCTTTAGCTGTGTTTGAGTACAGAGTGAATACTATTGTATCCAAGAGGCTATTTTGACCTTGTTATACATTTGGAATGGCAGCTTCAGCAGCCAGGTGCTTATTCAGTGGAGTCACCACCAGGTCTTGCAAATTCTCACCAGCAGAGGGCTCGTTTTCTCTTGCTGCCCTGCCTGGTCAGCTCTGCTCATGGCCCCTCCTAACTGGCCACTTGTGGCCCTTCTTGGAATATTATCTTCCAGGTCAGGCCCAGATCTTTTCCTGAACAAAACCACACTGAGAGCCAGTGTGGTGCAGTGGTTAGAGTGTTGGACTGGGAGTCGGGAGATCTGGGTTCTAGTCCCCACTCGGCCATGAAACTCACTGGGTGACTTTGGGCCAGTCACTGACTCTCAGCCTAACCTACCTCACAGGGTTGCTGTGAGGATAAAACGGAGAGGAGGATGAGGATTATGTAAGCCACCTTGGGTTCCTTTCAGGAAAAAAGGTGAGGTATAAATATAATAAATTAAATAAATAAATAAACAAAAGGTATCTTGCCTGCCCCCGGCCTCATAGCATTCCCTGCTGCTTGCTCTATTGGACAGACAGCTTAGCAGCAAGGTAAGAAGCAATGGGTCAGGTCAAGCTCTCCAGGGAGGGCATTTCAAGTTCTGTGTGTCACTGGTGAAATGACCTAATCACTTGTGACCATCCACTGCGCTTATGACAGTGGAGCCAGTCAGAGAAAGGTTTAGAATTTTAAGAGTAAAAATCAGCACCTTGAATCGAGCTTCTAAACCAGTGTTCTCCAGCCTTGGGTCCCCAGATGTTTTTGGCCCAGTGTAGCTGGCTGGGGCATGCTGGGAGTTGTAAGCCAAAAACATCTGGGGACCCAAAGTTGGAGAACACTGTTCTAAACAAACTGGTAACCAGCGTAGATAGCATAGCATCAGAGTAATTTATCCAATCTACCTGTTCCAGTAAAGACCTTGGAAGTCACATTTTGAATCAATTGAAGTTTCTGAACTTTCCACACCTACAAACTATAAATCTTGTTGTTTTAGGGGGAGAGCAACCCCATCACAAAACAGGATGTATACCTACTGCTTGACCACCAGGATCCCTGACCAATAGTATCTCTGTCATCTGGATTAAGCTTCAGTTCAAATCCAACACTGATGCCAGACATTGGTTCAAGACATCCACTGTCTTCCTGGGATTAGGAGATGGAAATGAGAACAGAGTGTCAGACAAACACTCTGTAGTCCAGATATCCAGATCATCTCTCCCAGTGGTTTCACGTAGTTGTTAGAGTAGCATATGAAATGAGATGGATCCTTGTGATATGCCAGTGGAACCCAGGTAGAATAGCAATCTCCTAGGACTGCCTTCTAAGACCTTGTGGCGTAACCCCACAATTCAGTTCCCTGGTGTATGTCTGCATTAGTATGTTTAGTGTGTCTAGAATGTTGAACTGAGTGGGTATGGTTTGTGATGTATTGGAAAGGGTGGGGGGAGGAGTATATAAGGAGTGTTGAGTGATGTCTGAGTCAGTTAGGTTTTATGTCAGTGAGTCGAGTTATGGGAGTGTGGAGTTGGGTTAGAGAGTTTTAGGTGGTTGGAGTTAGTGTGATATGGGAGAGTGTTTGTAGTGTGTGGGGAGAGTTGGGAGTTTGGGAGTTAGGTTAGTTACAAAGTGTTTGGTGTAGGCAGGTTTATTTTCTGGAACTAAGATTCTGAGAATTAAAATAAACTTATTTTTATTTTGTTAACTACCAAAATCCTACGTGTACCAACAGCATCATAAATTTAAGCCAGATCCTTAATAACCAGCATTAATCTTTTCCCTCATTAGTAGGGGAAAGGTTTCATTTGACCCTCCCCTCAGGTTTTCAAGTGTTGATGCTTGGCCTGAGAAGGGTTTATGCGCCTGGTCCTAAAGTGAAAAGGGCCGTGTCGTCGCAGACCATTCCACCAAAAAGGGCCAAGCCCGCTTCAGACGGTGTCTCCTAGTCCCATCTTGGCAAGGCAACCCAGAAAGAGACCATGGTTAATGGTATCAAAAGCCACTGAGAGGTCCAGGAGGATCAACAGCATCAGTCCTCCCTACCCATCTCCCAGCATAGAGAGGGCAACCAAGGCCGATTCAATTCTAAAACAGAGACCACCCCCCGCCCCCAAGAAGCAAGTTGGGAAGGATCCAAACAATGGTTTCATTGGAGAAAATCTGGAACTGATCCAGCACCGTGCATTCAAGCAATTTGCCCAAATAAGGCAAACATGAAACAGGGTGATAGCATATTGAAACTGGCTGGGTCAAGGGATGTTTTTTATTTTGAAAAGGAAAAGCTTTCACAACAGCTTCCTTGAAAACCACTAGAATCACACCTTCTGTCAATGAGGAATTTATTACCTCTCTGACCCAGTCTCCTAGCCATGTTCTAGTTTATTTACAGTGCAATCCTATACATGCCTAATCAGAAGTACGTCCCATTGAATTCAATGGGTCTTATTCCGTGGTACGTGGGTATAGGATTGCAGCCTTAGTGAGCCAGGATGGGTAAGATAAAAACACACATGATGAGTCCCACATCTCCAAGAAGCTTGTCCACATCTTCGGATTCTGATAATAACCATGACATCCAAGTCAGAGAGGATTTGAGCAATACTTGAGGATTTGAGCAATATTAGGCACAACATGCCTTGCAAATTGGTTGTAGTGGGCATCCAAGGATTCTATGATATCATACTGTGGGGTAGATTGACAAGATTCACACAGTCACCACAGCCCTCCATGGTGAGGGTGGCTTATGCAGCTTAAACTACCACCACATAACTGCAAAACAGCCCATGGGTTATGCAAGGGTTGTTTAAGCCTTGCATAAGCCACCTCTCCCAGGTTCACATGACACGATAAGCCACAGCAACCACTCACCATAGCTTGAATATTCAAACTGGCCACCAGCATGCACCACAACCCACCATGGCTTAAATAAGCTACAGTGGGCTGCAGCCACTGTGCAAACTAGCCTGCTGTAAAAGACCTCTTACTGTCCTGCTAGATGACACTGAGCAAATGCGTCTGCGATGGTGGCAGAGAAGTAAGTTCATCACCGCAGAGTTAGGCTCTAACGTGAACCTTTACTTGTGGATTTGGTTTGCGTTCCCTGACACTTGTGCTCTTCTTAGTCCTTTCATCACTCCCAACCCTTCCCCCATAAACCAAGAAGAAAAATGATTTGGCTCTGCAGGACAGGGGGGCACACCTAGGATTGATTGTGTCGACATCCTGAACACCTCTGAGATCAACCTGGGAGCCGAAAGGACAGCCAACCATATAAGCTGGAAAATCCCTGGGAGACATCAGGAAACCATCCAGATTCAGAAACCTCCAATGGCAGACTATTCTATCAGCTCCTGCGTGCATACAGACTGGCTAGCAGCCAGTGCACTGTTCTCCAACCTTGGGTCCCCCAGATGTTTTTGGCCTACAACTCCCAGCATGCCCCAGCCAGCTATGTTTTTGGCCTACAACTCCCAGCATGCCCCAGCCAGCTATGTTGTGGGCCAAAAACATTTGGGGACCCAAGGTTGGAGAACAGTGCACTGGTTTAAACCTAACCAGGTAACAATCTGTGGCAGGTAGCCTAACCAGGTAACAATCTGTGGCACTAGCACCACAACAGTTGTTGGCGATGGTAGTTCATAAGCCGTGCAACTCTGCTTGATGGATCCTGGGGATGAACAGTAGGGCAAAACTTTTACCTTCATTCCCTGTATGGTTGCAGTTAAAAACAGAATGCTGGACTCAGTTGATCTTGGTCTGATCACACGTCAAACATTATGTAGACTGCGTACAACTAAAAGGTAACTAACAACTGCATACTATTTGCAATAAAACTAGTTTTCTAAAATTACTCTTTGAATGAATGTGACAATTTATATTCAAATGCCCTCTCAGTCATCATCCACCTGTATGAGCTGAGTAAGAACTGTTTAGGCCCCGTGTGAGTCGTATTACAGCCAAATAATATAGGAACTTAAAGCACAGTAGTAGATCTCTCATCTTAAATTCCTTTATTTAGAAGAAAGTGCCAAGTTCATCTAAAAATGTTATATAAATGACTTACAATAATAATGAGCTTTCCAGTACATTGACAAATGGTGAAACACAGAATAGCTTATCCTTGAAAGCACCTCAATGAATAAACTGATCAGGAAACACAAGAACAGCATCATCCTCCATCTCCCATTGTGAGTGGATTGGAAATAACCTTTTAAAACATTATAGTTTTGCAACTGGAAATGTTTCAAAGATTCAGACCCCCAAGTATCAGCAGTATATATGGCATGCAAGGAAAAAGCTATCCCTATAGACCAATATGGGAACAGGACATCAATTAAAGTAGAGTTTAGCAAGTTCAGCAGTAGTTCAGTACAGGAAAAGTAGCCCTCTTGCTGTGCCACAGGTTTTTCACACTTGGGTTCGTCTAAATCCATATCCTGTAAGCATTTACACTACACTGTATGAACAAACTTATTGTTTATTAATATTATTTAAAATATTTGTAGGCCACATTTATACCCTTAAACTGATTTGCTGGCACAAGTAGGACGAGAGGCAGCATCTACAAGCTGAGAGAGACAGTGGGAAGTAATGAACCGATTGAGGGACTTGCAACCTTTCAGCTGGGAGAGAACAATGCCCCCTTCCCCTAGGAACTACATAGGGGCATAGCATTAGCCCCATTCAGGCATTCACTCTCAAGTGTTGCCCATCACATGAAGGGGGAGAGCGAGAACATCCTTGCCCCCTCCATCATGTTCCTGGCAGCGTGCAGAAGCTCCCCACACAATCTAGAACCCTGTGCGACCAAAGTTCTAAATCAGTGTTCTCCAACCTTGGGTCCCCAGATGTTTTTGGCCTACAACTCCCAGCATGCCCCAGCCAGCGTAGCTGGCTGGGACATGCTGGGAGTTGTAGGCAAAAAACATCTGGGGACCCAAGGTTGGAGAACACTGTTCTAAATCGTGCAGGGAGCCTCCAGGCACAGACCTGGCTCCCTGCTGCAAATGTTCAGCCCCAGTGCCCAGAGGCTGATCTGGTGTGGCGTTTGAGGAATGTGACACAGGGACTGTGGCCAGTGAGCGTGTCCTTTCGCTCCTCCCTCACATGGTGGGCAATGCATATGGGGGGTGCCTGAAGGAGGCTATTGGTTTTCCCCACTTTAGGAAGGCATCAGCACTCTTGTGACATCAGCAGGCATCACTTCACACCCCACCCTCATAACTACAGGGCCAGCAATAAAAACATACATCCCACCAAGGGAAGGGGGAACGGCTGCCATGCTTAACAGCGGGAAACAAAAGGTCAAGAGTGAATGACACATAAAGTTGAGCCACAACCTACATGGCTACTCCATATGCATTCCCTCTGTTTTGTGAGAATGCCTCCAGATAAAACAACCCAAATCTTCCGGAAAGCTAATTAGCTACCCTTTCGGTCAGGGTGGGCAACCTGTTGCCATCCAGATGTTGTTGGTGCCCAGCTGCCACCAGCCCCAGCCGGCATAAAATCTATGACCCGAAGGCTAGCTGATTAGCTTTCCAAACTCTGTCTCTCCCCCACCCCACCCTATTTTGCTGAATGAAGTATGCTCTTAATGCTAGTTATGATTGCAATATTTTTCACATGGAACTTTTTTTCCACATAAATCCCCTTAAAGGTCCAGGCAGCTGACATCAAGTTTCTGGGAACTGTGTCATTTTCACTGTGCTGTGTTCTTCTGCTGCAACTAAATCAGACTAAGCTTCCTTACAATGCTATCCAGTCCTCTGTTCCAGATTTGATATAGGTGATTAATACTTTTGGTGAGCTGTCCAGCTATTCAATTAATTGGTCAAGTATAAATTGATGCCGATTGGAGATACTATTTAAGCACATAAGAAGAGCCATGCTGGATCAGACCAAGGGTCCATCTAGTCCAGCATTCTGTTCACACATTGGCCAACCAGCTGCCCACGGGATCTCATACACAGGGCATGAGTGCAAGAGCACACTCCTGCCCATGTTCCCCAGCAACTGGTGCACACAGGCATACTGCTTTTGATACTGGAGGTAGCATAGAGCCATCAGGACTAGTAGCCATTGCTAGCCTTCTCCTCCATGAATTTGTCCAATCCCCTTTTAAAGCCATCTAAATTGGTGGCCATCACTACATCTTGTGGAAGTGAATTCCATAGTTTAATTATGCATTGTGTGAAGAAGTACTTCCTTTTATCTGTCCTAAATCTCCCACCAATCAGCTTCTTGCGATGACCAGGGGTTCTAGTGTTACGAGAGAGGGAGAAAAATGTCTCCCTGTCCACTTTCTCCACACCATGCATAATTTTGTACACCTCTATCATGTCTCCCCTTACTCACCTTTCTTTCTAAGCTAAACAATCCCAACTGCTGTAACCTTCCCTCACCGGGGAGTTGCTCCAGTCCCTTGATCATTTTAGTTGCCCTTTTCTGCACTTTTTCCAACTCTACAATGTCCTTTTTCGGGTGCAGTGACCAGAACTGTACATGGTATTCTAATTGCGGTCTCCCTATAGATTTGTATAAGGGCAGTATGGTCTTGGCAGTTTTATTTTCAATTCCTTTCCTAATTATGCCTAACATGGAGTTTTCCTTTTTCACAGCAGCTGCACACTGGGTGCACATTTTCATCGAGCTGTCCACCACAAACCCCACATCTCTTTCTTGGTCAGTCACCAGCTTACACTTGGCATTGGGATTTTTTGCCCCAATGTGCATCACTTTACATTTGCTTGCATTGAAGCACATTTGCCATTTTGATGCTCATTCTCCTAGTGTGGAGAGATCCTTTTGGAGCTCTCACAATCCCTTTTTGTTTAACCACCCTAAATAATTTGGCGTCATCAGAAAACCTGGCCACTTCACTGCTCACTCCTGATTCAGATCATTTATGAATACATTGAAAAGCATTGGTCCCAGTCTCTGTGGGACCCCACTGATTTCATCCCTCCATTGGGAGAATTTACCATTTATTACCACTCTCTGATTTCTGTTCTTTAACCAATTACTGATCCATAAGAGGACCTCCCTTCTTATTCCATGACTACTAAGTTTGCTCAGGAGTCTTTGGTGAGGGACTTTGTCAAAAGTCTTTTAGAAGTTAAAGTGAACAATGTGTACCATGTCACCCCTGTCCACATGTTTATTGACACTCTCAAAGAACTCTAAAAGGTTAGTGAGACAGGACTTAGGTTTGCAGAAGCCATGTTGACTCTTTCTCAGTAGGGCTTGTCCTTCTATATATTTACTGATTTTATCTTCAATAACATTTTCAACCAATTTACCTGGAACAGATGGTAAGCTAACCAGCCTGTAATTTCCCAGATCCAGCTGGATCCTTTTTAAAAAATAAAATAAATTGGTGTTACATTGGCCATTCTCCAGTCCTCTGGTACAGAGGATGCTCTTGGCAACACATTACATATTCTTGTTAGAAGATCAGCAATTTCATATTTGAGTTCTTTAAGAACTCTACGATGGATACCATCTGGGTCCAGTGATTTATTGACTTTCAATTTGACAGTAAGGTTGAGAACAATTTTGTCACCACGATTTGCCTCAATTCCTCAGACTCCCTTCATGAAAACATCAGATCAGGCACAGGTATCTGTCCTGTATCTTCTGCAGTGAAGACAGATTAAAATAATTCATTCTGTTTCTCCACAATCTCCTTATCCTCCTTTAGTACTACTTTAACTCCATTATTGTCCAGTGGTCCAACTGCCTCCCTAGCTGTTTTCCTGCTTCTGATATATTTAAAGAATTCTTTATTGTTTGCCTTGATGTTGTTAGCAATATCTCCTCAAAATCCTTTTTTTGCATCTCCTTTGTGCACGGTTGTGTTCCCTTTTGTTTTCCTCACTCAGGCAAGACTTCCATCTTCTGACAGAACTGAAGCCTTCTTATCTCTAATAGGTTCCTTGTCACTGCTTGTTAACCATGTTGGTGACCTCTTGGACTTGGTACTACCTTTCCTAACCTATGCTATACATTCTATCTGAGCTTCTGTTATTATGGCTTTGAGCATTCAAGCATTTTGAAGGGATTTAAGCCTCTTGACCCCCACCCCCCACCCCTTTCAACTTCCTGTTTACCAGTTCCCTTATTTTGGAGACATTTTCTCTTATAAAGTCAAATGTGACTGTGTTAGAATTCTTTGGCAATCTTCCATTTAAATGTGCAGGACTGGCTTGTCCTAAAATGTTCCCCAGTGCCTAACAAATCTGAACCCCTCCTCCCTGCACCACCGTCTCATCCACACACAGCGAGACTCCTCAGCCTCACCCATCTAGCTGGCCCTGTGCATGGAACAGGTAGCATTTCAGAGAAAGCCACTTTGGTGGCCCTGGATTTCAACCTTCTACCTAGCAACCTAAGTTTGACTTCCAGGACCTCACAACTACATTTCCCCACATCATTGGTACCAACATGGACCATGACCACTGACTCCACCCCAGCACTATCTACAAAGCTATCTAGATGGAACGTGATATCCGCAATCTTCACACCAGGCAGGCAATTTACCATTTGGTCTACATGCCCACCACAAACCCAGCTGTCTATGTGTCTAATGATCGAATCTCCCACTACCACAAGACAACCCCGCGCCCCGGAGGCACATCCTCAGCACAAGATGATGTTTGTTCATCTTCTGAGGAATGGGTCCCTTCTAAGGGATCATTTCCCTCTTCCCTCCTATAACACAATGGACTGAGGACCTAATGACGCTTTCAGCATTTGAACAGGAGGTATTTAGACACTACCCGTGAATGGATAAATATATAGATATTTGGTCTGCCTTTCCTGAAGCTTATGCATAACTGTTTTTATTGATAGCTGTATTTTCATATGCACATAGGTACACATTTCATATGCATCTATTGTAAGTGATTTATTTAAATTTATGTAAGAAAATTGTATATTTTCTTTCTTTTTCTTCTTTTTATGGTTTTGTTTTGTTGAAATTCACAATAAAAATTAATTAAAAAAAAGAAAAATGCAATCCTATGCATATCTACTCATAAGAAAGCCACATTGAGTTAAGTGGAGCTTACTCCCAAGTAAGTGGGTATAGGATTGCAGTTTATATTGTTTTTATATTGGTTTTTATATTGTACTTTATGTATTTTTATGTAAACTGCTTAGGGATCTTAGGGTATCAAGGATAACATTGGCTATGCTGGCTAGGGCTGATGGGAGTTGTAAACCAAAACATCTAAAGGGCCATAAGTTGCCCACCCCTGGGCTAAATGATGTGGAACCAGTGACTGGCTTGTAGCATGAACTTTCCCCCATGCCTTTTCTGGAAGTAACTGGGTTGTCAGACAGCATGCAGTCAGACTGCAATCCTATACCCACTTACTTGGGAGTAAGCTCCACTTAACTCAATGTGGCTTTCTTATGAGTAGATATGCATAGGATTGCATTTTTCTTTTTTTTAATTAATTTTTATTGTGAATTTCAACAAAACAAAACCATAAAAAGAAGAAAAAGAAAGAAAATATACAATTTTCTTACATAAATTTAAACAAATCACTTACAATAGATGCATATGAAATGTGTACCTATGTGCATATGAAAATACAGCTATCAATAAAAACAGTTATGCATAAGCTTCAGGAAAGGCAGACCAAATATCTATATATTTATCCATTCACGGGTAGTGTCTAAATACCTCCTGTTCAAATGCTGAAAGCGTCATTAGGTCCTCAGTCCATTGTGTTATAGGAGGGAAGAGGGAAATGATCCCTTAGAAGGGACCCATTCCTCAGAAGATGAACAAACATCATCTTGTGCTGAGGATGTGCCTCCGGGGCGCGGGGTTGTCTTGTGGTAGTGGGAGATTCGATCATTAGACACATAGACAGCTGGGTTTGTGGTGGGCATGTAGACCAAATGGTAAATTGCCTGCCTGGTGTGAAGATTGCGGATATCACGTTCCATCTAGATAGCTTTGTAGATAGTGCTGGGGTGGAGTCAGTGGTCATGGTCCATGTTGGTACCAATGATGTGGGGAAATGTAGTTGTGAGGTCCTGGAAGTCAAACTTAGGTTGCTAGGTAGAAGGTTGAAATCCAGGGCCACCAAAGTGGCTTTCTCTGAAATGCTACCTGTTCCATGCACAGGGCCAGCTAGATGGGTGAGGCTGAGGAGTCTCGCTGTGTGTGGATGAGACGGTGGTGCAGGGAGGAGGGGTTCAGATTTGTTAGGCACTGGGGAACATTTTAGGACATTTTAAATACATTAAAACATAACAAGAACAGTAAAACAGAGCAATGTGCTTACAAGTCAGGGGAAGCCTGATACATCTAAAGCTCGCCACCGTTTCCATCTCTCAGACCACACATGGGAGAGCATTCCAAAGGGTGCGTGCCTCTACTGAGAAGGCTCACTTATGTGCCCTTACCTAGTGATACACTGTTGGTTGTTGGCCAGTAAGGCCCTGGTAGAAGATATCAGATATCAATTTGGTGTATATAGGGAGAGATGATCAACTAGGTATCCTGGTTCTCAGTTGTTTAGTGAATGTCAACAACAAAAGCTTGAACATGGCTTGGTAGGTAATAGGCAGGTAGCTAATTGTTGTAATCCAAAACAGTATAAGGTATATCAGTATTTTTTATTCCCATTTTCAGATGACATGCTGAGAAAGAGAAGGAGAATGACTTGCTTAAGACCAGTTGGCAAGTTCATGGCAGAGGTGAAATCTGAACCAGAGAGACCTGATTTGTCCTTTGTTTCCTTAGCCCTATGCGACACCAGCTCACATTTAGCACAGCTGTTTTTGGATACACTCACCAAGGTGGCCCACCAGTTTTAGGTGGCAGGTCAAAACTTCTGGCTGCGCAAACATTTCAAGTCTGTGCCCCTGCCTTCGGAGGTTAGGCTGGTGGCTACCAGAGAGAGGGCCTTCTCTGCCATACTGGCCCAGCTGTGAAATTTCCTTCCGAAATATGCCTGGCCATCTTTACTAGATTTTAGATGCCAGGCAAATTCTATGTGATATTTTAATATTAACTTAATTTTTTTAGCTCTCTTGTTTTTTCACCTATGATGGTGCTGCTTTTTTTACTCTGCAATGTTTAATTTTACTTTTTTCTCATTTGGGACCACAACACTTGACGGAATGCCTCTCCCAACCACAATCTACCCAGACACTACGCTCAACACCTGGGGCCTTCCTTCAATTGCCACCCCCAAGGGAGGCTCAGAGGGTGGCAACCAGGGGGAGGGCCTTCTCTGTGGGAGCCCCCCCCCCAATTCTGGAACGAGCTTCCCCCTGAGGCCCGCCTGGCACCAACTCTACAATCCTTTCAGTGCCAGGTTAAGACTTCCCTCTATGTTGAGGCGTTTAGCAACTCTAAATAGTGCATGGTGGGGTGGTTATTTTAAAACTTTTTTTATGGGTCACGTTGCATTACCTTGTTTTAGCCATTTGTGTCATTTTAAAATTGGTTTTAAATTTTTTTATAATGTTTTTATTGCGTATATTTTATGTGTTTTTTATTGATTGTTGTAAACCACCCAGAGAGCTTCGGCTGTTGGGCAGTATATAAATAAAATAATAATAATAATAATAATAATAATTATTATTATTATTATTATTATCATTATCATTATTATTATTTTGTAAGCTTCTAAAATTATATATATTGATGTTTTTATTATGATCTTAATTGTTTTGCAAACCACCTTGAAGGCTCCTGAGGCAGGCAACAATTTTAATTAATACATTAATAACCCTTTTCTCAGTAGTGGGAGGGTTTAAAACTTTTTGCTAGATTTCCATTGAAGCAGGAGTAGCTGCAGTTCAGTGGCAGATCACATGCTTTGTATGTGGAAGAAGGCTCTGTGTTCATTCAATCCTGGTATCTCCAGTCAAAAAAGGATTTCTCCCAGAGCCCGTGTGTGTGTGTGTGTGTGTGTGTGTGTGTTAGGGGTGTGCAGTGACCTCATCGAGGGCTGAGCTTTTCCACTTGCTCCCCCGTACTGCCCTGCCTGGAAGCCTTGTTGGAAGTGGCTTTCTGGCTGCTTCAGGGAAAGGCGTGTGACCATCACTGAGAGCGGAGCTTTTCCGCCTGCTCCCCCACCCAAACTGTACAGTCATATCAGCTCTTTGATATTCTGAGGAGCTGAATGTGTTGAAACAGCAAGGTTGCCGACTAGAACACAGATGGCATGAGGTTTGGAACAAATATGACCAAACACAGATTAGAGCCCATTTTAGGGCCTACTCTGTGGCTGCGATGGCAGCCAAAAAAGCTTATTTCTCCACCACCACTGCATCTGCAGAATGTCAGCCAAAGGAGCTCTTTCGGGGGGGGGGGGGTTAGGAGTCTACCTCCAGGTATCCTATCACAACTGGGGGTAGGAAGGGATGGAGAGGCCCTACTGATGCAGCCGCACACATATTATTGAGCCTTCCCTGCAAAACAAGGAGTAGGTCTTTGAAGAGAAGCACAGGAAGGAAGCCAAGGGTATCAACCCCCACCTGTTGCCTGTCAAGTTACTTGGCTGGCTCTCTGCACTTGACATGGCAGCCAATGTATCTTCACTGAAGTGGGGCAAAGACAGCTGGATTTCAGTGTGCTTCTTCAGAGAGCTACCAGTTGCTCATCTTCATTTCTATGTACTGGCATGCTGTAAATCTGCCCACGCTCTTACCTAAGTGTCTCTAAAGTGTTTGTCTTGCCCGCCCACCAGGATGCCACATGAAAAGCACCTTATATATATAGCTGCTGATGCTGTAAGCCATTCTGTAGAATCTTACAGTGTAGATATTTACAATGTACCATGAAGGCTTCCTCTGCAGGCCCCATTAAAATGAACGGGAGCAGCAGTGCAACAGCACAGGAGTTAGAATCTGTCCTTGTCCCGGAGTCTGACCAACTACGGGACACTAGCTCCCCGTTGTCTAAGTCCTGTTTCCTGCTGCTCATTGTCCTCTGCTCTCAGAGACTAAACTATAAATCAAAAAGTCCCTGCTTTGAATCTCATCTCTTCCATGAACTCACCAGTTGACCCTGGGCAAGCCATGCTTTGTCTGAACCTCAGTTCCCTATTTCCAATCTGCAACACAGGGATAATACTACAGAACTGTCTTACAGAGTTGCTGTAGAAACAACGTAACACCAAAGTAACAGGTGGAAGTCCATATATGTTGTGATCATTCATTTACATAGTCTCCAATTGCCCCCCAAATGCCAGGACCATCCCGAAAACCCTTAAGCCATCAGGGCTTCTCACTTTGTTATGCAGAGTCCTGAATTCCCCTGCCTCCCGCAAGCTACTTTAAGATGCTCTTAAAGGGGCCATGGGCAAAACTGCAGCTAAACTAAAACTTTTACCTTGGCTGCAATTTTGCCCATGCCCCCTTAAGATAGCTCTGCTTAGGCTCAAATGGCTTCCCACAGAGAGAAAGAGAGCAGGGAAGGAACAGACACGAGGGTGTGTGTGCGCAGAGGGAGAGGCGAATGAGGGAATTTATCCCATGATTCCTATCTTTATATTGCCACAGATTTTATTTCCTAACAGAGCTGACTCTGTGCCTCTAACAGGTGAGGTACAGTGTCAGAAGGAAATGCAAGAAACGTCCCCTTCCCCTTCTCTCTGAAGCTCCATGTCTGGGTGTGTGGGGTGGGTGGGTAAGCTTCACCTGTTGAATTTATGCCAATCCTGACAATTTTAAAAGAAAAAGAAAAAAGATTGCCCTGCAAGCACTGATCCCCCTCCCCCATGAAAAGCACCAGATATCAACAATTAAGGTTTAAGTAAGGTTAAAAAATACAAAAGCCACTTATAAAATATTATAAAATAATTTATAATAATGTAATAATTATTATATATAAGAGTTTGTGTGTTTCCCCTAATAACTTTTGTACTTGACCATGCCCTTTGGTTGCCTGGCCATACCCTTGGCCACACCCTCATGTTGCCTGGCCACGCCCTCTTGATCACACCTTCATGTTGCTTAACCATACCTCTTACAAATTCACACGTGTGTCCCTATTTTCATCTGTGAAATGTTGGAGGGGATTATGTCAGCTGTCCCCAACCTGGCTTGCTGAGGCATGTTTGGGGTTGTAGTCCAACATATCTGCAAGGCACCAGGTTGGGGAAGGCTGGTTTATGTGGAAGGGGAGTCCTAAAATTTGGAGGGGGATTCACTTACCTTTCCTCCCCCCTGTGGTTTTTGGGAAATTTGATTGAAATTGGCACACATCATCATACAGGTGTCCCAGGGCAAGAAATCTACAAAGTTTTAGAAGGATAGGTGCAGGGACTAGAGAGTTGTGATGATTGAAAAAGAGTTTGAGGCTTTAAAAAAAATAGTGAGGCATGGTAGTGTTGTGTTGGAAAGAAATATATTTAACTCCAGAGGATAAAAACTGAGAGAAGGATTGATTTAACAACTGAGAGGATTTCAAAATTATGCGCAAACAAAGCTTGAAGCCACCCGCAGCCCCGTCCCCAACCCAGAACCTCTGACTTCCTACTTGCCTGCTACTTATCAACTAAGAAAAGGAAGTTGAGAGACACCATTTGTATATACAATCCTTCCCAAAACTACAGTGATTGGAGATCTCCTATGGTTAGAAGGTGGACCTGTCAGTCATTGAACTGCACTCCCTTCCAAATTTCTCTCCCACCCTCTGCATTTAGAGCAGTGTTCTACGCTGGCTGGGGCATGCTGGGAGTTGTAGGCCAAAAACATCTGGGGACCCAAGGTTGGATAACACTGATTTAGAGAGACAAAAGCTAAAAGATACTTGGAGGCACCAGTATCCATCAACCTTTAAAGAAACAAATGCTATTTGGGGAGACAGTGTCTGCCTTGCTGAAGCCCAAATCATGAACAAATTTCATGCAGAGTCCACCTTCGGTTCTGGTTGCTTTGGAGGGAAGCCCACTTCACTGTGGGATGCACCAGAAACAGTGGAAAGGGGCCCTATTTCCCTTGGGCTTCAGCCGAATCCAATGCACATGCATCATTACAGTAGAAGTAAGTTTTGCACAAATGCAGTTGACTTGTGCTTCTGGTCGTCCACCCCCACCTCCACTGGCATCAAATGGAGTGTATGGATTTCAGCCACGCTCCAAAAGGTACAATGTATTCATTTATTATTTACTTTGTATACTTTATTCATACCCCCGTTACTCCAAAAAGCTCAGAGGGGCAATTTTGCTTCACAACAACCCCAGGAGGTGATCGACACTGAAAGATTATCACTGACCCAAGGTCCTCCAGGGAGCATATTTCTAGTGCTTTATTACCATGGCCTGTACTGAGGCACTTAGGGTCTACATACACTACAACCATGTATCATTTTATAAGTACAAATGGGGACGACTCACAGCAAAATGTCAGCGTATATATTCCCAACTCCTAACAGGAGTATTTCTGTTCAGGGCTCCAGCCAGTCATAGACAGAAGCCTTGTAATGTTGTTTGAGGCTCACAGAGGACATTCCCCCCCCCTTCTATTCTCCTGGAAACTTCCTCTGCTCTTAAAGGCCCCCACCCAGCCCAGTGCATAGGTGGGCGTCAGCTGTGGTGGGCCCACAACATTTGGGGAGGGACTGAAATGATGGCTCCCTCACTGAGTGCTCCTCTCAGTGCTGAGTAGTGGGTGGGAGGAATCAAATTTAAAAGGTCCACCCAGAGCAATACACGGTCCAGCCTTGGTGGCAATACTATCTGTTGTTAGGGGCTTAAGCAGGCCAATTCCCTCTCCATCCATTTTCCTTCCCCGATCCACCTACCCACATAAATTCAACAGACACCTTCAGTATCCTATGGCTCAGCTGCCCTCAACCAAAACCTAAACTGTACCTGACACTTCCCGTTCCTCTCCTTTATACCCTTCCCACTAGGGATGTGCGACACGGGGAAACTCATTCCTTTTGAGCTCGATGGACTTTCGACACATTTCCATCCCAACAGCCAAAAGCAGGTCGAGTCGGGGTGTGTGTGTTTTGGCTACTGTGAAATTGCTTGAAATATTTGCATGAATTTGGAGCCAAGAACCGTGTAACTCTAGCACAATTTGAATAATCACGACTTGCACAAATTGGGGCCAACTCATTCGATTTGACTCATTGTTGTTGTTCTTGTTGTAGCATTTAACATGAGAAGTATGACAGCACCCTTCCCTCACTGCATAGGCACACGCTCCACCTTCTTGGCCACCTTGAATTTTCTGACAGTTAATTTGGGATTTGTGCAAAATTCAAGCCTCTGCTCCACAATTTGCACAAATTTGAGCAATTTGTGCAAATTTACAGAGCGGAGGTCTGAATTTTGAACAAATTTCCCCGGCTTTTTAAAAAATATGCAAATAACAGCCTGTTTTAAAAACAGATGTCTGCGTGCTGGCTCAACTCACATCGGATCAAGTCGGCGCCAGCGCAGGGTTGCCAGAATGGAATCTGCAGGGCCGAGTCAAGAAAATCCGTTCGATTTTCACCCCCCTGTTGGATTCCTCACACATCCCTACTTCACATACATGCACACAAACACTCCCCCAGGGCGGAAAGGGGGAACTGCCCGTGGAAAACAATTGAGAAAACAATTATTTTAATATAGCTCTGATTGGGAAGTGTTTTCCGCTCCCACACACAAGATCTTTCCAGGATCAAGGAATGGTTAGTTCTGTTTTGCTTGCAAAGGGTGTGTGTGTCTATACCATTTGGGTTTTGCAAGCATTCAAGTGTTTAAATGGTATTGGCAAGGAATGCTTGGGAAATTGCGTTGGTCAAGCTGGGGGGAATTTATACATCTCTAATTAAAACAGGCTCATTTCATCTTTTGTCATTGCTAGAATTATGCCCAAGGAAAGGTGGCAACTGATAGTAATATTTAAATACTCCACAGGCCATCTTAAGATTCTTACAGTCTGAGCTAAAGCTATTTTAAACAGAAGTAAGTTCCACTGAGTTGAACAGAGCTTACTCCCAAGTAAGTACTGAGAAGGAGTTGACTTGCCTTTGTTTCTGTAGCCAACAACTATGTGATAATAGAATTCACTTCGGCGAGATCAAGGAACTTACAGATCCACAGATATTATATGGCTCAGGTTCTTCACCTGGGACCTTAGCATGTTACATTTAGATGGTTTTAGTTTTAAAACTAGCCTGCTGCACCCAGCTGAAAACATTTACCAGCAATCTGAGTGCTCTTGGGAAGTTCTCCTTAAAAACAATCACATCATCATGATAACTGAACATGTGGCGCACAGCGAATCTGCCAGAAATAGAGCCCATTAACCTTTGAAAGGTACTGAGGGAATATAAAAAACTAAAAGCATCATGATGAATTCAAAAGACTCTTTTTTACGAGGAGCACAGTCACAGTGTCCATTGGTTCTATCTCCTCTTCCCAGAAGCTATATGGAAAACTTCAGTCTAACCGAATACCACTAGTTTTGGCTTATCGTGGAATAACTCACATTCATCTTTCTTTTTAATAATTTAGTTATGCTTTTGTACTTCATACAGAGAGATCTGGTTTCTTATAATCTGATTTTATTCAGAAGTCCCAGGTAAGTGTGATTAGGAGGAGTCCTACTGAAAACAGTCAGCATGCATAGGATTATACTATATATCTCTTACCTGTGCCAGCCATCAATTTCCCAGCTATGGCTGTTTCCACATTTAAACATATTTAAATATGTGGTTGTTTAATGATGCTGAGGCATTGTTTCACAATCATTTGGAAGCAGAATTAGAAGGGTGGTTTCACATGGCACCTTATATAGCTTTATTTCCTCCATTAAAATCCACAGTGTCCATCCACACAGCAAAGGGAAGGGAAAACTGCTTTTAAAAAATAATTCTGGACAGGGGGAAAGACTACTTTCCCAGGTTGTTTTTATGTTGTTGTTGTTTTAGGGGAGCGATGCTGCTCTATTGCACCAACTTTTTTTAAAGTTTGGCAAGCAAAGAGAAGGATGTGCAGATTTCACCAGCCATAGAGTTGCTTCAGGCACCTCTTCCTTCTCCTCCGTGTGTGTGTGTGGGCAGAAGGTCTTCCTGGGCTTTAACTTCTTCCCTGCCCCTCCTCCTTCTGGCAGTAGACCAGTGTTCTCCAACCTTGGGTCCCCAGATGTTTTTGGCCTACAACTCCTGAGTCCCAGCATGCCCCAGCCAGCATGCTGGGAGTTGTAGGCCAAAAACATCTGGGGACCCAAGGTTGGAGAACGCTGTAGTAGACACTGCCACTGTAGCTGCTTTCCTCTCCTCTCACCCACTTCTTCTCCCAACATCCATAGAAAAAAGTAAGGGACCCCGTATTACTTCAGTAGATTCCTCTGCTCTTCTCTGGACTGGAGCCTCTGGCTGGGCAAGACTCTTGTTCATTTGGGATATTCACTTACTTTTCAGCCAATCCTATGCTTCTTAACTCTGAAGTAAGTTTCACTGTGTTTAATGGGCCCTATTCCCACCTAAGTGTGCATAGTACTACAGCTGTACTTATTTGGAAGAAAGTGCCATTGAACAGAGTGAAATGTAACTTCTGATAAAACCTGCAAAGGAATTGGCTGTTTGTCAGTATATGGAGCTGAAAAGAAGCAAATGTGTGACTGACTAGAGGCAGGGCCAGCGCGACCGCTAGGCAAACTAGGCGGTTGCCTAGGGCGCGTGGCTGAAGAGGGCGCAGAAACGCTGCGCTCCTCTTCGCTGCCGCCGCCGCACCACCCCCGCCGGGCGGCCGCGCCGCCCCCCCGCCCGCCGCCGCCGTGCCGCCCCCGCCCCCCGCCGCCGCACCTCCCCACCTGCCCCCGCCGCCGCTGCGGCTCCCCGCCCACTGCTGCCGCACCTCCCCGCCCCCCGCTGCCGCCACGCCTCCCCGCCCGCCGCTGTTTCCAGTCCCTTGATCATCCTTGTTGCCCTCCTCTGAACCCTCTCCAGTTTGTCTATGTCCTTCTTAAAGTGAGGTGCCCAGAACTGGACGCAGTACTCAAGATGAGGCCTAACCAGTGCCGAGTAAAGGGGAATTATCACTTCCCGCGATTTGGAAGCTATACTTCTATTAATACAGCCCAAAATTGCATTTGCCTTCTTTGCAGCCACGTCGCATTGCTGGCTCATATTCAGTTTGTGATCTACCACAATTCCAAGATCCTTCTCACTTGTAGTATTGTTGAGCCAAGTGTCCCCCATTCTGTAACTCTGCATTTGGTTTCCTCTCCCTAGGTGCAGCACTTGGCATTTATCCCTGTTAAATTTCATTCTGTTGTTTTCGGCCCAGCGCTCCAGCCTATCGAGGTCACTTTGAATTTTGTTTCTGTCTTCCAGAGTATTAGCTGTTCCACCCAACTTTGTGTCATCTGCAAATTTGATAAGCATTCCGTGTACCTCCTCATCCAAGTCATTAATAAAAATGTTGAAGAGCACCGGGCCCAGGACCGAGCCCTGTGGTACCCCGCTCGTTACCTCTCCCCAGTTTGAGAAGGAACCATTGATAAGCACTCTTTGAGTCCGATTCTGTAGCCAATTGTGGATCCACCTGATAGTTGTTCCATCTAGCCCACTCTTAGCTAGCTTACTAATCAGGATATCATGAGGCACTTTGTCGAAAGCTTTGCTGAAGTCCAGGTATATAATGTCCACAGCATTCCCACAGTCCACAAGGGAGGTTACCCGATCAAAAAATGAGATCAGATTAGTCTGACAGGATTTGTTCTTGACAAATCCATGCTCGCTTCTAGTAATCACTGCATTGTTTTCAAGGTGCTTGCAGACTGACTTCTTTATAATCTGCTCAAAAATCTTCCCGGGGATTGATGTCAGACTGACTGGCCTATAGTTCCCAGGTTCCTCCTTCTTGCCCTTTTTGAAGATGGGAACAACATTTGCCCTCCTCCAGTCGTCTGGCACTTCACCTGTCCTCCATGATTTCTCAAAGATAATAGACAGTGGTTCTGAGAGTTCTTCTGCCAGTTCCTTTATTACTCTAGGATGCAGCTCATCAGGCCCTGGAGATTTAAACTCGTTCAGAGTAATCAGGTGCTCCTTGACCATTTGCCTATCAATCTCAAGCTGCAATTCTGCCCCTTCAGTCTGCACTTCAGGTTTGCCAGGGGGGTCATAGACCCTCTTTTGGGAGAAGACCGAGCCGAAGTAGGAATTGAACACTTCTGCCTTTTCTTTGTCTTCTGTTATCAATTTGCCATCCTCATTGCGTAGTTGAACCACCAGTTCTTTCTTCTGTCTTTTACTGTGCATGTATCTGAAGAAAGCTTTCTTGTTGCTTTTAGCATTCCTCGCTAACCTTAGCTCATTCTCAGCTTTAGCCTTCCTGACACTATTCCTGCAGTTCTGTGCTACCTGCCTGTACTCTTCCCCTGTAGCCTGTCCTTCCTTCCACTTCCTATACGTGTCCTTTTTTGTTTTCAGGTCATCTTTGAGTTTATTGTGAAGCCACATTGGCTTCTTCTGTTGCCCTCTGCCTTTTTTCCTTGTGGGAATTGTTTGCAATTGTGCCTTTAAAATTTCCTTTTTTAAAAACTCCCACCCCTCCTGGGCTCCCTTTCTCGTGAGAGTCACTTGCCATGGGATCTTACTAATCATTGTTCTGAGTTTGTTAAAATTGGCTTTCCTAAAATCCAGGGTACGTGTTTGGCTACACTCAGCTTTTGCTTCTGTTAGAATCAAGAACTCAAGTATAACATGGTCACTTTCCCCCAGAGTTCCCGAAACTGCCACTTTATCCACTAACTAGTCTCTGTTGGTTAGAATCAGGTCAAGGATAGCCGATCCTCTAGTTCCTTCCTCCACTTTCTGTAGGAGGAAGTTATCAGCAGCACAGCTCAGGAATTTCTTGGAGGGGCCATGTTTGGCTGAATAAGTCTCCCAACAGATATCAGGGAAATTGAAGTCTCCCATTACTACCACATCGTGCCTCCTTGAAACACTGGCAATTTGCTTTTCAAAAGTTCCATCCTCGTCTTCTCTTTGATTGGGTGGTCGGTAGTAGACTCCAACCACCATGTTCGCTTTATTCTTTGCCCCCTTTATTTTAACCCAGATGCTCTCAATGGGGCTGCCAAGCTCCTCTTCCTGTATCTCTGTGCAGAGATATGTATTTTTAACATACAGTGCAACTCCACCTCCCTTTCTGTTGCTTCTGTTCCTTTTGAACAAGTTATACCCTTCAATTGCTGTATTCCAGTCATGGGAGTCATCCCACCAGGTTTCAGTTATCCCTATCAAGTCGTACTTGCCCTCATGTATCAAGAGTTCAAGTTCGTCTTGTTTATTGCCCATATTCTGGGCATTAGTATAGAGACATCGAAGACTATGTGCTTTATAGTCCGACTTTCCCCCTACATTTTGTGGTAGACTATCAATGGGCACCGCTGGAGCTGTTCTCTCCATTGTGGCATAGAGGCCTTCTTCCATTGGTACCCCCGAGTTTATGTCTCCCTCCCCTGTTGGATTCAGTTTAAAGCCCTCCTGATTAAGTTCCTCATGCTGTGTCCAAACACATTCTTCCCAGTCCTTGTGAGGTGCAACCCATCCTTTGCCAGCAGTCCATCTTCCAGGAAGTGTAGCCCATGGTCCCAGAATCCAAATCCCTCACGTCGGCTCCACCTTCGTAGCCAGTCATTCACTCGGAGTATTTTTCTTTCCCTTTCTATGCCTCTTCCAAGTACTGGAAGGATGGATGAGAAAACTATCTGGGCCCCGAAGTTCTTGAGTTCCCTTCCCAGCTCTTCAAAGTCTGCCGTGATTTCTTTGTAACTCCGCTTGGCAGTATCATTTGTACCCACGTGGAAGAGAAGAAAGGGGTATGTGTCGGTGGGCTGCATGAGCCTCGGCAGCTGCTCTGTCACATCCTTAATCCGTGCCCCAGGGAGACAGCACACCTGGCGAGTCCATGGGTCTTCGCGACATACTTTGGCTTCGATCCCCCGCAGGAGGGAGTCTCCCACTACGAGTACTCTTCTCTTCCTCTTGCTGTAGGCCTTGGTTTGATTGCCTCCACTTGACTGAACCTCAGCCTCTTGCTCGCTGTCACGTTGGGTGCCCGGTAATCCGTCCTCTGCAGGCTGTCCTCTGCCCTCGTCCTCAAGTACATGGAAGCGGTTCCATAGCTCCACTGCTTCCACAGGCGCAGAGTGTCTTGTAGTTCTTCTGCTCCTAACAGTCACCCTTTTCCAGGGAGTTCCCCCTGCGTTATTTTCCCTTGCCTCTGCAGTCTCCGACTCCGCCTCATCCTGCAGTTGCCCTTCTGGCTCCTGTTCTACGCTTTGGTGCTGTAGATCCACCGTTCTGTCTAAGAACTCCTCGCTTTCTCTTATGCTCCTGAGGGTTGACACTTGCTGCTCCAGTCCTCTGACCTTTTCTTCCAACAGCGTGACCAGCTTGCACTTGTTGCATGTGTAGGCCATGTTGATCTCCGGCAGGAAAACAAACATTGCACACCCCTTGCAGGTCACCACCACTGCTGAGTCCTTTCCTTCCATAGTGCTCTGTTTCTGTCTTCCAGCTGCTGAGTGACGCCAGGAGAAGTCAGATGGGCGGCGATGCTACCAAATTCCAGGCAGGGAGATTCCACCTGTCTGCTGTGATGAGGTTCCAGCTGTAGCCCTGCAGTCCACGTTCCAAGGTGACCCCCTCAGCTCTTTCTCCTTGTCTTGATTGGTAGCACAATGTCTTGATTGGTAGCACTAGGAACCCTTCATCTGGAAGCACCCAGAGACACATAAATAAGCTTGCATTAGATTTTTGTTAATTGTCCACAACGAGTTTCAATGCAAGTACATTTTCATTTTATATTAATTTCAAGTTCACACGAGTAATTCTTAAAAACAAAGTAAAGCAGCTCGCAAAAAACTGAGTAGTGATTTCATACATTATGCAGCAATAAATGTAGGTTTGCCACTGAGTTTACCACTCAAGAAGGAGCCAATCCCAACTCACTGATGTACTGATATGAGACACATTTTTCAAACACTTATTTGTCACATTCACACTTTACATTTTTTTTAAAAAAACTTAAATGTATACACATATAAAATGTAGTGTGTGAAGTAGTCCTAATTTAGGCTGCAAGTCATCTTGGCAGATAGTACCGGTATATTACTTGTAGGTTCAGGAAAGTACCCAATAAATGTCCTTCCCCCCCAAAAAAAAATTATTTGCAGTTATAGCAGAAACAAAACAGAGAAAGGGGGGGGGGGGAATCAACAGCATAAAAAAGAACAGCATAACAACAACAAAAAGCATATCCATTCACAATAACTTCAGAACACGATTAATGAAAGGAAAGGGGGAAATCAACACTCCTATTTCAAATATAGGCAGGAATGTTTATCATTTTTTAAAAGCAGGAGTGCAAAAGTGTGAGGCTTAGATCCAAAGTAGCATCATGCTGCTGCTGTTCACACAATGGGGCTTTTTTCACCCCACCTTCTGGCAGCAGCGCCACGCACTGCTAGGAAGCCCTTCCCCAAAATTTGCGAGACCATCTAGAGCAGCTTTTGGGAGAGCAGGCCTGCACCTGCACTCCCCACCCCCCATGTGCACACAGAGATATGATAGTTGAGAATAGCAGCTCTGGAGCACGAGTCCAAACTCAGCACTTTTGCTTTTTTGTCAACATTTGTTCTTAGGTCTACTTTTGCAATTGTCAGTGTACCTGGTCTGTCTCACTTTGTCCCTTAACCCTGAAGTGGCACAAATTAAAATGGAAAAAAACAAAACAAAACATGGATCCCTTTTGGAATCCTTTTGTTTTTTCTTCACTGTCAAAATTTGCCTTGTGCACTCTTTGGGGCAGAGACTTGCCTTGTTTGTTTACATTACTATGTAAAGTGATGACTCATTTAAACAGAAAATAATATATGCAATGTGTTATTTGTATATCTTTACAGTCAACTATGTCCTCACAGATACATAGAGGAGATCAGATAATACTTTATTTAACCCAAAGGCGTCTCTTTTGATCAAATAGGAAGGCTTTTCAGAGCTGATGAGCTGGCAGACCCTGACTTATACACTGTACCTCTAAAACCAGCCCACTCTTTCAAACTTAGGTTTTGTCAAGGCCTCGCCCAGGAGAGCACTCCCCCCCCCCATGTTTATTTCAGGGATTCAAGGCCGAAAAACTACAAGGGATTACAGACAATCTGACGCTACAGTCAAAAGTGTCTCAGGTTCAGATTGCACCCCCTGCCCGCACCCCCCAACCAGCCAATCCATCATTCCTGCTGTGATTTCAGGAAAGTGATATAGTAACCTGTCTCTTTTGGGAAAAAGATGGCCCTGCTGCTGCCTCTTACATTTTCCTGAATTATAACACTTTCTTTTTTCATCTGGCTTTTCATCAGGACACTTAAGTGTTTTTCTTTCTGTGCACAAGTGTGCAGGTTCCTCGTTCGTTATCTACATCGAGCCCAGCAAGGAGAGCCCATCTGCAATCCTTCCTTTCACCTCCCCCAGGAACATTTTAGGAGAGGATTTTTCTAATTTGGAACAGATTCTCCTTCAAGCAGATTCTCCTTCGATTGCTTTTACCAGCATCTTGCAACATGCTGTAGCAAATGTCACCACATAGGCCATTTTAGAAACAAATGAGGAGCCAAACAAATACCAACAGATCCAAGCATGCATCCACTAAAATTAAGCGGCGGCAACAGGGCAGACAAATTGCATAACATTTTAATCAAAGATAGGCAAAAGGAATTTCCACAATGATATTTGCTTTTGTCTGTTTCCAAAGGTCAGGTGTTGTTGTTGTTGTTGTTGTTCATTTTGTGTTTGTTACTATGGCCTTTCTTGGTAAACCTCTGTCAAGGTTGTACCACTTTAGACGAAGATCGCGGCTCACATCATTAAATGCTTTTCTATACAAAAAATTCCTTGAACACAGAAAATTAATATGTCATGGAGAAGGCAATGAAGAACCTTTATGTGGAGGGGGGAAACTTGTGTATGGAGAAGTATTTAGTCACTTGAACTCCAATTGCTGTCCAAAGTGGTATCAGCCCAGACACTGGTTTATCAGTGAGATCTAAGAATTAACTAATCACAAATATTCAAAAAAAAATATTCAAATTTTGCTTCTCAAAACTTTGAATTCAAAATTCAAGTTTGTATTTTGAAGGCGAAATGGAACAGTAAAGGAAACTAACTATGGTATAGCCATTACTGTTTTGTTGAGATTGTATTTACTTAAATGCTGGAAGCACTTGTTTATTCCAATACCCTTGTTATATGTATTGACCTCCCCTTCCTTATTATCTGAATTCTCTACTTACCCTTTTCTTTCTTTCTTTATTAATTTATGTTAATCTTGCCCTGTTGTTCAGATCTAATTACATTTCTAGGAACCAGCAGAATATAAACATCAAATAAATAAATAAATAAAGGGATATTCATGGTCCTCTGACAGCTTTAACATTTGTGCCAGTCTGCATGTATGTTACGGTTAAGAGCATGTGCTCGTAAATCCTCCCCTCAGACCCCACCTCAGCTATCAATTCAGGATGGTTGCATTCCAATTGTAGCCAGCCAGATGTTTCTGGGAAGCCCACAAGCAGGGCATGAAGCCTTTCCCCACTGCTTGACCACCACCAACTGGTATTGAGAGGTATACTGTCTCTGAACATGGAGGTTCCATTTAGCTAGTATGGCTAATAGACGTTGATACACCCTATCCTCCCTGAATTTGTCGAATCCCTCTTTAAAGCTGTATATGCCAGTACCCATCACCACACGTGTGACAGAGAATTCATTAAGTTTCATATACACTGTATGAAGAAGTACCACCATCTTTTGTCTATTCTGAATGTACTGCCCATCAATTTCATTAGATGAGCCCAAGCTCTGGTGCTAAGAGAGAACAAGAAAAATATTTCATTTTCTCTACACATGCATAACTTTATAAACTTCCATCATGACCCCCTTAAGCACATCAAGGTATTCTTTTTTTTCCCTTTCATATTTCCAAACACACAATCCTCAAATCTGCCAGGCCCAATTCAGGTGCTTGTTTGGGCCTTTAAAGCCCGAAATGGTTTGGGACCCTGTTATCTGAGGGACCACTGACACCTGCCCATCATTAAGATCAGTGTCAGGGCCCCCACTCTCTGGCTCACGAGCAAGAGCCATTTGGCTGGCAGGAACTAGGGATAGAGCTTTCTCAGTGGTCACCCCACACCTTTGGAACTCCCTCCACAGGGAGATACATATGACTTCATCACTGCTGGCTTTTAAATACTCAGTTATTCCAGACTGCATTTGGTGCTTAAAAATCATTAGCAGCTGCTGTTCGTACTAGTTAGTGTGTGTGTGTGTGTGTGTGTGTGTGTTAAAACACACATATTAAAACATATTAACAGTTTTAATATGTTCATGTTTTTGTACTATTATAAGCCACCTTGTGAGGGCAGTGTGCCCTGAATGGTAGGTTAAAAATCTCAGTATCAATAACAACAACAACAGCAACTTCTTGGTACTGTTATTGTCTCTGTGGCTATCGCAATCACATGTGCATATATATTCTTTTTTAAATGGTTCCAGCAATTCTTCTGCTGCTGCATTACCTACAAGTCATAATTCAGCCAGTGATTTCCCGCTGTCCATTTACATGAGATGTGTTTGTGTATGGTACACATCTGAAACAGTGTGTCTGTGTTTTTCTTTTTAAAGAATAAGAGGGCCATGTACTCAGTAATAAAATTATTGAACTAGATTCATAGCCATTTCTAATTAAGGTTGCATCATCTAAGTTCCTAAGATAGGAAGAAATGTCTCTGAAAAGACAGAGTCTTCAGTTGCAGCAGCCTTCAAGAGAGCCACATCTCCCATGGTCCTCCAGGTTGATGCGCCCAGTATGCTGCTACCAAGATGCAATGTCCCCACCACCATCACCCCTCACACACACCACTGGTCTCCTATCCCTGCTTGAAAAGTAAGTAAAGAGAAGAAAGCAGTGGCTTTGGGGAGTGTGGCTAACAGGGAGCACTTGAGGGGACTATGATGGCTGGTGGGAATAAGAGGGGGCAGCATTTTAAGCCCTTGGAATGGATGAAAAATTATGAGATCTACCTAATTTCTTGAAGGATCTGGGATCATTTACAAATAAGAAGAAAGAAAGAATGCTGTGGCAAACACCAGGCCTGGTGGGCCCTGACATACCTATGTTGGCCCAGCTGCTGATGCTGGGCCTTTTTGCCACAGCCCCCATCACTTGCTGCTTTCTGGGTGGTCATTTGGGGGGGGGGAGCTCTGGGCTGTAGGGCCCTGAGGTCCAGCCCTAGCCAGGGATGTTGAAGAGTCCTTGGTTTCGAGTCACGAGTCGAGTCACGAGTCTTTGGACCCGAGTCTCGAGTCCAAGTCTGAGTCCTTGGTCCAAAATGGACCAAGTCACGAGTCACGAGTCACTCCCAAAGCTCACTCCACGAGTCCCTATTAAAATCAATGGGGTTTTCCCCCAACAAAAGAAGGCTATTTCAGAGGTGTGGCTTAAATAAATTCTAGGCACAAGTGTGCCTTTTTATTTCAAAATTCTGCAAATGATTTTGGCAAGAACAGACCAGGCAGACAAACCCAAAATAACCAGACAGGCAGAGGCCTTTGTCTTGGACAATTCAAAATGTGGAACTGGTTAAGAAGAGACCAGGCAGGCAGAGGAGGCGGGGAACCCCAAACAGGCAGACAGAGGCAGCCAAACCCAAAATGTCTGAAAGGTTGCATTTTAGGAAAATGATTTTAAAAAATAAACTAATAAACTTGCTGTACTTCCTAAAACCTATCCATGTTGCATTTGAGGAACATGATTTTGGAACACGAGTCCTTGGTCTCGAGTCCTGAGTCGAGTCTCGAGTCCCATTAAAAATACTGGGACTCGAGTCTGACTCGAGTCACAGGGGGGACTCAGTCCGACTCACGAGTCGAGTCCTGGAGTCCGAGTCCCCATCCCTGGCCCTAGCTGCATCACTGGATACTAGAGGTTTTACATAGACCTCATAACCGGTAGCCATTGATGGCCTGGTGACCCTTATTCAGAGGAATGCTGCCTTTGACCCTGGAGGCAGTATGTAGCCATCATAGCTTTGTTTGTTTGCTTGTTTGTTTATTTTATTACATTTCTATTAACTGTCCAACAGCCGAAATTCTCCAGGCGGTTCACAGAGGTATCCAACATGAATTTGTGTAACCCACTTTTTAATGCCATCTAAGTTGGTGGCCATCACTACATCTTGTGGCAGCAAATTCCGTAGTATGACAATGCATTGTGTAAAGAAGTATTTCCTTTTATCTGTCCTGAATCTCCCACCATTCGCTTCATTGGATGACTCCGGATTCTAGTATTATGTATGAGGGAGAAAAAATCACTATCCACTTTCACTACACAATGCATAATTTTATATTCTCTATCATGACCCTCCCCCTGACTCTATCATAGCCCTCCCCCAGCTCAGCTTTTTTCTAAGCTCAAAAACTCAAAAATTGCAACCTTTCCTCATAGTGGAGTTGCTCCAGCACCTTGATCATTTTGGTTGCCCCTTTCTGCACCTTTGACAGCTCTACAACATCCTTTATGTGGTATGGTGAGCAAAATAGTGCACACAGTATTCCAGGTGTGGTCATGCCATGGATTTATATAAAGGCATTATGATACTGGCAGTTTTATTTTTGATTCCTTTCCTGGTCCTGGCACTGCACTTGTAACATAGATACCAGGGCAACCCACCTAAAACAGCCGTGGGTTGCCCTGGTATCTACGTTAAAAGTGCAGTGCAACGCCAGGACCAGGAAGTGACGTGACGGGATTTTTGCTTATTTTAGATCCCTGCGATCCCTATTTAACAGTGAGTGAATTTCATCTGCCATTCTCTTGCTCAGTCACCCAATTTAGAGAGATCCTTTTGGAACTCATCACAGTCTACTTGGATAGTACATCCTGAATAAATTGGTGTCATCTTCAAATTTGGCTACTTCGTGGTTTTTAAATTGTATTACAGGAGTCCCACAGCCATTTGTCTCCAAACATTGTAAACAGCAGAGCTATCTTTCATGCTTTGTTTATAGGAAAAATGATCCAGAAAATTAACATTCCTCAAGACTTCTTTGCTACTTAATAGGACTCTGATCACCCATGTAAAATAAGTCATATTTTATTGCACTTTTCCCTAGCCTTGACCTTTACTCCTCAAGTGCATCACATGGAAAGTGAGGTGGAAGCAAATTTCAAGGGCAAAAGGCAGGTAATAATATTAAATGGTCACAATGGGACTTGAGCAATGGATTAAGCAGACTGGAATTGCCCAGTGCACCTGAATGCACATTTAGCCGTCACCTTCTCACAGACGGTGTTCTTGGTCCCTCTGCACTATATTTCATGGTCAAATTCAGGTGCTGACATGGACAATTTAGTGTCTGAGTTGGTTGAAACACAGGACATGGTGTTGTAATTACATGCTCCAGTGCAGGGTCTACATTCCAAGATAACAAACACTGTAAAAGAGAAAAAAGAAACTTGAATAGACTTCAGTGTTTTTCCCTTAGCTAAGAAAAGTTGTAAAGGAAGCTAAAGGTACTCCTCAGTTATCAGAGAGAACCAATCAGAAATCAGTAGCATCTGTAACAATAGTGTCCATTTTAGAACTCTCTTAAACTTGTTTAGTCTTATGCTTCTCTTTGTTGTTGCATATGTGTTCAGTAGATCACAGCGGGCCCTTCTACAAGCACAGCATATTTGAAAATGATTTTAGGCTCACTCTGAGTTTTACTGAAGTATTGACCAAAGTGAGGCAGCAGAGCATTGGTGTATTGTCTTGCAAACAATCTACCTCTCATGGAGGATCGTAGTATACCACAGACACAGGTATGTCACCCAACAATAGTCAGGAGGTGGAGAGTGGGAGGCTTCGTCAGGAACTGAAATGGCAGCTTTTGTTGCTACTTCCAATTTCATCTTAGAGAAACAGCCAAGATCACATGTGTATGCACAGCCAACCACACAACAAGCTAGTTGACATTTCATAAAAATGTAAATCATGTGGCTAACGCTGGCTCGGCTTGTCTGAGCGTGGAAAGCTAAGCAGGGTCAGGCCTGGTTATTACTTGGATAGGAGACCCCTCCTCTAGTTTCCTGCACTGAGCAGGGGGTTGGACTCGATAGCCTTGTAGGCCCCTTCCAACCCTATGATCTATGAATCTATGAATCTAGAGAAAGCGGCCACATGTGGAACACCCCAACCAGTCTGCAGGTCAGCTTCATCTCCTGAACTGAAAGCGTGGTGCACTTCAGTCCAAGAGCAGAGGCTTCTGTCATCGCCATTGCTCAGCTCTGCTGTCACTGCACCATAGAAAGGGAGTGAGGAGGAGGTGGAGCGAGCAGAGAAGGGAGAAGATGCACGTGATACAGGAGCAAGCCATGGCAGGGACTAAGCAAGGAGAAGGGGCCAGTTCTCAGGACACAACAGCCCACTGCGAGTTATTTAACCTATTAGCTAAAGAAACCTCTCCTCCCTGCTTTCAGCCTCTCTAGCCAGAGCTCTGCTGCTCTCGACTCTCCTCTCCCAACATGGAGGATGTAAGTCAGAGCTAGCTTCCAGCCAGAGATCTTCTACAATGAAACTAATCTGCCTATATGCATCCTGCATATATGTGAGTGATCTGTAAGTAAGAACTGATAAATGTCTTTAGCTTTAAACCTTGTGTGGACATTCCGTTCCTTTTAATAGCCTTAAGAGACAAGAGTTTAGCAACTCACGTGGTGAAACCAGTTTCAATAAAGCAGGCTGCGCTTAAGGAGGAAACCCTGCTTTGTCCTAATCAGTTTAGGACTGACTCCTTTTAACCATATCCTCCAACAGATTCCTCTTTGCTCAGATATCAATCCAGAGAAGAATGGTGGTGGGGGAGTAATATTCACCTCTTCTTTGAGATGAGCATTACAAGTTCACAAGCTTCATATCTGAGGCCTTCAACCACAAGTTCATAGAATCATGGAATCATAGAAAAGTAGAGTTGGAAGGGGCCTACAAGGCCATCGAGTCCAACCCCCTGCTCAATGCAGGAATGCAAGTCAAAGCATCCCTGACAGATGGCTGTCCAGCCGCACCTTGAATGCCTCCAGAGAGCCCACCACCTCCCTAGGTAGTTGATTCCATTGTCTTATTGCTCTGACAGTCAGGAAATTTTTCCTGATGTTTAGGTGGAATCTAGGTGCTGCTCTCACTTGTTTTTATGAAGTCAACTGAAGTAAAGCATCACCCACCATTTACAATGGTCATCCACTACTTGCATGGTCTCCTGAAGGGGGAAGCACCCATGCTTAGCCAGCAAACACTAACCGGCTAAATCTGACTGGGCTGCTTGGATGCACCCACTCTTAGGGCTGAACAGCATGTGATCTTCTCATTTCTCAAAACATATTTGCTGAGATAACCTGAATGATATGGTGAGGACTTGGTGCAGGGGGCAATTTGTGGATGGATGGGAGGGGTGCTTAATCCCATCTGTGCCCACAAATTCTCCCCTGCATGCTCCCTGGAGCCATTTCCCCCAGCCATATTTTTGAGCTTTTGCGGGAGAAAAAATTATAAAAACAACCTGGGCTACTTACATGGATCCCTCCTCTGCAAATGCTGCCACCATTTTTTACCCCCATCCATTCTTGAATGCACTCCACTCACCACTTTCTCACCTGACTGTTTCCCTAGGATTAGCAATGGAAAAGAGAGGTATCGCTGCATGTCGGCAGCATCATGATGACATTTCAAATTCAATCCAAACCTCCAGATGACTTCATTCAGCAATTTCATGTAGATATTAAATAGAATGAAGAGGAAACCAAGAAATATTGGTGGGATGCTAAGCCTTGGGAAGGAAAAGGTGTGTTAGTGCAGAGAGAGGCAGTTTGTCAGGAGCAGGCTAAACTGATGCTATCACAGAAAGGCCAAAGGCCTGTGCATTTTCACTTGGTCATGAAAAGTCCACCAGCTAGCAGCTGAATCTTGATGGAGTTAAGTTTGGGCTTGCATTTATGTTACTTGAGGAACTGCTACTAGATTCATAACTTGCCAAAACCTGGCACAAAGGGGATCTATCTTTTCAACATGCAAGTCCTATGAATTCATAGCCTCCAAGATTTCACAGATGAAAATAGGGACACACGTGTGGATTTGAAAGAGGTATGGCTAAGCAACATGAAGGCGTGATCAAGGGGGTGTGGCCAGGCAACATGGGGGTGTGGCCAAGGGTATGGCTGCCACCCACCCCAGGATGCTCTAATCGTTTAAGGGCTCTGACCACTCTGAAGCCACCATCATCCAGACCCATGATAGTGATTGTTGTTGTTGTCATTATTATTATTGTACCATCAATGTGCATGGTGCTTTACCGAGTATAAGAGAACAGTTCCCTGCCCCAAAGAGCTTACAATCTAAAATGTAATATAGAGGCAACAACCAACAGGGATGGGGACTCGGACTCGAGGACTCGACTCGTGAGTCGGACTGAGTCCTCCCTCTGACTTGAGTCAGACTCGAGTCCCAATATTTTTAATGGGACTCAAGACTCGACTCGGGACTCGAGACCAAGGACTCGTGTTCCAAAATCGTGTTCCTCAAATGCAACATGGATAGGTTTTAGGAAGTACAGCAAGTTTATTTTTAAAAATCATTTTCCTAAAATGCAACCTTTCAGACATTTTGGGTTTGGCTGCCTCTGCCTGCCTGTTTGGGGTTCCCAGCCTCCTCTGCCTGCCTGGTCTCTTCTTAACCAGTTCCACAGTTTGAATTGTCCAAGACAAAGGCCTCTGCCTGCCTGCTTTGGGGTTCCCTGCCTCCTCTGCCTGTCTGGTTATTTTGGGTCTGTCTGCCTGGTCTGTTCTTGCCAAAATCAGTTGCAGAGTTTTGTTGAGTTGCAAAAAGGCACACTTGTGCCTAGAACTTATTTAAGCCACACATCTGAAATAGCCTTATTTTGTTGGGGAAAAACCCCATTGATTTTAATAGGGACTCGTGGAGTCAGCTTTGGGAGTGACTCGTGAATGACTCATGAGTCACCATTTTGGACCAAGGACTCGGACTCGGACTTGAGTCCAAAGACTCGTGACTCGACTCGTGACTCGAGACCAAGGACTCTTCAACATCCCTGACAACCAATGGTAGGAAGGGCCTAAACTGGGGAGGAATATGCCATTATTTCAGTCAAACATAACTTTCAGCCTACTTTCCCCACATTGTGCAGGAAACTCCTGGTTTTCAAGATCTCCCTCCCACTTTAAAAATGCATCCCTCAATTGTGGCTTTGTTCTCATTAGTAGTTTGCCAAAGTAAGAATAAAATTTTACATTCAGATTTCTCTGAGTGTGCAAAGTGGTTCACAGGCTCACCCTGCAAGCTCCTATTTTCTGCACTGAGAAAAAAGCATGTGGGCTCTGTCGTACTCTATTGAAAAACAAGAACAACAACACTGTGATTGAACAATAATGCCAAAATGGAATGATGACGTTTGTTGCTGCTATTTGAGGTAGTTGGGATTTTTTCTTTCTTTCTCTTGAGCAGGGTGTGTTTTCTGCTAAAAAATTAATTTTAAAAAATTTCTAATGCATTTAAAAAAACACAATCCAAAATCCCTGCAGAATAATCATAATCATTACTGTAGTATAGAGAGCTTTCTACATGGGGTACACAGGGAGAGCCAAGTAAAATGTACCACTGCTCCGAAAACTGAGTAACAGTGCAATCCTATGCATGTGTACTCAGAAGTAAGTCCTATAACATTCAATGGGACTTACTCACAGGAAAGTGTGTATATTTTAAAGCAATCTATAACACTGACCGTCACATCTTGTGGCAGCAAATTGATTATGCATTGCATGAAGGAGTATCGTGTAACTGAGGGATAATTGTGAAATGCTGCTCCTTGCTAGAAGAGGTAGCAGCAGCAGCGCTAGTGCTAGATGACTTTTCCAGAATTATATTATTATATAATATCTTTTATATTATAAATATTACATTATTATTGTGAAGAAAAGAGCCTTTGGGGGTTCCTACATGCACGCACACACACACACCCTCATGTGTGGACTGGGTAAAGGCTGGGAGGAGGCGATGGCGCCTGGAAGTCCTGAAAGCCGGAGACCCGGCTTTCAAATGCAAATGTAGCTCAGGCCCAGTAAGTCAAGAGTCATGAGTTCCCCTCCCCCTGTCTGGCCAGGTGAAGTGCATCATGATTGGCTAAGAAGCAGCAAAGCTACAGGAAGGAGGAGGGGAGGGGGAAAGAGCTATTTCCCAACCTGTGGGTTTTTGTCTTTGTCTTTGGTCATTGCGTGTCTGCCGGCTGTTGGAGCAATGGCGGCGTGCCAAGGAGAGGCCCAAGCCTTCGGGGGGGGGGCCTCAGGATCCGACCCCAGGTAGCTCCTGGTGAAATTAGCTGAATGAGGGCTCTGGTAAAGGCAAGCCTTGTGGGAGGCTACCCATCTCGGACCTTCGGGTAGATGGAATAATCCTCCCGGGCGGCAGGGCAGGGCTGCATCTAACCCTGGAAGAGGATCAACCCTCAGGTAACAGAGGTGTGTGCCTGAAAGATATTAAGAATCAGGTTTTGTTATTTTGCAGCTTTACTGTGTACCAAAGTGTCTCTCTCTATTTTGTGTGCTTCCCTCATTTCCCCTAATCTTGTTGTAAAATGCTACCAGAATAAACCTCCTTTTGGTTTTACCCCACATGGGTTTTGTAGTCACTCTGCTTGGTTCAGTAACTAAATCCAGGTTATAGACAAAGGCAAGTCCCTGAACAGAGATTCAAGTAGGATTGCAGACAGCTGAGGCTGGCAATCTGGTATCTTGAAATCTCAGGGGGTCTTGGTTCCTTTGGGGTAGGAAAGGGTGGGGGTGTGGTGGGCCAGCCAGCCCCCCTTCCTCCACATGGTTGCAGCGGTGGGATTCGAAGCTGAACCACAGAGTGTGTGCACATGGGCAAATGAGAGAAATTGGAGAGATTTTGGTACATGAGTAGAGGTTTGTTATTTTTTAGAAATTGAAGTGTGAGATTGAGCCTCAGGGAAAACGTTCAGATTGCTGGAAGGGGCTACCCAGTCTGTGGAAGCCTAGCTGCCAGTGCGGAGTGTTGAAGGCAAGGAATCTCAACTGTAGCGTGAATAAGCGGAGGCAGATCCTACCATCCCCATCGAGTGCAAAGAAGTCTGTGGCTGGGGGAAGGCCGCTGTGTGATCCCAGAGAACCGGAGCAAAGAGAAGAAGAAATAGTGTGTGTGTGCGCGCGCACGTGTGTTCCAAGGGGAGAAGAAGAAAGGAGAGAAGACCAGAAAACCTCTCTTAAGAGACTGGTGAGCAAAACGTTGAATTTTGGGATAGCATTTGATAAGTAATTTAGTTGTGCTATGTGCCCCAGAGAATTTGGCAAGACTTTGGGGAGGGAAGGCACAGTCTTGCCCTACATCTCTCCCACGGGAGAAGGACTCAGATTTTGAACTTAGACTGCCCAGTTGCTCTTGGGGGGGCATGGTGTGTGAACCAGCTAAAGGCTGAGGGGGGGGGCAGACATCAGAAAACACCCCCCCCCCCCAGAAAAAGAGACTTTGTCCCTGTGCTGCCGAAATGGAGAGCTGAAAGGAGCAGAAAGAAAAGGGGATTTCCCTCCTAGCTGGCAGAGAAGCACGGACAAAGGAATTTCCCTCCAGGTGTCTCCAGCGAGAAGAAAAGAGGACTGAGATTGGGGGTTGATTAAAGCCAATGAAAACTGTTAAATTGTTGCTGGAAGGGAGGGGATGGGTGATCCAAGTGTATTTGTCTTGTCGATAAATTGTTGCTGGGGGGAGGGGACGGGTGATCCCAGTGTAAGCAACTGAACTATTTGTGTTGTCTTGTCCCCAAATGCAAAAGTCAGTCCCAACTGTATCAGGTCAATTTGAAATTTGATGATAATAATCATGATGGCTGCATGTATTCAAAGGGCCTCAGGGCAGAGAAGAGTTGCCAGAGAAAAATCAGTCAGAGGCTAGAGAACAAAGCAGAAGGTTAAAAGGAATTTAGAGGTGGGAAGCCCTCTAACGGCCGAAAGATTGCCAGGCTGGTGTTCTAGCCGCCTGGGTGGAGCCTACAGGGCTCAGCATATAATTCTGAGGGAAACAGTCATCCCATTCATGTCATTGGGTAGAAAGTGCCACAAGCAAGCCTTTGGGGGGGAAAGGGGTGGTGTATTCATGTCATTGGGTAGAAAGTGCCACAAGCAAGCCTTTGGGGGGAAAAGGGGTGGTGTATTCATGTCATTGGGTAGAAAGTGCCACAAGCAAGCCTTTGGGGAAAGGGGTGGTGTATTCGTGTCATTGGGTGGTGGGACGCCACCAGCGAGCCTTTGGAAAAAGGGGTGATGGATTCCTGTCGTTAGGTGGAGGGTGGCAGAAGCGAACCTTTAACAGCAAACATAAAGGCGAATTGAAGAGTCACATTTCAGTCAGCAATCTGCCCCCTACAAGCTTTTTTTTAGACAGAGTGCCGGGCAGGCCACAGAAGGGTTGGGGTCCCATTTGGATTGTATATGATGTTTCTTGTGTATGCAAACCTGTAAACTTCTGATTTATGGTTATTGATTGTTGTTTTGCTGTTTTGATGTTTAAGGAGCTTTAAGAATTAAGATTTAAGATTTAAAGCTTTAAGCTTTAAGATGTTTAAGATGTTTAAGATTGTTGTTTAAAGTTGTTTCTTTTTTCTGTTTTGTGTGTGTGTGAATGAGAAAAGGTGTACTAGTGGTAGAATGCTAGCACAAGCTCTTTTCTTTTCTTTTTTTTTTTAGTTAGTATAGATGAAAGGAGAGGGTTAACCCCTCATTTCATCTTTTCCCAAAGGAAGGGGTGTGAAGAAAAGAGCCTTTGGGGGTTCCTACATGCACACACACACACACACCCTCATGTGTGAACCGGGTAAAGGCTGGGAGGAGGCGATGGCGCCTGGAAGTCCTAAAAGCTGGAGACCCGGCTTTCAAATGCAAATGTAGTTCAGGCCCAGTAAGTCAAGAGTCATGAGTTCCCCTCCCCGTCTGGCCAGGTGAAGTGCATCATTATTGGCTAAGAAGCAGCAAAGCTACAGGAAGGAGGAGGGGAGGGGGAAAGAGCTATTTCCCAACCTGTGGGTTTTTGTCTTTGTCTTTGGTCATTGCGTGTCTGCCGGCTGTTGGAGCAATGGCGGCGCGACAAGGAGAGGCCCAAGCCTTCGGGGGGGGGGGGGCTCAGGATCCAACCCCAGGTAGCTCCTGGTGAAATTAGCTGAATGAGGGCTCTGGTAAAGGCAAGCCTTGTGGGAGGCTACCCATCTCGGACATTCGGGTAGGTGTGGTAATCTCCATCGGGCAGCAAGGCTGTGCTGGATCTAACCCTGGAAGAGAACTGACCCTCAGGTAACAGAGTTGTGTGCCTGAGAGATATTAAGAATCAGGTTTTGTTATTTTGCAGCTTTACTGTGTACTAAAGTGTCTCTCTATTTTGTGCTTCTCTCATTTCCCTATTGGTTGTTGTAAAATGCTATCAGAATAAACCTTTTTTGGTTTTACCCCACATGGTTTTGTAGTCGCTCTGTGGCTTCAGTAACTAAATCCAGGTTACAGTCAGAAAGGCAAGTCCCTCAACAGAGATTCAAGTAGGATTGCAGACAGCTGAGGCTGGCAATCTGGTATCTTGAGATCTCAGGGGGTCTTGGTTCCTTTTGGGTAGGAAAGGGTGGGGGTGTGGCAGGTCAGCCAGCCCCCCTTCCTCCACAATTATATTATATATTATTTTATAATATTTTATAAGTGGCTTTTGAAATATTTTTTCACCTTACTTAAAACCTTAATTGTTGATATTTGGTGTTTTACATGGGGTGTGTGTGTGTCAGTGCTTGCAGGGCAATCTCTTTCTTTTTGTTTTAAAATTGTCAGGATTGGCACAAATTCAATAGCTGAAGTTTACCCATCCCCCCCACACCCCCAAACATGGAGCTTCAGAGAGAAGGGGAAGTTTCTTGCATTTCCTTCTGACACTGTAACCTCACCTGTTAGAGGCACAGAGTCAGCCCTGTTAGGAAATAAAATCTTTGGCAATATAAAGATAGGAATCATGTCTAGGCCAGCTGGTGTCGCCTCCACCTCCTTTTCTTTTTGGGTGCAGGAGCACACACACACACACACACACACACACACACATCCTAGCATCTGTTCCCTCCCTGCTTACTGTTTCTTAAAGGGGCCATCCACAAAATTGCAGCTAAGCTAAAAGTTTAAAGCAGCTTGCTGGAGGCAGGGGAGAATTCGGGACTTTGTATAACAAAGGGAGAAGCTGTGAGGGCTTAAGGGTTTTCATGAAGGTCCTGGGACTTTCAGGACAGCTGGAGGGTATCATAGAATCATAGAATCATAGAAAAGTAGAGTTGGAAGGGGCCTACAAGGCCATCGAGTCCAACCCCCTGCTCAATGCAGGAATCTAGGTCAAAGCATCTCTGACAGATGTCTGTCCAGCTGCACCTTGAATGCCTCCAGAGTGGGAGAGCCCACCACCTCCCTAGGTAGTTGATTCCATTGTCTTATTGCTCTGACAGTCAGGAAATTTTTCCTGATGTTTAGCTGGAATCTAGGTTCCTGTAACTTGAGCCCATTATTCCGTGTCCTGCAAACTGGGATGATCGAGAAGAGATCTTTGCCCTCCTCTGTGTGACATCCCTTCAAATACTGGAAGAGTGCGATCATATCTCCCCTCAGTCTCCTCTTCTGAAAGCTAAACATGCCCAGTTCTTTCAGTCTCTCCTCATAGGGCCTTGTTTCCAGTCCCTTTATCATCCTTGTTGCCCTCCTCTGAACCCTCTCCAGTTTGTCTATGTCCTTCTTAAAGTGAGGTGCCCAGAACTGGATGCAGTACTCAAGATGAGACCTAACCAGTGCCGAGTAAAGGGGAATTATCACTTCCCGCGATTTGGAAGCTATACTTCTATTAATACAGCCCAAAATTGCATTTGCCTTCTTTGCAGCCACATCGCATTGCTGGCTCATATTCAGTTTGTGATCTACCACAATTCCAAGATCCTTCTCACTTGTAGTATTGTTGAGCCAAGTGTCCCCCATTCTGTAACTCTGCATTTGGTTTCCTCTCCCTAGGTGCAGCACTTGGCATTTATCCCTATTAAATTTCATTCTGTTGTTTTCGGCCCAGCGCTCCAGCCTATCGAGGTCACTTTGAATTTTGTTTCTGTCTTCCAGAGTATTAGCTGTTCCACCCAACTTTGTGTCATCTGCAAATTTGATAAGCATTCCCTGTACCTCCTGATCCAAGTCATTAATAAAAATGTTGAAGAGCACCGGGCCCAGGACCAAGCCCTGTGGTACCCCGCTCGTTACCTCTCCCCAGTTTGAGAAGGAACCATTGATAAGCACTCTTTGAGTCCTATTCTGTAGCCAATTGTGGATCCACCTGATAGTTGTGAATTGTTTTGTGCTGTAAGGCCAACTCCCTGTGATGTGTATGATACATAGTTGTAGGATTTAGTCTCATTCAGTACTCAAATTATCAGGGGGAAAGTAGGGGGCTCCCGCCTGATCTCCATCATTGTTAATCCTCCACACTGGTACCCATAAACCATACCTCCTATTCCTGGTTAACTAAGCACTAAGGGTGCTTCCAAATGAAGTATTTATTCTGCCATCACCCTGCCTCATTCAAGTTTTTTTTGGGGGGGGCAGGGGTCTAGATGATGTCATCTTCCATTTGTAACCCTCTTATATTTCCCCATCACTTCTGTCTTTTTTCTTACCACAAGATATCCATTATGAAGATCACAACATCTGGACTCCCCATAAAATTCTGTGAATGAGGCAGTGTGATTGTGCTGGAAGCACCCCTGAGATACAAATTTCCCAGAGACCAGGTCTCCCTTGTTGCTGCTCAGTCACCAGATCTATTAGAAATGGTAGCTGGGCGCTGACACTATCGGGGTTTTTTTTAATGTGCAACCAGACACAAAATGTTCAGTTAGCAGATGTAAAAAGTAACTGAAAACAATGAGAAAAGTAAAGTAAGTGGTCCAGACTCCTCTAGAACTCACATACTACTGTGCAGTTCAACATTTTCTCATTAAAAAAGCCCAGCTGTGCAGCAAAGGGGAGGGGTTGGGCACTGCACATTCACTTTGGAAGGCCTGGGGGGGGGCATCTAGCTCTGTCCTGATCCCATGAACTCTACCCAAGACTCTGCCCACATTTGGTGTCCAGGAGTGCACACACACATGCAAATTTTGTCCAAAACCAACATGCTCCAGAAGAATGGGGGGGGCACCCAGATAAATTTTATGGATATACCCCTGTTGCCCAACTTACTTTCTGTTTGGCAGAATGAAGCAGGAGGTAGTTTGAGAGACCCATTGCATTTGTATCAAGATTCAAGATGCACCACAGAGACAGAATAATAAATAAATATGCTCACGTGGGGAAAGAAATTATTCCGGTAGACAGGTGAGTAGCTCAGTGCTAACTTGGTAGGTTTGCAGTTTGAAAAGAAGCAGATCATAAACCTTAGATTGATCTTCCATCTAGATTTGGATTACAGCTCATGTGATTTTTCTTAAGAATCAGACATGGACCAGAGTAATCACTGACCAGGGTGGAGGCTGTTTTAAGTATTCCCATTAACTAACAGCTGGAGAACAGTCATTAGAAAAATACCCCCCAAATGAGCCTGAGTAACAGGTGCTAATTATTTTTTATATTATTTATTAAATTCACACACACACAAATACCAAAATCCATAATTAATACAGCAAACAAAATATAAACCAAAATCATCATCATCATCATCATCATCATCGAATAAACATCATTAAAGCATAATATAAAAACAATAACACCAGGCAAATAGCAGCACGGTGGTGTTCAGCTCCCTCCTTCCCCATGACTGCATGACTGCTATTAATTTTTTTAAAAGCCGGCATGTTTCCAAATGACACATCTAGCATTGGCCTTGAGCTGTTGTGAATGGGCAGCCAGGGACCTTAACAAAATAACAGTAATGTTCTTTAGTAGCTTGGAATTTTGTTTCCAGCCTTTGGTGTCTGGCAAGATAGCACCCTTCAGATATAGGAGAAGATGAGGCTGAGAAAGAGCTTAGGGCCAGTCGTCAGACTGATTTTGGATTGAAGGTAAGGGAGGCAGAGAGCAAATTTTTAGCTGGAGCTGACTGAACTAGAGAACAGTCATGGAATGGGGTAAAATACATGCCTCAAGGGAAAAGAAGCAGGATCAGTAGCTGTATTGCCTGCTGCAGGGTGCATGTTTGTTGCCAATATGCTCCGGTTACATATTTTTATATTTTATTTATTATTATATTTTTAATCTGACCAATAATAAACATTCTCTGGGAAGATAACAAACAGTTAAAGAACTAAAATTGAATACAAAAATTAAAAATATAAAATAGAATGCAAATATTTAAAAGAATAAAATACAATACAAAACAACAAACAGCACAGGAATAGATAAAGATATATAAGGACACCCATGAAAATCTAGAAGTAGGTCTCTAAAATGCCTGGGAGAAAAGAAAGGTGCTGAAAATATAACAATGCAGGTGCCAGGCGAACCTCTTTGGGGAGGGTATTCTGTAAGCATGGTGCCGCAGCTGAGAAGACCGTCTCTCTTGTAGCCACCCGCCTAGTTTCCTTTGGTGGGGGCACCTCGAGGAGGGCCTTCAAAAATGACCTAAGCATCTGAACAGGTACATACAGGAGGAGACGTTCCTTTAGATACTCTGGTCTGGTCCCAAGCCATTTAAAGCTTTAAAGTTGAACACCAATACTTTAAATTATTCTTGGAAATGAATTGGAAGCCAGGGCAGCTGACAAAGCACTGACATCACATGCATGACCGGTAGGGGTGTATAATCGAGCCTCGCCGGGGCAGAACGAGGCGAAATTGGCCCCGCTCACGCCCGGCGAAGCCTTACCTTTTCTTCGGGGCGGCTCGCCCACTCCGCGGCGAGCCGCCCGCGCGGCCCGTTCCATCCCGTCGCGTCACTTCCGGGACCAGAAATGATGCAACGGAACCCTGCGCAGGCATGCTAGACCCCTGTGGTGCGTTCTGCACCTGCGCAGGGTCATTTCCGGTCTCGGAAGCGCCAAACGAGCCAGAGCAGCCTGATTGAGCGGCGCACCATGCCACTCAGAAAATGGACATCAGGTCGGCGCCTCCCCCGAATATCGACTCTGAGGCGCCGACCCTGCTTGGATGCACCACTAATGACCGGTGCAAGGCAGTTTGGCGCCCTAGGCAAGATCAGATATTTAGCGCCCCCCCCTTCCCACTTGAGAGCGCTGTATTTTTTTGCAAGGCGTTTCTGGTGCCCTCTTTAGCCCTGCGCCCTAGGCAGCTGTCTAGTTGGCCTAATGGTAGCACCGGTCCTGATATCATGATCATATTGGCTGTGTTAGGACAGATAATCTGGGTATTAGATTCCCTTCAAGGAGAGAGGCTAACCCCACCCTATTGCAAAAGGTTTGGGATCTTTGACTGGAGTAAAGACGTGCGCAGTTGGGTGAAGTATACGCTTCACCCTTTAACACTCAAACTAACACTAAACTGAGACACAAAGCGTTCAGAAGGAAAGAAGAGCTGTTTCTTTAAGAAGAAATATAGAGCAGGTACAGTGTCTTAGTTCCTGGTCTTACCTGTTTTACACAATAAATTCAGGCAGCACAATATACCTACGGAATCTCTAATCATAGTACTCTATAATCTTGATAGAAAAGATCCCTGTGCCTTTTGGTAGTCCACAGACTGCTAGGGGGGAGAAGCCCCCACCCCACGCTGGCAAGGAAAGGGAAGAAGAAGAAAAGAATCCCTAGCTGCCTGACTTGTTCTTGGTCCCGCGCTGGAAGGGGTCTTGCATGGCAGAGGGGAGCAAGAGGTGTGCGCGCCCCTGCTTGCTGACTTCTATGGGCTAAGTCTGAGTTCTTATGCTTTCCTCTGAATCTCTTGCTACTTGGGAGGGGCAAGGGCTGTCCTTGTCTCCCTGATGTTATTCTTTAATCACCGTTAATTACTCTGTCCTTTGTGTGCCTATATGGTGGCCATGTTGGGTGTCATAGGAAAAACCTTTTGTGTGTTCTCCTTGCTTGATGAGCTTAAGTTTTTGGTTGAATCCTTCTATTGGGGAAGGCCACCCTCTTGATAGTGGTGTAAACGAACCTTGGGGGGGGGTGTCCCACCACACACACACACACCGGCCTCGATCTTCTGAGCGGCGCTCACACAGAGGAGGGCCAGGATCTCTTCTCGATCATCCCAGTTTGCAGGACACAGAATAATGGGCTCAAGTTACAGGAACCCAGATTCCACCTGAACATCAGGAAAAAATTCCTGACTGTCAGAGCAATAAGACAATGGAATCAACTACCTAGGGAGGTGGTGGGCTCTCCCACTCTGGAGGCATTCAAGGTGCGGCTGGACAGACATCTGTCAGAGATGCTTTGACCTGGATTCCTGCATTGAGCAGGGGGTTGGACTCGATGGCCTGGTAGGCCCCTTCCAACTCTACTTTTCTATGAAAGGTGAGGACATTTTCAGCTAGTTTTAATTTAATGAAGTTGAACTGTTCTGCTGTTCTGGCCAAAAATATTCTATTTTTTTTAGTTTGTTTTGCTCACAATCTCAATCAATCAATCAATCAATCTCAGACATCATTTTTGTCCTAGAGTTCACCCTTGGATCTTGTGAATTAATAAAGATTGAGTGCCAATCTGCATGTGGCTAAAGCCAACAGAAGGGGATCCCACCCCATCCCCAGCTTAGACTGTTATCATCCCCCTGATTCTATTGCAATTAAGGTAATGCCCCTTGGCGTCTTCTTAGGAGATCACCCATTCTTGCTGTTTCATGGCACATAGGACAGCCTCCTTACCTCCTGCTTTCCCCCTGACTTGATAACCCCTTCCACATTTAAGGAGAGCTAGCATGACACTATGCATGGAACTGAAACACGGTGCACAAGTTTGTGATTACAGATGAAACCACAAGAAAACAGAAGCATAAGAATATGTTGTTGTTGTTGTTGTTGTTGTTGTTGTTAATAGTTTGCATTCTCCCTAGCTCCAAATTCACCTCTGCATTTGCTGTTTTTCCAGCAGGATGTTAACCCATACTATAGTGTGTTAATTATTATTTATGAGTCTCCTGTAAAAATTAGTTGCCCTTGTATAACAAAACCCCACAGCCAATGTTTTATGGGGGAAAGCCACAAAAAAAAAGGGTTTGAACTGATGGCTTACAGAACAGGAAATAACATTTAACCAGCTTCCCAAGTTTAAGCTGTTCAGTTTTATACAGGGGGATGTCAACCCAAGCCTTACCAATCCATCCGTCCCCCTGGACCATGCTGGATATGACTTTTGAGTCAGATTTTGCCTGCACATTCTAATATTGTTTCTCCTCAACAGGGAGGAATACAAGACACTTTGTATATTTCAGATGGATTCCGTAGTACATAATTGTGCAGCAGACAGCTGCATCAGCTGAGCTGGTCATTTGCACATCAGTACAAAGCACATATGAAACGAAACAAATGGAGATCCCAAGCAATGTAGACACAATCCCAAAAAAGATTCAGCGCCCTGATCTACTAGGTTGGAGAGAAAACTGTATACGGCAGAACTTTTAGTAACTGTGCTTGAAGAGAGTAAATTGTAATGCAGAATGAATTCAAAAGGTAGGATCCAGATTTAAGCACTGGTAGAAGTGGATTTCCCTGCCCCCTCCTTCCCACAGCAACCCCTTCACACCCCCTGAAAATGCTACACAAAGAGTCAGGAGACCCTACTGAATGAGGTGAGCTGTGGTGTGTGTGTGTGGGGGGGAAGGAGGATACCCAAAAATCAGGTGGAGAGATCTTCCGTGAGTGGAGCCCTTCTTCTCATGGAAGGCAGATCCTGGATCCAACCCAGAGACTTAAAGTCAGTTTCAATTCAGTCATGGCTAGAAAGCTGTTGTGTTGAGCCATCTTGGAACATGTTACACAGATATAAAGGTCTCTCTTATAACCAACCTTTTTCTTCCTCTAGTTGGCAGTTCTCATTTAACCCCTCTGTAAAGTGGGCATAAATAATTCCTAGGATCATACTGCCACCTCGTAGATCATTAATGTTTATTACAGAAATAAAGTTAAATAGTATGAAATGCCATTTTAATTCATTCACATGGGGTGTGGGGAGAAAAATGCTAAGCATCTCTAGGTTTTGGTATAACTTGGTCCTGAATGTGAAACTGCAATCGAGAAGCCATATATTTTCCCTCTGGGAGGGAAAGTAGCTTAGAAAGGGCAATATTGCTTGGGAAACATGGCCTGTGGGGGGAGGATCAAGCATCCTCCTCTCCATCTTCAAGTTGACAGCTTCCCATGGCTGTTTTTGATTGTTTATTATTATTATTATTATTATTATTATTATTATTATTATTAAGTTGGGAAACCGTTACTCACATTTGCCAGGTGCAACAACTAGTTTAGCACTGAGGAAGAACTATGAACCATGAGTAAGAACTATGAAGATTTCCTCGACTGAAATCTCACCTCAGCTTTTTCATTTTAACTATGGAAATATGAAGAGTCGAAGGGGATGCTGGTGGACTTCAGCATCTCCTTCCCATAACAGCCCCTCCAAGCCCTTCAAAATGGTACATAGAGAGTCAACAGACCTTGCTGAAAGGCATGGGAAAAATGTCTAAGTATCACCATTGAAGATGGTCAGTGGAATTCATTCTGGGCTCTATCTCCAAATTGATTTCATCTAAGCTGAGAGGAAAATGTAAATTAATTAAAACAATATATAGATTGCATCTTATACCAGTAAAAATCAGTTACAGTATATTTAAAAGAGGAGCAGCCACCAATGCTGGAGAGACTGCGCTCAGAGCTACATGTAGTGGGATTGTTGCAAAGTCATAGAGAGATTCTGGGTAGAGTATTTCATTTGGCAAGAAAAGTTACAGATTAGGACATATGTAAAACAACAGAACTGGGAGTCTGGGACTCCTGTTCCTCTTTGTGGGAGACAACAAGCACCGACTGCATAAGGATTTACTAACTGTGAAGGATCACCAACAGGATCCTTTGCGTGAGTTCGGCGCTTAACGGGTTAACCGGCACTGAGTTACAGCCCGTACTGAGCGCTGGCGACCACCTGCGAGGCTTTCGCGCACAAGAGGAAACCGCAGCCCTTTAAATGACCAAATAAGGCTTTTATTTGTTTATACAAAAACACAGAATGGAACTAGCAGCTTTCCAGGAATACTACAACGTCAACACAACCTTAGTTGACCCCTGCGTTTCTCAATGAACAGGCTCTCAGGCTAGCGGAGTGAATCTAGTCAGTTACCTCAGATCAGAGACTCTACGCCTAGTCAGTTTCAGCCTGGCTCCGGGTCAGCCGATCCGGGGATGAGACTGGCTTGTTCGGGCTGCCGCTTGACGGACGAAGCTGGCCCCGAGGTACTCTGGTTCCCAACAACCCCTTACCGGAAGGGAGAGGGGTTTTCTACCCCAGAGTTCCCGCTCTCCCCGCCCTCCAGGTCAGGTGGGGCTTATGCCTGCCCCTTCGTTTTAGGTGGGCTTATCCCTGCCCGGGACGAAGGTGACGTACTGGTACTTTACAGCTCTTTGAGACTGCCCTGATAGTTTGATGGTCCTTGATGGTCCTTCCTGGGTTTTTGTGGATCTCCACCGAGACGCTTCTTTGTTGGGGATGACGACCTGTCTGACTCCTTCTCCTGTGACTTCATCCCTCCTCCCTCGCCCCCTCCCTTAGGGGAAAACTGTGTGTGTGTGTGTGTGTGTGCAGACTTCTGTTGAGCTTTCTCCACACTAACATTCTCCTGGACTGTGGCAAATCTACAAGTGGACCATCAATTGAAAGCTGGGAAAGGAAACTTTGGGATATTGCCACACTTTTAAAAAATCATCAAAGAGCTAAGGGTCATGTGCAATTATGCAACTGACAATGACTTTTACATATGGTGGCAACCCTGGATTTCTTTAGCCAACCAGAACAATGGGGGTTGAAACCTCTACAACAGTGTTCTCTAACCTTGGGTCCCCAGATGTTTTTGGCCTACAACTCCCAGCATAACCCAGCCAGCACAGCTGGCTGGGTTATGCTGGGAGTTGTAGGCCAAAAACATCTGGGGACCCAAGGTTGGAGAACACTGCTCCACAATCATCTGGAAAGACCTAATGACTACTCTATGGCTAAATCTAGATAGGCAGACCCTCAAGAGGAAGTTTAGCCCTACAGTTTTAGATATCTGTATCGCTATATGCAGGTCATTTTCAATAGGTTATTTCATGCTTTGTGTCAGTTGTGTTTTCATGTTGTATTGTTTGTTGATAAAATAATTAAAAGAATTTAAAGGGGGGAGCTAGCAAATCATGTCTTTTTAATGCATTTTCATTATGTAGCAAAAAAATGTTTGAAAAAATAAAGTTGTATATTGAGCATGAGGGGGGGGGAGAGAGCGAGAGAGCCTGCTGAATGGGTGGAGCTGTGGCATGCACGGAAGGGGGAACCCCCCAAAATCAGGCAGATGGATCTTCTGTGAGTAGAGCCCTTCCTCTTGTAGAAGGCAGATCCTGGATCCAACCCGAGATCATCAGAAATATTTACAAAAAAATACAAAATTGTGCATTGGTTCCAGATTTAGTCAGCGTATAACCTAAGTCCCATTGTTTTCAGTGGGTCTACTCTATGACTAAATCTGAAACAATCCTGTGTGTAGTTTGATAATGGCTTATTAATTAACAAATCAAATGAAATATTTATGGTACAGAAAAACTCATAAGGGCACAATCCAATCAGGATGCCCATCACCCTCCAATCTCAGAAGATTATGGGCACCCTATGGAGGGCAGGAGGACCACGGAGTGGAAGGTCGCCTCCACACTCCCCTCACTCTGCAAAGCACATAGAAAGCTGATTTCAGCTGTCTAGCTGAGGCACTTTGGAGCGGGAGTGAAGGAGACTGAGGCGCTGCCAGGATACCTCCTACCTTGGTGGCCCCTGTCTCCTCCCCTCCCCGCCCCCTTCCCTGCCCCCTAAGCCCCATCTCTGAGGTCACTCTTGCGACCTCAGAGATGCAGCCAGTGCAGTTGTTTCCACACTAGCTGCAGGAGGGGGGGCTCCAAGTGCAGAGACCCAACTATAAGGTCTGAGCAATTTTCCAACCTTGTAGCTGGGTCTCCAAAAAATCCTATGACCATCTAGATGCTGTCTAGCAGCCAGAGGATTGCATTGCCCATCTACCAATGTCCCAGTTATCCAGATCTTTCATGAATCTGAGAAAAGAGGACCAGTTCGATCTAAAAAATTAAAACAAACCCTCTACCTTGTGCCATCTTCCAGACTTTGGCAAGCAAGCCATTCTTTTAGTGAAGAAGCCAAGGGTTCATGCCAGTTTTTAGCAACCAGAATCAGCCATTGTCAACATGTTCCAAACAAGATTTCATGGCTACAGATGTCCCTGTAAAAAAAAACCCTGCTTGGCCCTGTCAAACATCCTGTTTTAACAGTTGTCAAAAGTACTCCTGTAAATGGGGTAGGCTACACTTTTCCACTTTCCCGAGCACCTAGAGGCTAGGGAAAGGGTGAAAAAGGTGGAGGACACTGGGAACTGTCAGGTCCAAACTTAAAACCAAGAGGATGTCTCTGTGAAGCTGGTGATGTAGTCGCCACCCCCTTTCTCAAGCAAAGATCTTCTCGCAGCTCTGCTTTTCACTTGGCAGCTCACCGTTTGACAGCTGTCTAGTGAAAGCAAAGTCATGTATTTGAAGCCTGGCTTTGTCAATGACTGTGGATGTTGCCTGCTTTGACAGCAGGCACTTACCAGGACATTGACCAGGCAAGGCTTCGCATTTTGGGTAGCTGGAGTTGTGCACCTGCGCAACTCTGAACTACCAACAAAAATATTTTTTAAAAAAATTAACAAAAACATTTGCACATATTTCTGGCACAAAAATAAAATAAAATTGGTGGTGAACCAGTGATGGCTGCTCCAATGTGGCTCTTGGGCACTTTGGGGGGGCTGTCACTGGCTGTCACTGTCACTTGGGGGTGGGTGAGAAGCCACAGCAACCACAAAAGGGTTCACGATCAGAGCTGGGAGAGTGAGCCAGTGATGATTGCTCTAAAGTGCTGCTTGGGCACTTGGTGAATGGCTGTCACTGGCGGAGGCCCAGGCAAGCTCAGCAAGAGCAACAAGGGGTTTTTGCCACTCTTATTGAGTGGCTCACTCACCACTTCTCTGGGTCCATGATGGGGTCGGTGACCTGGGTTCAGATGACATGACAACCTATTGTGGGCCCAACAACTCTTAGAACAAGTCATGGGTTGGCAGGGGAGCTTGTTGCCCCATAACAAGCCACCATGCCTGCAGGAAGCAGTCCAGGTTCACATGACATGACAACCCACTCTGGCTAGTTACCCACAATGGGTTGCTGTGTTGTGTGAACCCAGTCGCTGTGTAGTATTTCAGGGGACTGGAAGGGTTGTTGTGGGAAGGAGGGGGTGAGGAAGTCCACTTCCACCTGTGCAGTTGATCCAGCTTAAATCTGGATCCAACCCCTATGTGCCCTTAAAGTTAGAGGTTTGTGGATTATTATTATTTTTCAAATTATTTTTCAACTTTCAATAACTTCTTTATTTCTTGGCAGCACTGGAAGAAATTTGCAGACATACTTGCCTCTTCTGAGCGAATCAAGGCTACTAAGTTTCAGTTGAATAGGTGCAGGGATTTTTCTGTGAGAGCAGCCATTACATTTTGAGGGTATCCAAAAAAGGACATACTTATTCCTGTTTCTTGTGTGAGTGACACAGCCTATGCTTGCTCACAAACAAACCTAGCCCTCTGTATTGCATGAATCAATTCCCCAGGTGTACTTTAACCTGAAGCCATGCCAAGGCAATGCACTTTTCTTTGAAGGTTTTACTAGACATGAGCCACCCAAGGGAAACATACTGAGAAGGTTGACTACTTTAGCCTGGAGCCACACCAAGACAATGCACTTTTCTTTGAAGGTTTATTACTAGACAAGACATGAGCCATGCAAGTGTAACATATTATGAAGGTTTCACAACTAGACAGGAGGCACACAAATGTAATGTACTTTACTTTGACTACTTCAGCCTGCAGCAACTTTCTTTGCTACTTTCTTTGCCCTCTACAAAAAAGAAAAAGGGAAAAAAACACTTTTCCCAAATTCAAAAAAGGGGGTGGGGAAGGCATGTTGGATTAAACTGTCTGCCTCCCATTAAGTTCTTCATAAGAGAAAGAGAAAGAAGTCACACAGTGACAAATAGGGGAATAATAATACTGTAATATGATAATTAATGGAACACACACACACTGAGGGACAACAAGAATTGAATTCAAATAAATAATTTATTTTTTCTAACTAGGGGAGGATGAACTCACTGCCTGAATACTATGTAAAGATACACAAGCAACAGCACAGACTAAGGACACAATCCTATGGCTGCTAGACAGTGTCTAGACAGCCATAGTAAAAGTCGGAGTCCCAGCTCCAACCTCAGAAAAGTGCTCCTCCGAGGTCGGAGTAGGGACTCCGATTTCAGAGCTGGGATTCTGACTTTGGAGCGCCCTCCCGCTGCCCTTGCAGCCGGCACGGCTCTTGCTGCACCCACTGTGGCTCCGAAGACAGAAGACTGACTTGGGAGCAGGCGCTGGAGGGGGGCAGGGAGGGGAGGAGTGATGCACCACCATCCCATGATGGATCCTGGTGGTGCCTCTGGCCCCCCTCCTTGCAAGCCGATGTAAAACACTTCGATGGTCGAAAGAAGCTAAGTGTTTGGGAGGGCAAGGGAAGTACAGAGGCAATCCTTGCTCTGCGTTCCTCCCACCCTCAATAGGATGCCTGTAATCCTCTGAGTTCGGATTGTTACAGGCAGCCACATTGGATCGCGCTGCCCGAAAGTGAAACAGCAGCAAAGATGAGGCTATCAAAAAAAGATTCTTCACTGCAGGGAAAAAAAATGTAAAGAGGATGAGGATGAGGATTTTCCCCAATACTGGGACTCAAAGCAGCTTCACAACATTAAAATTTGTACAGTTAAAACATATAAATAGAAAAATACAAAAGTTAAAAATATAATTACCGGTAAATCAGAAATAGTATTAAAATTATATAAAATATCACAGCTAAAACAACAATAACTATACATAAGAACAGTGCAAATCCATTGCTTGCTGATACGTAGGTCCAATTTTATTCCCCAAAGGCCCACTAGAACAAGAAAGTTTTTGTCTGCCTTCGAAAACATACCAAGGAGGGTGCCATTCTAGCCTGGGAAGGGAGTTCCAGAGTGTTGGAGCAACTACCAATAAGGCCCTGTGTCGTGTTCCTGTCAGGCGTGCCTGGGATGGTGGCGGAACGAAGAGAAGGGCCTCCTCAGAAGATCTCAAAGTACGGGCAGGCTCGTAGGGGAGAATACAGTCTTTCAGATAACCTGGACCCGAGCCATATAGTGCTTTATAGGTCATAACCAGCACTTTGAATTGTGCCCAGAAACAGACTGGGAGCCAGTGAAGCTGTTGTAACAGAGGAGTTGTGTGCTCCCTGTAGCCAGGCCCAGTCAACAGTCTGACAGCAGCTCTTTGAACCAGCTGAAGTTTCCAAACACTCTTCAGAGGCAGCCCCACGTAGAGTGCATTACAGTAATCCAAACGGGAAGTAACTAAGGCATGTGTCACTGTGGCCAAATCAGACATCTCCAGGAATGGGTGCAGCTGGCGCACTAGCTTTAACTGTGCAAATGCACTCCTTTGAGAAAGTCAATATTTGAGAAAGAGAAAGGAAGGGATGTTGAAATAATGAACAAACAGAACTTGAAGCCACCCCACAATTCAACACAGAACCACAGACTTATTTGCTACTTTCTTGCTACAGAATAACTTAACAACTGAAAAAAAGAAAGCAGGAAGAAACAGTTTTATCTGGATCAAAATCCCTCCACCAAAGCACTGATTGGAAAACCCCTGGTAAAACATGCCCTATGTTTAGAAGGTGGACCTGTCAGTCATGAGGGATGTGTGTGTAGAAGCAAAACTCGAGCTTACTGAAGTCCTCCAAATTCCACCTTGAAGCTCATTCTGTCTCATGCCCATATAAGATTGTGAGCTTTGTTTTTTCACATGAAAATGTGTGCATATTTTTGTGCATATTTTTCCAAATGTACACATCAATTGTGTACATTTTTTAAATCAAAGCATTCTTCTCCCATCGATTAAAGTATGTTTGTACAATTTTTTCAAAAGTATGCACTTTTTCATGTCCATTTTTCAAATGTACACATGCTATCCAACACATTTTGGGGGGTATGTAAATCACATTGCAACCTCAGAAATGTACAACCATGACCACAGATTGTGTTTGACTCCATCTTCAGTCTGGGAGGTGCAAACTGGGTAAATCCAGGAAAAAAATGAACTGAAATGAATTTCTCATACATCCCTTCTTTGGCCACACCCACTTTACCTATTGACCCCACCCACAGATAGAATGTGCACCCCGAGACCTTTCCCAGATTGGAATTCTGCCCTTGGACTGAAAAAGTTTCCCCATCCATTGTTGAGAGGCACATACATTAATTAATGTTATTTTATCATTCCTCATAGTCCTGTTTAGCACAACATATATTTCATCAAGATCTGTTCTTCTGTTCAAACTGTGCTGTCAGTTCAATACATATTGCAACTCCTGTTGTTTTAGAGACTGTACAGGAGGAAGTATAAATTTTCCCTGCTCTCAAAGTGAGGGCTTGGCTCACTTAGTGGGTTCGAGTGATCTGGTTTGCATGACTTCTGCATCCTCTCCATGGATTCACTGATTGTCCTGTGCCTGGGGTCACCAGTTTGAGTTATGAACATTTAGCTCTTGTGTTGTGCTTCTGACATAGCTGGAAGTCTGGACTGTGTTAGGCTGATCTGTGTTGGCCTGATATAATGTATATATAGCTTGATGACAGGAGACTTGTAAGCATATGCAGTAGCTGTACACCTTGGATTAAGTGAGTGTTTATTCTGGGCTCTGCCCCTGTACTGCTAGTCTCTGTGGTATCATTTGTGAAGAAATTATGCAACCTCTGTGCACTGTGCCTGTGGACACTCAAAATGATTGTGAAATATTGGTGCAAAGTGATATGCTCTTATAACCTTCATAGCTTATGAATTCTGAACGTTAACTTTATGCTTCATATATACTTCAGAAAATAGAAGGTTTTCATGAATTGAAATAATCCTCAGCAACTTCATACGTTACGTTAGTTCACCGGTTAAGTGCTGGTTATGACCTACAAAGCCCTATACTGCATGGCTTAGGATCTTTTTACCACTGCCTTCAGAGGTGCATTTGGTGGTGATGTGAGAGATGGCCTTCTTGGTGGCCGCTCCCAGGCAGTTGAACACCCTGCTGAGGGAGGCCAGGTTCACTCTCTCTCTGCTGTCTTTCTGCTGGCAGGCAAAAACTGCTTTATTCAAGCAGGACTTTGCTATGTACGCGGGTCAGTTGAGCTGGGTGCTGCTTGTACTCTGTTGCTGTTGTTGTTGTTGTGTTTTTAATGTATTTGTTTCATTATCGTTTCACAGTGCCATCAAATGTGGTTGCCCATAACCCTCCAAACTCAGAGGATTACGGACATCCAATGGAAGGCGGCGGGAGGAGCACAGAGGCGAGGATTGACCCTGCGCTCGCCTAGCCCTCCAAAACACTTAGACGGCCAGTTTCGGCTGTCTAAACGTTTCCTTCCAGCTCGCAAGGAGAGGAGGCTGAGGCACCGCCTGGGTTCTTCGTAGCATGGTGGCGCCTCGCTCCTCCCCTCCCTGCCCCCTCCCCCACACTGGCTCTGAAGCCACAGCCGGCATAGAAAGAACCACACTGGCTGTGAGGGCGGAGAAAGGGCGCTCCAAAGGCGGAGTCCCAGCTCTGACCTTGGAGCACTTTTTTGAGGTCGGAGCTGGGACTCTGACTTTTCCTATGGCCATCTAGACAGTGTCTAGCAGCCATAGGATTACGCCTTTAATCAAGTTTTTTTTAAAAAAAATATCATATGATTGTAAGCCGCCATTTGAATCCCGTTTTCTTGGTAGAAAGGCAGGCTACAAATCAAATCAATCAATCATTTGTTTCATTTTATTTAAAACATTTATACACCAGTCTTCGTACTATGAGGATATCAGGGCAGTGTAGAAAACCATAAAACAGCAAATTAAAAACCTTAACAAACAATAAAGTAACAAAACAATAGAGCAGCAAATAAAATCCTTAACAATTAAAAAGTTTACAATAAATTAAAATGTCTGAGTGAATAAGAATATTTTTGCCCAGGGCTGAAAAGATTGCAATGTAGGCACCAGGTGAGCCTCATGAAGAAAGCCGTGGCACAGTCAGGGCACCGGCCAGGGGGCACCACTCCTCTCCCTTCTTCCTATATCACATGCCTCCAATAAAGAAGACACCTCCAGGAAGGCCTTAGGCAGAAGATCTTCCTGGAATAATATAACTGGGAGATACTAAGCCTGAACATATAACTGAGACGGCCTCCCCTGAGTTCAACATTTCCAGAATAACATTATCCTTGACAGCTATTGGTTCCTTATACTTGCTATTGACCTCTCCTCTGTTAGCTATCACCATCTCACAAGCAGGTGTTTCCTTTACACTTGCGACTTCTTGAGGTTTCTCTTTTTGCTCTGGGGCAGGAGATGTGGCTTTGGGAGGTAAGGCACTCTGCTGTTTTGGGCAGCTGACTTCCAGATGGCCTAGCTGTCCACAGTGATAACAAGGTTTGGCCTTATAGCCAGGAGGATTAGTTATACAGTATTTGAAACTCTTCTTTTCTATTTTTTGCTGTGTGTGCAGGAATTGGTGTGCGTGTGGGGTGGAGAGGGAGCCAGAGAGAGAGAAAGTGAGTGAGTGAGTGAGGTGAGTGAATGCCTGCCTCTCTGTGTGTGCGTCTTTGTGTATGTGATAAAGAATGCCTGCCAGGCTGTGTGAGAGGGAACTCCTCCTTCTTTCTATCTACACACACACACACACACACACACAGAATGCCCGCCTGTCTGCCTGGATGTCGGTGTGGGTGTATGTGAGAGAGAAAGCGACAGTGCAATCTTGTACATGTCCAGGCAGAAGTCCCACTGATTTCAATGAGACTTACTCCCAAGTACTTTCCCCCTTTCTATGCAATGGCTTCATACCCTCCAATTGCCCCGATTTTGCAGGGACAGTCCCGCAAACACTTAAGCCACACGGCTTCGTACTTTGTTATGCAGATTCCCGATTTGTTATTCAGAGCCATGAATTCCCCTGCCTCCTCCCGCAAGCTATTTAGCTTATCTGCAATTTTGCCCATGGCCCCTTTAAGCAGGAAGGGAACAGACCGAGGATGTCTGTGTGCATTATAAAATAATGTACAATATAACAATGTAATAATTATAATATATAAGATTTTGTGTGTTTCCTCTAATAACTTTTGTACCTGACCATGCCCTTTGGTTGCCTGGCCATACCCTTGGCCACGCCCTCATGTTGCCTGACCACGTCCTCTCGATCGCACCTTCATGTTGCTTAACCGTACCTCTTACAAATTCACACGTGTGTCCCCATTTTCATCCGTGAGATGTTGGAGGGCATGTGGCTTGCTGTTGGAGCAGAAATATGTGGGTTCAAGGGAGTGCTTTGAGTTATTCTATGGGTCGGAGAGATTGGCAACTCTCTTGTTTTGAATCCCCGAGATTCACCGTTATGCTGCAGCTTCCCCTTTCCCATATAAAGGCTTACTGGTGGAGGAGACAAATGAAGGTTTATTAGTTGTTAAGTCTGAAAAAATGCATTTGCCAGGTGGCTGGCCAACTTTTATGCCTTCAAAAGCTTCTCTGTTTCTGGACTGCAAAATGCCATGTGTTTAGGAGCTCTCTCTCGGGCGACTCCTCCCTCCAGCCACCGTGGGCGCCGCCACCAGCTCTTGTCTTTCAAGAGTTAGCAGTCACACGCACGGTGGTACTGCTAGGCCCTGCCGGTGAGCCTCAGCCTTTGGGAGGCTTTGGGAGACCTGACAGCATTCGGTGTCCGTGGTTTTCTTTTCTTCTTTTTCTGATGGAAGGGAGCAACTGAGAGGGGATCACTAACACAAGCACAATAAATATCTTTTGAACACATGTGGAAAAGGACGGTAACCTTGCACTGGAGATTACTTCGATGGAGAGGCTTAAGATGGCTTTTTAAAAGATCACCAACCCCCTCCTTCTCCCCTCCTTCTGCAAAGGGCCTGCACCCTCAGTCTCAGGACTGCGTTTCAGGAGGCCTGGCGGCCTTGCCGCACTCACGCACCCACACCTGCTGGGGTCTGGGTTGTCAGAACTGGGCCACGGGCAGCCGTTGGAGGGGTGCTGTGCCAGAGAGTCGGAGCTGAGAGACCAAGCCAGAGCCAGGAAGAGAGTTGCTGCTCAGGCCAAGTCCCATCCCAATAGGAAGCCTTTTATGGCCCTTCCAGTTTAGGTGGGTCCAACGGCCAGCCTGGATGTTGGCTTCTGTACAGAGAATAGGAGAGGGCCACCTTGTCCTTCACCTCAGGCAGCAAAATATCTTGGGCCAGCCACAGGCACTGGGTTACAGAACACACACACCTGCTCTGGATCCAGATATATCTGTCTGTGGCCTGAAAATTACCGGGGGGGGGGGGAGGGAGCATTTCACACATGCCCTTGCATTCAAGGTTTGACTTGTAGCTGGCCCTAATAAAGCTATTGTGATATTGTAGCTGTCTGGAATTTTTCTAACAAGCCAACAGAACTGCTTGCCTCATTCCCCCCCCCCATTTTTTATTTTGTTTCATAATGTTACTAACTCGTATACCTAAGTTATAATATTGGTTTATCATATGAGTGAATTATGCTCCACAGTGCTGATTTCTAATGATTCCGTTAACTCCATGTGACCTCTTTGGCCTCTTCATTGCAAATGTTAAGTCACAATTCTCTTGTGATTTCCCCCCTGTCGTTATAACACAGTGAAGCAAATAGTGAGACAAATTCGGACTCTTACTCAGGTGAAATATCACTTTTGAGGAAAACAAAACAATTTCAGTAAGTTCCACAAAGTTCTTTGAGGGGTTTCAGACTCCTCAAGCAAGGATGTGGAAATGTTTCAATGAACTGCTCCTTCAGCTGTCAAAAGCCTCATTCAGTATACCATTTTGGGTATGTATGAAGGAATTGAGAGTAAATGGAAGAATGTCCAAAAGGACAGAAACAAATGCGATCAATCTCAAGGGTGTCTCGATACAACCCAGAGAGCTCCCAGGTTCTACTCCCATCTGTCATGTGATTTCAAGGATTAATTTACATTTATTGTAGAAGAAAGAACCACAGTCAGCTATGCACCCATTGGGCACAGTCCAGGTGTTCTGTGTAGGAGTCATTGAAACAAATGAGCACAAGTGTTTGTGCAAAACAACATCCCAGAGTTCCTGGGAGCTCATTTCTTCTCCAAGGACTGTGTATGGGAATCTGCTTATAGACACTCCTTATAGTGTTAACCTATCCCAGTCTGTAGATCCCAAGATGAATAGCCTTCAGTTCAGTTCAGTTCATTACCCTCTCCAGCCACATCATGATGTTTCTTTCCTGACAACATGACATGTCTCCTCTGAGCCAGCAAACAAGCTCCTCCTCCACAATCCTCACACACATGCATTTCATTGTACTCAAGCTCTGTAGCGGTGCCAACTTGATTTATGAGGGGTGCATTTCTTCCAGTGATCCCTGCTGGTACCGGACTCACTACTTCCTTTTATGTATCTGTGTCAGAGGGCAACTGGTAGCCAACTGTTTGGAAATGTTAAAAAAACAAAACAAAACTCACAGCCCTGAATTACTGCTGTTTTCTAAAGTGGTATAATCCTAAACATGCTTACATGGATGTAAGTTCCATTGAAAGCAATAAGAGTTATTTCCAAGAAATGTTTAGTGGGTTACCTCTTTTCTCAGTTACACGTGCAGAGTGGGCTTAAAGGTATGTAGCTGACCACAGGATCACACAGGCCACTCAAACTTTGTTTGTATCCAGAAGATGGATTCCTTCCAGAATGATTCCAGTAGGGTGTGTGTGTGTGTGTGTGTGTGTGTAAAGTTACACTGATATGTTTCATCCATGCAACTTGTTCAGACAAGACTCCAGGATCCTCATCATGGCTGAATGTCTTAGAACAAGTTGCATGGATGAAGCATATTAATGTAAAGTTTTCAAGTTTAGCCACAATAAAAAAAACTCAAAAGTCATCCAGGGATTGCAATATTTGTCACTACTAGCATACCAGCAAACCTTGAACTTCCTAGAACTTGGATATGAGTTTCAAGGACTCATAATGCTCTCCTCAAAGAAGTGGTGAGCGTAAGGATTTCCAAATTCTTCTCCTGCCCGAAATCCATGCTGGAGCAGAATTCCCATCCAGGTCCACTCCCAGCCAGCCAACCCCAACCCCAACCCCATTTCCTTTCCTGTGATACTTTGAGCCTCCAAGGCTCTGCTTCTCCTCCTCTACCAGAGCAGAAGCCAGAAGCTTCGTGAAGCACTGGTGCACCTGGCTTGAGAAGAAGCAAGTGTATGATGTCTGGATCACTACAACAAAAAACAAAGCAAAAAAACCCACTAGTCCTTGTGAGCCCTATCCAGGCACTTGATAACCTGTGAGTATATGAAGGGGGAAGGGGGAGGAGAGGTGCAGTTCTGTGTACTTTACCAGTACTTTGGGGAGGGATGTAGAAGGAACATCATTTGGTGTCAATTGAGCAGAAAAGAAAAACAAAGCCTCAAATCATTTTTCCTTCATAACTCCCTAACCCAAGGATGGGCACCCTCTTTTGGTCCAGAGGCTGGATAGCCGCTTGGACCAAACCAGCAGGCTGAATGACATCAAGGGGGCAGGAGCCCACCCAGATCCTCCTCAAAGCTTCCCCCTGCCCATAATGTCATCTGGCCCCACCCCATCCACTTTCTCTGTGCCTTTTCCTGCACAGAGAAAAGGATTCAGCCGCTCTTGCAGGATTGGCTCATGCAAGAACCTGTCAAGTCCAGGGAATCCCCATAATTGGAGATATCATGGGGATTTCTCTCTGCTGCCCCTCCCCAAGTCTCCAGGCCAGGGGGCAGAGTCTGGGGAGTGGGAGGGGCCCATGAATTGTGCCCAATTCATCAAAGCCTGCACAGATTTTTTAAAATAAGTTATAGCCATTTGTTCATTTCTTAAGTAAGGTTCTGCTTCAAACCCAAATCAAAGCCACAATAATAGAAGCTCAGCTAGAATGTATATCACAGGTTAGGAAAGGTAGCACCAAGTCCAAGAGGTCACCAGCATGGTTAACAAGCACTGTCAAAGAAGCTATTAGAGAAAAGAAGGCTTCTATGATTCCTTCAGAAAATGGAAGTCTAGCCCAACAGGGAGCACAAGCTTGCACAAAGGAGATGCAAGCAGACAATAAGAGATGCAAAAAAGCATTTTGAGGAGCATAATAACATCAAGGTCAACAATAAAGAATTCTTTAAATATATCAGAAGCAGGAAACTAGCTAGGGAGGCAGTTGGACCTTTGGATAATAATGCAGTTAAACAAGTACTAAATGAGGATAAGGAGATCACGGAGAAGCTAATGAATTCTTTTAATCTGTCTTCACTGCAGAAGATACAGGACAGATACTTGTGGCCAAACGGATGTTTTCACAAAGGGAGTCTGAGGAACTGAGGGAAATAGTTTATTTATCTATTTATTTATTTATTATATTTATACCCCGCCTTTTTTCCTGAAAGGAACCCAAGGCGGCTTACTCTCCATTTTATCCTCACAACAACCCTGTGAGGTAGGTTAGGCTGAGAGTCAGTGACTGGCCCAAACTCACCCAGTGAGTTTCATGGCAGAGCAGGGGACTAGAACCTGGATCTCCCGAGTCCCAGTCCAACACTCTCACCACTACGCCACACTGGCTTTTTTTTGTCACTTTTGTGGTGACAAAAGATGACGTTCTCAGTCTTATTGACAAATTGAAAGTTAATAAATTACTGGGTCCAGATGGTATCCATCCTACAGTTCTTTAAGAACTCAAATATGAAATTGCTGATCTACTAACAAAAATATGTAACATGTCCCTAAGATCCACCTCTGTACCAGAGGACTGAAGAATGGGCAATGTAACACCAATGTTTAAAAGAGGATCCAAGGGGGATCTGGGAAATTACAGACTGCTTAGCTTAATATCTGTTCCCGGGAAATTGGTGGAAAGCATTATTAAAGGTAAAATTAGTAAGCATGTAGAAGTACAAGCCCTGCTGAAAAAGAATCAACGTGGCTTCCGCAAGGTATGTCCTGTCTCATTAACCTTTCAGAGTTCTTTGAGAGTGTCAATAAACATGTGGACAGGGGTGATCCAGTAGACATTGTTTACTTGGACGTCCAAAAGGCTTTTGACAAATTCCCTCACCAAAGGCTCCTGAGCAAACTTAGGAGTCATGGAATAAGAGGGGAGGTCCTCTTATGGATCAGTAACTGGTTAAAGAACAGAAAGCAGAGAGTAGGAATAAATGGTAAATTCTCCCAAGAGGGATGTAAACAGTGGGGTCCCACAGGGGTCCCTTCCAACTCTACTTTTCTATGATTCTATGATTCTATGATCTATACTGGGACCAGTGCTTTTCAAAGAATCATAGAATCATAAAAAAGTAGAGTTGGAAGGGGCCTACAAGGCCATCGAGTCCAACCCCCTGCTCACTGCGGGAATCCAAGTCAAAGCATCCCTGACAGAGGGCTGTCCAGCTGCACCTTGAATACCTCCAGATTGGGAGAGCCCACCACCTCCCTAGGTAGTTGGTTCCATTGTCTTATTGCTCTGACAGTCAGGAAATTTTTTCCTGATGTTTAGGTGGAATCTGGGTTCCTGTAACTTGAGCCCATTATTTTGTGTCCTGCAAACTGGGATGACTGAGAAGAGATCCTGGCCCTCCTCTGTGTGACAACCCTTTAAGTACTGGAAGAGTGCGATCATATCTCCCCTCAGTCTCCTCTTCTGAAGGCTAAACATGCCCAGTTCTTTCAGTCTCTCCTCATAGGGCCTTTTCAACTTATTCATAAATGATCTGGAATTAGGAGTGAACAGTGGAGTGGCCAAGTTTGGTGATGACACCACATTATTTAGGGATTGTGAGAAGCTCCAAAAGGATCTCTCCAAACTGGGACTCGGGAGATCCGGGTTCTAGTCCCTGCTCGGCCATGATACTCTCTGGGTGACTTTGGGCCAGTCACTGACTCTCAGCCTAACCTACCCCACAGGGTTGTTGTGAGGATAAAACAGAGGAGGAGGAGGAGGATTATGTAAGCTGCCTTGGGTTCCTTTCAGGAAAAAAAGGTGGGGTATAAATATAATAAATAAATAAAAATAAATAACATGTCAAATGTGCTTCAATGCAAGCAAATGTAAAGTGATGCACATTGGGGCAAAAAATCCCAATGCCAAGTGTAAGCTGATGGGATCTGAACTAGCAGTGACTGACCAAGAAAGAGATCTGGGGTTTGTGGTGGACAGCTCGATGAAAATGTTACCCCAGTGTGTGGCTGCTGTGAAAAAGGCAAACTCCATGTTAGGCATAATTAGGAAAGGAATTGAAAATAAAACTGCCAAGACCATACTGCCCTCATACAAATCTATGCTGCGGCCGCTTTTAGAATACTGTGTCCAGTTCTGGTCACCGCACCTAAAAATGATATTGTAGAGTTGGGAAAAGTGCAGAAAAGGGCAACTCAGATGATCAAGGGGCTGGAGCAACTCCCACATGAGGGAAGGTTACAACATTTGGAATTGTTTAGCTTAGAAAAACTGCGAGTAAAGGGAGACATGATAGAGGTGTACAAAATTATGTGTGGTGTGGAAAAAGTGAAGAGGGAGACATTTTTCTCCCTCTCTCATAATACTAGAGCCTGGGGTCATCCCAAGAAGCTGATTGGTGGGAGATTCAGGACAGTTAATAGGAAGTACTTCTTCACACAGCACATAGTTAAACTATGGAATTCACTTCCACAAGATGTAGTGATGGCCACCAGTTTGGATGGCTTTAAAAGGAAATTGAACAAATTCATGGAGAAGGCTATCAGTGACTACTAGTCCTGATGACTATATGCTACCTCCAATATCAGAGGCAGTATGCCTACGTACACCAGTTGCTTGGGGAACATGGGTCAGAGGGGGCTGTTGCATTCATGTCCTACTTGATCCCGTGGGCAGCTGGTTGGCTACTGTATGAACAGAATGCTGGACTAGATGGACCCCTGGTCTGATCCAGCATGGCTCTTCTTATGTTCTTAAAGTGGGCTCTGTTCAAAGCAGTCCAAGCTGAATCAGCCCTGCTGGTTGAAGTGGAGTCCAAACTGAATCTTGTTTTCCACGCACACTCCACATATTCCTTTATATGGGAAGGGGCAATACTTTGACTATATCTGATCCCATGAACTCTGGTTATAATTTTGAAAACATTACAAGCGTAAGAATGGATGCTAGCATATTCTAGAACCACTTCCTAGTAGCTAAAACAGGCACCTATTTCTTCTGCAGCCCTCCTTCAAAAACCTTGCTTCAGTACTGATAAACCTGACCAAACAAATGATATTGGAACCCAATATTTTTTTAAACTCAACCAACCAATTTTATTCAGTATGAGATAACAAGTTTCTCTTTTCCTCCTGGTAAACATCAATCCAAGAAACACAAAATGCATGGAACCCCAGCATTGCCACGGTATGCCTGCATCTAATGAGCCATTCTGATACAGACAAACATTTTAAATCTTTCCTGTACAGATGGCCAACATGGCAAATTATTAAAATAGATTAGCCTATAGCTGTCCAAGTTCTGGGCAACTGTATCACACGGGATTGCTCTCACATGACTCCCAATCATTTTCATGGGCCTTGCACCGGAGAAGCTGTGCCAGAAGCTCCAATCCCAAGTTTCATGCATGCTCCATTGCATGCATAAAGCTCCCACATGTGCAGCCTATCCCAAAAATTTCAGTGGGCTGGATCCAGATTTAAGTTGGATCAACTGCACTGGTGGAAGCGGAATTCCCTGTCCTCACCTTCCCATGGGAGCTCCTCCAGACCTCTGAAAATGCTACACAGAGAGTGAGGAGACCCTGCTCATTGGAGTGAACTGTGGTGTTGGAGGCATCCCAAAAACTGGGTGAAGGGACCTTCCACTTGGATCTTCTCTCATTTGCACCATGAGTGGAGAAGTTAAGAAACAGCAGGAGTCTGGAGGACAGTTCTGTTCCTTCACAAGCCCAATAAGAGTTTCACCAGGCATCCACAAATACACTCACCAGCTCACCAGGGGTGAATGCAGAACATCCAGCACCATACAGATCTATACCCCAGAGTTTCATTTCCACTGAAGTTTCTGAGCAGATAAAAAACAACAGGACAGAAGTCCATTCTTGGCCATGGAAGAGACTCCTGCTGTTTCTTAACTTCTCCACTCATGGCACAAATGAGACTATGAGAGCCAACCCTTCTTCTCTCCCAAGTCTTCTGTGTATGCCAAAGGATGCAGGGGAGGGGATTAGTGATGAACATAAATAATAGCTGGCTAGGAAATCAACAATATTTGTGGTCCCTGACCTTCACCTTTAATTTTATTATCAGCTGGATCATGTTCTAATAACAGATTGGAATAATATTCATATGGAAGAAAAGTGGTGTACATTGTTGACTATAGCAAGGAAGACTAAGCTAAGCCCAACAACCAAAGCAGACCATTGGGGGATAATGCTCCTAGTTCTCTAGAAAGTGGCCTGAAGTGAAGATAAGGGTTGAATCTAAAGAACTGTTAGGGTGCAATCCTATGGCAATGCCCATAAGCCCACGAACTTGCAAGCTTACGGTCATCCAGTGCAGAGTGGGAGGAGCAACGGAAGCGATCTCCGCCTTCTCATCCTCCCACCCTGCATTTTCACTAGATAGGCTTTTTTGCCTGTCTAGCTGGAGCGTTTCAGAGGGGAGGGGAGGAGGCTGGAGGGGCTTCAGGATAGCTCGTATCCTGGCCTCTACAGTCTCTCCCCCCCACCGATACACCCCCTTCTCCCCCACTCTGAGGTTGCTTTCCCAACCTCAGAGAGCAGCCAGCTGCGAGGGGGAAAGGGAGTGGGGTCAGAGCTCCAATTCCCCCCTCCGAGGTCAGAGTGCTGTCTCCAACCTTGGACCTGGGAATCTGAACTATCCTATGGCCCCTCAGATGCTGTCTAGGGGCTAGAGGATTGCTCCCTCCATGGAAGGAAAATAGCTACTGGCATTGTTCCACAAACACTTGAGGTAGAGTTTACACAAAAGTTCACACTGTGAAATAATATTGATCTGTTTGTTTTTATTATCATTAATATTGAATTACTCCCATCTTTCTACTAAAAAGTGCTCAATGCTATTTAAAAGATAAAAACCAATCGGAATACTAGTAAAATGCAACTATCACAGTTAAAAGAAGAAAGGCTAGCAAACAACAAGTAGGAAACTTCGAATTACCAGCTTGCTGAACCAAATGCTTGCTGAAAAAGAAAGCTGTTTTCAGTCACCATCGTGGTAGGCCATCAAATTGTGTGTGTGTGTGGGGAGTCTGGCCTCTCTTGGCAGAGAGTTCCAGAATCTAGATGTGGCTACAGACAAGACCCTCCCCCACATCTGAACTAAACATAATTGAGATGTTGTAGGGACACAGAGAAGAGGGGCAAGCAGGTTTGCAAGAGATAGGTTTGGTGGGACATCTCATGGTTCTGCTTGTGCAAGTGGAAGAAGAACATCTTTGAATTTAGCCTCACTGTTCTGACACAATGTTCCTGTAGCATGAGGAACATCCCTTCTACAAACGGAAGGTACCTTCAGCATGTGGGAGGACACCGTTGCATCCAACCAAAAGGGTTTGGTGGCATCCTCGGGACCAACCGGATTGTAGAGGCACGAGCTTTCATTGCAGAAATCCCCACATCCCTTTCCTGTCATTAGCTTCATAAAGGAAGCAATAAGTGAAAGTTCCAGACTTTGTTTTCAAAAGCTATCCTTGAACTAACCTTTTTTTTTTTCCCTTTTGCTTTTGGCAGCTTCAGCATGCTAAGGAGTCTATCTTGGCTGTCATTCTTCGCAAACCACCACCACCAGCCGCCCGCCACCGCCCAGCCTAACCTCCTGCTGTCTCTGCTCATTCCAAGTGACAGCCCAGCCCAGGAAGGTATTTACTTTGCATTATTGGTGAGCTTTGTTTTTACCTCCTAAGTAAACCCAGCAGTATTTATGGCTCTGCCTCCATTCTTGTAGTATATATTAGTCTTTTATGCCTTCTCTGTCACCTGTTGAAATAAGAACTCGGAGCCTCTGCAACCCTTCCCTTACATTTACTTAAATCACACCAGATGTGGACCCTTACTGCAAGAGGAAGACTAATTGATTTCGCCAGCCACAGTACACCTATTGTTTTTTGACACAAATAAACACTGTGGTGTGTGGGTTTATATACATTTTTCCTCCTTGCCACAAAAGTCAAAGGTTATTCAATTAAAGGACTCCAGAAAGTGTGACTAATAGTCCATGGACAGAGTATTTCTACTGTAAAAGGGTGGGGGGGTCTCCCTACTACCCTGAGAACAGTGGCCTCACCGGGGCTAGCTATAGGGGTGATGGATGGCTGGTGTGTGCGGGACATTATTATTTGTTATGTGTGTGGGGGTAGATGGCAGGCACATCGGGCAGTACACCTGCTGAGCTCCAAGAACCAAGAACAGCTGTGTGCATTGATTTAGAAGCTTGCTACTTGGGGCTGCAGGAACGAATCAAGCAACAGCTCATAAAAAAAGAGGGTTTTATGATTTCCCCCCTTCTTTCTACAAACAAACGGCCACATCATATGTTTTTCTAATGCTGCCATAACTCAAAATTAAATCCCAACCCAAGGTGTCAGCTTGGTACCATGTCAGAATTGTAACGGCTTATTTTAAAGGTCATTATGTGTGTGCTGGTGAGAACACTGGGGGGGGGGGGTGTCTGAACACAAAGGTGCCATTTCATTTCACTTCAACTCAACCTGGGCACTTAGGAGCAATTAGCTTCGCTGTTAAAAAATGAACTGAGAGTGTTTTAACTGGTGATTTTATGCTAATAACAACCACTAATTCAAATTGTTAAAAGAGAATGTTCAAGCTGCAAAAGTGCCATGTATTATGCACAGCAAAGCCTCTCCGCACCCCAAGGATGCCTCATGTCAAATTCAGCGCAATATAGTGTGTCATGCAACAAGTGAGGATCAAGCATGATAGAGAGAGCATTTTGACTTTTTCACAGTTGTGGCTCGGAGAACTACAATCCCCCTTTCCTCTCCATTTCTGCACACAAACAGTAAAAGATTAAAGTATTACAAAACTATCACTATGGGAGTTTGCCGTGGCAAGCCAGTCCCTTGGATTCCATACATTAACCAATTTGTCTGAGCCTTCCAGTTAGATATCTTCATTCCCTTGACATTGAATATATACAGAAATAGAGAGGGTGCCAAATGGTTCAAAGCTTTGTATTTTGTTTGCCAATATCCAAAGTTGGAAGAGAGAGGGCAAACAATAGTACAGATGGAAGGAGACCTTCTATCAAGAGAACCATTGTATGATAATAGCTGAACTTTTCCTATTTTGTTGGTGCTTAGAACAGGCTTGGGCAACTACTGGAGATCCAGGGACCATTTTATCTCCCCACGGACCCTCATCACCATGGGCCACCCCCCCAGGTGCCAAAAATGGGGTGGGATGAAAAAAAATAAAAACAAAATGGCATACAGAGGTGCTACTGGGCCCCCAAAGGGTCAAAAGTAGCTTGCAAAGAAGCTAATTTTGACCCTTTGGTGTTCTGTAGCAGCTCCGGAAGCCATTTTGTTTACACGCCCCAATTAAAAAATATTTTTGGGCGGTTACCCTGCATTTCAGGGGGGACACTTGGGGGCTGCAGAGACTACATGCAGCCCACAGGCTACATGTTGCCCACCACTGGTTTAGAATTTTGCCAGTTTAGAGTTTAGTGCTGCAGCTTGAACACAAATATAGGTCAGGGTTGGTTGTTATATTAAAGGGATTGATGTCCTGAAAGTGATCTACAACTTTAATCAATTACTAGTCCATATATATATTAGCAATGATAGAATTGTGGAACAGCAGAGTTGGAAGGGGCATATAAGGCCATTGAGTCCAACCCCCTGCTCAGTGCAGAAATCCAAGTTAAAGCATCCCTGACAGATGGCTGTCCAGACACATCTAGAATGCCTCCAGTGTGGGGGAGCCCACTACTTCCCTAGGTAATTGGTTCCATTGTCGTATTGCTCTAACAATCAGGATCTGGCTTCCTGTAACTTGAACCCGTTATTTTGTGTCCTGCACTCTGGGATGATTGAGAAGAGATCCTGACCCTCCTCTGTGTGACAACCCTTCAAGTACTGGAAGAGTGCGATCATATCTCCCCTCAGTCTCCTCCTCTGAACGCTAAACATGCCCAGTTCCTTCAGTATCTCCTCATAGGGCTTTGTTTCTAGTCCTCTGATCATCTTTGTTGCCCTCCTCTGAACCCTCTCCAGTTTGTCTGCATCCTTCTTAAAGTGTGGTTCTCAGAACAGGACGCAGTACTCAAGATGAGGCCTAACCAGTGCTGAGTAGAGGGGAACTAGTACTTCCCACAATATGGAAGCTATACTTCTATTAATGCAGCCCAAAATAGCATTTGCCTTTTTTGCAGCCACATCACATTGCTGGCTCATATTCAGCTTGTGATCTACAACAATTCCAATATCCTTCTCGCTTGTAGTATTGTTGAGCCAAGTATCCCCCATCCTGTAACTGTGCATTTGGTTTCTTTTTCCTAGGTGCAGAACTTGGCATTTATCCCTATTAAATTTAATTCTGTTGTTTCCAGCCCAGCATTCCAGCCTATCAAGATCACTTTGAATTTTGTTTCTGTCTTCCAAGGTGTTAGCTACTCCACCCAATTCTGTGTCATTTGCAAATTTGATAAGCATTCCCTGCACCTCCTCATCCAAGTCATTAATAAAAATGAATAGCACTGGGCCCAGGACTGAGCCCTGCGGTACCCCCACTCATTACCTCTCCCCAGTTTGAGAAGGTACCATTGATAAGCACTCTTTCAGTCCAATTCTGTAGCCAACTGTGGATCCACCTGATAGTTGTTCCATCTAGTGCACTTTTAACTAGTCAGGATATCATCATGAGGCACTTTTTTGAAAGCTTTGCTGAAGTCCAGATATATTATGTTCACAGCATGCCCACAGTCCACAAAGGAGGTTACCTGATCAAAAAATGAGATTAGATTCGTCTGGCAGGATTTGTTCTTGACAAATCTATGTTGGCTTCTAGTAATCACTGCATTGTTTTCAAAGTGCTTGCAGATTGACTGCTTTATAATCTGCTCCAGAATTTTCCCTGGGATTGATGTCAGACTGACTTGTCTGTACTGTTCCCAGGTTCCTCCTTTTTATCCTCTTTGAAGATAGGAACAACATTAGCCCTCCTCCAGTCATCTGGCACTTCACCCATCCTCCATGATTTCTCAAAGATAATAGAAGGAGGTTCTGAGAGTTCGTCTGCCAGTTCCCTTATTACTCTAGGATGCAGTTCGTCGGGCCCTGGAGATTTGAACTCATTCAAAGTAATTAGGTGTTCCTTGACCATTTGCCTATCAATCTCAAATTGCAATCCTGCCCCTTCAGCCTGTACTTCGGGTTTGCCAGGGGGGACATAGACCCTCTTTCGGGAGAAGACTGAGCCAAAGTAGGAATTGAACACTTCTGCCTTTTCTTTGTCATCTGTTATCATTTTGCCATCCTCATTCTGTAGTTGAACCACCATTTCTTTCCTCTGTTTTTTACTATGCACATATCTGAAGAAAGCTTTTTTTGTTGCTTTTAGCATCCCTCGCTAGCCTCAGCTCATTCTCAGCTTTAGCCTTCCTGACACCATCCCTGCAGTTCTGTGCTACCTGCCAGCATTCTAAAACCCTTTCTGCTATTTTGAAAGATGTGGTCTGCCGCTTTAATCTTCTTCTTGATAGGTGTCATGGCCAATGCTGTGATGGAGCATCAAATGCAGCTGGACACATTAGTGGGCTGCAGGTTCTTGTGAAGGAAGAAGAACCAAGAGCACTCTGTGTGCACTGTGTGGCCCATGCTGTGAATTTAGTGGTGCAGGATGTATCAGGAAATGTTGCCATGTGTAGAAACTTTTTGAGTGAAGTAGCTGACCTTATTACTTTTGTCAGAAGTTCACCCAAACGTCTTGCCTGGTTTAAAAACTTTCAAGGGGGAGAGGAGAACATACATCTGAAACGATTTTGCCCCACAAGATGGACTGTTAGAGCAGCTTCCTTACAGTTAGTTGCTCTTAGTTACAGGCAGCTCATTGATTTCTTTGAGGATGCAGCATCTGAGGAAAGGGGAGATGCTGGGGCAAAAGCAGAGGGATATGCGCAAAGCTTGCAGAGGTTTGCTTCTTTCTTCATGCTGCAGCTCTTGATGCTTGTGTTTGGCCGTTTGGACACACTAAATACAGCACTTCAGAAAAGTAACCTACAGCTCCATCAAGCAGAACTTCTTTTGATGTCTGTCAAGGAGAGTATAAAGCAGCTGAGGAACAACTTTGAAGAGTTCTGGACAAAGACCACAATGACAGCAAAAGACTTAGATTTAGGAAGCCCTACCCTCCCTAGGTGCAGAAAGCCTCCACAACACGTTGATCCTGGGTGTGAGCCTCACCAGTTTGAGTCTCCTGAGGGATTCTACAGGAAAATATTTTATGATGTGATTGATAATGTCAGCAGCAGTTCACACAACCGCTTTTCCTCAGATGTGTGCAAACATAGGAGCAAAATTGAAAAGTTTGTCATTGGAGAGATTGATAGCACATCCATTGCAGGCTTTTATACAACTGACATGGATTCTTCTAGATTACAGCTTCATCGTGATATGCCGTTGGATATTGCAAGGGAGAGGAAAGTTAAAGTTTTGGCTCTTCAGGATGTGGTTGATCATAGAATCATAGAATCATAGAAAAGTAGAGTTGGAAGGGGCCTACAAGGCCATCGAGTCCAACCCCCTGCTCAATGCAGGAATCTAGGTCAAAGCATCCCTGACAGATGGCTGTCCAGCTGCACCTTGAATGCCTCCAGAGTGGGAGAGCCCACCACCTCCCTAGGTAGTTGATTCCATTGTCTTATTGCTCTGACAGTCAGGAAATTTTTCCTGATGTTTAGGTGGAATCTAGGTTCCTGTAACTTGAGCCCATTATTCCGTGTCCTGCAAACTGGGATGATCGAGAAGAGATCTTTGCCCTCCTCTGTGTGACATCCCTTCAAATACTGGAAGAGTGCGATCATATCTCCCCTCAGTCTCCTCTTCTGAAGGCTAAACATGCCCAGTTCTTTCAGTCTCTCCTCATAGGGCCTTGTTTCCAGTCCCTTTATCATCTTTGTTGCCCTCCTCTGAACCCTCTCCAGTACGTCCTTCTGAAAGTGTGGTGCCCAGAACTGGACGCAGTACTCAAGATGAGGCCTAACCAGTGCCGAGTAAAGGGGAATTATCACTTCCCGCGATTTGGAAGCTATACTTCTATTAATACAGCCCAAAATTGCATTTGCCTTCTTTGCAGCCACATCGCATTGCTGGCTCATATTCAGTTTGTGATCTACCACAATTCCAAGATCCTTCTCACTTGTAGTATTGTTTAGCCAAGTGTCCCCCATTCTGTAACTCTGCATTTGGTTTCCTCTCCCTAGGTGCAGCACTTGGCATTTATCCCTATTAAATTTCATTCTGTTGTTTTCGGCCCAGCGCTCCAGCCTATCGAGGTCACTTTGAATTTTGTTTCTGTCTTCCAGAGTATTAGCTGTTCCACCCAACTTTGTGTCATCTGCAAATTTGATAAGCATTCCCCGTACCTCCTGATCCAAGTCATTAATAAAAATGTTGAAGAGCACCGGGCCCAGGACCGAGCCCTGTGGTACCCCGCTCGTTACCTCTCCCCAGTTTGAGAAGGAACCATTGATAAGCACTCTTTGAGTCCGATTCTGTAGCCAATTGTGGATCCACCTGATAGTTGTTCCATCTAGCCCACTCTTAGCTAGCTTACTAATCAGGATATCATGAGGCACTTTGTCGAAAGCTTTGCTGAAGTCCAGGTATATAATGTCCACAGCATTCCCACAGTCCACAAGGGAGGTTACCCGATCAAAAAATGAGATCAGATTAGTCTGACAGGATTTGTTCTTGACAAATCCATGCTGGCTTCTAGTAATCACTGCATTGTTTTCAAGGTGCTTGCAGAATGACTTCTTTATAATCTGCTCAAAAATCTTCCCGGGGATTGATGTCAGACTGACTGGCCTATAGTTCCCAGGTTCCTCCTTCTTGCCCTTTTTGAAGATGGGAACAACATTTGCCCTCCTCCAGTCGTCTGGCACTTCACCTGTCCTCCATGATTTCTCAAAGATAATAGACAGTGGTTCTGAGAGTTCTTCTGCCAGTTCCTTTATTACTCTAGGGTGCAGCTCATCAGGCCCTGGAGATTTAAACTCGTTCAGAGTAATCAGGTGCTCCTTGACCATTTGCCTATTAATCTCAAGCTGCAATCCTGCCCCTTCAGTCTGCACTTCAGGTTTGCCAGGGGGGTCATAGACCCTCTTTTGGGAGAAGACCGAGCCGAAGTAGGAATTGAACACTTCTGCCTTTTCTTTGTCTTCTGTTATCAATTTGCCATCCTCATTGCGTAGTTGAACCACCAGTTCTTTCTTCTGTCTTTTACTGTGCATGTATCTGAAGAAAGCTTTTTTGTTGCTTTTAGCATTCCTCGCTAACCTTAGCTCATTCTCAGCTTTAGCCTTCCTGACACTATTCCTGCAGTTCTGTGCTACCTGCCTGTACTCTTCACTTGTAGCCTGTCCTTCCTTCCACTTCCTATACGTGTCCTTTTTTGTTTTCAGGTCGTCTTTGAGTTTATTGTGAAGCCACATTGGCTTCTTCTGTTGCCCTCTGCCTTTTTTCCTTTTGGGAATTGTTTGCAATTGTGCCTTTAAAATTTCCTTTTTTAAAAACTCCCACCCCTCCTGGGCTCCCTTTCTCGTGAGAGTCACTTGCCATGGGATCTTACTAATCATTGTTCTGAGTTTGTTAAAATTGGCTTTCCTAGATCTTCTGAGTGGGACACAAGGCAAACATCTGCGGCACCTACTACCAGAATTGACAAAGCTGATCAAACTCGCCCTTACAATACCAGTTTCATAATGTTCATCAGAAAGGTCATTCTCATGCCTTCATAGAATAAAGACCTTTCTGCGGTCAAGCATGGGGCAAGCCAGGCTCTATCACATGGCTGTTCTACATGGACATAAAGAGATCAGTTTGGAGATGGATCTGAACATCCTTAAACCAGGGCCGGATTAAGAGCATTATGGGCCTGGTGCTGAGGATTTTGGTGGGCCTTTTTATGGAAATAAATAAAATGAAGACGCAATTTTATATTAAAACAAATTAAATATTTTAATTACCATTAAAGTGCCAAAACTCAAAAACTCCTGCAGCTCATCAGTAAGGGTCTTCCCAATTTCCCCCAAATTTATTTATTAAAAAAGAAAAAGCGGCCACAACAAAAAGCCAGGAAGCTTTGCTTGACCAAGAATAATTGTGTTGTTCTTGTTGCTTTGTTTCGTTTTCGTTTTTGTTTTTTTGTTAAACTAGCATTTGAACAATTGAGCTGCGAATCAGAAAGATCTTTTGCTCGAGGCTGGAGAGAGAGGTCCCTTCTAAATCTGAATATTACAGACCCTAGCAAGCCCCCATGTGCTTCAAAGAAATGTAGTAACAGTGATTGAAATGCAAAAACCTACCGAAATGCTAATTTGAGAACAACAGTTCTTGCTAGGTCTTGCCTCAAGCCTGTAATGCAGATGTGCTTAGAACACCTTTCTAATCTTGAAAAAATCATTAATTATGCTGAATGATAACGGTCAGAGCTAACTCAAATCGTGCCGCGTGTCCCTATATTGTGGGCCTATTGTCTGTTATGGGCCTGGAGCGGCCGCTCCAATCGCCCCTATGTTAATCCGGCCCTGATTATAACTAATGAGTTCATCCAGGCAGCACCAATCAGAAGAAATACATTCAGTGTGGAAGAATCCTAGAAGTGCATATCCTGAATGTATTTCTTCTACTTGGTGCTTTGTTTAGTTATCTACCCTTCAGTGCTCTCTCTGATTAGTCATAACAAATTTATTCAAATCCATAAAAAGAGTTTATTGATTTTTATCTTGGGCTTCAACTCGGATGGTATATTGTATGGGCTTTTGGATGGTGGGATAGTATATAAACTATCATAATAATATAATTAAAATGTAATATTTTTGTTGAGTACTTGTTATTTTAATCTGGCTTTAAACACTCTAGGATCCATTGATGAAGGATGGTTTCCAGAAATATAAATAGAAATATATACATACATAAATGTAAACAAATAAGCATAGCCCCCTTGCCCAGGTTTAGCCCCCCCCCCCCGTAAATTGAGACGTCTACGCCCCTGCCTAGTCATGCCTGAGGGAGAACCCACACATGACATAGGAGATCTGTGACTGGACTGGAAAATGGCACTTGGGGAGGGGCACTGAACCTTTTCCCATGCACCAAATCCCTGATGAAAATCACACACCCCGGACACTGCTTTTAACTGTAAGCATACAGATACTGTTATAAGAGCCATAATCAGAATTATATAATGTAATCAGCCTTCAACAAAACAATTGTTTTCATTGTTTCCATTTGGGGAAGATCAGTTGTAGAGTACCTACTTTGATGCAGAACGTGCCAAGTTCATTCCCCAGCATCTCCAGATAAAAGGATGTGAGATAGCAGCAATGATGCAAAAAGGCCCCTACTTGAGATCTTGGAAAGCTGCTGCTGCCAGTCAGAGCAGACTGCACTGGGCATGATGGACAAGTAGTCTGATCTGGTACAAGGCAGCTCCCTAACTGCTTTGAACGTGTGCGTGTGTGTGCACGCGTGCACGTGTGTGTTCAAAGCAGTTAGGAAGTTGCCTTATACCAGATCAGACAATTCCATCTGACTAGCCCATTGTGTCCATATATATATAAAAGCTTGTGGCAGTGAAACCTCTAACACTGAGTTGATGTGATGGCAAAGAATCATGGAATCATAAAATGGGAAGGGACCTCAGATATCATCTAGTCCAGTTAGTGTAGCTGCCACATATAACACTACCCCCCCTCCTTTCCTGTTGGGTCCATTCCTTTTGGACAAGATGTACCCTTCAATGGCTCTATTCCAGTCATGAGTCTCATCCCACCAAGTCTCCATGACAGCTATCAGATTGTACCTCCCATCTTGCACTGGAATTTCAAGTCCATCCTGTTTGTTTCCCACGTCCCATGTGTTAGTATATAGATATCAGCGGCCATGGGTTTTGCACCTTCCCAGTTTCCCTGATGTGTTTACCTGCAAATTACTGGGATCCACCTCCAGTGTCTTGTCTCCTCCTTTGCCCTTTGTGTTCTTCTCCATAATACTTGGCTTTGTAGTTGGCTCTGGGCTTTTGCCAACATCCCCAGGAGTCAGGTTAAAGCCCTCTTAGAATCATGGAATCATAGAAAAGTAGAGTTGGAAGGGGCCTACAAGGCCATCAAGTCCAACCCCCTGCTCAGTGCAGGAATCCAGGTCAAAGCATCCCTGACAGATTATTGTCCAGTTGCACCTGACTGGAATGCCTCCAGACTGGGAGAGCCCACCACCTCCATAGGTAGTTGATTCCATTGTCTTATTGCTCTAACAGTCAGGAATTTTTTTCTGATGTTTTGGTGGAATCTAGGTTCCTGTAACTTGAGCCCATTATTCCGTGTCCTGCAAACTGGGATGATCGAGAAGAGATCCTGGCCCTCCTCTATGTGACATCCCTTCAAGTACTGGAAGAGTGCCATCATATCTCCCCTCAGTCTCCTCTTCTGAAGGCTAAACATGCCCAGTTCTTTTAGTCTCTCCTCATAGGGCCTTGTTTCCAGTCCCTTTATCATCCTTGTCGCCCTCCTCTGAACCCTCTCCAGTTTGTCTACGTCCTTCTTAAAGTGTGGTGCCCAGAACTGGACGCAGTACTCAAGATGAGGCCTAACCAGTGCCGAGTAAAGGGCAATTATCACTTCCCGCGATTTGGAAGCTATACTTCTATTAATGCAGCCCAAAATAGCATTTGCCTTCTTTGCAGCCACATCGCATTGCTGACTCATATTCAGTTTGTGATCTACCACAATTCCAAGATCCTTCTCACTTGTAGTATTGTTGATCAGGTTTGTGAGGCTCCTGCCAAAAACATTATTCCCAGTCTCCATGAGGTGCACCCCGTCATCTGGAAGGTGTCCTTCATATTGGTATCACAGGCCATGGTCCCTGAAAACCAAACCTTTCCCGATGACACCATCTGGGTAGCCAGCTGTTCACTTTCAGTATATTTCTTTCCCTACCAATGTCCAGACTTTCGACAGAAAGGACTGATGAAAACCAGTGCTGTGCCAAAAATGTATCCTACACCCACCCACCCGACCATTCTCCTTCAATTTGACAGAAAAGAAATTGCTTTTGAAAAGAAATTCAAAGGAGAAGAAAATTTCAGAGTAATTCTCATGGGTTGGGATTGGGATTCTTGTGCTCACTTTACTTATGAGATGGCCAAGGAGTGTGCATGACTGTCCCACCTTTCATTGTACAATCATCCCTCCAGCAACCTGTAGCCTCCTCTTGGTTTCCTGCACTTCAATTAAAGCTGAGGGGAAGACGACATGCGCTAATTCCTCCCAACGGGCTTTTTCAGGTCAGAAAGTGCCGGCAGCCTCAGAGGCTGCAGAGCAGTTGAGAGACATGTAATAGAAAGGAAGGGGGGGAACCACAGCACCCTCAGTCACCTTGCAGTGATTGGGTAAGCTCTCAACCACCACCAAAAGAAATTCAAAATCAGTTATAAAATGCCCTGAGAATGAGGAAGAAAAATGGAAGCCTCTTCCATGGGGGAAGAAAACTTTCAGGAAATTGGAGAACAGATGTTGGCACAGCTCTACCTCTTCCTTGGATTTGGACACAATGCTGCCCCCGCAAGCCTGCTACATGAGTTTCAGGAAAGTAGTGGTATTAGAAGCATCTGTGGTAGAAACAAGATGTATCCACAAGCACCCCTCAGAAATTTTATGTTTGATAGACCTTGTGGAAGGTGCTGAACCATGAAGAATTACAACCAGAGCTGAGCCAATATTTCTCAGAAGACATTTTTTTTAGAAAAGTTCTGAGATTTTCCTTTTCTTCCCCCTACCTGACCCCCCCCCCCAAATGTAAAAGGCAGAATTGTCTCCAAATTTTCTTCATCTTCTATGGGGTGTGGTGGCTGCCTTCCTTAAACTCCCTACAGTGCCCATAAATAAAGCTAGGTACAGGGCACCAGGGCCGGATTAAGAGCATTATGGGCCTGGTGCTGAGGATTTTGGTGGGCCTTTTTATGGAAATAAATAAAATGAAGACGCAATTTTATATTAAAACAAATTAAATATTTTAATTACCATTAAAGTGCCAAAACAGAAACATATTGAAAATACGGTATTTCTTTTTTTGTAAACAATAAGCTTGTTAACTCAATAAAACCGTTCATCACATATCGTTGATGATAAGTACCTCCACGTTTTTTAACCTCTAGGGCAGTCTTCCCCAACCGGGGCCCTTCCAAATGTTTGGGGCCCCAGCTCCCATCTTCCCCAGCCACTGGCCATGCTGCCTGAGGCAAATGAGAACTGTAGTCCAAAATATCCAAGAGGGATATTTGGTGAACTCTGTTCTCTGGGGTTTTTCAAAATAAAACTTAAAATGCCACACAATTCCCCATGAAAGCGCACGTGCACACACACACACACACACACACAGTATTAGCCAAGCACACACACACACACGTGCACACACACACACACACACACACACGGAACTCTGTTCTCTGGGTTTTTTCAAAATAAAACTTAAAATGCCACACAATTCCCCATGAAAGCGCACGTGCACACACACACACACACACACACACACAGTATTAGCCAAGCAGGTGACATTTTGCAGGCGGCAGGAGGATCAACACCCCCAAAAGGCAGACACATTCACATAAATAGAACATTCACAACAACCATTTTTAAATAAACATAAACCATCTTCCCCAGCTACTGGCCATGCTGCCTGAGGCAAATGAGAACTGTAGTCCAAAATATCCAAGAGGGATATTTGGTGAACTCTGTTCTCTGGGGTTTTTCAAAATAAAACTTAAAATGCCACACAATTCCCTATGAAAGCGCACGTGCACACACACACACACACACACACACACACAGTATTAGCCAAGCAGGTGACATTTTGCAGGCGGCAGGAGGATCAACACCCCCAAAAGGCAGACACCCACACCCACAAACACACAGCCCTTACGTTCAGTTTGCCTCACAAAAGAGGGAAAGCCCTTTTACAGAAAAGAAGGAGAAGGAGAAGGAGAACTTGCAGAATTTCCCCCAAATTATTTATTAAAAAAAAAAAAAGCAGCCACAACAAAAAGCCAGGAAGCTTTGCTTGACCAATTGACCAAGAATAACTGTGTTGTTCTTGTTGCTTTTGTTGTTGTTGTTGTTAAACTAGCATTTGAACAATTGAGCTGCGAATCAGAAAGATCTTTTGCTCGAGGCTGGAGAGAGAGGTCCCTTCTAAATCTGAATATTACAGACCCTAGCAAGCCCCCCATGTGCTAGACGTTCTCACAAAGAAATGTAGTAACAGTGATTGAAATGCAAAGATACTGAAATTTGAGAACAACAGTTCTTGCTAGGTCTTGCCTCAAGCCTGTAATGCAGATGTGCTTAGAACACCTTTCTAATCTTGAAAAAATCATTAATTATGCTGAATGATAACGATCAGAGCTAACTCTGAAGGGGGAAAAATCGCCGCCTGTCCCTATAATTGCGGGCCGATTGTCTGTTAAGGGCCTGGAGCGGCCGCTCCCACAGCCCCTATCTTAATCTAGCCCTGCAGGGCACTGTGGAAGATGCAAAACTGGGACCAGGCTGCCAACACAGTTGCTGCTGTTGCCACTTGTAGTGGCAGTACAAAAAAACAAAAACCCTTAGGGAAAAAAAGACAGAAGCTGTGCTACAACTCCTGCCAATGGTGAGGCCTACCCATGAGAAACTGTTGGATAATTTTTCCTTCCCCTGGAGAAATTTGGTGAAATTGTTCATCCAATTTCTCTGCCCAGAAACAGGGTGGAGAATCTTGAAATACCATTTGTGCACAGCTCTAATGGAAGCACCACTTGTGCCATTCTTTCACTTTATGAGGCTCTGGGTAGGAAAGAATCCAGTCTGTAGATCCATTCAATATTTCTTGTGTCTGTATAATTGGTTCCCACATGGATCAGCAGAAGAGGATAGTAGTCAATTGGATTGATGAGACTTGGTAGCCTCTCCATCACATCTTGAATACATGCTCCAGGAAGGCAACACACCTCCCAAGATAACATGTCAAGTGTGCACACAGCTGCCTCTGTCCCCCTCAGTAGGGAGCCTCCAACAACTATCACATACATGTTCCTCCTTGGGTTGTTGGTTTAATTCCTCCCATCCATGTGGGCCTGAGTGCCTTCCTCAGTGTACTGTGGAGTGCAGAGTGGTGTCCCATCTGCAGGTGCCCCAGGGTCACCCTCCATGGAAAGACATCCACTCCTCCTTGGGTTGGTGGTTAAATTCCTCAATTCCACATGGCCCTGAGTGCCTTCCTCGGGGTTTTGTAGAATGCAGGGTGGTGTCTCATCTTTCAGGGCACTGGGTCACCCTCCATGGGAACAGCCTGGTATCTGTTGTGTAGTTGCAGTGGTGCTGAATGTCTCCTGATTCATCTAGTCCTATGTGTCACATTCTTCCACTTCAACAGTAATGGTGGAGAGCTTCCTACACCAACCAACAGCCCAAGTGGAGGCTTTTATTGCATTTATTTATTTATTATATTTTTGAATTGCCCATCTGGCCAGTCATCCAGCCACTCTGAGCGATGTACAGTGCAATAAAATACAAGAAAAAACAGAGTGTAAAACACAATTTAAAAAATACACACACACAGTACAAAACTTAAAAATCCTAACCCACTCCATATCCCTCCTGAAAAGCCACATTTTTAATGCACGGCGTAAGCTAATCAAGGAAGGGGCATGGCGGAGGTCACTGGGGAGAGAGTTCCATAAATTGGGGGCTGCCACAGAAAAGGCCCTCCTCCTAGTCCCCACCAGCCTGGTTTCTCTGGCTGATGGGACAGGGAGAAGGCCGTCCGTGGCAGATCTTGTTGAACGGCCTACTTGATGTTGCTGGAGGCGCTCCTTGAGATAAACTGGACCGGAGCCGTACAGGGTTTTAAAGGTCAACACCAACAGCTTGAATTCGGCTCGGCAAACAACTGGTAGCCAGTGCAACTCTTTGAGCACTGGAGTGATGTGATCACGCCGGCGGCAGCCTTTAACCAGGTGAGCCGCTGCATTCTGTACCAGCTGTAACTTCCAAACTGTCTTCCAGGGTAACCCCACGTAGAGTGCATTACAGTAGTCTATTGCATAGGGCAGTTATCTCAATAACGTTTGTTCTTTTCGGCTTTGTTAGTTTATACTGGGATATTACAGGCAAAAAAGATTTCTTGTGTGTAAGAAACAACACACAAGAGTATTGGATAAACTAAGGCCAAAATGTATTAATACTACAACAAGATCTGCAACACTAATATGTGTGGGGTGTTGTTGTTAACTTGTGGATACGGTGAGCTAACCCAGATGCTGGGTTGGTAGTATTCATACAACAACAACCTTCTCAGGGGTCACACCTATTCAGGTACTGAGGGAGGCCTTCCCTCCCAGACCACACAGCTCTGAGTAAAATTGATACAGGAGCTGCTGTCACTGCAATTCCCACAAATGACTATGATCCATATTGGGGTGGACAATTACAACCAAAAAATAGGGTTCTACATGGAGCCAGTAAAAATACACTGAAAGTCTGGGGCCAGGTTCAGGCAATCCCAGAAAAAGTGGAAGCTTCTTCATCAACCTGTGTATGTGATACAGAACCTCACTGAGTCACTGCACCCCTGTTAAGGTTGCCCACTATTCAGCAACTACATCTAGTACAGAGACTGGAGAACATCCCACAGAACAAACAAAATATTTCAGAAATATATCCCCAGGTTTTTACAGGACTGGACTATAAAACAAAGATGATGCCATATGGCAGTGTTCTCCAACCTTGGGTCCCCAGATGTTTTTGGCCTACAACTCCCAGCATGCCCCAGCCAGCATAGCTGGCTTTTCCCTTTGCCTTGACAGCGACACACCTTGGAAGCTAAGGTGAAAGATGAATTAGCTGGAATGGAAAAGATGGGAGTCAACTACTGAACCTACTGAATGGTGTGCAGGAATCGTTCTCATGCCAAAGTCCATCCAATGAGAAAATGCACATTTCTGTGGATCTAACATGACTTAACAAATGTGTTTGCAAGGAAAGGCAGACATTGGCTCAGTTATCAGGAGCCAAGATATTCGCAAAGCTTGATGCTTCAGCTGGACTTTGGCAAATTCCCCTTGCTGAGAAATCCAGACCATTGACCACTTTCATTACTCCCTCTGGAAGATATTGTTTCAATTGGCTTTGATTTGGCCTTTGGTCAGCCTCTGAGAAGAACTTCTAAAAAAGAATTTTTCAACTTCTGTTTGGATTTCCATGTGATCACTGCAACGCAGATGATGTGCTGATTTATGGCAAGGATAAGCAGGAACACAATGAGAGACTGTGTGGTTTTGAGACACTTTGAACATGCAGGACTCACCCTGAATGAGAAATGTGAATTTGGGAAAAACAGATAAAATTTGTTGGACATATAAATAGAAACTAGGGAATTCAGCCTGATCCTGACAAAGTGGATGCAGTTTTGAAGTTGCCTGAACCTCAGGATGTGTCTCAGTAAAATAGTGTTTAGGAATGGCAGATTATTTTGGATTTTTTAAAAATCCAACTTAGTTCATCTCACAAAGCCTCTACAGGAACTCCTCCATGGGAACACTATGTGGGACTTGGGCCATTCACAGTCAATAAGACACAAAAGTAGCTTGCAAATAAGCTAATTTTGACCTTTTTGGTGTTCTGTAGCAGCTCCGGATGCCATTTTGTTTACCCAAAAAAATTTCAAACAATATTTTTTTTGGGGGGGTTACCCCTGAATTTCAGGGGAGACAATGGGGGGGCTGCAGGGGCTGCATGTTGCCCACCACTGGTTTAGAATTTTGCCAGTTTAGGGTTTAGTACTGCAGCTTGAACACAAATATAGGTCAGCTTGGCTATTATATTGAAGGGGTTGATGTCCTAAAAGTGATCTACAATTTTAATCAATTACTAGTCCATAGATTTATTTTTAATTTTTATTTATTTATTATATTTATACCCCGCCTTTTTTCCTGAAAGGAGGAACCCAAGGTGGCTTACATAATCCTCCTCCTCCTCTGTTTTATCCTCACAACAACCCTGTGTGAGGTAGGTTAGGCTGAGAGTCAGTGACTGGCCCAAAGTCACCCAGTGAGTTTCATGGCTGAGTGGGGACTAGAACCCGGATCTCCCGAGTCCCAGTCCATACTCTCACCACTATACCACACTGGCTCTTTTTTTTTTTTAAGCGATCATAGAATCATAGAATACGTAGAGTTGGAAGGAGCCTATAAGGCCATCAAGTCCAACCCCCTCCTCAATGCAGGGACCCAAGTCAAAGCATCCCTGACAGATGGCTGTCCAGTTGCACTTTGAATGTCTCCAGTGTTGATAGAGCCCACCACCTCCCTAGGTAATTGGTTCCATTGTCATGTTGCTCTAACAGTCAGGAAATTTTTCCGGATGTCCAGGTGGAATCTGGCTTCCTGTAACTTGAGCTCATTATTCCGTGTCCTGCGCTTGGTTGGGCCATGCACAATAAGACACATTTGCAGAAATTTTTATTATTATTTTTTTTAAAAAGCTGTTCTCTTCCCCAGTTTTTGGGTACAATATTCAGAGAGCTATCCAGCTACAGTATCTTCAGAGAGCTATCCAGCTGATGCATCTTCATATGGATTAGGAGCTGTCCTCCTGACACAGATCCAACCAGGAACTGAGAGGCATCCAGATGCATTTACATCTAGATATCTTACTGACACAGAACAACGTTATGCTGAAGTGGAGGAAAAGACATCAGCGGTTATGTGGACCTGTGAATGCCTCATTTTATTTGGTGGGGTTAAAATTCAACATACAGATGGACCATAAACCTCTGACAGCCTTATTGGGCTCGAACACCCCGGATGATCTTCCACCTAGAATCCAAAGGTTTTGACTCCACCTACTGAAATTTTCTTTTAATATTGAATATGTACTAGGAAAATCACTTATAGCAGCAGATGTACTTTCTAGGGCTCCTGTTCAGCTGCCACTCGTGAAGGGAAAAAAGGCTCTAGAAACAGGTGTGTAAGTTTACAATGGTTTTATTCAGTCTCTGATACCAGCAGCAACAGGGCAACTTCAGGAAATTTAGACTGAACAGTGGAGAGATGCTATGTGTCAAAAATAGTCCATCTCTGCCAACATGGACGGGGCTGCAGAAAAATCCCTCAGGATGTGAGGCCTTATGGGGCAGACAAGAATGGTCTTCACATAGCAGATGGCTCCCTTTTGAAAGGTTAGTGCATTGTTATCCCCAAGGAGCTCCACAGAGATGCTTCAAAAGGTCCACAAAGGTCATCAAAGCATTACTAAGTGCAGGGCAAGATCACAGCCAGGGCCGGTGCTACCATTAGGCCAACTAAGCAGCTGCCTAGGGCGCAGGGCTAAAGGGGGCGCCAGAAACGCCTTGAAAAAAAATACAGCGCTCTCAAGCGCTAAATATTTGATCTTGCCTAGGGCACCAAACTGCCTTGCACCGGTCCTGATCACAGCAGTCCATTTGGTGGCCAGGACCGAGCAAGCAAATAAAACCTTAATTGAAAATTGCACAGGATGCATCAAAACAAGGCAGCAGGCCCCTGAATCTTTACTCTCTACAAAGCTGCTTGGGAGACCTTGACAACAAGTAGCAACAGATTTGTTTGTCTAGAAAGGGGATACATATGTTGCAGCCATTGATTATTTCTCCATATTGATCTTGCTTTACTCACCCAAATGTTGTTGATCAGGTCATCAAAAACTGAAAGACACAGAGTTCCAGAGGTCCTTGCTTCTGCTAATGGATCCCAGTAGGTGTCTCTGACAAGTTTAAAAAGTTTGCAAACACTTATTATGTTGACCACCGCATCAGTAGTATATATTATCACCAAAGTAATGGAGAAGTGGAAAGAACTGTACAAACACTTGAAAATCTTCTGGAAACATCCCTTATCTAGCACTCCTAGCATATAGACCCACTCCTCTAGCTCCAGGACCCTCTCCAGCAGAACTACAAACCAATGGCACCTTCTCAGCTAAAATCCCAGTGGCCTGATTTGAAGGAATTTCAAAGATGGGATGAGGAAAGGAAGCAGCAACAGCAGTTTAACTTCAGTGTTGGGCACGGAGCAAAACCATTACCAAAAGTGTCTCCAGTTGATACTGTTTGGGTATAAAGCTCCCAAGAACATGGAACTGTGCAAGAAGAGGCAAAAGTCCATGGGATTGGTTTCACAAGGGACTCTAGAGGAGTTTTGTTTATTTCCTTTACTAAATGTCTGCACACATGCACTAACAGGAATGTTATCTTTACAGTTTTTCGTTGCTGTTGTGCAATTGCTTCACTCTGTGCTCAAGTTTTTATTTTATTTTTCTAATTGTTTCTGTTATTGGCTGATATTTTATTTTCCTTGACCCAGGCTACAATTCTATACAGGTCTACTCAGATGTAAGTCACTTTGAGTTCAAGGGGACTTACTTCTAGCCAAGTGAGAAGAGGATTGCACACCCATTTTCAGATGGCAGTCCTTGCCCTGGTACAATGCCAGAAAACTAGGCTTCCATAAACAGTCAAATATATCTATGGAAGTTAATAGAAAACAGATCATTCCTTTTATCTGTGAAGTTCAGAGGTGAGTCACAAAATGGCACCATCCATGTATGAGGGAGATATCAGCAGGCTTCAGGGGAGGGGGATTGCAGGGTTTCCAGAAGAACAAAAATCTTCAGGAGGAAAAACACCCCTACATGGGGGAACCCCCCAAAAAAACTTTCTAATGAGGACAGCCAAAGTTCATTGAGTCAGGTGAAAAGAAAATTGAGAGGGGGCAATGGAATTGACTGCAACAGTTTGGGAGTCTTCAAAACACCACTGATAATCTCTGGCAGGAGGGGCTAGTTGAAGGAGAAGGTATGGGGACAATGAAAAGTGGGCAGCTAAATCTATCTGTCTGTTCCTCTATACCTTCTCTTTTCTTCACTGAATGGCCAAAAGAGGATAGAGCAAGAGACACATAGATATAAAAAGGGTAGCTAGACCCATCTCATTGTCTGGACAGGTCAATTCCTATTTCACACTGAGAAGTGGCTTATGACAGTCCTGCAGTATACTTCACACTGAATCCTGCATGTAAGGCTCTGAGTGACTTACAAAAACCTTGCAGTCTTGTCCAGAGGTATTAAACCCTTATTTCAGATTGGGCTGAAACTGAGAGAGTAGCTTAGAACAAAATGGGGAGGATCATTTTGGTTCAGTGCCCTGAGACAACAGCAGGAAGTGGGCATGTATAGTGAAGAAATTAAAGCTAAGGCCCATTTTGCAGATTGTACTTGAAGCTATGCCACGGGTCTGAAAACTGAAGATGGCTGTCCCGTGTGTTTGTGTGGGCCTGAAGAATTATTGGTAAATTGTTCAAAAAGGAGCCAATCCCCTTCCTTATAAATGCTAACTTTTGGAAGAGCTTATGAAACTACAAACAAAAGCAGACCTGTAGCCAGACATTTTATGGCAAGGGAGCCTAAGGGGGCTATAGCAAGTCAATGTGTAACAGCAAAAACCTAAACATATGCCTGACATATTTAAATTTACTTCTTATTACTTTAAATTGAATAAGATTTAAGCGCCAGCTGCCCAAGTGCTCCATCTAGGCTCTAAATTCTAGGATGACCACTGACTGATTTCATTCAAAAGATAGAGAGTGCATCTATCCGCTGCATCTATCCAATGCAGTATTATCTGAGTAAGCTTCTTCATCTTTCCTTCTTCTTCTTTTGCACTTTGCAAACATAAAATCACAGCCTCATTAGTAGCAGTAAGAATGTTTCATCCAGCTATATGGTAGGTACTACATAATGCAGAAATGGAAATGTGCCATTCTGAATTCCTTTTCAACAGTAGCACCTGAGAAGGGCTGAAGTTTTCAATTAATGGAGAGAAAACAGAGGGATGAGAGGGCCAGGATTGAACATGGTACTAGACTGGAACATATCATCTAACTGTGCCTTATCTGGTCTGTAAAACATTGTAAGCTTTCTTTGGACAGTGGGCTTTCCATTTTTATACCATGGGTACAGGGGTGCAGTGCTAGGAGGTATAAATTTAAAACACATAAAAAATGTAAAAACAACTTGTTGGGGGTGGTGGTTGTGAAACTTATATATTAGGGTTTGTAAACCCTACAAAACAAAACAAAAAGAGAGAGGGGGTGCGATGATTTGGGGGCAGGGGAGAGAGGAGACTTAAAATTAAAGCAGCTGGGTTTCTTACCTTCCATCCTTTTTCTTCATTTTTAAAAACTCCCCCCCCCCGCCGCCGCCTGCCTTTAAATACTTTTTAAAAATCAGTGGCTTTGTAGGCAGGTGCAGCAGCAGCAACAGCAGCAGCGGAGCCACCCTTCTTCCTTCCCAGAGTGCCTCTTCCCATGCGACATTCCTCCATGGAGGGGAACCTTTTTTGGCCGAAGGACAAAATTGTTTCTGGGCATGCACATCAGGGCCCAGCAGGGCCACACCACTGCTGCAATGTGCCTCCAGATATGATTGCCCAGACCAGAATATTTAAGAGATTGCCTGATCCCATTCCTGCCTGTTTAGTTGCTGCACTGATCAGGAGATACCCTCCTGGTGGCACCCAAGATTTAGGAGGTCCAATCTATCATGTCTCGGAATAGGGCATTTAGTATTGTAGTACTCCCTCTCTAGAACTCCCTATCACTACAAATTAGTCAGGTGCCAACCCTTCTGGGTTTTTGGCGTTTATTGAAAGCATTCCTTTTCCAACAGGCATTCCCAGGAAGGTAATCTTGTCCTCTGTATGAAGACATGTTATTTTATACATCATGGGCAGTGCAATACAATGTGGCTGACCATAACCCTCCAAACTCAGAGGATTCATAGAATCATAGGAAAGTGGAGTTGGAAGGGGCCTATAAGGCCATCGAGTCCAACCCTCTGCTCACTGCAGGAATCCAAGTTAAAGCATCCCTGACAGATGGCTGTCCAGCTGCACCTTGAATGCCTCCAGAGTGGGAGAGCCCACCACCTCCCTAGGTCATTGGTTCCATTGTCGTATTGCTCTAACAGTCAGGACATTTTTCCTGATGTCCAGGCGGAATCTGGCTTCCTGTAACTTGAGCCCATTATTCCGTGTCCTGCACTCTGGGATCATCGAGAAGAGATCCTGGCCCTCCTCTATGTGACAACCTTTCAAGTATTTGAAGAGTGCCATCATATCTCCCCTCAGTCTTCTCTTCTGAAGGCTAAATATGCCCAGTTCCTTCAGTCTCTCCTCATAGGGCTTTGTTTCTAGTTCCCTGATCATCTTTGTTCAGTTTGTTGTCCTCCTCTGAACGCTTTCCAGTTTGTCCACATCCTTCTTCAAGTGCGGTGCCCAGAACTGGATGCAGTACTCAAGATGAGGCTTAACCAGTGCTGAGTAGAGGGGAATGATCACTTCACGCGATTTGGAAGCTATACTTCTATTAATGCAGCCCAAAATAGCATTTGCCTTTTTTGCAGCCACATCACATTGCTGCCTCATATTCAGCTTGTGATCTGCAACAATTCCAAGATCCTTCTCACTTGTAGTGTTGTTGAGCCAAGTATCCCCCATCCTGTAACTGTGCATTTGGTTTCTTTTTCCTAGGTGCAGAACTTGTCATTTATCAAGGATAGCCGATCCTCTAGTTCCTTCCTCCACTTTCTGTAGGAGGAAGTTATCAGCAACACAAGTCAGGAGTTTCTTGGAGGGGCCATGTTTGGCAGAATTTGTCTCCCAACAGATATCGGGGAAATTGAAGTTCCCCATCACTACTACATCATGGCTCCTTGAAGCATTGGCAATTTGCTTTTCAAAAGTTTCATCCTTGTCTTCTCCTTGATTGGGTGGTCAGTAGCAGACTCCACCCACCATGTTCGTTTTATTCTTTGCCCCCTTTATTTTAATCCAGATGCTCTCGATGTGGCTACCAGGCTCATCCTCCTGTATTTACATGCAGAGATATGTATTTTTAACATATAGTGTGACTCCACCTCCCTTTCGGTTCCTTCTGTTCTTTTTGAACAAGTTATAATCTTCAATTGCTTCATTCCAGTCATGAGAGTCATTCCACCAAGTTTCAGTTACACCTATCAAGTCATATTTGCCCTCCTATATATTTGCCCTCCTGCGTATTTGCCCTCCTGTAGGGCAAATATAATAAATAAATAAATAAGTTCGTTCTGTTTGTTTCCCATACTCTGGGCATTAGTACATAGACATTGAAGACCATGTGCTTTTATAGTCTGGCTTTCTTCCTAAATTTTGTGGTATACTATTATTATTGGGCATCTAATTACAGGCATCTAATGGAGGGCAGAAGGAGCACAGAGGCAAAGGTCACCTCCACACTCCTCCCAGCCTGCAAAGGACGTAGACAACCTATTTTGGCCATGTAAGTCTTTTGCCCTGGCTTGCAAGGAGGGGAGGTTGAGGCGCTGCCAGGATACATCATATGCTGGCAGAGCCTGACTCCTCTCCTCCCTGCCCCCCCCCCGGAACGCCCGCAGAATGCCAGCTCCGAGGTCGGTTCTTTCCATGCTGGCTGTGAGGGCAGAGGGAGGGTGCTCAGAGTTCGGAGTCCCAGCTCCAACCTCGGAGCATGTTTCCAAGGTCGGAGCTGGGACTCCAACTTCTCCTATGGCCATCTACTATCTGTCTAGCGGCCATAAAATTGCACCCTTAGAAATGTATTTAATGTAAGTGGTTCAAAAATGTTAAATAAATACACACACTCATAAATTCACGCACGCACGCACGCTCTCTCCTCCCCCACCCGAAATGTCCCCGCTCAGCAATTAGGTTTTCAAAAAGCTTCTATATGCAGCAAGGGAGGCTTTAAAAAGAAAAACCTGATTGCAGTGCAGGGGAAGATTTTTCAGGGGGGTTGCAGCATTGGAGAGGGGAATGTTAGCCCTCCCCTCCCCTGCAATGACCCCCTGAAAATGTCCCCCACACTACAATTAGGCATTTACAAAGCCTGTTTGCAGTACAAGGAATTGTGTGTGTGGGGGGGGGGGGTCACTGCCACTGCCAGTAGAGAAGTAGTAGGAAGGCAGGTGGACAGGGGCGGAGGGGTACTTCAAGCTGGAGAAGAATTCTTGGGTTGTAATTGCTACTTAATAAAGGAACTAGCAGAAGAACTCTCAGAACCACTGTCTATTATCTTTGAGAAATCATGGAGGACAGGTGAAGTGCCAGATGACTGGAGGAGGGCAAATGTTGTTCCCATCTTCAAAAAGGGCAAGAAGGAAGAACCTGGGAACTATAGGCCAGTCAGTCTGACATCAATCCCCGGGAAGACGATTTTGGAGCAGATTATAAAGAAGTCAGTCTGCAAGCACCTTGAAAACAATGCAGTGATTACTAGAAGCCGGCATGGATTTGTCAAGAACAAATCCTGCCAGACTAATCTGATCTCATTTTTTGATCGGGTAACCTCCCTTGTGGACTGTGGGAATGCTGTGGACATAATATATCTGGACTTCAGCAAAGCTTTCGACAAAGTGCCTCATGATATCCTGGTTAGCAAGCTAGCTAAAAGTGGGCTAGATGGAACAACTATCAGGTGGATCCACAATTGGCTACAGAATCGGACTCAAAGAGTGCTTATCAATGGTTCCTTCTCAAACTGGGGAGAGGTAATGAGCGGGGTACCACAGGGCTCGGTCCTGGGCCCGGTGCTCTTCAACATTTTTATTAATGACTTGGATGAGGAGGTACACGGAATGCTTATCAAATTTGCAGATGACACAAAGTTGGGTGGAATAGCTACTGTATTTTTCCGTGTATAAGATGCCCCCATGTATAAGACGCCCCCCCCCCACTGGGCAGTTTCACAACTGTGCGGTTCTCTCCTTGGCTTACCTCCGTGTATAAGACGACCCTCAATTTTTAGTCTAACAATTTTAGGAAAAAGTATAGTCTTATACATGGAAAAATACTGTAATACTCTGGAAGACAGAAACAAAATTCAAAGCGATCTCAATAGGCTGGAGCGCTGGGCCGAAAACAACAGAATGAAATTTAATAGGGATAAATGCCAAGTGTTGCATCTAGGGAAAGGAAACCAAATGCAGAGTTACAGAATGGGGGGCATTTGGCTCAACAATACTACAAGTGAGAAGGATCTTGGAATTGTGGTAGATCACAAACTGAATATGAGCCAGCAATGCAATGTGGCTGCAAAGAAGGTAAATGCTATTTTGGGCTGCATTAATAGAAGTATAGCTTCCAAATCGCGTGAAGTGATAATTCCCCTTTACTCGGCACTAGTTAGGCCTCATCTTGAGTACTGCGTCCAGTTCTGGGCACCACACTTTAAGAAGGACGTAGACAAACTGGGGAGGGTTCAGAGGAGGGCAACAAGGATGATAAAGGGACTGGAAACAAGGCCCTATGAGGAGAGACTGAAAGAACTGGGCATGTTTAGCCTTCAGAAGAGGAGACTGAGGGGAGATATGATAGCACTCTTCCAGTACTTGAAGCGTTGTCACACAGAGGAGGGCCAGGATCTCTTCTCGATCATCCCAGTTTGCAGGACTCGGAATAATGGGCTCAAGTTACAGGAATCCAGATTCCACTTAGACATCAGGAAAAATTTCCTGACTGTCAGAGCAATAAGAACCAACTACCTAGGGAGGTGGTGGGCTCTCCCACTCTGGAGGCATTCAAGGTGCAGCTGGACAGCCATCTGTCAGCGATGCTTTGACCTGGATTCCTGCATTGAGCAGGGGGTTGGACTCAATGGCCTTGTAGGCCCCTTCCAACTCTACTTTTCTATGATTCTATGATTGAGCATTTTGAGTTGCTGAAGTTTTTATTCTGAACCAGGAATATACAAAGTTTGGCAACTTCACCATTCCTTTATAAAAGGGTAACAATAAAATCGGTTTTCTGGTGGGCAATGGGTCAGAGTGGCAAGGGAGAAAGTGTGGGAAAGATTAGGAAGCCATCATGGCAGTGCTGCCTTGCTATGTAATTAATATGTTAATCCTAGTCCTCACACTACATTGAAGAAGTCATGGTTGTTTCTGCCCATGTTCTGTATGTAAGTGCCAAATGTGCCATCCATATGTTAATTATGTTGTATTGATTAACCTGCAGAGGATCTGAGCTTTTGCAAGAAGGGTTGCTTCCATCTCTCCACTTCTTCTAGGGTGGCCAGGTGTCCTACTTTACAGAGGACAGTCCTCTACTTGAACTACTGCCCAGTCCAAGTGCAGTTTAAAGATAAAGAACTATAAGATGTGGGAGCCTTGAAGCTGCCCATGAACAGTTAGAACTTGGATAGCAGACTAAGCCGGCACACGAGTTACCTGGTCAGTCTCCCCCACTATGGTGAAATGTATTGTATTTCCATTTAAATTACAGTTGTTATTATTTCCAAATTTGCATCTATACATATAAGTTAGCATATGCAAATATTATGCAAATTGTTGTCATCTTTGCCCTCTTTTTTTGTGTTATGTTTCCTCTTGTAAACTACCCAGAGAGCTTCGGCTATTGGGCGGTATAAAAAAATAAAAATAAAAAAATAAATGTGGAGGAAGGGGGGGCTGGCTGGCCCGCCACACCCCCACCCTTTCCTACCCCAAAGGAACCAAGACCCCCAGAGATCTCAAGGTACCAGATTGCCAAGCCTCAGCTCTATGCAACCCTACTTGAATCTCTGTTCAGGGACTCGCCTTTAATTCTGTAACCTGGATTTAGATACTGAAGCCACAGAGCAATCCACAACACCATGTGGGGTAAAACCAAGACAAGGTTTATTCTGGTAGCATTTAACAACAAAAGGTGGGAAATGAGGGAAGCACACAAAATAGAGAGAGACACTTTAGCACACAGTAAAGCTGCAAAATAACAAAACCTGATTCCTTAATATCTCTCAGGCACTCAACTAATTACCTGAGGTTCAGTCCTCTTCCAGGGTTAGATCCAGCACAGCCTCGCTGCCCGATGGAGATTACATCTACCCGCAGGTCCGAGATGGGTAGACTCCAACAAGGCTTGCCTTTACTAGAGCCCTCAATCAGCTAATCTCACCAGGAGCTACCTGGGGTCGGTTCTTGATGGCCCCCCCGAAGGCTTGGGGCCTCTGCTTGGCCCGCCATTGCTCTACAGCAACCATGCGGGCCCCAAAGACAAGACAAAGACACACAGGCTACACGTTGGGAAATAGCTCTTCCCCCCTCCCCCTTTCTGTAGCTTTCCTGTCTTCAGCCAATTAGATTGAACTTCACCTGGCCAGGCAGGGGGAGGAGACTCATGAGTCGTGACTCATGGCTTACTGGGCCTGAACTACATTTGCATATGAAAGCCCTAGACCGGACTCTCAGGCGCCATGCCCTATCCTATGCTTTATGTACCTTTCGGCTCCTCCCAGCCCCCCCCCAACTGGCCTTACTTGGTTTACACATGAGGAGGCGTGTGTGTGTGTGTGTGTGTGTGTGTGTGCGTGTGTGCGTGTGTGCGTGTGTGCATGCAGGAACCCCCAAAGGCTCGTTTCTTCACAATAAAAATGGCTTCAAGGTGGACTCTCAGCCTGGCAACTTACAGGACCAGAACATTCTGTAGGCCTAGTAAAGAACCCCAGTGAAGAAATACTTTGTAACACCATAGATGGAACTGAAAAGCAGACAAGGAATCTTCAGAATGGAAGATCTAAAAACGGAAAGAAACAACAGAGAGTGTAGTGCAGTGTTCTCCAACCTTGGGTCCCCAGATGTTTTTGGCCTACAACTCCCAGCATGCCCTGTCCAGCACAGCTGGCTGGGGCATGCTGGGAGTTGTAGGCCAAAAACATCTGGGGACCCAAGGCTGGAGAACACTGGTGTAGTGGCACTTTAAAGGCCAAAATCACACTAAAAGCCAACAAATTTATTACAACACAAGCTTTCATGGGTCAGAGGCTACTTCATCAGATGCACTGAATCAGGATGAACTTTCATGCATCTGATGAAGTGGACTCTGGCCCATGAAAACCTGCGCCATAATAAATGAGCTAGTATTTACGTATCATAGACTCTTTGTTGTTTTGCTACAACAAACTTAACACAGGTACCCCTCTAAAAATGGGAGGCAGCTAGAATAGCCCTTCTGGAAATAGTGTTAGCAGGTCTGAGGACATCTGGAGTTTTGTCTTTAGGGATGAGCAGATGTTCTTCATTCCGTTTCTTCCTCCATTGTTACATGTGTTTGTTCTGCCCTGCATTCCACTCCTCTTGAATTCTGGTTTAACTAAGCGAATTTCTGAATTAATTCCAGAATTGGCACATGTGTACTTTGCTGCAGCTTTCAGCTCCTTTACTTGTATCTCCCTCTCCTCATATCTTAACACTGAACATTGGAAAAACCCTGCAGAAAAATAACGTTGATGGGCTTGCATAGGATTGTATGCACAAGAGCTCCTGCACCTTGATAATACACTGGGAGGCTATGCTTGACCCATACCTCAAGCACTGGCTCAGGCTTTGCCATGTCTGCTGCCTGTGGCACCATGTCCTTCCCAAAGGGCTCAGAAAACTACCTGTGGTGGCAGACAAGGCAATAGAGGGGACAGAAGCAGGGGTAGTCTCTTCAGTTCCACAGGAGAGCATCCATTCCTGCTGGAAGAGCACAGGGAATAAAAGCCCCAACATCTCAGGGAAATGGCACTACTTCACCAGAGAGAAAGCCCTGTGCTGCTCAAAGAGCCTTCTTCCCATTGGAAATAGCAAATAGCATCATTTTCCTGCTGGAGATTCTAGGACTTGTAATACTGTAGGAATGGATACTGTGGTGAAGACCTGGAGTATTCGCGATGCTGTCATCTTCACCACTGCCTTCCCTTTCTCCTGCCCAGGTAAGGTTTGTGGGCCCTTGAGGGAGCAGGGCACCACAGGGACGCTCATGCATCCTGAGAAAAGATTGCATTTTTGAGGTGTTTTATCCATGCACAATTACATATGCCTGTCTGTAAAACACTGTATAAGGACAATCTTGAAGCAATCATATATACAAGCGCAACAAGTTTTCTGTGGTTGTTGTTGTTGTTGCAGGAAGATTACTAATGTGCTGGTTTCACTTTGGAAATAAAACCAGGTAATTTGGAACTCCAAAATCCAGAGAGAAATTTGGATGTTGAGATTTTGGAAACATCCCTATTGATAGAATGGTGAAGGCATCCCACTATATGCGTCAAGCGTTCACATTGTTAATCACTTCAAGAGTACCTCATCAATGGATCAGGCACACAGAGCAAGAGACATATGGAAAACCTCATTGTTCTTGCTATACCAAGAAACTAACCAGTTGTAGTGATCTGTTGTAATATTTGAACTTCGTGAATACCCCAACATTGTCCAAGGCAGTTTCTCCAATCTTGGGTCCCCATATGTTTTTGGCCTACAACTCCCAGCATGCCCCAGCCAGTGTAGCTGGCTGGGGGATGCTGGGAGTTGTAGGCCAAAAACATCTGGGGACCCAAGGTTGGAGAACACTGGTCTAAGGCCATTCAGTTGCAGCCACGGGGAAAGCTAGATGGTTATTTTTCTGCTCAGGTGGCCATGAGTCCTGCTGCAGTAGAAGTTGCTTTCTTTGACACTGTGTGGGCGCTGGCTGCCTTTGTGACGTTGTGAACGTCTAGAGATAAATGAATCTGCTAAGTGCTAACCATTCGGATTAATGATTAAACTCATGTCAGAAAATGCACTAACCTAGGAGTTCTGTGTAGATGTAGGTTTCTGCTTTAAAAGGCATTGAATACCAGCCATACCGAAGATGTTCTGGTCCATAGATTCTCACCATATATTGATGAGTAGATTTTGCATACAAAACTCCTAAAGGCAGAAAGCTTCAAGCTGTTTTTGCAGCTTAGTGTGGGTATAGAGTCTTTCTTTCTTTCTTTTATTGCTCTTAGATGTATAAGGAGAAAACCCATTACTCACTCTGCAGGATACAGCACTTAAATGCCTGGAGTTGTTGAAGGGGTCTGGTCAGCATCAACCGATTTTTCATTTCCTTTCAATGGGGACAGTGTGGTGCTCTGAAATCCCCAGAGCCTGGCAGCATGAATGTGAGTATTGAATTTTCTGGGAAGAGACAATTAGCACCAAACATGTGACAGAGACATGCTCTTGTTAGACGCCCATTCATTCGAAGGGGCCTTAAACAGAAGTTCATTATCTCTGTTACCGATCCCCACTACAAGAAAGAGGGTGGCTTCTTGCTTCCAGATAGGCAAGATGATTAGGTGTACGAAGTGAGAATGTGGAAGCTTTGTGGCAGTACCTGGAATTGTTCTCACTTTTATGTACATCTGTTGTATGAATTAGGGCTTTCATGTTACCTAACAACTGGCTTCTTAGATTTGTCAGTACTCAGTGTCTGCAAATATAATTGAGGGTTTGGGTTGTCAACCCATTCAGACTCCAGCATGCATAAGAGTGAGTCACACTGAATCCAGCTAAACAATGAAGTTCCTAGGTTCTATTACAGCAGTGTTCTCCAACCTTGGGTCCCCATATGTCTTTGGCCTACAACTCCCAGCACGCTGGCTGGGGCATGCTGGGAGTTGTAGGCCAAAAACATCTGGGGACCCAAGGTTGGAGAACACTGCATTACAGAAACGGAATCCTAGCTCTAATTCCACATCTCTGCAGAAGCCATAATCCAAGAGCCTGCCCAGATTCTCCACTGATGACATGGAAGCATCTAGCTGCATCAATCTGCAGTAGGTTAATGACCCTTTGTTGTATTGATAGTTTTGTTTTCTCATTTAGTAAACTGAGAAAAAAAAGTACAGTAGGAACAATATCAGATGAGCATAGGACAATAAAACTTACATTGGTTGAGTGTGTTATGTTGGCCTATTATTTCTACTGTACAATCCATATACATGGCACTTTACAGAGTTTCACCAAAGGGGACAGGTCCCTGCCCTCAAGAAGCTTGCATTCTAAAAGACATGTCAGACAAGGGCATACATCATTGCTTTTAGAAGAAAGATAATATAATTATATGTTAATATATTTTTGGCTTCCAATCATGGAGGCTTCCAAGTATCCAATGCCCTGCTGGGCTGCTGCCAGCAGGGCAGGAAGAGCAATGGAGATGATTTTTGCCTCTCCATCCTCCTTTCTGTAAAGTTTCCTCTAGATGGGCCTCTGAGCCCGTCTAGTGGACTTTTGCACTGCCAGGGGCAGGGCTGGGACTAGAGAGGCCATAGGAAACATCACATCCTGGCCTCGTCTCCTCTTATTTATTTATTTATTTTATTATATTTATACCCCGCCTTTTTTCCTACAAGGAACCCAAGGCGGCTTACATACAGTATTTTTCCATGTATAAGACTATACTTTTTCCTAAAATTGTTAGACTAAAAATTGAGGGTCATCTTATACATGGAAGTAAGCCAAGGAGAGAACCGCGCGGTTGCGAAACTGCCCAGTGGGGGGCGTCTTATACATGGGGGCGTCTTATAGACGGAAAAATACGGTAATCCTCCTCCTCCTCTCCATTTTATCCTCACAACAACCCTGTGAGGTAGGTTAGGCTGAGAGTCAGTGACTGGCCCAAAGTCACCCAGTGAGTTTCATGGCTGAGCGGGGACTAGAACCCAGATCTCCCAAGTCCCAGTCCAACACTCTCACCACTACGCCACACTTCCCTCCTCTCCCCGCTTTCAGACCTCTTTCAGTCCTCCGAGGCCACTTTTGCAACCTCAGAACAAGGTGCCATGGTTTTTCCGCAGTGACTGCGAGGGGGTGGGCGAGGGGGGAGGGATTAGATGAGGGACTCCAAAGAATCCTATGGTCCTTGGGACAAAGAATCCTATGGCCCTCCAGGGACAATGGGATTGCTCTCTTCATAATTAAGAGAACATTTTTAAGGTTAATTATCAGTAACTTCAATCTGGGTGTGGTTTAGAAAAGTGTAGAATTGATATTTCTCTATTAGACCCCACCCACCCACCCCTTTCTTGAAGCATGTAGGAGCTCCTACCAGCTTCTCCTCAGATGTATTAAGGAGACAGGGCCTTTCTAATTGGCTCTCCCTAGCCAGGCTGAGGAGGTAGGCTTATCTAGAGCCTATCTCCAGCACTACCTTTATTTCCAAGAATACTTCTGGCCCCCATGTCTATGAGCCTCAACAGTTTACCTTCTGTGAAATGAGTGCTCGAGTAGAAAAATATGGATTCAAAGGAGTGTTTTTGTGTTTTGGCACTCATACCCCCCCTTTGCCATGTAATAAGGATTTTTTTTGCAAGCTATTTTGCTTTTAGCCCTACCAGTCTGCCTACTGTGAAACAGGTGGGTTTGGTTTTTTTTTACCAGCCATGGCTATCATGGCATTTTGTGAATAGGCAACCTCCCACATGGCATCCATTTTGTGAGAGTGCCCATGACAATATCTCAGCATTCCAAATGTGCCCACTGACCCAAAGAGGTTGGGGACCCCTGCATTAGGGTACTGTCACAGCCAAGTGTGAATTCCTGTGGGTGTTGCAACTTCCCACATTGACTTGGAGCTGACCTGCAACTTGTGAATTTATTTATTTATTTATTATATTTATACCCTGCCTTTTTTCCTGCAAGGAACCCAAGGCGGCTTACATAATCCTCCTCTCCATTTTATCATCACAACAACCCTGTGAGGTAGGTGAGGCTGAGAGTCAGTGACTGGCCCAAAGTCACCCAGTGAGTTTCATGGCTGAGTGGGGACTAGAACCCTGATCTCCCGAGTCCCAGTCCAACACTCTCACCACTACGCCACAAGTGCCATATGCACAGTATTTTGCTTGGGATGCATTTATTTGTTTGTGTCCCTCAGTGGATTGTCATATGTTATATTGGTCATGTTATGTTGGGCACAGGTAATTTGCCACGTGGTGGTTGAACAGCAGAGAAGGCTTCCCAGAACAAGGAGGTCTTCAGCAGGTGCCAAAAGCAGCACAATGTCGGAGCTTGCCTGACCTCCAGAGGCAGGGAATTCCACAGGAATGGAGCCGCCACACTGAAGGCTCTTCTCCTGGTGGACTCCAATCAGGCCAGAGGTCCATGAGGAACCACCAGGAGCATACCATCTGATGACCTCAGCAACTGGGCAGGTTGGTATAGGAGGAGGCACTCTCTCAGGTAACCTGGTCCCAAGTTGTTTCAGGCTTTGTACACAAGTACCAGGTAATATAAATTTTAAAAATTCAATTAAATACTTAGGAGTAAATATCCCCAGAAATTTAGAAAAATTAGAAGAGGAGAACTTTAGGATATTAAAGATGGAGGTTAAAAATAAATTAGAGGAATGTAGGAAAATTGGACTTTCATGGTTTGGGAGAATTGCATTAATTAAAATGAAGATTTTGCCCAAGATAAATTTTCTGTTCAGGATGTTACCAATCAAGTTATCAGAAAAGGGTCTTAAGGATTGGCAAATATTGATCAATAATTATTGTAATGGGGATTAAAAAAAACCTAGGATTACTAAAACAAATTGGTATAAACATCAAAAATTAGGTGGATTGGGGCTTCCCAATCTTAAATGGTATTATATAGCTAACCAATTAAGATATACAGTAGATATTATCGCTAGACCCAAGGATATAATGTGGTTGGATTTAGAAACATATGAGTTAGAAACTAGCTTGGAAAATATATAAAAAACATAAGTATACAGTAGTATGTTAAAAAGGATCAATAATCCCTTCTTAAAGAACATGTTAGAGATTTGGAATAGAGTGCGGAAAATATTTATCCCTGCTATATCCCCGTTAACTCTGGTAGTATTGTTTGAGGATTTCCCTGAGAATTTAAGAATGGATTTGGAGGATGTATTAAGAAAGAAAAAGGTTATAAAATTAAAGGATTGGCTAGAAAGGATGGAGACTAGAGAACAAATAAGTTCTTGGGGAAAGGGGAATTTATTGGCTAAATTTCCTGCAGCTGGAACAATGGACAAGAAAAATTGAAGAGGAGATCTGAACATGAAAGGGAATTTACAAAATTTGAAGAGACAATTATGTCAAGGGAAGTCTTAGATGGAAATGTTGCATTAAGGGGTATAACAAAGGACTTTTATGGAATGATTTCAAAAGCAGAACAAGAAGATCAACAAGATCATCTTAAGTTAGTTTGGGACTTAACTTAATGAAGGGTTGTTGTGAGGATAACGTGGAGAGGAGGAGGAGGAGGATTATGTAAGCCACCTTGGGTTCCTTGTAGGAAAAAAGGTGGGGTATAAATATAATAAATAAAATAAAATAAATAAAAAATCAAAACAGAGTTGGAAGAATACTTGGGACAGGCGTATTTTGAAAGTAATGTCAATAAGGATAAAGGAGAATTTTTATAAATTGATTTGGAAATGGTATTTAACACTGGTAAGACTAAATAGAATAGACAATAAGTACTCTGCGTTGTATTGGAGAGGTTGTCAAGATTTGGGTACTTATTTGCATATGTGGTGGATTTGCAAAAATGTATTAGAATTCTGGCAAAAGGTTTTTAGGGAAATATCAGAAATTGTTGGAATAAATGTAGAGGCATGTCCCAAAATAGCATTGTTGTCAATAATGGATAAAGTGTCTTGTTCTATAAATATCAAGGAATTAATCTCAAATTTGATAACAGCAGCAAGATTATTGATGGCGAGGAAATTGAAAATTCAATATGATTTCCCAATGACTGAATGGTATAAGGAGGTCAGGGTCAGGGATATAGCAATAAATGATAAACTAACTTGTTGTATCAAATTTAATAAGGGATTGATAAAACAAAATTATTTTAAGGATATATGGGGTCTATTTTTAGAATTTGTGTTAACAAAGGGGAAAGGGAGTGTGCCTTCTCAAGATTTGTTAAATTTTTGGAATATGGATTAAGTAAGGGGGTAACGTTAATGCTGTAGATCATGGTCCCTTAGGAGGGTGGTGGGGTGCACGCATTTCAGATTAATGTTTATATTTCCTTTATTTGTAATGTGTTGTATGTAGTTAATAAATTTAAATAAAAAATAAAAAAGAGAGATATACTGAATAAATATGATTAATTTTTTAAAAAATTAAAAATTAAAAAAAAAACCAAGTACCAGAACTTTAAACCTGGTCCAGTAGCGAATAGGTAGCCAGTGCAGTTCCTTCAGCAAATGAGCTATATGCTGAAAAGGGGCCGCTCCCGACAACAGTCGAGCTGCTGCATTCTGCACTAGCTCCAGCTTCTGGAGCAGCCTTAAGGGCAGCCCCACATAGAGTGCATTATTGCAGTAATCCTGTCTTGAGGTTACTAGTGCCTGTATCACTGTGGCCAAGCTATCCCTGTCCAGGAGAGGCCGTAGCTGGCAAACCAAACGATGGTAAGAGGCACTCCGAGCTGCCGCAGTCACTTGGGACTCCAGCAACAATGATGGATCTAGGAGTACCCCCAGACTACAAACCTGATCTTGCAAAGGGAGTGCAATGAGCCTTTCTCCCGGACTCAGGAACCACTCACCCACAGGGCTTGCCAGAATTCAGCCTCAGTTTATTGGCCCTCATCCAGCCCATCACTGATTCAGGCACTGATCCAGAACTAGCACAGCCTCTCCTGATTCAGTTGTCACAGGGATATAGAGCTGTATGTCATCAGCGTACTGATGGCACTTGGCTCCAGAACCCAATGACCACTCCCAGCAGTTTGATATAGATGTTAAACAACATTGGGGACAAGATGGCACCCTGTGAAACCCTGTAGTGCAATTGTCAAGGGTCCGAGGAATAGTCACCTAATAATCTTACTCTCTGAAATCGACCCCGCAGGTAGGACCGGAACCACTGTAACGCAGTGCCTCCAATGCCCAACCCACAGAGTCAATCCAGGAGGATACCATGGCCAATGGTATTGAAAGCCACTGAAAGATGGAGAAGAATTAACAGGGTATCACTCCCACTATCCTTCACCCGATAAAGGTCATCCATCAGGGCAGCCAAGGCTGATTGAGTCCCATAACCAGGTTGAAACCCAGACTGGAATGGGTCTAGATAATCAGTATCCTCCAAGAGTGCCTGCAGTTACTTCGCCACAACCCTCTCAAGAACCTTCCCTAAGAAACTTGGCGGTAGTTATCAAATAAATACCACTGGGTCCAGAGTGGGATTTTTCAGGAGTGGGCGCACTACTGCCTCTTTAAGGACAGCAGGAACCACCCCTTCATGTAGAGATGTGTTTACTACTCCCTGGACCCACCCAGCCAACCCCCCTCGGCTAGCTTTTATTAGCCAGGAAGGGGAAGGATCGAGAGGGCATGTGATCAGTCACATTGCTGCAAGCACCTTGTCCACATCATCAGGCCGCAGCAACTGAAACTGAACCCACATACCCTGAGCTCCTTGAAATACAAATATAACATAATAATAGGCAAGGGTACCATCTGTCCACTTCCTTCTTCTGCACCACTATATTGGGGTGAGTGGAGAACTATTGTCAGTAAGATAAGAGGGAGGAGAGGGAACCTGTAGCCTTTCACTTGGGAGGAAGACCCACACACATACACACAAAATATGAGAACTACATAGGGGAATATTACTGCTGGAACCACCACCAGCAGCTGTTACACCAATCACAGAATTCTTTGCATGCCTAGCAACCAACACACCGTACACTATGGAAAGGAGCCAAGAGTGTAATGCTTTACTGGTCTGGAAACACAAGGTCAAGAATGTGGGCATACTGGTGAGCAACAATAGCTATAGCACATCTCAGCTATAGCCATATTTCCATACACATTCCCACCATTTGGCTCATCATCATTAACAACTACGACATATAACAACACTTTTAATATCAGAAATCTGTTGTAACAGTACTGCTTGCCAATGCCAACGGTATATGGTCTTCTAGCCGTGCACCACAGAACTTACAGTAAACGACTAGCTACTGCTATCATGCTTGGGGATATTAGTGATCAGTAGTGTTACCTCAGTGGAGGAAAACTAATATTGTTACGCTCATATCTGGTAGCTGCTAAAAGGGAAACTGCCCCAGAGACCCATAAGTTCATATTTGAAGTGCTGCTTGTCATCTGGCAGTAGTGCCTTTTTCCAATGACCACCTTTCCAGCTAAAACTATTCTAGGATAGAATGATAGTACTGCATGGCTGAGGTTATCTGCTTCACCCTCCTATAACGAGACAAATTGTTCTGGCCTCCTAAGTTCCTAGGATTTAAAAGCTTTTTCCACATGTGTCTCAGTGGTTATCAAAAGAACAAAAGGTAAGTCTGCCCTGAATTGTATACTAGAATCATCCTTAATCTGTACTAGCAAAGACAATTTTGTGGTAATGAATGAGATACTCCTTGAGAAACTTTCACATGTAAAGCTGTACATAGGAAGCACAAACTTGAGTGGGTGGCTGTATCATGTAATAGGTTCCACCTGTCCTCCATGTTCAGCACAAATGTTAATGACTTCATATTCTTTTCCTAATATTCCTCACACCTCAGCACCTAATGACTCCTCTTGCCAATTAAATTAGACTAGGCTGGGGGCATGGCCTTGCACATACTCCACATGACATTAGTCTATTCCTAGAGCTGTAGATCCCCTCTTAATTGGGCAATGCTGAACTCAGAATAGAAATGAAAAGCAGTTCATGGGAGTCCTCGCCAGAGAAATCAGTAGCATAGCTAGGAATATGCCATGCTGCTGGTAATTCTAATGCGTGCGCTGCCAACAGGAGACTCACAAATCTATGAAAGCTGTATCTGCACTATAGATATAGTACCTCAGTTGTAATTCTCATTTGGGGAGGCAAACAGGGATTCCCCACATTAGCAGATGAGGAGCACAACCCTTACCTCCAGCCATGATGCCACTAGGAGGAACCTTGACAAGAAGTGGCTGGATGAAGGTGACTGGTTTCCAAAGCAACTCAAATGTAGGTTAGAGTAGTGGCAATTCTCACAGATCAGAAGGTGTTGCCAGGATGCCTGAACCACCTCCCAAGCTCAGACACTGCGAGCAGGAGGGAAGGACTCAGTGGCTCCATTACTGGGGCAATCAGGATGTGCTCCTAGACTTGTGTAGAGTGGGTGGGGAGCACTTGTAAGTGGGGAAGCCGCAATCCTGTGGCAGGAACAGGAAAATAAAAGGGAAGTGAAACTCTTTGGATGGGGAGGATGCTCTTACCTGCCAATACCAGTGCTGGGGTGGAGTTGAAGAAGAAACCTGGGAACTCTAATCCCTCTTTCCTCTCATCTGAGGCCATTTGGGCTGCCCAGGAGTGTCTGGCTTCTCACTCCTCTATTCATGGCTACATTTACTCACAGCTAGCTAGCAATCTCTTTGGATCCAGGGGCCAGATTATTCTGCCTCTGGAACATGCTGACAGGCCAGGGGATGTCAAGGGGGTGGGGCCCTTATGTCATCCAGCCCTGCCCACTTTTTTTTCTCTGTGCAGAGAAAGGCATAGAGCTTCATCATGCCTCTCTCTGCAAGGACAGAGGGACAGCACTGCTTGAAGGAGCCAGTCCTGAAAGCACCAGCCAAGTCCCTTGCCTGCTTTGTGCAGCGTTTGCAGCCCAACTGGGGCATGAGCAGCTTCAAAGCAAAGGGACTTGGCAGTGGTGTCCAGAACAGGGTCCTGCAGGGGGCTGCGGAGTCCCTCAGAGGGAATCCTCATGTTATGTCCATTGGGAGGGAGAGCAGCAGGCAGGGGGATCCCCTTGTTATGTCTGATCACAGATCATGGACAGGATTGGGAACCACTAGCTGATGGGCCAAAGGTTCCCTACCCTGTCTTAGGGGAAAGCTGTTGGAAATGATGATGATGATGATGATGATGATGATCATGATGATGATGATGATGATGATGATCATGATCATGATCATGATCATGATCATGATCATGACGACATTTATGAATCACCCATGTTGCCTGCTTAAAATCAACAAAGTGATGTGACTACTGATTAGAGTGGAAGGAATGGGTTAACTAAAGAATCCTCTCCTCCCTATTTCCGGCCTCTCTGGCCAGAGCTCTGCTGCTCTCTATCTACCAGTTTCACTAAAGCAGGCTGCGCTTAAGGAGGAAACTCTGCTTCGTCCTAATCAGTTTAGGACTGACTCCTTTTAACCATACCCTCCAACAAAAGCTGCTGATTCTACATCACATTCCTTAGCACATTCATTCTGGGTATCATACAGATAAATGTGGCTTAATAACCAGGAAAGAAAGGCTGTGTGAGAATCAGGCATGTGCAGACAGTTTTGAGTTTATTTTCATCTGCTTGCCACCCATGCAGTTATACATCCAGATGAGCTAAGGGTTTCTACCATAGACTTGCTCAGTTGTCTGTATTAACAGAGGTGTGGTGTGATTTTTTTCTGACGCTGCAATAAAGATTCATGGCCTTATATGCAGCTTCTGCACATTAAACATTGTGCGAAGGTGGCAGAAGGAAAGTTTCAGTGGCCTTTGGGACTTGTAGTCTTCCCAAGGACTATTACAATTCAGGTAGTCATTTGATCTCAGCTCTGTTTTCACTCCCTCTAAAGGATCGGGTTCACCGTCTTTGGATGCCCCTAGATCCAGTGTTATTACTAAAGGCTAGGCATCTGTAAGAACTTTGATCCATAAATTTTTTTAATAGATTTATGTAATTTGCACCTCCTAGATCTAAATGCACATCCAAACACAATTTGTGGTTGGAAATCTATACATTTCTGAACTTGTGATGCATTCCAGAAAACAAAACAAATGGATTCAACATATGCACATTTGAAAAATGTGCAAAGAACAATGAATAGATTTCCAAAATGCACATAAACACACTGGGTGCATGCATTCAAAAATGCTTACATTTAAAAATGTATACATTATAAAAAATGTGTACCAATTCCCATACAGATTTTTAAATATATATATTGCAATTTCATGCGGAAACAGGATGGAACAAGCTTTTTATTTATTTATTTATTATTGTAACTTTCATCCATTCAAATGCTGAAAGCATTGTTAGGGCCGCAATCCATTGCATTATAGGAGGTGAGCATTTATCCTTCCAGTGTTGTAGTATTAGTCTTTTAGCTGTCAAAAGGGTGCAAAAAATCTATTTATATTGACCATGCTTTAACTTCCACAAAGCAGGTAGATAATTTAAAAAAACATATGCTCAGTAAATATTAAACAGTGTTCCAATATCCGTATTATATCTGTATCCGTATCATAACCTCCTCCCCAAAAGAAGCAACTACTGGACATTGCCAAAACATATGATTAATGGAAACATTAGTACTATTCCACCTCCAGCAGTTAGCCAACTTAGACAAGCCCTTATTAAAGAGACGTTGTGTCATCCAATAAACATGAAACAAAAATTTTTGTTGAATAAGAAATAACCTCAGATCCACTGAAACTTCAGATATAGATGCTAAAGTGACAATCCATTGCTTAGACCAGAGTTCTCCAACCCTGGGTTCCCAGATGTTGCTGACCTACAGCTCCCAGCATACCCAGCCAACATGGCTAATGGCAAGGGATTCTGGGAGCAGTAGTCCAGTAACATCTGGGGACCCAAGGTTGGAGAGCCCTGGCTTAGACTGAACAGGACATTCTAATTCCCTATTCCATTCCTGCTTTAGACCCTGTATATCATTTATTATTCACCAATAATAAGTATTTATAAACATGGATCGTGGGTCGGTATAACTGATCAGGCTCAATAGCAGAGGAGACTGTGAAGCTGTAAAAGCTGCAGGACCAAACTTAGATTAAACAAATGTTGCAATTGCAAGTATTGCCATTCAGCCATAGCAGGAAAATCATATTTGGCATGCAAATCCAAAAATGACGGAAACTCATCAACATCCCCCGCTACCGTATTTTCCGGCGTATAAGGCGACTGGGCGTATAAGACGACCCCCAACTTTTCCAGTTAGCGAGCGAGATCTGAGAACACCCCCCCGCCGCCGCTGCCGCCGCCGGAACCCCACCACCTACCTTCTACACGCCGCCCCCACGCCCGCCCCCACGCCGCTGCCGCCGCTGGAACCCCACCACCTACCAGTATCTTCTCCGCGCCGCCCCTGCCCCCACCCCACCGCCGCCGCCACCAGCGGAACCCCACCACCTACCGGTACCTTCTCCGCGCCGCCCACGCGCCCGCCCACGCGCCGCCGGAACCCCACCACCTACCTTCTCCGCGCCGCCCCCACGCCCACCCCCGCTGGAACCCCACCACCTACCGGTACCTTCTCTCTGCTGCCCCCGCACCCGCACCCGCGCCGCCGCCACCGGAACCCCACCACCTACCGGTACCTTCTCCGCGCCCAACCCCGTGCCGCCGCCGCCGGAACCCCACCACCTACCTTCTCCACGCCACCCCCGCACCCGCACCGCCGGAACCCCACCACCTACCTTCTCCGTGCCGCCCCGCGCCGCCGGAACCCCACCACCTACCTTCTCCGCACCGCTTCCGGAGCCCCGCCCACGCTCTGTTTTGGCGGGAGGAACCAGGGCAACAGGGCTTAAACAGCCCTGTTGCCCTGGTTTCCCCCGGCCAAAAACAGAGCGCGGGGGTTTCGTCGCATCATATTCCTCTTCGGAGGAGGCGGCGACCAGGGCGGGGGGAAGGTAGGTGGGGGTCTGGCAGCAGCAGCGGCAGCGGCGGTGGCAGCAGCGGCAGCGGCGGTGGCAGCGGCGGCGGCAGGACCGGTGCAGGGCAGTTTGGCGCCCCAGGCGAAAACCTATTTAGCGCCCCCCCTCTCCAAAGCAAAAAAAAAAAAAAAACCTGCACCTACCTTCCCCCCCCCCCCGCCCTGGCTGCGGCGGCGGCTGCTGCTGCTGCTGCGGCTGCTGCTCCTAAAGTGACGCGCGGCGCGACGGGACCCCCCGCGCTGTTTTTTGCCCGCGACGAAGGTAGGTGACGGGGGGGGTTGGGGGTGACGGGGGGGTTGGGGGGTGGCGATGGCGGTGGGAGGCGCAGCGGCAGCGAGCGAGCGGGAGGGCGGAGGGCGGGTGGAGGCGCAGCGGCGGGCGGGCGGGCGAGCGGGTGGAGGCGCGGCGGCGGCGGCGGCAGGCAGGAGGGTGGGGAGGCGGAGGCCTGGCGGGGGCTGCGCAGCGGCAGCGAAGAGGAGCGCAGGGTTTCCGCGCCCTCTTCGGCCGCGCGCCCTAGGCGGCCGCCTAGTTGGCCTAGCGGTAGCGCCGGCCCTGGGCGGCGGCAGCGGCGGGGGGGGACCCGGCGTATAAGACGACCCGGCGTATAAGACGACCCCCGACTTTTGAACAGATTTTCGAGGGTTAAAAAGTCGTCTTATATGCCGGAAAATACGGTAATTGATCCAAAGTAAAAATCAACTTATCCATCCAAGTCTGCCACAAAAACATTTTCTTACCAATGTTTAAGTCTGGATTTCACCATAAGGTCAGTTTAGCATGCAAAAATTGGATCAAAATGTAATTGCTACGATATTATCCGCCACATGTCTCTAGCAACCATAACTGTGGGAGGAACCCTGTCAGTTTTAATATGCCATCCATTTGGGAAAAGGATACAGACAAAAAGATTCCAAAACTGACCAAGGTGGAAAATCTAATCTAAGCAGGAAAGACCAAAATGTAGTGCAAGTTAGCAAATAGGCCCGATGATATAACTCAAGATCCAGAAAGCCAAACCCACCTTCCTTGATGGAAAGTTGCATCCTTTTCAAAGATATTCATGGCAGAGAGGTGAAAGGCCAATTCAACTTTTTAAGTAGCACTGGCAGCAGATGAAAAAAGAGACCCAGCCATCATCTTAATGCCCGTAAGAAATGAATCCACCACCTCAGAGGATTGAAACTTCAATTGATCTTGATAGGTAACACCAGTGCTTTTTTTTCTGGAGAAAAGGGTACCGGAACTCTTGGATTACATTTCCTCGGGAGTAGATGGCGATTAAAGTGTAATGCAATTAATAGAAGAAAAGGTGCTGGAACTCAGTTCCGGTGAGTTCCACCAGAAAAAAAGCCCTGGGTAACACAGAAAACGGCCAGGTATCTAATATAATATTGCAATCCAAGTTCCCTTGCCAAGATTCTGGCCTTCGTAAACAACTTTCTCTGTTCCTAAATTTCCTTTCTGTAATCTGGATAAAGCATGATTTTATCATTAGCAGGGCCCCACTCTGTCTGCTTATGTGGAGCAAATATGTCTTTAGTTGAAACCTGTAGAGACTGAAGGATAACTGGCCCCACCCTGGACCCTTGAGTGGAACCAGGAACACGATAAGCACGTTCAATATCAAGCTGAAAATATGGTGGCAATGCCAATAACTTATGCAGAATGTATCCATAAACTCTGCCAAGCAGACCTGTGTAGGCTGTTCTTGAAGTCCAAGGACACACAAATTAGCTCTCCAAGAAACAGCTTCCCAAAAAGAAACACATGCAGATATTATACTATGAGATACAGCCACTGCAGTCTTATGAGCTGTAACTCGGTCCTCCAACATAATTACTTTTGAATCCATCAGTTTAAGTCAAGCATCAATGGAATTGACAGATCCCTGAAGAGTTTTAATAGAATCCTGCAACAGTCCAAACTGTTCAGACTGTTTTATTGACATATTTTTCAGCAGAGCAAGGACATCTTCACCTTCTTGTTCCACTTTCAAAACTTTCACCAGCAGGGGCTGGCTGAGGGGGAGTCAGTGGCATTCCTGCTTCTTTCTTCATTTTTGGTGGAGTCATGATCAGACTCTCCTGCAAAGCACAGCAAAAAATAAGACAGACTGAGAATAAGGCTAAATGCAAAATACCAAGATAACACGACAACCTTGAAAAACTTTTTAAAAGCTGAAAATCAGGAGAGACACAAACTAGGATCTGATTATGTCACCATCTTAATCTGGAAGTGTTTAACAAGCTTGACCCCAAAAAAACTACCATCTCGGCAAGACCAGAGCGACAGATCCTTCCATCCCTACTAAAGACCCAAGTGGCTTCTGCGGCATGGAGCTGAGGGCCACATCTGAGAATTATTGCATGCATGGTGGACTACATCTGAGAATCCTCACCTGCAGCTCCTCCTTGTCTATTCTAAGAGTACTAACATGGCTTTTTCCTTCTGAGGCAAAACATTTCCAGGTGGTGCCTTTGCCAGTGCCAGCTCTTCATTTGGGACTGGGAGTACCAGGACCAACAACTGGAAACATTTGGGTGACATTCTAAAACAGAATGAAAAGTCACCCAAGCATTTCACTGCATACTGCAAGTGGATAGAATCAGAATTTGGGGTTAGACTGAACAAGTGTATTGATGCAGAGCATCAATGGATTATAAATCAAGAAATTCAGCATTGGAGGTCTGTGCTCGAACGCCTAATGGATATCACACCATTCCTGATGGCACACAATTTGGCATTCTTGGGATCTTTGGACAAGCTGTTCACAGACAACAACGGACATTTTCTGAGACTTGTACTCCTGCTTGGCAAGCATGATGAGGTAATGGGAGAGCATTTGCGGTGTGTATCTTCAAAGGAGTGTAATGATCACTACTGTTTGAAAACCATTTAGAATGAACTGATAGTCATTCTAAATGGTCAAGGAAGTGTTAGAGAACCTACAGAACAGGTTGGACAACACTAAATATTACTTTGTGATACTGGATTGTATGCCTGATGTAAGTCGCTCTGAGAAGATGTCATCCACGGTAAGATTTGTTGACGAAGATGAGGGCAAGATTTGTGTAAAGGAAGGAATGCTTCATAAGATTCAAGACAGTTCGTGAATCAAACAGAGAAAGGCTTACGGAACTCTTGCTGAAGACACTGAGGAAAGACAACATTAATCTTAAGGACTGCCGTGGCTAAGATTATGATAATGGTGCCAACATGGACAAAAATGATGTGTCCAGGCAAGGCTACTTACACTGAACTGACAAGCTTCATTCATACACCGTGGCTGTCATTCTCCCACTCTGGTAGTTTCAGATGCAGCCTCATCATCAAAGGAATCTATTACCCTTTGTGGCATGCTACACTGCTACAGTGCATCTCTGTGCTATTCTCTACCTCTGTTCAACTGTGACAGATACTAAAATACAATGTGTCCAACCTTACCATGAAGCCACTGAGTGGCACTCAATGGGAAAGTTGCATAGACAGTGTGAAGCCTATTTGATATCAAACAAAAGAACTTTCTGGTGATCTGGTGGAAGTAGCAGAGTCACCTCAATCAGATGCAGATCTTCACCATACGCAGTGCCTAGCAGACCAACTGATGGACTTCAAGTTCTTGATATCAATCATAGTATGGTACGACATCCTGTTCCACATGAATATTACTAGTAAGGCTGTGCAATGCCTTACAATGGACATGGTAACTGCTACCTCCCTCATGAAGAAATGCTGGAGTTCATCATCATACAGGGAACGCAGAGGCGGTTCTGACAGCAAAAGGGCTTGCAGAAGGCCTTGATGTTGGTGCCACTTTCAAGGAGCCCCCACATAAGCACCACAAGAAGAGGCAGTTTGAATATGAGGGTCAGACTCATGATGAGGAGTGCAGTAGTTCAGAAGAAATCTTCAAACAGGAGTTCTTCTACACTCTTGTCGACACTGCTCGTGTTTCAATTGAAGAGCGATCTGAGCAGCTTGAATCTCATAGGAATACATGGGAATTCTTGTACAACCTTGAAAAGCTACCAGAAGAGACGCCACTCACTGTATGGATCTACACAGAGCCCTCACTGATGGCAACCACTCCAACCTTGATGGTGCACATCTTTGTGTTGAGCTGGGTCATCTCTGTCACATTCTACCTCCAGGAAATGGCTCACCACAAGATAACTTGCAGTACATCCATGATACCAAAATGATTGATGTCTTCCCAAACATCTGGGTAGTGCTACGAATTCTCCTGACACTTCCAGTTACAGTTACCAGTGGTGAGCGTGGCTTCTCAAAATTGAAGCTCATCAAAATGTACTTGCCATCTACTACGGTGGATGAGAGGCTCACATCACTTGCTATCAGGCCCAGTTTATCTCAAGGAGCACCTCCAGCAACATCAAGTAGGCCGCTCAACAAGATCTGCCACGGACAGCCTTCTCCTTATCCCATCAGCCAGAGCAGCCAGGCTGGTGGGGACTAGGAAGTCCCTCCCTAGTGACCTTCACCATGCCCCGTCTGTGATGAGCTTCCGCTGCGCATTAAAAACATGGTATTTCAGGCGGGAATAGGGGGTGGGTTAGGATTTTAAAAGATTTTTTATACTGTTTTAATTATCATGTTTTATTGTATTGTTTTAATTGTACATCGCCCAGGGTGGCAGGGTGGCCGGCCAGATGGGTGATTAACAAATATAATAAATAAATAAATAAATAAATCCTATGTATCGAGAATGACATTACTCAAAACTTTGATCTCTCAGCCACTGTGCACAAGCCAAAGCTCGAAAAGCCACATTCTGAGCAGTGGCAGTGTGCTATGCAACACAGCAGAACTATCACAGGTTTTACTTTTAATATTTTTTTATTTTGTAGCAGTTCCTATCTTTTGGTAGCATTCTTTATTTTAGAATATTGATTATTTTTTCTTTAAAAATAATAAAGAAAAGTTATAAATAAAAAAGGTATCTAGCTGACCTTTTATAGCTTATAGCTTTATTTTATTATTTTTTATTATTATTTTATCATTGTTTATATAGTGCTTATAGTGTTTACCGTATCTGAAGTGCTAAGTGCTGGGTAACATTGCCTCAAAGTAAGGCTGTGTTCCACTGATTTTTACTAGCACAAATGACATCAAAGTGGAAATGGGGGGGGGGGGCATAATTTTAAAGCTCATTGAAGGAAGATCATTTTCATAGTTAGTGCCCAAACAACCTGCAGAACCTTGAAAAAAGGGTTATAGACACTTGCTTTTTGCCACCCTAGCTCACTGCAGACAGTACATTTAAAAAATGCAGCCACTGAGCTCAGTTTGGTGCCGTCAGCTCAGCAGCCCAGGTGACTGGCCAGTTTGCCCACTGCTAAGGCTGGCCCTGCTAGGAATAGTGGTATCTTCTGGATTTGGCTTGTGTCGATAGGTGAGAATATTGTTTGGTTTGTTGTTTGATAAGAACTTAACAAAATTCACAAATTTCTTCATTAAAAGGATGGAAAGAACTACAGTAATACCTTGGATTACAAGTAACTTGGTTTGAGAGCGTTTTGCAAGACAAGCAAAATTTTTAATATTTATTTAAAAAAATTTTACTTGATATACAAGTGTCGTCTTGCAATACAAGCACTGTAGTACGGCTTAAATTAAAAATCTCTGTACAAATTTTTTTGGGGGGATTTCGTTTTGATATAAGAGTATTTTGGATTACAAGCACCTTTCCGGAACGAATTATGCTCTCAATCCAAGGCATGACTGTACATCTGAGGAAGAGAAACTGACAGAGTCACCCATCCCTGCTGAGGTCATAGGTGGAGGCTCTCATTCCGGTGGGCCCCTGCCATCTGAGGCAGAGGAAGTAGTGACCAGGGAGGAGACCTTTTTGGTGATGCAACTTATGCAACGACTGCCCTAGCGAGGCTCACCTGGTGTCTGTTATATTTTTGGCATCAAGTGAAGGCTTTTTTTTGTTCTTCCAGCCAAGCTTTCAGAGTTCTGTGTCTTAACCTATTTTAACTGTGGCTTTGCCTCTGGTTTTATTATGACTGATTCGTTTCCCTGCACTATATTGATTTTATTCATTGATTATATTTGTTTGCATTTTATTTTGATTTGCCCTGCAAGCCATTTTGCTGAAGAGCAGTAGTATACACATATACAAACTAACTAACTGTTACTGGTTTCTGGTATTACTGCTTTGTCATTGGATATCATGGTTGTTAGCTGTGCTGAAGCTCCATATGGGATAGAATGTGTGGAGTAGAAGGCCTTTCTATAAATATAATGATTGTGTATAAGAGCCTGGCCGCACATTGCAGTTAACACATAAAAGGAAACCATGTATATAAGCCTGACTCTGCTGTTGAGAATTTTGAAGACTCCCCCAGAGACAGGCAGAGGCAGAGCAAGCTGGACAAGATCTTGTGGGGAGGCAGTAGCTTCATAATGACTGCCAGATCCTCTTCAATAGGCTAAAGGAGGTCTGTTATCTGAACACTAGGAGTTACCTCGTAAGACTTTTTTTTTTTAATGATTGCTTGATATGAAAAGTGAAGGAATCCTTATTTCAGCTATGACTTTGTTTTTCACCTTATTGCTGTGGTGCCCTTAGGAAAATGACACACACACACCCTGCCCACCTGATCCTAGCCCATCCATAGCGAGTAACAGAATATTTTGTGCATGTCAGCTGCTAGCTAATATTTTGCTTTTGCTTTTCAGTGAGGCAGGCATTGGATACTCCTCTATGATCCAACTTGCACATTTCCAGTAAAGCCAAATTTGGCTCCATGGCAACATCTGTGTTGTGCTGAGTCCAGTATCTCCCTGTGTTTTCAGAGCTAGACTCATCTATCATCATAGACAGAAGGTTGGAACACAGTAAGTGCTGCTGCTGCTCTGGGTCCCAACTGGAGCGGGGTGGAGAGTTCGAAAATTGATTGAGGTCCAAAAATATCCAAGAGATGTGGTTACCTTGCCCAGATGTAGCAGTTCTGCTCCCTGAACTCTGTGGTTGTTGTAATGTAGGGTGGCAAGTCTCTGTGAAGCCTGCCTGGAACAAATGACACTCTATCATTCTACTTCCAGCCACTAAGTGAATGGTGGGTTTACCCATAATAAGGGCCAATTCAGACGTAACATTTTACTCCCTGGGATAACTTTTAAATTATTCCTCTGGACCAATATAAATAGAAAACATGAGTAGGAGCCAGCAGGAATCTAATATCCTGCTTACAAATCCTTCCTGGAAAATCAATGTGGATTTTCAGTTCTGATGTAATGTTTCCCAAATGCAATCCTCCATAGGAATACTTCCAAAAACATTTAAGTGGAGAAAAACCTTATGTTAGAATGTGCTCAGTCCTATGCAATTTTACCTAGGGGTAGGTACAGTACAGCTTAATGAGACTTGCTCCCATATAAATGTGCACAGGATTGCAATCTAAGAGTCAGACTGCTACCTGGCTTCTATACTAACCCTGGTTCCAGAGACATTTCTCTCATAACTTCAAAACTAAAATAACCATTGGTGTAATACAACCTGCATGCTGTTGTCAAAAACAAGAACTAGTATTGTAGCTAATGTTTGGCGGCAGTCCTGGAAGTCAAAGGTCACAGAGGGCCCCTGCAGGGGATTCCGGGACATACTCTCCACCAAGTACATACAGCATGCTGTAAACTGACCTACAATAGATCATGTGTACAACCAGTCACAAGCCAGAAATAACATACTAAGCTGTACTTATATATCAATCAACACAGTGCACACAACAGGCATACATATATTTTCATTCTGGGCCAGAGACTGTAGTGGAGTAAATTGGAGATGAAGAACATGCATGCAGGGCCAGTGCAAGGCAGTTTGGTGCCCTAGGCAAGATCAGATATTTAGCTTGAGCCCTCCCTCCCTCCCACCTGAGCCCTCCCTCCCTCCAGCCCTATGCTCCTGGGGGCCCCTTTAGCCCGTCGCCCTAGGCAGCCGCCTAGTTGGCCTAATGGTAGCACCGGCCCTGCATGCATGTGAATATCCTGAGGAACAAGAACCAAGAAATCACTCTGAACTTACAATGTAAAATGTTAGCACATAATGATCAAAGTAATAAATGATGGTATAATCAAACATATGCAACACATACGCTACATAAAACACGCTGAATATATAGGTAAATGTGATGTCAGGATGCTAAAATGTCCAGGATGTTAAGAAGTCCTCAACCATAAACCAATTTCACCACTGTAGTGTTTGATCGTTGTCTACATAGGTGGATCACTGCCTTGACCAGTGTGGTTTATTTGCTGCCCTTGCTGTATTTAAATAAACCCAAAGGCCTTCAGACAAACACAGAAGGTTATGGAGCACTTTTAACATGCAGCAGGCAGTGTTCCAGAATACTGGACTGATGGATACTGAAAACAGAACCAAGGACTGATGGATACTGAAAACAGAACCAAGGAAGACTCAGAGTCTATATGATAATTTCACAACCATATTATTATGCAGGACACCTGTAGCTTGTTTAGCAGGAAATGTGCAAAGAATGAGTTAATATAACCGCATGTTATGAATATTTACATGCAAATAGAGGTGCTAAAAATGGGCAAATATATGCATGCTTAAATATAGTTTGTTGAGAACCCTATCTTTTAATTTTAGGTAAGCTGTAAATATTTATTACTTATTAAATTATTACTATTATTTTGAAATTTCTATTTCTCAGTCAGCAGGTAATAATTTGCACATGTGCATACTGATAAAAATACCCATCATCATAAAAAACCGGTGATGTGCATACCCATAAAAATACAACACAGCAATTACAATGTATATAGTATATACAGTAAAATGATATACATTATATTATATACATTTCATAAATAATGATTGCAGAAAACCATGGGCCTGGTGGATTAATAGAGTGGGGTGTACAGCATAATATGGGCTTCAGTTGACCTTAAAGCGGGGAAAAGAAAAAAATATGAATGGCCATTCTTGACAAATCCCATCAGGTCTGAACCAGCAAGTCCTACTCTCCTTGTATGGGAAAAAGTGGGGAGGGAGCTTGAACAGGGGAGTGGATTATCCAGCATCTGCACAAATCAGCCAGCTGTACCTAACTCCAAAACCAATGCCTATTTTCTCAGCCCTTGAGGCCTTTTGTTAAGGATTAGTTCTGCTTCCCTGCAGCTCACTGATCTGTAACTACAATGTCCCATGCAGAGCTTGAGATGTACTTAACTCAAGGCAATGACATGCTGTACAAGCCTCCAATTCATATTGGGCCACAGTATTGTCATTATAGATTTTTCTTTGTCTGTGAAATCCATTTAATACCACAAATGTGTCAGCTCTATTAAAACATCAAGTTGTAAAAATATTCTTGTTTAGAACTTTTGGTATGTTTGCAAAAACACCTCTTCTTACAGTTATCTATGCTAACTTTCCCAATGTATGCGCACGGGTGTGTGTGTGTGTGTGCAGTTTCCTCCTGAGTTCTGGTGCTCTCATGAGATTAATTGGCTTTTTAAAACACAGCGTACAGATGGGTATGTGCCCTACCATACTGTCGGTTCACAAACAACCAATATCGGGGAGGGAGACCTGGACTGATGCCATAAGTGAGATTTTTACAAGGTCAGTATAGACAACATTGGGCACGTTCACACAGCATGCTAACCACCCTGGCAATAAGCCACGGTGTGTTGGTTGTTGCCAAAACAACCCATGGTGTGCCTGACAGACAATCGGGCTCACCATGGGCTGTTTGCCCCCTCCCTCCTGCTCCTTCCTCCTTGATACTCCTGCGGGTATCCCAGGGGCCTCTGTGGCAGGACCAACTTGTCTGCTCCCCCCACCCACCCACCCCACCGTGATTGTGAGCCTTTTTTGCTCACCACAGCTTCCTCCCCTTTAACCTTTTTCTTTTTCAGTGATCACAATCTCCTGTTTGATAGCCAGTTTTCGTGATCTCGTTTGACAGCCAAGTGTCCAAGCAGTACATTGGAGGGGCTGTCAGTGGTTGGCAACCTTTAAAAAAAAAAGCATCCACAATGTACGCAAATATTTTCATACTTTCGTTAAAAAATAATAATTAGCCACACTTGCGCAACTGCGGCGATGCACAGTTCCACAAATATGAAAATGGGAAGCCTCCGATGGGCAGCAGTGTCCTGCAGGGCACCCGTTGTCAAAGTTCAGCAGGTACCAGCCCTGGGCATTGACCCAGAGAGGCTCCAAATAAGGGTTTGTTTGTTTTTACTTTGCTTTCTCTTGACAGCTGTCAAGGGAAAACAAAAGCAATGAGGGATCTTTGCTCATGAAAAGGGGGTGGTGAGATTTACATCCTACCCTATTTTCAGGGGAAAGAAGTTTTCACAACTAGCTGTCAAAACTTAGGCTTCCTTTTAAAATGGGGTTTTGACAGGGCAATGGGTATTTCTTGACAGGGACATATACAGCCATATGTATACAGCCGCTAGGGCACTTTGAAGGGGGCTGTCACTGGCTGTCAAAACAGGGAGAGCGAAAACTGGCTATCAAACCAGAGATCGCTTATAAGCCATGGTGGGTTGTCATGTCATGCAAATCCAGTCATTGTCAGAGCCAGGCTGAAGTGGTGGGTGGCTGTACTTGAATTTGGCCCAAGGGCCAAATCAGATATTGCACTAAACCAGTGTTCTCCAACCTTGGGTCCCCAGATGTTAGGCCAAAAACATCTGGGGACCCAAGGTTGGAGAACACTGATCTAGCCCCATTCCCTTGTAGGCTAGCATACCAGCGTTCAGTGTTCTTAGGCCATTTGTTTATATCCCACCTTGTTGCCAAAAGAAATAGTGCTCAGGGCCACTGTGCTAACTCTACACACCAATGGGTTTACTCACATGAAAAGTGTATTTATACCTGATTGGGCTTTAGAATACTTACACAGGGAAGAACTTCACCCGCAGCCGCCATCAAATCTGCTTTAGCCCTCAGGGACCCTCTGCCTTTCCCTATATGAGTACCAGCACCATGCATGTTCAGCTGATCAGGCCCTGCTTGCTCTCTTCATGCCTTTACCACTCAGATTGAAAACATCGGCAGCAAGGGAGGAGCAGATCTTTTACAGCAATAGCCAAAGCTTTGGAGTAACCTCCTGGATGAGACTAGGAGCTATTTCTCTCCCCTTGCTTTCTGCAAGGGTTGTAAATCTATTTGTTCCAGAGGATATGCTAGATGCCTTTTCTGCTGCCATGACTGTTTCACTGGATACTGGTGTTGTTTTCGTTTTTATTGGTTAAATGTTGTACTTTTAAAATCTGCAGTAAATTTATTTTTGTGAACTACCTTGAGTGGGGGGGGGAGCATATAAATGATTTAAATAAATAATTAAATTAGAATCCCAATTGCAACTCTATGGATAAATCAGCCACCTGAGCTCTGCTTCTAAAAGCCACTTCTGCTGCTACACAATTTTCCTTCCACAAGAGACACCCCCACCCCAAAAACAGTCCCATGATGAAAATAGTAACACTGTGACTCACCATGCCAGATACAGCCCACCAGGCACTTGACAACTCCTCTCCCCTATTTCTGCAGCCCCACGGAGGAACCAAAGAGGCCTGGTGGCAGGGCCGGCGCTACCGCTAGGCCAACTAGGCGGCCGCCTAGGGCGCGCGGCCGAAGAGGGCGCGCGGCCGAAGAGGGCGCGGAAACCCTGCGCTCCTCTTCGCTGCCGCTGCGCAGCCCCCGCCAGGCCTCCGCCTCCCCACCCTCCTGCCTGCCGCCGCCGCCGCCGCGCCTCCACCCGCTCGCTCGCTCGCCCGCCCGCCCGCCGCTGCGCCTCCACCCGCCCTCCGCCCTCCCGCTCGCTCGCTGCCGCTGCGCCTCCCACCGCCATCGCCACCCCCCAACCCCCCCGTCACCCCCAACCCCCCCCTGTCACCTACCTTCGTCGCGGGCAAAAAACAGCGCGGGGGGTCCCGTCGCGTCGCGCGTCACTTTAGGAGCAGCAGCCGCAGCAGCAGCAGCAGCAGCTGCCGCCGCAGCCAGGGCAGGGGGGGGGGGAAGGTAGGTGCAGGTTTTTTTTTTTTTTTTGCTTTGGAGAGGGGGGGGGCGCTAAATAGGTTTTCGCCTGGGGCGCCAAACTGCCCTGCACCGGTCCTGCCTGGTGGGCTGCCTTACATGCCTGTTGTGTGGGCTGGGCCCTGGTTTCTGGGTCCCATGTTGTGCACAACTGGCTGCACAGAAGACAGACCCATGTGTGCCAAGTAGGGTTACACTGAATGTTCATTGCTTTTGCTTTTCAAATATAAAAAAAACCCTGCTTATTTGTGTGACTATTGAAAGGTACACCTAAAGAGCAGCAGATTTCCAAACAGTTATCATATAAGTAAGGGAGAAATGGAGGAGGAACAAGCAAGTGCCTTGCTGTGCCACTTCTTGCACAAATTTAAAAGTTTAGCTAAATTTAAAAGTTTAGACAACCTTTGCAACAGAAAGTTGGTCAGCAGAAATACTTTTTTTTTTTTAATTTTTTTATTAATTTTAAAACAATACAAAGAAAATAACACACACACATAACTAATATTGTGCTCCCATCACCATGGGACCAAACAATCCAATAACTCTATAATTGTTCATTATTCCAAAAATACAACATATCTTGACAGGGTAAACTCCCTTTCCCCCTTTTAAACACATATTCCAAAAATAAACCCCAAATATCCTTAAAATTATTTTTCTTTAATTGACCCCTTTTGCATTTAATATTACAAGTCAACATATCATTCAAAGCCATATCCCATACTTCGTTATACCATTCAGTAATAGTGAAAACTTGCTGGATTTTCCATTTCCTTGCTATCATTAGTCTACCTGCCGTTAACAAATTTATGATTAATTCTTTAACATTTTGAGAACCGATCACCTTTTCCGTTATTGTTAGCAAAGCTAGTTTAGGGCATACCTCTAAATCAGCTCCAACAATTTCTGATATTTCCTCAAAAATCATTTTCCAAAAATCCATTACATTTTTACAACTCCACTACATATGAGCATATGTACCCAATTCCTGACATCCTCGCCAACACATTGGAGAACATTTATTGTCTATTCTATTTAATCTCACTGGAGTCAAATACCATCTCCAAATTAGCTTATAAAAATTCTCTTTAATTCTTATAGACATATTTTTCAATATTCGCCTATCCCAAATCTTATTCCACTCATCCTTTGATATTTCCTCTTCAAACTCTGTATCCCAAACTATTTTAAGATTTTCTGCTTGCTCTACTGATTTCTGCAACATTTTATATAACATCTTTGTAAGACCCCTAGCTGATGCATTTCCTTCTACGAGTTCTCTAGACATAACCACCTGCTCAAATGCAGTGAAATCCCTTTCATGCTCATGTCTCCTCTTCCATTTCTTACCCCATTGTACTAATTGAATTAAATTTAACCAAGAAATTCTTCCTGCCCCAACCCTATCAATTATTTGCTGTCTTGTCTCCATTTTTTCCAGCCAATCCATTAAAGTTATCACCTTTTTCTCTCTAAAAATTCGTTCTAAATGTCTAACATTCTCGGGAAAATCTTCCATAACCACCACTGGAGTAAGCGGGGATATACCTGGTAACAATATTTCCTTATTTCTACCCCAAATTTCTAACATATTTTTTAAAAAGGGATTTTCTAATCTTTTTGTCATAATATGTCCTTGTTTTGTAAATAAGAATTTATCCACCCTATTACCCAATTCAAATGCTTCTATTTCCCACCACATAAAATCTTTTCTAACAATAATATCCATAATATATCTAAGTTGATTAGCTATATAATACCATTTTAAATTAGGGAGACCAAGTCCCCCTATTTTTTGAGCCTTATACCATCTATTCTTAGTAATCCTTGATTTTTCCCCCCCATTACAATAGCTATTTAACATTACTTGCCACTCTTTAATTTCTTTCTCTGATATCTTATATGGTATCATTCTAAATAAAAAATTAAACTTCGGTAAAATCTTCATTTTAATCAAAGCTATCCTACCAAACCACGATAATCCCAATTTTTTATAATCCTCTATTTGATTTTTAACTTCATCTTTTAGTTTTTTAAAATTACATTCCCCTATTTTATCCATATCTTTTAGTATATCAATACCTAAATATTTAATTATGTTTTTTATCTTTATATCCACTTTCCTTTGTTTAAATCCCCTTTCCTCCACTTTATTATAATTAAATGTCATTATCTCCGATTTATCCCAATTAATTTTTAACCCTGTTACTTCTCTAAATTCATCTAAATGTTTCTCTATCCAATCCCAATTTTCTATAGGCCTTTCTAATGTTAACAAGATATCATCTGCAAAAAGGTTTATCTTACATTTGGTCTCTATTCCTATCCCCAGTAATTTCTTCTCCTGTCTTATCGAATTCGCTAACAATTCCATAACTAACACAAATAATACTGGGGAAAGGGGACAACCCTGTCTAGTTCCCCGGCCTAGGCTAATAGTTTCTGTTATTCCATCATTTACAATTACCGACGTGACATTATGAGTATATAATTGGTTAGTAATACCTATAAATTTTTCTCCAAACCCCATAGTTTTTATTAACATCTTTAATGCAGGCCATTCCACACAATCAAAGGCTTTAAAAATATCCAATGCAAGAACCCCCGCTTTCAAATTATTTTTCTTTATTAAATAAATTATATTCAGAACCCTTCTTGTTAAATCTGCCATTTGTCTTCCTTGAATAAAACCACATTGATCTATCCCTATATACTTATTTAGAAAACTATTCATTCTTCTAGCTAAAATTGCTGTCAATAGTTTAGCATCTTGATTAATTAATGATATTGGTCTATAAGAACCTGGTTCCGCTAAATCCTTCCTTGGTTTCGGGATTAAAATAGTCAAGGACTGTTTCCATGACGGGGGGATCTCTCCCCCCTGTAAAATATCATTAAACAACCGTTTTAACTTTGGAACTAACATTTTTTTAAAGACTTTATAATATTCCGCCCCCAGACCATCCAGTCCTGGCGTTTTCCCCTGTTTTAATTTATTTATAGCACTTTCTATTTCAATTTCTGTGAATGGTTGCTCCATTTTCTCTCTATCTTCATCCTGGATTTTTATTTTTAAATTTTTCTCGATATATTTTCTACTCTCAGCTTCCGACCATTTTCCTGCCTTATATAACTCCGTATAATATTCATGAAAAATTTTCAATTTATCCTTTACTAGATTATATTCTTTACCCCTCTTATCTTTAATCACCCCCACTAAGCTTTTTTCTTTTTTTTTTTGTGCTAATCTAGCCAACATTTTAGAATTTTTATTACTATTCTCAAAATACTCCCTTTTTGTATAAATCAAATTCCTTTGTACCCTATCCAGTTCTTTATTCTCCAATTCTTTCCTTTTACCCTGTAATTCTGCAAAAATCTTTTTATCCCTCTTCTCTAAATACTTCTTTTCCAAATCCCTAATCTCCCCCTCTAGCTTTTGATAAAAAGCTTCTTGTTGTTTCCTCAAATTTATTGCCTCTCTCAATCCTATTCCTCTCATTACACTCTTCATTGTATCCCATATTATCGCTTCAGTACATTCTTCTGTTTGATTAAATTCCCAAATTTCCCTCAATTCCTTCTCTATTTTTTCTGTTAAATGTTTAAAACGAAAAATATTACAATTCAATCTCCATCTTTTCGCTTCTCTATAATCCTTATATATCTTCAAATCCATGTTAACCAAAGCATGATCTGTAACTTTTATCACTCCTATCTCTGTGCCCAGGACCCTTGAAAACAGTGTCCTGGACACAAAAATAAAATCTATCCTCGAATAATTCTTATTTGCTGATGAGTAAAATGTATATCTTTCCTCATTCCCCTTGACCCCTCTCCAAACATCTAGCAACCCTTCCTTACTAATTAACTTATTCAAGATCGTTAGATTATTTCTCTGATCTTCTCTCGTCGGATTGGATTTGTCTTTTCTTCTATCCAATACCATGTTAAAGTCCCCAGCCATAATAACCCTTTGATTTTGAAAATTACCCATTTCTTTAAACACATGTTGATAAAATTCTCCTTGATTTTGATTGGGAGCATAAACATTAACAATAACATATTCTTCCCCTCCCAAGGTCCCATACATTATAATATATCTACCTGTATCATCCTTTTTCACCTTTAAAACATTAAAACCACAATTCTTTGAAATTATAATTGCTACTCCTCGTGATTTAGATGATCCACATGCTATCTCATATATTCTAGACCACCTCAATTTCAATTCATTGACTCCTTTCCTTGCCTGGTGCGTTTCTTGCAAGAATATAATATCTGCCTTATCCTTCTTAAGAAGTGCTTCTATTCGCCTCCTCTTAGTAACTGAACCTAGCCCCTTAACATTTAAAGTTGAAATTCTTAACTTATAATCCATCTATTAACATCATTTTTTCTTTTTTGGTCCCCAAAAGTGAAAATAATACACAATAACATACCCCTTAACCCACCCCCACATTCATCTAAACTATCCCCCCTGCAAAGCCAGGGCAACTTGCCCCACCCTAAACCTACCCACCTATCCCGGGGGGGGGGGAAAGGACCCATCACCAACCCGAACAGCAGCCCCTCATTCCCTCCCGGATAACTTCTTTATAAAACATTTTCTATTTCTTTTTTTTCTTCTTGTGTTGAAACGACCTCTTATACAATTCCTCCGCTGGCTCCTTCTTCTTCCAGTTGACCCATCAATTCTGGACCCTCCGCATCATCATGAAGCCCCAACTCTCCCAGCAGGCCCATGCCTTGATCACATGATGAGATCTTGTATCTCTTACTGTTCCACACAAAAGTAAGAAAAACTGGATAACCCCAATTGTATTGTAATCCCTTTCTGATCAAGACTGCTGTACACGGTTTAACACTTCGCCTCCACTTAATTGTTTGCTGACAAAGATCATTGTAGATTTGCAAAGTAGCCCCCTTAAAAGCTACTTGACCTTTCTTTCTGATCGCTTTCATGAAGACATCCTTCTTGTATAAATTTGCAAATTTCAGTACAACATCTCTGGATGTCATACCACGCCTTAATGCTCCCACTCTATGCACAATCTCAATGTCCATATCATCCCAAAGAATTGTTTCTCCAGAGACAACTTCATTCATCCATTCCAAAATACTGCCTCTTAACTTATATCCAGTCTCCCCCATCTCCATAGGGAAGCCTCTGATCCGAATGTTGGAACGACGTTGCCTGTCTTGCATGTTGATCATCTGTATTTCCATCTCATTAAATTTCATTTCATACTTTTCAAAACTTTTTTCATCCTTCACCTGGAGTTTTTCCACCTTATCCACTCTAACTTGCAGCTCTTTAACTTGAACCCCCAGATGATCTATGGTCTCTCTCATGTGCTTCATATCATCTTGATGCAGTTTTTGAAATTTCTCAATTGCTTCTGTATGTTTCTGCTGGCCTGCTTCCATAGAGCTTTGAAACTGTAATAAAATTTTCTCCCAATCTGGTGCTGCCCCTTTAAGCTTAGCTGGAGATGTTGTTTTTGGCTTGGCACCAGCAGGGAATTTGCCAGCTGAGTCCGCCATTTTTCCGCCCTTCCCCCTCGCTGTCTCGGAACTTTCACTACTTCGTAGCTTCTTATCAGGACCCAGTTGCTCAAATTGATAAGACAATTCAGTATCTTTCGTGTCAAGGATCCTAATTAGCCTTTTCAAACTGTTATCCGAGGGGCAGAAATACTTTAAATGGGGAATTAGCAGGGATGGGACTCGGACTCGGGGACTCGACTCGTGAGTCGGACTGAGTCCCTCCTCTGACTCGACTCGGACTCGAGTCCCAATATTTTTAATGGGACTCGAGACTCGACTCGGGACTTGAGACCAAGGACTCTTCAACATCCCTGGGCTGTGCCAGAAGGAGTGGAGAGGAGTGCGATCACCGGCAAAGAGTAAGGGTGAAATTGTGATGAGACCTCACCGTTCCAGAATGGGGGGCAAACATTTAGAAAAAATCATGTTCCTCAAATGCCACATGGATAGGTTTTAGGAAGTACAGCAAGTTTATTTTTTAAAATCATTTTCCTAAAATGCAACCTTTCAGACATTTTGGGTTTGGCTGCCTCTGCCTGCCTGTTTGGGGTTCCCAGCCTCCTCTGCCTGCTTGGTCTCTTCTTAACCAGTTTGAATTGTCCAAGACAAACGCCTCTCTGCCTGCCTGCCTGCCTGCCTGCTTTGGGGTTCCCTGCCTCTTCTACCTGCCTGGTTATTTTGGGTTTGTCTGCCTGGTCTGTTCTTGCCAAAATCAGTTGCAGAGTTTTGAAATAAAAAGGCACACTTGTGCCTAGAATTTATTTAAACCACACATCTGAAGTAGCCTTATTTTGTTGGGGAAAACCCCCATTGATTTTAACAGGGACTTGTGGAGTCAGCTTTGGGAGAGACTCGTGACTCGTGACTCGGGAGTCACCATTTTGGACCAAGGACTCGGACTCGAGACTCGGGTCCAAGGACTCGTGACTCGACTCATGACTTGAAACCAAGGACTCTTCAACATCCCTGGGAATTAGTGAGTCCTAGTGAAAAGAAAAACCTCCAAAGTCAAGCAGAAAGAAGTAGAATCTCCCTTTGCTTCTGGGCCTTCTCCCTGAGAATTAATTCCTTCCCCCAGACACCCTGAGAAGGAGACCAAAACCTTGAGATTGCAGGTCAAACCTGAGAACTCTGGCAATGCTGCAGAGGCATAGAATCATTATAAATATGATGGGCGCTTATTTTATTTTATTTTTTACCACTGCAATGATCTTACTTCACTGCAGGTTTTAAAGCACTCTTTACGTGAAGTAAAAATAACTTTTCCTAAATAAACAGTTCCTTTCTCAAAAGTCGCCCAGGCTGCATCTCCCCATGTCCCAAAGGAGGAAGCTATGTGGTGCACTGAATCTGCTGCTCAGAATGCTTCCTCTCTTTGCACCTCTAGTGCCTACAAACCACCCAGAGTGTGTTTGGCTGATCACAAACTGAGTGACGGTATTCCTGCAATTAAAAATATACTGGACTACAGTCATTTTTACAAAGGAGAAGGGTGACATTTCTTTGTGGCATGGCGAAGGAAGAAGGAAAAGAGTCGTGGTTGCAAAAAAAAAAGTCAATTTTGTTGACTTAATTAACTGGAAAATTCTGGAATTTGGACAAGTGAGAAAAATACGAGTCTCCCCACCTAGCAAGCAAAGATTATGCAAATATATATTTTTTCTTTTAGCGTTAAACACCTTGTTAATTTTTTTTTTTAGCAATTAACAGTCATTTAGCACATGGAGATGCAGTGAGTGTATTGTAGATAAAAAATAAATTACAGCTTAGCATTTGTTCCAACATAAAAATTCAAAGCTGTCCATTTTATTGGAAAGGCATCTGTAAAGTAGTAGAGAGGAAATTGGTATCTCATTAAAATGGGAACAAGGCGGGAGCAAAAAAGGGGGAGAGGAAACCAAAATCTCATTAAAATAACTAGGAGGTTGTCTGAATTATACCGTCCCTTTAGCTGAAAACTAATGAGCTCAGGATGCTTTTCCTCCATCAAAAAAACCATGTTAATGACATTGAATGCAGTGCACAATTATGTTTTTCTACATCAGCCACAAGCACCATTCAGCTCAATGTGGTTTGTCCAGGAGATCTTCCTTTGGGGATTCTGCCCATTAGAGATATATTCCTTTGGCTGGCTGCAGTGACAATATTACTTTTCAAATTAAGCAGTTAAATACTGAAGTTATTGAAGGTACATGAAGCAATGTTAGAGCATGCAGAAAAGTCACAATCTTTTGTCCTGATCTGTCTTTATAGTTGCCTGTTTTCAAGGTTTGACCTGACATTTCTCAGCAAGAATGCACAACCTTTTTAGCACCAAGGGCTGCATTGAATGTCTCCTGGGGTGGCAGGAACTGCGCGCGCGCGCACGCACACACACACACACACACACACACACACACACCACTCACTCACACTGTGCTTGTCTTGTATGCATTCTAATACATAATCTTCAGGGCTGAGGTGTCCCCCCATGGATGCTGCCGCTCACACACACAAATTAATTACCTCTAGTCACTTCTCCACTCACATACACACACAGTCATGTCCCCCACTCACTCACACATAGGCACACCTACTCACTCACAGCTTTAAGCCTTCCCTTCCATCACCAAAAAAGACAAGAAAAAAACACTCTAAGAATGGGCTCTATGGTTCCTACCATAGAAATCTCATTCCTACCACATCCCTGGACTATCCTAAGAAGAGGGCAGGAACTGTGAAGCATGGCTCCCAAGGATGCTCTAGCTAGCATGATACTTCTATGGAAGAAACCATAGAGCTTGTTCCTAGAGAGTCTGTCTGTGTGTGTGTGTGTGTGTGTGTGTCAGCAACAGATGTTGGCCATCTCGTGGGTCACCAGACAAGGCCTCGGTAGCTGTCTGTGGGTCACACAATTTGCACCCCTGTCTTAGGGGCTCCAGGGGCAGACATTTTAGAGTGAGGAATCCGAATCAAGAGGAAATGCTATTTTCCACTTGGTCTGATTAGAGGTTTTACTCAGGGGTGGCCTGCCACGATGTGTGGACAAGGCTGCAGCCCTCCCTCACCTGTCAGATCAGGCAGACACACACTGCCCCCAGCACCTTCTGCCTGCCAGGTGCATCCTGCATCTTTCTGTGTTGGTCTCACTTTCTCCCCAGCCACCCCCAACCTGCTCCTTGTGCCGCTTATGGCTGGGCTTGCTAAGCTGGGCATTGTGCATGCCTGGCTGGGTGCGCACAGGCAGAACATTCCCCTTTTACTAACATTCAGGAGAGGAGGTAAGCAGGGCATCGGTGAAGACCACCCTGCCTGCCTCCCATACAGGCATGATTGTTACTTTCTCCTGCACTTGTACCCAATCCCCAGGGCTTACTTAGGGCTATGGTTGTAAACACCTGAAGAGCAGCAGGAATGAGCTGCCCAACCTTGGTAGAGGGGAAAAATAGCATTCAATCTGAGCTCCTAGGAGACAACATCCTTCTCAAGCCAACAGGTCTGGCTGGCACACATCCACTTCTATTCCTCTCGTTAGGGAGTCACCAACCACAACCACCCTTCTCTTCCTCTTGCTGCTGGGAGCAATTCCATCCCCTCTCTTCTGTAGGGCTCCAGCATCTTGCATCCCCCGAAGGCTCAGAGCCACTCTCTTCCACCAGAGCCTCAAAGCAGCTTCTCAGTTCCAGCGGTGCGGCATGCCTTCTGAATCTCTTCCTCCTGAGTGTCACTGTCGTCCATGCAGGTTGCTCATCCTCTTGTTCATCCTGCTCCTCTTTCTGAATGGTGGCCCTTGCAGTTGTCCTTGCAGGGCATCTTGTGTTCTGTCCAAAAACACTTCATCCTCTCTCATACCTTGGTGTGTGGCACTCTCTGCTCCTGACCTCTCACCTTTTCTTCTAGTAATGCAACCTTCTTGCAGTTGCTGCAAATGTACATCATGTTATCTTCAGGCAGGAAAACAAATAAACCACATTTTCTGCCAATACCACTCTAGTTGCTGTCCCACTAGCTTTATCACTGCATTAGACTCTACTCAGCAGGAGAGGAAACTCAGGACTCAGGAGTGACCATGTCAATCACCTGGGCCATTTTTCCATACCAGGGCTTCAACGGTATTGTCTATGAAGGTAAGAGGAAAAATCCCTGGATCACCAAGAGCCACCAGGAAACCACCTGCTTCCTGGGGTGTACAGCTGCCCTGAGAGACTCAGAATCCCAGCAAGTCTAAACCCCTACCAGGTAATAACAGAACTATAGAAAATTCCTCCACCCCTAGTCATCCCACCCTACACAGAAAACCAGGTCTCAGGTATTTCCTGCCAAATGTGGGGCTACGCACAGACACACACGTACTCCCCATCCCAACATACACACACACGCACACACGCACGCACACACACCTCAGAGATTGGGAAGTTTAAACCTCTCATTCCTGACCACTTGGAATTAGGGATCACTGGGGGTTGGGAGAGGCCTCTCCCAGACCCCGGAGATTTCCAGTGAGACCACTGTTTCTCTGCTGCTTGTAGCTGTGGAAAAACAGCCATCTTGCAGGCAAGATGGCTGGGAGTTTGGAGAGGCTTTTGCCCCTCCTACCCTCCAGCGACTCCACCTCTAACAGTGGCAGGAGGAGTTTGGCTGTGGGAACCTGGTGCTGCTGTCAAGATATTAGTGGAAGCTTTTTCAGTGGAGCTTTTTGGTCAGTGGCTGGGGGGCAGCTTGAGAGGCTGCAGAGCAGGACTTAGGTGCCCATCTGTGGCCCGCAGGGGTCGTGCACCCCTGCCTTATATGATCTCAGTTGCAGGAGGTTGAGATATAAAGAAGGAATAGTAATACACTGCTAATGTGCCATTGATCTTCTCAGCAGAAATTACTCTGTCTCCACATCATTTTTAATTGAAGCATTGATCCAGACAGTTGCTTTTTTTTTTAAGGCAATGGGCCAGTAACTTTGAAGCCCTGTTTCCAAATGCACAGTACTGTTGTTTGATACAGGCTATCACCTTTTGGACTCTTTCTATATCTTGTTATATTCATCATGGCAACAGCATCAGCATCCATTTCAGTAGAGTTTTTGCTGAATTCATGATGATGTGTTTATGTAGCAAGCTTGCCCATAGCTAGTTTTTGTCTTTCTCTCTTAGTTTCGTATTGATTATTGCCACTCTAAAAGTGGCAATAAAATTGTAGGCATCCTGTAAGGTAATACCTGCAATCTATGAACTCACATTGTCTTTAAAAGTATGACTGCAGTTTTTCTGCTATTGTATCGGTGAATCCTTTGTTCTGTAAATTCAGTCAGTTTAACCTCCATGGGTCTGGTGGTGATTTGTTTGCAGTGACTCAGATCAATGAATATAACTATGGCATGGTCTTTCCATGGAAGCCCATGGTGAGTTATCCTTGTTAAATGTTGCTAGTGAGAGGGTAACAAACACGTAATTTAAGCATGAATAAATGGAATGTATCTCTGAGTAAAATGTGGGTTCCTTAAAGTGTAGGACACAAAACTGGCCTGTATTTACCAGATTTGTTATTGTCAGGTGTTTGAGGAGGTATGCAGTCTCTGGGATTTATTTATTTATTTATTTATTTATTATATTTATACCCCACCTTTTTTCCTGCAAGGAACCCAAGGCGGCTTACATAATCCTCATCGTCCTCGCCATTTTATCCTCACAACAACCCTGCGAGGTAGGTTTTAGTCCCTGTACAGAAGGTAGAGATTTAAGTTTGTCTATATTGAAGTCTCCAGCTCTCTGGGTGGTTCACAAAACAAAATTTAAAGCCATAAAATACAATAACATAGTAAAACACAATATAAAAACTTTAAGTTTTTAAAACCAAAGTAAAAACCTGGGTAAAAGCCATCAGCAGTACAAGGATCTAAAAACATACTAACAGAAATTTTAAAACCGAAGGACTATGTCTCCTTCTGCAGAACTCAATATAATTTGAAATATTTCATCAAAAAGAGGCCTGTTGGGTAATGCTTCTTTCTTGTATTTTACCTTTTAACAGGAGGCATTACCCCATGGAGTACATCATCCTCTTCTCTAGAATAAACAGGAGATGGTTGGCTGTTCAGAATAGCTACTCCATGACTCTTTGAAGTGCCCAGCAATGGACACTCAAATTGATATCTGTACTTGGCCATCTGCAAGACCTTTTCCAGATGGAATTTCACATGTATTTCCTATTAAAATGGAGTATCTGGAGAAGAGGGTTTTGTTTTTTAAGAGATTGCCCTACCTTCCTTCTGTTGATTCTATTTTTCAGACCATGTAAATTGTGTGACATATATGTAATCCATTAGCCATGATCTATCGTTAAGATACCAGCAAGACCATATTACAAACCAATATTTTACATATGAAGCTGTTATAAGCCCATGCCTTATTTTATACAATAAACTTACGTGGCCAGAAGGCAAGGAGGACAGTGATCTTGTACCTTCAACAGTACTTGAAAAAACTGGTTGCTACCATTTTATTTTTACTTTCCTAACTACCAAGAGAATTAGAACCAGCTAGTCAGTCAGTCTTTATTGTTACAATCATACGTCACAACAGAAAAGAAACAAAAAGATTTTTTTCACAATATTATTCACAATAATTATAAAAGATCTTTGGATAATTAAAACATGGGTCTTGGGGTGGGGTGGGGGCTATGCTAGCTGGGGAATGCTAGGAGTTGTGGGACTTTTTTTCTGTCTAAACTGAATTCAATGGGGCTTAAGTGGGTTTAAGATTGCAGCCTATTATCTTTCCCTTTCCCCTTCTGTACAAAATAAAATCCACAAAAATGTAAATTGTTCCTGCCCTGATGGTTCTCCAAATTGTCCACCTGCCCTTTTTTTTGGGGGGGGGGGGGGTTCTGACTGAATAATATCCTGCATTTTATTGTCCAGTTCTATGTTTCTTTCTACCCTCAGATTCATGGCTTCCGTCATCTAGGTGACTTCACTTTTCACACACACAAAAAGCAAAGGTGTTGATCAACATGGCTACCTTTGCTTTTTTTGTGAGACTTGGACGAAACCATATCTAGCCACTCTAAAGCAGGATCCTACAATGGAGGACAAGGATTTTACACCACCAAAAGCTGGGATTTTATTCTGTGAAGGTTCGCCCCTCCAACCACTAGGTAATGCTGCCCAAATGGGCTGCAATTATTACCTAGAACAGCATCTAAAATTACCTCCTGCTTTGTTACTATAAAGACTGCTTAATTTCTCTCTATGATCCACTGTCAAAAGGAGCCTGTGTGCTTTGACCAGGATGGAAGACACTGGACTTCAGATGGACTTCATATTCCACAAAATGGAAATCCCAGCATTTTCCCTCACCCCTTCTTTCCAGCATGACCAGGAGAAACAGTGAGAACCGTGACAGGCCTGTGGCTTACGCTGGCTCAGCTTGCCTGAGTGTGGAAAGCTAAGCCGGGTCAGGCCTGGTTATTACTTGGATGGCAGACCCCTCCTCTAGTTTCCTGCATTGAGCAGGGGGTTGGACTCGATAGCCTTGCAGGCTCCTTCCAACTCTATTGAAATACAATCTATGAAATTCTAAGCAGATTCCTCCTGTACCCAGCACATGGCTTGCTGACTCCTCCTCCCACACTACGCTTGGGACTAACTAGTCTGGGCTTGCAGACAATGTGACTTCACCATCTAGTCATCTTTTCCCCTCCCCACCCACTCTGTCTTTTATAACATCTTGCCTGAAGAGGCAGGCATGGTGCAGCTGCAGGTCCAGGCTCCCTGCTTTTGCCGCCACCTTTTGCCCCTCACCCGCTACTGCAAATGCCCTTGGAATGGTTTACAATCATAAAACCAAACAAGAAGAAAATAACCAAAAATAAATAAATGTGAAAGAAAGAGCCTTTGAGGGTTCTTGCGCGCGCGCGCGCGCACACACATACACACGCCTCCTCATGTGTAACTCAAGTAAGGCCAGTTGGGGGGCTGGGAGGAGGCGAAATGTGCATAAAGTATCGGATGGGACATGGCGCCTGTCTACGGCTTTTCAGATGCAAAAGTCATGAGTTCCCCTCCCTGCCTGGCCAGGTGAAGTTCATCTTGATTGGCTAAGAAGCAGCAAAGCTACAGGAAGGAGGAGGGGAGGGGGAAAGAACTATTTCTCAACGTGTGGGTTTTTGTGTCTTTGTCTTTGTCTGTCGCGTGGCTGCCGGCTGTTGGAGCAATGGCGGTAAGCCAAGGAGAGGCCCAAGCCTTCGGGGGGCCTCAGGATACGACGCCAGGTAGCTCCTGGTGAAATTAGCTGAATGAGGGCTCTGGTAAAGACAGGCCTTGTGGAGAGCTACCCATCTCGGACCTTCGGGTAGGTGAAGTAGTCTTCCCTGGCAGCAAGGCTGTGCTGGATCTAACCCTGGAAGAGAACTGACCCCCAGGTAACAAAGTTGTGTGCCTGGGAGATATTAAAGAATCAAGTTTTGTTATTTTGCAGCTTTACTTTGTACCAAAGTGTCTCTCCATTTTGTGCTCTCTCATTTCCCTATTCTTGTTGTAAAATGCTACCTGAATAAACCTTGCTTAGGTTTTTACCCCACATGGTGTTTGTGGATTGCTCTGTGGCTTCAGTATCTAAATCCAGATTATAGACAAAGGCAAGTCCCTGAACAGAGATTCAAGTAGGATTGCAGACAGCTGAGGCTGGGAATCTGGTACCTTGAGATCTCTGGGGGTCTTGGGTCCTTTGGGTAAGAAAGAGCTGGGGGTGTGGCGGGTCAGCCAGCCCCCCCCCTTCCTCCACATAAAAATACAACAATACATGCATCAACATAATAATTAAACATTAACATATTAAAAAAACATTGACAAGTCAACAGTAAAGTTAATAAAGCAACAGATTAAATGTTAAATGCCTGCTTAAAGAGGAAGGTCTTAATCTGGCATCTAAATGCATACAGTGAAGATGCCAGGTGGATCTCCTTGGGAAGGGCATTCCACAGATGGGGGTGATTCCAGAGAATGCTCTTTCCCTGGTAGCCACCTGTTGCACCATTGTGGGCAGTGGCACCCAAAGAAGATCTTCCAAAGATGATATTCGCAATGCACAATCGGGCAGGAAAATATGGGAGAAGGCTCTCCTTCAAGTAGACTGGTCCTAAGCCATTTCAGGACCAAACCAGGCATTTCAAGTACAGCAGAGTAAAAACTGCCATCCATTCACAGGATGCAAAAGTGAGATTACTTTTCGGCAATTCCTTCAGGAGGCAGGAACAAATCTAAAAACGTTTGGGAGTATGGGGCCTACTGTGAAAAACTCTGATAGCTTTTTATTTACTTTTTTCTCCTTTTTATTTATTTATTTATTTATTTTATTATATTTATACCTCGCCTTTTTTACTGCAACGAACCCAAGGTGGCTTACACGATCCTCCTCCTCCTCCTCCTCTCCATTTTATCCTCACAACAACCCTCTGAGGTAGGTTAGGCTGAGAGTCAGTGACTGGCCCAAAGTCACCCAGTGAGTTTCATGGCTGAGCGGGGACTAGAACCCGGATCTCCCGAGTCCTAGTCCAACACCCTAACCACTACGCCACACTGGCTCTCTTTAAATGGAGTTCCTTGCCACTTTGGGTTCCTTGCAAGAGGTGGGATATAAATGTAATAATAAACAAAATTAAACAATAAAGAAGAAAGCACTGCCAAAAGCAGTGACAGAGCTGCAAATTGATGATCGGATGGGCCTCCATATCTCCCCACAATGCCTCACTTGGACTGACACTACATTAAAGGATCTGTGTACTCTAGAACTTAGTAAGGCTCTTTGGCTATTTAACTATTCTGGAGAGTAGAATGTTTTTATAATCTTTAGCTCTTGAAACCACAGACTTTGTTAATCGAAAGATATGTATACACGTCAATTTTTGCACAATTGGTTCTAGACAATACTGCATATTACTAAGCTCTGTGCAATTTACCGTAGATTTGCAGCTCCATTTCTGGGATTTTAGTGCTAAAATTATTGTCTCATGAAATAGATACTGATGCAGCATTAGTCCTGTGGTCAAATGTTTTACAACCTTTTTCATCCAAGTCATCACACCCCAACTTCTCCACTTTTATGCAGGTTTTAAAATCTTTTAAAAGTACATTATTCGTTTCACTGAATTTCTACTAAGATACCGTTTTCATTCTGAATTGTTTTACAGCTTTATATACATGAATGCATTTTCCAGTCCTGCAAAGATATCTTTTCAACATTCCCACGCCCATACACACTCACATACACATGTGTCTTTTTAAAATTTTGCATATTCCAGAAAAGGTATTTCTTCCTCGCTGGAGTATAAGTCTGGCTAGGCATATATTTGGCATTATGACATTGGCTCCCAAAATATAAAGAACAAAATTGTTATCAGGAGAGTAGAAAGCACATTTGTACTATAAACATGTTTGGGTGCATAAAGTTCACAACAAAGAATAAAGTACATGGGCAGCAAGGAACAACACACACAGTAAGATTCAAAACTTGCAGCATGGCAAGAACCAGGATGTTGGTGCAGCAGAACAGGAAAAATAGCTCTTTAGGTTCTCCTGTGCTCCTTCCTCTGGTATACTTGTAAAGTACTATATTTTGCTTCTTAGTTAAACCAACTAAGATCTTTGAAATCTTCCCACCATCCCTATAAATCATTTAAATGGCTCATCTTTGCAACTGCTCCAGTTTGAATTTACCCTTGCATTTATCTCCTGGATTAAAGACAAAAGGTGAGCACATTATTCTAGATGCAGCCCCACTGGTATTTGGCCCCACTAGTATTTAGTGTATTTCCCTGTTCTTCCCAGAAATGCCTCCCCCTAACATCCAAGAAGTCTATTATTCACATCACATTAGCATTTATCTTTTCTGTCCTGTGGTCAGCCTAGAGAAAAGCCATGATAGCTAGATGGAACCCCCATGTTTTACCACAAAAAAATGTGGCTCTGAATACCAGATTCCAGAGACAAACAACAAGGGAAGGCCATTGCCTTCATGCCTTGCTTATTGCTCCAGTTCTCAGGATGATTCAAAAGATCATTCTGCTTAAATTCTTAAACCTTCTGAACTCAAAATTGATGGGTGTAAAATCAGGAAAGTTAATGCATCCCAAGTTGGTGAGAAAGTTAAAGTTCTGAATTTATTTAAAATGGGGGGGGGGATATAGTGCTTCCAGTTTGAGGACTCCTGGTGTTACCAATCAAAAGGAACTGTTCAGCCCTCCTTAACATATTTTTTGTGATTAAAAAAAGATGGGAGAAGTGATGGAAAACACAGGAGGGTTACAAGTGGAAGACGACAGTGTCTGGACTCCCTGTAAAATTTTCTGAATGACGCCAGGCTATTGCACGACAAAAGTCTCATCTGGAAGCAACCACTATCTCCACCCAAGAGCTGACACATGAAATAGGTTATAGGCCTGCTAGCAAAGGTGTTTATGAAATCAATGAATGCTGGAGTGGAGAGGAAGATGGGGTACCGTACAACAATACATTATTACTGGGGAATCGCTAATCTTACTTATATCCAAGAATGTGACCTAGCTACATGGCCTGTTTAACTACAATTATAGGTTAGTAGTACACTTACGTGGCCAGAAGGCAAGGAGGACAGTGATCTTGTACCTTCAACAGTTATGTAGAAGAGGGAATTTCAGCAGGTGCAGATTTTTTCTCACCCCTGAAGAAGTTTCCTTCGATACATTCCTCTTCTACATCTAGTCACCTATTTGCCACTTCAAATTCCATGTTTTCAAAATGCTGCCACGAAATTTTGTTGAATTTGCTCCCATTTATCTCCTCACCCCTTCCTAACCACTCATGTAAATAGCCATATTTCCCAGACAGTAAATGTCTCAGAGGGGCAATAGTTCAGTAATTAGAATGCTAACTGAGCAAACAGAACTATCCTGAAATTGTGGGTTTTAGAGCTCACTTAGAGTCCAACCAAAAAGACCGTGTCATATGAAAATGAGTACCTGATGTATTAAAATGTGAATTAGTTCCATTCACTCACTCCAGCTAACTAAATATGAAACAACTGCATTGTTCCCCCAAGTATTCTAAGGCTGGGCAAAACAGTGTTTCTGCAAGAGGTGAAAATGGCAGGTTAGAGGCATTATTTCCCATGGAGTATACACACACATTTATTTTGTCCCACTGTAATCTTTGGTCAGACAGGTCTTATTTTATTTATTTGTTCACAGTTATTTGTAGGCTGCCTTTAAGGGTGGAACCCTTCCAAGGTGATGTACAAGATAAAAATAATGTGAGTTTTAAAAGCCCCAATAAAATTCAATAAAAACAGTATTTATATATCAAACCAGCAGCCCAGATATTAATAAAGGACCAGTAAAAATAGGTAGGTCTTCAGAGCTTTCCTGAAGCCTTGCAAAGAAGGGGCCTGATGAACCCCTGATGGAAGCCAATTCCAGACATGTGGGGCCACCACTGAAAAGGCCCTTTCCCTTGTACTCACCAGTCTAACTGCCCTTGGTGCTGGGCAAGTGAGAAGGGCCTCTGTTGATGACTTCTGAGTGCAGGAAGGCTGGTACAGGAAAGATGGCCCTTTGAGTAACTTGGGCCCAAACCATTCTTAGCTTTAAAAGTTAAAACAAGTACTTTAAATTGGGCTCAGAAATGCACTGGCAACCAGTGCAGCTGGTGTAGTATTAGTGTTACATGGACTGCCCGGCCCCCACCAATATCTGGGTGGCCATATTATGCACCAGTTGAAGGGTTTGGGGAACTAAAGCATTTAAAGAGACAAAAGTGTATGCCCACCATGGATAACACTGCCACCCTCATGCCAGCTTTAAAACTCAGGGCATAGGAGGACTGTCTCCAGCCAAGCCAGAAATTGGAATGCCTTAAAATATGGTTCAGGGTTGATTTTGGTTTCAACAGGCTGGAAACCTGAGTCAATTTTACATTCCTTTATCTGCTGCAATGCCCATCACAGTCCACAGTTCAGCAGGTCATTTCAGACCATTATTATTCATTTTCATTTCTCACTGTTTTGGAAGGCATTTACCCCTCCCTATAATCCAGCATGCTGGTAATACCAGCAATTCAAAAGTACATCTAAAACCTTGACGACAGTAATTAATGTACTCTATCAGCAGTTGCGTCTCATAGCCATCTGTTTTGTTGTGAGAGCTCCCAAGTCTTGCCATTGGAAAACTCTGCTCTTATTTGACACACACACCCCTGCACACACACCATTGAGCAATGTCTGGTATAACTTTCATTTAACGATTAGTGGCTTTATTCAATCCATCAACATAGGGCAGAGGTTACTTTCGTCACTTGGGGCATCCAGCAAAATCTGATCTGATAGACAAGACTCATTTGGCAGACCGTTTGCTATCAGAATAGAAGAGAGTGGCTGCAGGTGGGGAAATGAGAGGGGAGAGTTGGAAAGCTCTGAAGGGAGAGAAGGAAAGTTCCCTTTTTTATGCTCAGCTCTCCTAGACTCCAACCGAAAATGATGGTCCTAGGCCAGACCAACAAGACTGGGATTCGGGAGATCCGGGTTCTAGTCCCCGCTCGGCCATGAAACTCACTGGGTGACTTTGGGCCAGTCACTGACTCTCAGCCTAACCTACCTCACAGGGTTGTTGTGAGGATAAAATGGAGAGGAGGAGGAGGACTATGTAAGCCGCCTTGGGTTCCTTGCAGGAAAAAAGGCGGGGTATAAATATAATAAATAAATAAATAAAGCATGCATACTGAGGATACCCGTAGACCTTTTCTCTATTTTACCACAAAGGCCTCTCCCACAATTGAATATTCATACCCATAGGTCAGCACATCTCAAAATGTGCGAGAAAATTGTGAGAATGCTATGAAAAATAAATGAATCAAACAATGAAAAGTTCATTTAAGGCTTGTGGCTCACGCTGGCTCAGCTTGTGTGAGTGTGGAAAGCTAAGCAGGGTCAGGCCTGTTTATTACTTGGATGGGAGACCCCTCCTCTAGTTTCCTGCACTGAGCAGGGGGTTGGACTCGATGGCCTTGTAGGCCCCTCCCAACTCTATGATCTATGAAATCTATGAAATTTGAGCCTGAAGGTGCCCACCATAGTGCTGCATTGCCTATTCCCAATCAGCTTTCACCGGGAAGTGTGTGTGTGTGTGTGGGGGGGGGGGTTATTTGGTCTTGCATCCCTCCACCTCTTTCACTGCAGCAGAATTTCCCACCCCAGGAGGAAGCTGCCCACTGCATTTTAGATTTCATTGTTTTAAATGCATATTTTAGATTGATATTAGGTTTTTTTAAGCTATTTTGTTTAGCTAGTTTTTTAAAGCTATTTTTAAAGGTGCCACAAGACTCTTTCTTGTTGTTGTTTTTCCAGAGTTTTACTGATACACACATATGCTCCTGTGCAATGGTGATACATTACAGTAAGGGTGCAATCCTATGGCCACTAGACAGAGTCTAGACAGCCATAGGAGAGGTCAGACGAGTGCCAGCTCCGACCTCGGAAACACACTCTGAGGTCAGAGCTGGGACTTCGACCTCGGAGCGCCCCCCCCCCTCTGCCCTGGTAGCTGGTGCTGAAAGGACTGCGCTGTCTGCGGCTCCAAGGTCGGAAGACTCACCTCAGAGCCGGAGGTTTGCGCGTGGGAAGTGGGGGGGGAGGGGAGAGGCTCCGCCAGCATACGAAGCTGCACTCGTTTCAATGCTGTTTGTGCACAAGAGCTTCCCACTGGATTATGCCCCTTGTTGCAAACTTGCCTTCCTCCATTACACCCTACCTTTATCCTTCATGTTTTATCCCTCTCTTCCTGACCGCTTCTAAGGCTATACTGAAATTTTCTGGAAACAGTTCTCCAGTATTTTTAATGGCACAGATTAAGATGGAAAGAGAGAGAGAACTCCGATTTTAATTACATCCTTACAAAAGTGGATTGTCGAAACCATGGACTTAATACACCTGATTCCATTTTAACCAAAAGCCTTTGTTTTGGACCCAGCTTTAAGCTTTCCACTCGTTCTCGAACAGCACAATCTTGTGCACATTTACTCAGCATAAGTCCCAATGAGCTCAATGGGACTTTATCCCAGGTAAGTGTGTTTAGGATTGCAGCCTAAAGGGTGGAAATAGAAGACTCATCTCCCACATTTCTGTTTACTTAAACAGGCACATAATTGAAATACAGGTAAAAGCTCCCTCTTGTGGAGCCCATATATTTATCAAGAAGAACATCAAGATTTCAGTAGAGAACTGGAAATTACACTTCTACTTAAACTACTGTAATTATGAAGTCCCCAGTTCAAATCTCACCTCAGCCATGAACTCCCCGGGTGACCTTAAGCAAAACACTATTCTCTCTGCTCAGTTTATAATATGTAATATGAGCATAATACTAGTACTAGCCTCCCTTACAGAGTCATTGTAAATATTACTGACATTCCTTCCAAGCATGCTTTTTTCTATTTAGTCAAATGCTGACATTTTATCTGAATCACAACTAGCACTATTGGTCTCAGCAGTTGTCACCACAGTAAAACAAGGCTGTAAAAATAGAATATTTTTTTTAAAAAACCATACAAATCTATGATGAGCCCTTTGTGTTGGTCTCCTGGAACATTTTAAACAAGTTTTGTAGAGAGATTGTAATCTACAAAATAGAAACTCTTCATTTTATTTGAAAGACTTCATATTTCAGGTTAACTCCCACTTCAGGTTAGATATGCTTTTTGTTTCTTGATCTTTAGCTAATAATGGAATAACACCAGTTCTTTAACAAATATTTTAGTCATAAGGACTCCCCTGCTGGATCCAACTGAAGGTCCATAAAGGTATGCACTAAAGACAGGGACTTGGGTGCTATAGGATATACTGGGGAATTGTGGGAGTACCTAACAAATGCCCCAATAAAATACCAAAAGATTCTCTCAGTGAGCTATACACGAATGTGCAGAGCATAGAAAACATGAGCTCGAACTCCTAGTACAGGAAGATCAATGCAACTTGATTGGTATAACTGATACTTGGTGGGATGACTCCCACCATGAGTAGAATGTAGTAAGTGTAGGATATAAACTTGTTCAAAAGAGTATAGATGCAACAGAAAGGGTGGGAGCAGTATTGTATGTAACAAATGTGTATACCACCAAAATCCAAGAGAGTGAATATTGTAGCCCTCTGGTGAGCATCTGAGAAAAAAAATAAATGGGGAAACATTATTTATTTATTTATTTCATTTCATTTCATTTCAATACTGCCCCACAGCCAAAGCTCTCTGGGTGGTTCACAACAGTCCATATAATCCCCATACATACAGGTAGCATGCCCAAAGTCATCCTTGAGGGGATTTCTGTTGCCCACTAACATTTTCTGCCCTGCCTAAGCTAATTCCGGGCACCGGGAGATGCGCACAGACCCAAGTTTTCTTAACCCTAACCCTAGCTTGGGTTTTAACCCTAATCTTGAAACACAGGTTACGTGAGACAGTGTCATCCTTTTGGAATAAGAAAAGAAGCTACCGCTTAAAATGAGGCAACGTAGGCAGCATAGCCACAGATTTCCTGCTAGAGGAACAGCTGCAAGGGAAGCAGCTCTCCTAATTCTGGAGTTCTCTCCGTTTCTCTATTTCTCTCTGTTTCCTCTGTGTTACTATCAAAGAAGGTTAAGACTGCCCACATAATATTTAGTTAGCAAACACCACAGGGAAACTAGATGGCTTCGAAATGACCCGAAACCTCAGCATTACGAAGATGGCATTTGCACCCTTGCTTATTCCCTTCAGATGGGTAAGCACCACTCAAGTGTGTATACAGGGGAAACTGATACCTTGCTGGACCTTGTGTGCGCTCACTGAGAGAATCTTTAGATGCTTCACTAATTAATTCATTTCATCCTTAATTAAGTTGTGGTGTGTTCCTGCTTTCGATAATTATATTTTTGATTGGCCTGTAATTAGATCTCTCTCATACATCTCAAAGATACAGGGGACATGTCAAAGCAAGAGCAGATTATCCTCACTCAGAGCTAAACTTGTCACCCTGTACTTGGAGGTGGCCTGCATGCTGGGAAAGGTTTACCACAGTTAAGCTGTTATGACCTGTGCTGATCTATATTGGGCATTGGGCAGAGTAATAAATCAAATGACATGGCTATTTGAAATAGAAAAGCTATGTACAGATGTCATTGGGGGGTTAAATGTAGCCTCCTTCTTCAGATATCAAAACTGGTAAAATGATGCCTCAAGTAAACTGAAGTGGAGACAGTTTTACTAAGACTTACAGCACCAAGCAGATTTTCTAATCATAGTGAGAATAGCAGAAGCATCATAGAACTGGAGGTGGGAAACACACACAGGAGATGGACCACTGACATGGTCACTAGTGAAATTGAACTATGATTTTAAATGTAGAGAGCCAGTGTGATGTAATGGTTAGAGTGTTGGACTGCAACTGAGGAGATGCGGATTCTAGTCCCCATTCGGTTATGAAGCTCACTGGGTAACTTTGGGCCAATCACTGACTCTCAGCCTATCCTGCCTCACAGGGTTTATTTATTTTATTTTCATTTTATTATATTTTTTAATCGCCCATCTGGCCAGTCACCCGGCCACACTGGGCAATGTACAATTAAAACAATACAATAAAACATGATAATTAAAACAGTATAAAAAATTCTTTTAAAATCCTAACCCACCCCATATTCCCGCCTGAAATACCAGGTTTTTAATGCGCGGCGGAAGCTCATCATGGAGGGGGCATGGCGAAGGTCACTAGAGAGGGAGTTCCATAATTTGGGGGCCGCCACGGAGAAGGCCCTCCTCCTAGTCCCCACCGGCCTGGCTGCTCTGGCTGATGGGACAGTGGCAGATCTTGTTGAGCGGCCTACTTGATGTTGCTGGAGGCGCTCCTTGAGATAAACTGGACCGAAGCCGTACAGGGTTTTAAAGATCAAAACCAACACCTTGAATTCGGCTCGGCAAGCAACTGGTAGCCAGTGCAACTCCTTAAGCACCGGAGTGATGTGATCACGCCGGCGGCTGCCTTTAACCAGGCAAGCTGCTGCATTCTGTACCAGCTGCAACTTCCGAACCATCTTCCAGGGTAACCCCACGTAGAGCACATTACAGTAGTCTAGGCAAGAGGAGACCAAGGCATGATGCTTTGACCTGGATTCCTGCATTGAGCAGGGGGTTGGACTCGATGGCCTTGTAGGCCCCTTCCAACTCTACTTTTCTATGATTCTATGAACCACTGATGGGAGCAGATGATTAGGAAGGTAGGGGCGCAACTGCCTCATCAGATGGAGCTGATACAGCGCCGCCCGGCTCATAGCTGACACCTGAGCCTCCATGGACAGCGGGGAGTCTAGAATGACCCCCAAGCCGCGGACCTGGTCCTTCAGGGGTAGATGTACCCCATTCAGCACCAGGTCAACATCCCCTAACCTCCCCTTGTCTCCCACCAGGAGTACTTCAGTCTTGTTGAGGTTCAGTTTCAGCATGTTCCTTCCCATCCAGCCACCCACTGCCTCCAGGCACTTGGACAGGGTCTCAACAGCCAACCTCGGTGAGGACTTGAAAGAGAGGTAGAGCTGCGTGTCATCTGCATACTGATGACACCGTACCCCAAACCTCCTGATGATAGCCCCCAGCGGCTTTAGGTAGATGTTGATTAGCATCGGGGAGAAGATGGAACCCTGCGGCACCCCACAAGTGAGCGGCCGAGGGTTCAAAACCTCCTCCCCAAGAACTACCCTCTGGTACCTTCCAGAGAGGAAGGACCAGAACCACTGTAATACAGTGCCTCCGATACCCAACCCCTCCAGGTGGTCCAGGAGTATACCGTGGTCAACGGTATCAAAAGCTGCTGAGAGATCGAGGAGGAGTAGGAAGGAGCATTCGCCCCTATCCAAGGCCCTCCTCATATCATCCACCAAGGCGACCAAGGCCGTTTCCGTCCCATGTCCAGGCCTGAAGCCCGACTGGCATTGTTGTGAGGATAAAATGGAGAGGAGGAGTATGTAAGCCATCTTGGGTAAGCTGTCTTTCCTTGCAAGAGGAAAAAAGGAAGGACATAAATGTAATAATAAATAAAAATAAATTTAGAGCAGGGAAATGTTAGGAAAGGGCCAATAATTCTGTATCACCATTTCAGTTCGCAGAACTTTGGCAAAAATCCTGTTTTTCTAGAACTGTGTCAAATATTTTCCAGCTTTGATTTTTGGATAGTAACTTGTAATGTTGATAGATTTCCCCAGAAACACATGTAAATTGTATCCTGTTTGGCACCACAGTTTTTCCAGAATTCATCTCTGACTACTGGTTTTTCCTCATTTCTGAATTAGTCACGTATGAACATGCACACAGCAATCAGGGAGAATGCAGAGGACTGGATAACGACGTAACAGTATGTAGCCAATCAGACTTGCTATGTGATGTCACTGAGAGAAACTGAAAGCAATGTGTTGGGGTATGTGTGATCAAAATGCCCACAAATACCCCAAATGGAAGACTTTTATGGCACTGTGGAAAATATTCTTGAAAAACTGTAAGATGTTTCAGGTTAGCTATAGTATTTTTCCAATTCTGTAACAGAGTTAAGAAGGGTTGCTGCACTTATGAAGGACTTCCAGAGGGATAGCCACTGCAAAAAACCCAAAAAATCTTGTAGCACCTTAAAAACTAACAAATTTATAATGGCAAAAGGTTTTGTGGATGAACAGTTGGCTGGAGTGTGTGTGTGTGTGTGTGTGTGTGTGTGTACAGTATATACCCTGGCTTCAAGTTGGACCCAATTTGGCACTTTGGAAAATGGCCTACGTCTGCTTGGACCAATTCGGAGTCGGTCTGCTTTGATTCAGTACTGAGCCCGAGTCAAGGTTCATAAAACTGGGGCTTTGTGCTATCATGGGAAATCAAAAAACCACTACAACATTTTTCTCTTGGTCAGAATTGGATTATAGTTGCAGGCATAGTAGCCCCTTAGAAGAGGAGTATTCCTGCCCAATGCAGAAAAATAAGTGCAGGGGATTTTGTGCTATGTGTCTTTATTTTTTTAATTTTTTTAAGGGAACTGCTGATAACTTTTGTATTTCCTGGCAGAATTGTATGAACGTTGCAGGAATAGTTGCACCTTCCGAGAGGATTAACTAGCCTGCCAAAATTCACAATGATAGCCACAGGGTGTTTATGCAAGAGTAGCCTTGAAATCTTGAGGGTCTCCAAATGAGGATGAGCGTACCTCTTCATGTTTCGTGTGGACCATTGTTCTGAGAGTTACAAACAGCCTATGAGCTCAGAAAGATAGGTGTAGCAGTTCATGTGGAATGGGAGCTATCCAATTTGGGGCGGGGAGGTAGACTTCACCTTCCCTCCCTTGTCTGTGGTTCTTTTGGTCAATCTCTGTAAAAATGGCACATACCATAGAGGTAAGAAGCCCGTGAAGTTTCAGAAGAGTAGGTGCAGGGGCCAGGAGTTACAATACTTTAAAAACAGTTTAAGGCTTTGTCATAGTTAAGTGTGGTGGCATTGGAAGAATGCTCATCTCATGGTCCCATCCGTGCCCTCCCCCAAAGCAAAGTGATTGGAGCCCCTGGTAAAATGTGCCCTAGGATTGAAAGGTGGACCTGTCAATCACTCAGCCACACTACCTCCCCCTGCAGTGTTTAGAGAAATAAATGCAAAAGACACTATTTGGAGACTTAAAATCTGTGGGCATGTATCATATCCAAAACATGAGTCAGTAACGAAGTATTGTTGTGGAGGGGCTTTGGGTCTGTTGACTTTGGAGGGACACCTGTTTTGTCTTGGGACCCAACAGAACCAGACCAATGTGGCCCGCTTCTGCTTGGGCTTTGGGCATTGTCCAAATCATTCTTACCTGTGGGTGTCTTTAGGAAACTCATGAAAGAGATTAGGAATCTGGTCATGAACCTGATGGAGATCCCCCCCCCCCCGTCCTAAGCAGTGGAAACTGCAGCAGCAAAAGAACTGAAACATGCACAGCAGTGGGCTTATGTATCTACCATGTGCCTCAATGGGTTTGTTTCTAGAGTTGCTCTTGGTCCAATCCTGGTGGTAGAAATTGCTCACAGAATCTGGAATGTGGCCCCAGCACCATCTGTACCCATGCATCCCTCTATTTCTGCACAGACCAGCTGTGCTGGTACTTCCCGCGATTTGGAAGCTGGTACTTCCCACAGTACTTCCCGCGATTTGGAAGCTATACTATTAATGCAGCCCAAATGTTATTTTGGGCTGCATTAATAGAAGTATAGCATTCAAATTGTGGGAAGTGCTAGTTCCCCTCTACTCTGCACTGGTTAGGCCTCATCTTGAGTACTGCGTCAAGTTCTGGACACCACACTTTAAGAAGGATGTGGACAAACTGGAAAGGGTTCAGAGGAGGGCAACAAAGATGATTAGGGGACTGGAAACAAAACCCTATGAGGAGAGACTGAAAGAACTGGGCATGTTTAGGGGAGGAGAGATATGATAGCAATCTTCAAGTACTTGAAACCCAGAAGAGTGCCAGTATCTCTTCTCGATCCTCCCAGATTGCAGGACACGGAATAATGGGCTCAAGTTACAGGAAGCCAGATTCCGCCTGGACATCAGGAAAAATTTAGAGCAATACAACAACTTTAGAGCAACTTGTTAGAGCAATACAACAATGGAACCAACGACCTAGGGAGGTGATGGGCTCTCCCACTCTGGAGGCATTCAAGGTGCAGCTGGACAGCCATCTGTCAGGGATGCTTTGACTTGGATTCCTGCATCGAGCAGGGGGTTGGACTCGATGGCCTTATAGGCCCCTTCCAGCTCTACTTTTCCATGATTCTAGGACTTTCTCCTCAGCTTATATTAGGACAGGTGTGTCTATGCATAGCTGCTACATGTAGCCTTTTAGACAGAACCCTAAAAGAATTCTGCCAGAAATGCCCCAGTTCTCTGGGCTCCATGTTAGGGACAGTTAGCAAATGGGTGTGCTTAAGCCAAGGGGCAGAGCTGTAGCAGGATGTATGGAGTGAGTGAGCATTGCCTGATCTGGAATAGGAGCCAGCTCTGCTTCAGCCTGCTCCCCCTCCTCACACATTTACCTCTGGTGGATTGTTGGATATATGCAGCAATGATAACAGTGTTCTGGAGAGGGAGGAATGGGAAGGCATCAAGAGCCCTGGGTTCGGAGTGTGTGTTTATTGTAATGTTATTGCTTAACTCTTTAATGGATGGAGGATTGCTCAAGCAGACTTCCATAACATGCTAACGCATCAGGTTTCTGGTTAAACATCAGGTAGCATCAGACCATTAAGTAAAGTACAAAATGTGAACAACTTTCTACAGTTTCTACAGTATGAATGTCCAAACCAAAGGGGGGGGGGGGACACTCCTATTATGCAGTCCCGTCTGAAATGGAGAAATATTTACAGTGCATCACCTCTGAAGGCTGCAAACTTAGGTTCAATTTCAGACGAGGAAACTACTTCTGTTTTTAAAGCTCAGACTATATTTGACTGCTTTTAGATCAGTTTAATAGGACTGCTGCACTAGGCAAGGCTACGGCACTGCAGCACTGTTTGGTTGAAATTGTGCCAAATGTATGCATGAGCATTCATTTGAGACTAGATGAGACACAGCTTACTTGCTCGCAACCTTTTATAGCCATCTGAAGCTCAAATTACCTCCTGGGGTGATAATCAAGGATCAGCTTTATTGGAAAAGCGAAAGGGGAAAGGCCAGAGATGAAACATAATTTCAAGCTGACTTCATAAAAGTGTTTCTTGTGAACCTGTTGGATGAATTAGCCCCACACAGACAGTGTGATACTACCTTGTGCTTAGTGCTAATTAGAATAATTCCAGAATAATCATTTTAGGAAAGGACTGAGTGGATATATGGATTATGTGCACCAAATATATAACTTGGATGAATTTATGGATAGTTTTAAATATGTTATTCACTAGATGGTCTACTGAATTAATTAGGGTTCGAAGCTTTTGCCAATGTAATTCTGACTAATCAATTAAAGGTTGTTTTTTAAAAATTTATTGGTGGGGGAGTGTTAATGGATACAACAAATATTAATTGGTTGAGTTGAAAGTTAACTCAAATGGCATATTTGCTTACTTTTTGAGACTGTTTTTGTTCTTTTACTGTACTAGGGAAGGGAAAATATAAGATTAAAGACTAGGGAAACAATCCTATGGCCCCATAGACATTGTTTCAGGGGCTATAGAATCATAGAATTGTAGAGTTGGAAGGGGCCTATAAGGCCATCGAGTCCAACCCCCTGCTCAACGCAGGAATCCAAGTCAAAGCATGCCTGACAGATGGCTGTCCAGCTGCCCTTGAATGCCTCCACTGTGAGAGAGCCCACTACCTCCCTAGGTAATTGGTTGGTTCCATTGGTGTATTGCTCTAACAGCCAGGAGGTTATATTAAGGGTACCAGCTCTTGGAACACATTTATTCAAGGGGAAGACTGTTGTTCCTCTTTGAATTGTACTTTGATTTTATGTGCACCCCCATACCACCTCTAAAACTTGCTAAGTATAGTCCATTCCTTCTTGTTTTAAATAGCAAAAAAATCCTTTATTGGCAATTGGGATGGAAGTACCCTTTTCATTCCTAAAATATATTCTGACAGATCAGTACTTTGATTTTTAAAAGAAACTTGCCTGCCCCACTGTGGGGGTGGGGGTGGGGAAGGGAATGCAAATCAGAAGTAGAGCCAGAACAGAGATTGCCAAATTATGAGGAACCTTGCAGAATAACAAGAGTTAAAGCAGGCGAACAGAGAATAATAGAGGGCGGAATCAAGTTAGGCAGCATGTTGCAATGATTTACGTATTTTTAAAAAACTTTTTAAATTGAATTTTCCAAAACAAAAACAAATCATATTTGGCTTCCGCCTCTTTGTCTGACAAACATTAGCAATCCATATCCAATCTAAGTTTTCTCTATTTTCACAGAAAGAATTTCTAAGTTTCTATCACTTTTACTAATATTCAAAAATCAAAACCCGAAGTTATTAAGTCACTTTCCCTCTTCCCCAAGAAGTCCACCAGAGGTTTCCAGTCTTTCATAAATGAAGGTAATAATTTCCCCTCTCTAATTAAACAAGTCAATTTCACCATCTCTATTAAGTCCAAAATTTTCAACAGCCAGTCTTCTATAGTTGGTATTGCTGCTTCTTTCCATTTTTGAGCATAGATTATTCTTGCTGCTGTCATCATATATTGTAATAATGTTCCATAGTCTTTCTCAAGTTGTAAATCCATTATGCCCAATAACATTTCTGGTTTAAGTTGAATATTCACTTTTAAAATCTTTTGCATGTTGCAATGATTTAGGAGAGAAGGAAGATTTGCTACACTTGGAGTCACATTGGTTGAGAACCAAAACGATGTGGAGCATTATTTGAAGAGCATTATGCTTTAAGTTAAAGAGAGAGAGAGAGAGATCCTGGGGACAAAAGGAGCAGATATGTAGAGTAGGAAGGATGTGCAGGAGCTAAGAGTGGGAATACTAATAATCTATGTATCTCCGCTTTACCTTAAACATGATAATTCACCCTGGAGTGATTTTCTCAAGAGAAAAGGCCATTGTCTACTTCGTGGGCACATAAAGATTTTGGGAAGGTAACCAGCAGGCAAAAGAAGAGTTAACTCTGAGCCTAGTCCCACATAGCTTGGCGCACAGCTGGTGAAATAGATCTGTCAACACAACTATTACTGTCAGCTCATGATCAGTGCAATGTCCTTGACCCTGAAGGTCAATTAGGAGACATTGGCTGTTCCATCATGTCAACTTTCTTTGTAAGGAAGGAAAGAAAACTCAGAAGATTAGATCTTAAAATATCTGCTAATAAAGAAGCAATCAAACATGTATAGAAATTAGATACTGCAAAGGATGAAATGGGGATGTGCAGGTGTATGGACACAGAACAAGTAACGCAGTAAGACTTGCCTTGCCTTTGTGACGATTACAGACAGAATTTGGAATTCTTCATGGTTGCAGATCTTTAAATGGAGCACTAGGAATGAAAGAAGGAAAATTAAAGGTGATGTTGGGTCCAGAATAGCACAGACAGTGGCTACTCTTTCCCTGTTTTCAGCCACCAGTGCCTGGAAAGCCCACTGGGGTCCCCACAGAGGGCACCTTGCCGAGGCCCCCTTAAACCTAGCCAGCCCTGGGCAAGGTGCCACAAGTAAGACAAGGAGCAGGACTTGTGGCATACCCAGATAGAGGCATGAAGGGCCAGCTGTTGGGTATGGCTGTGGCACAGAGTCAGGCATTGCACCATTGACTGCTGCCCTGACAGATTACAGGTAAAAATACTCAAGGCATCATGCGCTACAGAGTACATCAAAATGCATACTATGTTTGACACACTTGCCAAAAAGATTATCCATGGTTAATCCACAGTTAAACCACCCAAGTAGCCTCTCACACATACCCAAACGCACTTACTTTCTAAAGTAAGACTAAAAGCCTTTGGCTCTTAGCCTGTGGCATCACTGAGAACAGCTGGCTGCGCAGCAGGAACATTACTGGCTGAAAGGCACTCTCCATCTTCCACTTCCCAGGCTTGGTTGCCATCTTGAAGCAGGGAGAGAAAGAGACCAGTGTGTGTAGCCACACCAAGTCCCTACCTTAGCACTTATTTGGGGGATTAAATTATTCAAGGCCAGTCACAGCAAAAGAACTGGGAAGTTTCCATCTGTTCAAAACAATGCACCTCACCAACAAGCAGCAGCAGCAGCAGCAGAGTGAAGCATCCAGGAGAGCAGAGGAGCAGGTGCGGACAATTAAAACCATCCAGTGCCTGCCCTTTATTAACTTCCACACAGAGACAGTGCAGAGAGCCAGTAGCATGATCTTAGCTGAAAGAGAACCTGCTCCCCCCAACTCCATTGCCAATTGACATCCTGCTGATCTTTGTGGGTGGCTGGATAGCCAGGCTAGGAGCTCTCTGTTTTACATTTACATTGGAGTTTTAAATGTGTGCCTTGGCAGTTCAGTAGATAGCCGTGGGTGCAGGGCCGGATTAAGAGCATTATGGGCCTGGTGCTGAGGATTTTGGTGGGCCTTTTTATGGAAATAAATAAAATGAAGACGCAATTTTATATTAAAGCAAATTAAATATTTTAATTACCATTAAAGTGCCAAAACAGAAACATATTGAAAATATTTCTTTTTTTGTAAACAATAAGCTTGTTAACTCAATAAAACCGTTATAAATAGAACATTCACAACAACCATTTTAATGGTCAGCAACTGCAGTGGTGAGCGTTCATTTTCAGCATTAAAACGTGTGAAAAATGAACTAAGGTCTTCCATGGGTCAGGAGCGTTTAAATGCGCTCTCTCTGTTGTGCATTGAAAATGGTTTGCTGAATGAGCTTAATCTTGATTCTACAATTGAGGAATTTGCAAGTAAAAAAGCAAGAAAAGTTAATGTGTAATTTTATTTTAATCTACCAGCTTGATTCATTTAGTTTAAATGCAGGTTAGAGTTCAGTGAATAACCTGTTTGTGTGTTTAAAACTAGTGGTTGCTATTTATTTCAAGAGTTACTCTCTGCACCATAATCATAATGCAGGCTGTATTGATTATGATGCAATAATAATAATAATAATAATAATAATAATAATAATAATAATACTTTAAGGAACAAATTTTTATGAGCCAAACATCATACACTTATATTTAAATTGTTTATATGGTTTATGTTTCTTTCCAAATCTTTCTTGAATTATATTGTATGCTGCTTGCCTGTGCCTCAGTGATTCTGTCAATTGGTCAATTATAGGATAAAAGGTATGCACTTTAAACCTCTCAGAGGGTGTCATATCAGCATTAGCATCTTCTGCATCACCATAGTCCCACCTCCTATTTCTTTTCACTTTCCTTCCACGTTGTAGCTGGTACTCCTCGCAGCCGGAAATATTTTTACCCTGCTGTTCAAATTCAGAGAATCTAGAATGGAGAGACTGCACAAAATCCTTTAGAGAGTTCAGCATGTCTGTTGCTGTATGCAGATCTAATTTTGCATCTTGGAGACACTGACTGGTTCTGTGAAACCTTGGTAAAATGACACACCATACTTCAACAACCATTATTCCAGGTTTCCAATTGATCCATGACATTATTTAGGCCCTTTGCTTGTAAACAGACCTCTCCCTTTGTGGATTCATCATTCATAATATTTGAAAGGACATCTCTGATAGTACTATAGCCTTTTTGTAAGGCATTCACAGCATCATGGTGAGCAGACCAACATGTATCAGATAACCTTTTTAATGTCGGTATACCACATAGTTTGAAACTATCTGTTAACAGATTCCATCGATGAGTTGAAGCAGAAAAAAAACAATACAACTGCTGCACAAAATTAAAGAACGAAACTGCAACTGGACAGCTGTTTACGGCATTTTGTCCAACAAGATTAAGTGAATGTGCACAACAAGGAATGTATTCAGCAAGTGGGTTTTTTTCCCAAATTAAGGCCTGCATACCATTATATTTGCCACTCATATTAGATCCGTTATCATAAGACTGACCCCTGCAGTCTTTGATGGAAATTCCATTTTCATCCATGAACTGCAAAATAATGTTTGCTAGCTCCATACCAGTGTGTCCGTGCATTGGAATGAATTTCGTAAAACGCTCCGCTGGACCACTAGGTAGTACATAGCGAAATATAATTGTTAGTTGATCACAATGTGCTATGTCAGGGGTGGAGTCAACAGAAATTGAATAATATTTGGCTTCTTTTATCTCGTTTATGATTTGCTGCAGCACTTGCTGACTAATCAGTTCAATAAACTCATCACATATCGTTGATGATAAGTACCTCCACGTTTTTTAACCTCTAGGGCAGTCTTCCCCAACCGGGGCCCTTCCAAATGTTTGGGGGCCCAGCTCCCATCTTCCCCAGCCACTGGCCATGCTGCCTGAGGCAAATGAGAACTGTAGTCCAAAATATCCAAGAGGGATATTTGGTGAACTCTGTTCTCTGGGGTTTTTCAAAATAAAACTTAAAATGCCACACAATTCCCCATGAAAGTGCACGTGCACACACACACACACACACACACACACACACAGTATTAGCCAAGCAGGTGACATTTTGCAGGCGGCAGGAGGATCAACACCCCCAAAAGGCAGACACACACACCCACAAACACACAGCCCTCTCTTACGTTCAGTTTGGCTCACAAAAGAGGGAAAGCCCTTTTACAGAAAAAAAAGGAGAAGGAGAACTTGCAGATCAAAAGAGTCAAACTTTTGAACCTTACCTGTGCAGAGCAGGGCCATCAGGACCAGCGGCAGGTAAAGACCATCCCAGAGGTTTGTCCCATAGCAAGCAGAAGTCATGGTGGAGATTTTGGAGGCGGGTGGGCAGAGAGGGGTCGCTTGATGGAGCAAAAACTCAAAAACTCCTGCAGCTCATCAGTAAGGGTCTTCCCAATTTCCCCCAAATTATTTATTTAAAAAAAAAAGCAGCCACAACAAAAAGCCAGGAAGCTTTGCTTGACCAAGAATAATTGTGTTGTTCTTGTTGCTTTGTTTCGTTTTCGTTTTTGTTTTTTTGTTAAACTAGCATTTGAACAATTGAGCTGCGAATCAGAAAGATCTTTTGCTCGAGGCTGGAGAGAGAGGTCCCTTCTAAATCTGAATATTACAGACCCTAGCAAGCCCCCCATGTGCTTCAGCAAGTTCTCACAAAGAAATGTAGTAACAGTGATTGAAATGCAAAAAGCTACTGAAATGCTAATTTGAGAACAACAGTTCTTGCTAGGTCTTGTCTCAAGCCTGTAATGCAGATGTGCTTAGAACACCTTTCTAATCTTGAAAAAAATCATTAATTATGCTGAATGATAACAATCAGAGCTAACTCGAGGGAAAAAATCGCCCCGCGCGTCCCTATAATTGTGGGCCTATTTTCTGCTAGGGGCCTGGGGCTGCCGCTCCAATAGCCCCTATCTTAATCCAGCCCTGCGTGGGTGGGGGTGCCCCTATTAGTGTGGTCATGGATAGGGGAAGAAATGGTGTTGGGAGGTTAACAGGCAAGTTGAGAAGAAGAGTGATCTTATGCCCTTTTCTGGTTCTCCCCCCCACCACCACCACCAAATGGTTCCTGGCTACCTACCTCGGGTCTGGTGGTGCTGTTGCTTAATGCCAGGACAGTACAAAATAAATTCTTTCTCATCCGTGACTTAATTATGGATGAGAGGGCTAGCCTGGTATGTATTACCGAGACCTGTGTGGGGAAACTGGGAGGGGTACGTCTCTCGCAGCTGTGTTCTCCTGGGTACTTGGTGTAGTACCAGACCAGCGTGGATCTGAAAGTCCGGGAGAGGGTTGCTTTGGTCGATAGGAATTCACTCTCCCTGTCTAGGCTTCCTGCGGAGTTCCAAGCTTGAGTGCTTGCATCTCACAGGGTTGTTGTGAGGATAAAATGGAGAGGAGAAGGAGGATTATGTAAGCTGCCTTGAGTTCCTTGCAGGAAAAAAGGCGGGGTATAAATGTAATAAATAAATAATAAATAAATCTTGTGCTGGGTCCCTGGAACAGATTAGGGATTCTGCTGGTGTTCCACCCATCCTACCTGGACCAGTGACACCATTTTGCAAATTGTCTGGCTTTCACATGAATCGGGATGTCGGACATGTTGTGCAGCCCTCTTCACCCACATCCCTTCTTGTTCATTTAGCTGATTTTCCGTGCCTGCTCATTATTGCCCTAGCACAGGGCTGGGGGCCTCTGGCACATTCTGTCTCTGGATCCGGCCAGCAGCCTCCCCTCCTCACCCCCAGTGGCAATTAGGCTTAGAATGAAAGGTCCCATGTGTGCAAATGGAGCCTTTATAAAAGCCTAATTGCCATGTAGGGGAGGGGGATGGGCAGGGAGAGAGGAGTGGGTGGGGAGAAAGTGAGAGAGAGTGGAAGAAAGAGAAGAGGGGAGAGAAAACGGGGGGGGGGGAGAATGGAGAGATAGGGGGTGGCAGAAAGAAAATGTGTGACCTACATGCAGCCCAACTTCATGGTTTATCACATCAGCAGTAACTAGGGGGCTTGTGAGCCTTGAGGCACCTGCCTTCTTACTCAGCTCAGGAGCGCAAGAAGTCAGAGCATAGATGATGCCGATCCTTCACCCTGATGTGGTGGGGTATGAGACTGGTAAACCCAACCTAGGTCCCCCTCCTAGTGAGAGTCTATGCTGAAGACTCATTCTGTGGTGAGTAGCAAGTATGGAGGGAGAATCCCTATCTGCAACACCTCCTTACCACACAAAGAGAACAATTGTAACCCAGTAAAAGCTTTTACTGAACGGCGTCGGTGATAGAATGAATGAATTCTGAAAGCAAGGTTGATGAATATGGTTGCCAACCTTGTTCTATCAGGGATCCTATGCCTCTGAAAGCTAAATGAGAGGCAGCAGAAGGGCAGGGGCCGCATCAGCTGCATCCCCATGCTGATTATGGCTTTGCCTGCCTAGCAATGCGCAAAGGTTCAGGCGCCCAACTGGAACACACAAAAAGGGTCAAGCACACTGAGGAAAAACAGGCGTCACATTGGTCACTGCTGCTGCTGTAGGCCTCTCTTGTCTTCTCCATTGTACAGTCATGCCTTGGATTGAGAGCATAATTCGTTCTGGAAACGTGCTTGTAATCCAAAACACTCTTATATCAAAACGAAATTCCCCCAAAAAAATTTGTACAGAGATTTTTAATTTAAGCCGTACTACAGTACTTGTATTGCAAGACGTCGCTTGTATATCAAGTTAAAAAAAATTAAATAAATATTTAAAAATTTGCTTGTCTTGCAAAACGCTCTCAAACCAAGTTACTTGCAATCCAAGGTATTACTGTACTGTCAGTGAGAATTCTCTCTAAACAGGTGGATATCTGAATATGGGGGGCTGAACAAAAACTGGAAGAGCATCTGGGTCAGGGGTGGGCAACTGCAAGAGGCCTGGGGGCCATTTTCACTACTGGAAAAGTGGCTTGTAGCACTAAAAAGGGTTACATTTAGCTTGTTTGACCCTTTTTGCACTCTAGTGCCTACAGAGCCTCATTTTGTTTATACAGTAATACCTTGGATTGCAAGTAACTTGGTTTGAGAGCGTTTTGCAAGACAAGCAAATTTTTAAATATTTATTTAATATATTTTTTTTACTTGATATAGAAGCGACGTCTTGCAATACAAGTACTATAGTACGGCTTAAATTAAAAATCTCTGTACAAATTTTTTGGGGGGGATTTCATTTTGATATAAGAGTGTTTTGGATTACAAGCACGTTTCCGGAACGAATTATGCTCTCAATCCAAGGCATGACTGTACTCACCCACCCTGGTATAGGGAGTTACAGTGGAAGTTTGTCTTAAGTCCCTAAAGCCGCTGGGGGCTATCATCAGGAGGTTTGGGGTGCGCTGTCATCAATATGCGAATGACACACAGCTTTACCTCTCTTTCAAGTCCTCACCAAGGCTGGCCGTTGAGACCCTGTCCAAGTGACTGGAGGCAGTGGGTGGCTGGATGGGAAGGAACATGCTGAAACTGAACCCCAACAAGACCGAGGTACTCCTGGTGGGAGACAAGGGGAGGTTAGGGGATGTTGACCTGGTGCTGAATGGGGTACATCTACCCCTGAAGGACCAGGTCCGCAGCTTGGGGGTCATTCTAGACTCCCAGCTGTCCATGGAGGCTCAAGTGTCAGCTGTGAGCCAGGTGGCGCTGTATCAACTCCATCTGATACGGCAGCTGCGCCCCTACCTTCCTAATCATCTGCTCCCATCAGTGGTTCATGCCTTGGTCTCCTCTCGCCTAGACTACTGTAATGCGCTCTATGTGGGGTTACCCTGGAAGATGGTTCAGAAGCTTCAGCTGGTACAGAACGCAGCGGCTTGCCTGGTTAAGGGCAGCCGCCAGCGTGATCACATCACGCCAGTGCTTAAGGAGTTGCACTGGCTACCAGTTGCTTGCCGAGCCGAATTCAAGGTGTTGGTTTTGACCTTTAAAACCCTACACGGCTCCGGCCCAGTTTATCTCAAGGAGCGCCTCCAGCAGCATCAAGTAGGCCGCTCAACAAGATCTGCCACGGACAGCCTTCTCCTTGTCCCATCAGCCAGAGCAGCCAGACTGGTGGGGACTAGGAGGAGGGCCTTCTCTGTGGCGGCCCCCAAGTTATGGAACTCCCTCCCTAGTGACCTTCGCCATGCCCCCTCCATGATGAGCTTTCGCCACGCATTAAAAACATGGTATTTCAGGCGGGAATATGGGGTGGGTTAGGATTTTTTTTAAAAAAAATTATACTGTTTTAATTGTGTAAATCTGTTTTATTGTTGGAATGTACATCGCCCAGGGTGGCCGGCCAGATGGGCAATTAAAAAATGTAATAAATAAATATAAATAAATAAATAAAGTCAGTGTTCAATCTCCTGCATGTGCCTAAATTGTAATCCTGCAAGGCAAAGGTGCTCATAAGTCTTAGGCCAGCAGTAAGACTCCAGATGGAGATGTACAATCATTTTTAAGAACGATAGAACCTTCGTTTCCAATGGTTGCATATTCATTTTCTTTCTCTCACTCTAATCTCTGACCAAATAAGCTTCAGAAGCATGACAGTGTCATGAGCCCACTGGAACGTCAAGCAATCTGTGAGGAAGGCAGTAAAATAAAATAACATTGTGCTCAACTTTCCTCTGATGATTGAAATGCTCAAGTCCATTCCCTCTAGCAGTACCACAGCACAGAGCTCTTATTACCAGCCAAGGCCTTCACAGACTCAGTGTTTCTCACAAACTGCAAACCCCTCCAGTCTATGCAAAAATTATCTACATTTCATAGTAATAAAACACCTGAGAAATGCCTGGAGTCACAAGTACAAAGAAAACAATTTGAACAATGTTCTTATTCAGGTTGCAAAATTACTGTTGAAGAATATGCAGTCCAGTGCACAGTTCAGTGGACCCTATTTATAACTAACCTCAGCCTTTGCTGACAGTGAAATTCGATGCTTGTTTTCTCAGAAGTAAGTCTCACTGTATTCAAAGGGGCTTACTCCGTAGAAAGTGCATGTGGAGTTGCAGCCTGAATCTATCACTGGCATTTTACTGAACTGATAAGTCTTACCTTTACAGGTATATTTGCACATAGAACACAGGAAGCTGCCTTCTCCTGACCAAAACCCTCGGTCCATCTTGACCAGTACTGTCGACACTGACTGGCAGCAATGGTTCTCCAGGCAGGAGTTTTTCAGCCCTACCTGGAAAATTTAGATGAATGTAATTTAGATGAATGATGTAAGTGAAATTGTAAATGATACAAAAGAAAAGAAGAGCAAGTAATAGGACCTTCAAGTCAGGTGTGTGAAAAGTGGAAACTGAGCAGCTTGGATCAAGTTATGTGCATCAAAAATTCACTTTAGGAATGTTATGGATCACTTTGCAGTCTTCAGATGCAATGAGCTATCTGACCATAATTCCCTTTCTGTGAGTGCCCGTACTCCTTCATCCAAGCATATTAACAACTTTCTTTTGAGTTCATTTAACTAAAGAGTGCTTTATGATTCCTGTGAAGAAAAGAGTCTTTGAGGGTTCTTGCACACACACACACACACACACACACACGCCTCCTCATGTGTAAACCAAGTAAGGCCAGTTGGGGGGCTGGGAGGAGGCGAAATGTGCATAAAGTATCGGATGGGACATGGCACCTGTCTACGGCTTTTCAGATGCAAAAGTCATGAGTTCCTCTCCCTGCCTGGCCAGGTGAAGTTCACCCTGATTGGCTGAGAATCAGCAAAGCTACAGGAAGGAGGAGGGGAGGGGGAAAGACCTATTTCCCAACGTGTGGGTTTTTGTTCTTTGTCTTTGGTCATCGCGTGGCTGCCGGCTGTTGGAGCAATGGCGGTAAGCCAAGGAGAGGCCCAAGCCTTCGGGGGGCCTCAGGATACGACCCCAGGTAGCTCCTGGTGAAATTAGCTGAATGAGGGCTCTGAAAAGGCACGCCTTGTGGAGGGCTACCCATCTCGGACCTTCGGGTAGGTGAATTAGTCCTCCCGGGCAGTGAGGCTATGCTGGATCTAACCCTGGAAGAGAACTGACCCTCAGGTAACAGAGTTGTGTGCCTGAGAGATATAAAGAAGTAGGTTTTGTTATTTTGCAGCTTTACTGTGTACCAAAGTGTATCTCTCTAATTTTGTGTGCTTCTCTCATTTCCCTATTGGTTGTTGTAAAATGCTACCAGAATAAACCTCCTTTTGGTTTTTTACCCCACATGGTGTTTGTGGATTGCTCTGTGGTTCCAGCAACTAAATCCAGGTTACAGTCAGAAAGGCAAGTCCCTGAACAGAGATTCAAGTAGGATTGCAGACAGCTGAGGCTGGCAATCTGGTATCTTGAGATCTCTGGGGGTCTTGGTTCCTTTGGGGTAGGAAAGGGTGGGGGTGTGGTGGGTCAGCCAGCCCCCCCTTCCTCCACAATTCCTTAATTACTTTCTGGTGCAGGCAGCTGTTACAGCATAAAAAGAATTTCTGGATAACATGCTGCCTATTTTCCACAATCTTTTGCTAGTGGAATTCACTCTGTAATACCACTATGGTTTCCAGAGGAGACCCTGTCATGTGGCAAAGTGAGGCAGCAACCTCTGGCCAGTGGTGTTATTGTGGGGGGAGGGGGGGCAGGGAGAAAGGCAAACAGAATTCACTGGCAGAATGACAGCCATAGGGCAGAATCCACGGGGGCAATCTCCTGTGCAAACACCATTGAACTGAACAGTGTTCTTGGGAAACTTCCACTAATTTCACTGAGGTTTGTGAATTGTGCAAGGTAATTTGTGCCCTTTTTTATTTAATGAGTGTCAGGTCTGAGGCCTAGCTTTGCGACAGATTGTATTGGTGTCTGAGTCTGACACAGGTAAGCACTAATCAACTGAGCCAGAGACAGGAGATGTTACAGACAGGCTGACGATCAGATATTGGATTAAGCAGACCATCTCTATAATGCTACCAATGCAACATAATGCACGGATTGGGGAGCTGAGTTGCCTAGTGCAAGGGTTTTATAGGGCCTTATGTATCCTGCCTGGGTTGTGATGTCAGCAGACAGCATGAAGTGTGTCGGGCCAGCTGACTCTCCTTGTGCTGCCTGGAACTATACTCTAGGCCTAGTCTGCATGGTTTCTGAGAATGCTGGTGGTGCAGGAAGTAAGGTGTTGGGAGACTGCTTGAGATCCTGCTTTGAGACACATACCCCAATACCTTGTAGTGAGGAAGGTTGTGCCAGTTGGATTTACATAGTCTTGACAGGTTTGTATGATGGTAACTTTTCCCATTAGCCAAGTCAGCAACCATTTCTACTAGGGTAGCCACTTATGCGTTGCCAAAAAAAGAGGATATGCACCACTCAAAAAAGAGAGTCAAAATATTTGCATATGCTGAATTTTGCATATATATTTAGAAATAAATTTAATTTAAATGAAATTTAATTTAATGAAATAGAATTTAAATTTCAGAGAAGGCAAGCCAATTAATTTCCCAATCAAATCACCCCAAGAAATTTACTCTCCAACCCAGATTACCAAAATCTGATCTTTAATTAATTTACTCCCATATTTAATTATTTTTGCACCCAGATGATCCTGCTCCAAGGACACTAGACAATTATTGTGTGACTGTCTAATTGACATCCATAATAAAAGGAATATGCTCCAATGATGTCCCTCCCCACCACACGCCAAACAGAAAAATGTTGACACTCAAATGAGCAAATCTGCATCTAGCATCAGTGACACAAGTTGATACAAAATATGGCACGGGATGGACAGGCTTCTCAAATCACTTTCGGTTAGGAGAAATTTGTGCATGTTCTCATGAACTGATACTATGGGATCCAAAAGTAACTCCACACTCCCTGCTGACAATCAAGAACCTTTGTCTTCCCTGCATGTTGATTTCTACAGCAGGGGTGGGGAAACTCTTTCAGCCATGACTTGGTGGTCCTATTACTTGCTCTTCTTTCTCTTGTACCATTTACAATTTCAGTTGTGTCATTCATCTAAATTACATATATATCTTGCAGAACTAAGACCCTGATTCAATTTCAGAGCAGCTCTTGGGGGCTACATTGCAGTGGTGGGTGGGGCCAAAGGCAAAAGGGGTGGGGCCGAAAGGCAAATAAATGAATAAATAAATGACAGCACATCGTAGCTTAAAGCTCATACTGCCAGGAATGAAACCTTAGGAGAGACATTTCAAGACACAGAAAAATGAAAATAAAAAAGTTGGGAACCAAAAAGGGGTAGTGATCAGAGAGGGCTGGGGGGAAGGAGGGAGAGAACAAGCCACAGCAAGCCAGATTGTCTGTCAGGCATACCGTGCATTGTAAACAACCTACTGTAGCTTATTCACAGGGTGGTTTAGCATTTATTTATTTATATTTATTTATGATATTTATACCCTGCCTTTTTTCCTGCAAGGAACCCAAGGCGGCTTACATAATCCTCCTCCTCCTCTCCATTTTATCCTCACAACAACCCTGTGAGGTAGGTTAGGCTGAGAGTCAGTGACTGGCCCAAAGTCAGCCAGTGAGTTTCATGGCTGAGCGGGGACTAGAACCCGGATCTCCCAAGTCCCAGTCCAACACTCTCACCACTATGCCACACTGGCTCTAATGTGCGAACCCGCCCGTGGAGATCACTGATTAATAAGAACACAAGGAAACATATGAAGCCACAGCCCATGCAAGCCTTCCCTTTCTTTCTGGAAAGAGAGACACTGCATGCAAATAACAAGGATAAAATATGAGCTTAATGGAATAAGAGATCAATATCTCTTTGTTAGCAGAATGATGGTTGGGAAGGAACCCAATTAATGCAAAAAGACATAATTTCAGAGGTAATTTAGAAATAAGGGTAGATTAGAATTATGTTATTATTTATTTATTTATTATTTATTACATTTATGCTCCGCCTTTTTTCCTGCAAGGAACTAATGAATATAATTAGCTGATCACAGCTAGCTTTCATCCAAATGGCTCCCACATGCACTAGTATTTACATAGATGGATGAGCCATGTTCAGGCTGGTCATTAGCATATCTGAGAGAATTATGAGCCCCTTCCCATGATACTTTAAACTGAGTCTGTGGTAGGCTGACAGTTGTGCTTTTCAGTCTGCCTTTGCTGATTTCCATGGGCCCAGCTCTTGGGGGTATTCTGTGGGGATGGGATAACACACACACACCAAGACTGAATAAATGTTCAGGGGGCATGCAAAATTCAAAGAATGTTTTTTGGGGGGTCCTTAACTTTCTATAGCAGCCCATCAGTATTTCTAGGAACAGAATGCCCCTGGGAATGCCACTATGTCAGTCTGTCCCCAGGTACACTGCCAGACTGCTGAAGGCAGCCAAGCCGCTACTTGAAGTGGAGAGTAGGCTTTATTTGGGGGTCAAAAATCATTTTAAAAACCCCATCAGCTACCCTGTATTTAAAGTAAGACCACCCTCTTAGATTATTGTACCCTAACGTCCCTGAATATATCTCACACACACTTTCACAGGGAACAAGTGGTCTCATGGGGTGAGCGTGGGGATAGTTGGCACACTTTTAGTTTAAAAAAGCATGCTTAACCTGGCTGTTGTTATTTTGGAGAAAAAGCAGCTGTGGGGTGTGAAAACTTCAAGGTAGGCTAAAAGTGTATTGGTGGATGTCACACAGAGGAGGGCCAGGATCTCTTCTCGATCATCCCAGTTTGCAGGACACGGAATAATGGGCTCAAGTTACAGGAACCTAGATTCCACCTAAACATCAGGAAAATTTCCTGACTGTCAGAGCAATAAGACAATGGAACCTACTACCTAGGGAGGTGGTGGGCTCTCCCAGTCTGGAGGCATTCAAGGTGCGGCTGGGCAGACATCTGTCAGAGATGCTTTGACCTGGATTCCTGCACTGAGCAGGGGGTTGGACTCGATGGCCTGGTAGGCCCCTTCCAACTCTACTTTTCTATGATTCGATGATTCTATGAAAAGTCCCCCACCACCACCACCGGAGCTGAAAGCAGTCCTCCACAAAGAACACACAAGAGCAACCACGCAGGTAAGCTCCTCGCTGTTGGCAAATGCCAGGCATTCCACTCTGTTGCTACTACTGACCACTCCATGACGCTTTTGCCTCGCAGACATACAGCCTGGCCATGAGAAGCAGAAAAGTCACTGCATAAAAAGTTCTACTCCACCTCCCGCAGGGAGGGATAAATATTACTGAAGTCACTGCAGTCACTCCCCAACAATGGGGGAGGCTGAGGCAAGAGCACTAAGGGGGCTTCACTCTCGATCACTTCCTCACACACGTAGTGCACCCTTCCCCAACCTGGTGCCCTCCAGATGTTTTGGACTACAACTCTCAACATTCTTGACTATTGACCATGCTGGCTAGGGTGGATGAGATTTGAAGTCCAAAACATCTGGAGGGCACCAGGTTGGAGAAGATTGGCCTCAAATAATGGCCCTTGGGCATGGTTAAGGTGCGGGGTGAGCCTACCTTCTCAACTTGCAGTCCACCCCTAGGCACTGCCTCTCAGGCCACACACTCCAGACCCAGGAACTCACACAACAGCATCCTTTATTAATCTATACTTGAGAAAAGACAAACTCCTATGGAGCCACACAGCAGACTGCCTCAGCTCCAACACCTGTGCTAAGAGGCAAACTGAGAGGCCCCGCCCAGGCCTCCGGAAAAGAGAAACTAAAACGTTCAGGCTTCTTGAAGACATATACACATACACATATACATATCACATCCTTCTTCTCCAGGCTGGCACTGTCTTCTGATCAACTGATTGCTAACTTACAGGGATGGGGACTCAGACTCCAGGACTTGACTCGTGAGTCGGACTGAGTCCCCCCTCTGACTCGAGTCAGACTCGAGTCCCAGTATTTTTAATGGGACTCGAGACTCGACTCGGGACTCGAGACCAAGGACTCGTGTTCCAAAATTGTGTTCCTCAAATGCAACATGAATAGGTTTTAGGAAGTACAGCAAGTTTATTTTTAAAAATCATTTTCCTAAAATGCAACCTTTCAGACATTTTGGGTCTGGCTGCCTCTGCCTGCCTGTTTGGGGTTCCCAGCCTCCTCTGCCTGCCTGGTCTCTTCTTAACCAGTTCCACAGTTTGAATTGTCCAAGACAAATGTCTCTGCCTGCCTGCTTTGGGGTTTCCTGCCTCCTCTGCCTGTCTGGTTATTTTGGGTTTGTCTGCCTGGTCTGTTCTTGCCAAAATCAGTTGCAGAGTTTTGAAATAAAAAGGCACATTTGTGCCTAGAATTTATTTAAGCCACACATCTGAAATAGCCTTATTTTGTTGGGGAAACCTCGGGAAGGCTCGGATCCAAAGACTCGTGACTCGACTCGTGACTCGAAACCAAGGACTCTTCAACATCCCTGCTAACTTATCAAATGCCCAAATCAAAACTAGGAGTCAGAGGTTACCATGAGGGACGTGCATTGGATTTAGCTGAATCCCAAGCCATATCAAGCTTTGTCAGACCACTTTTGGTGCTTCTTGAGGCAAAGTAGACCTCCCTCTGAAGCTGCCAGATCCGAACTTGGTCCTTGCACAAGGCTTCAGAGAAGCAGCCACTGTGCCTCCAAAATAGCATCCACCTTCTAATCATAGGGCATGTTTTACCAGGAGCTCTCCAATCAGGGCCAAATTAAACATTCTTATAATCATGCATAGCTGAGCTATGTGTGAGTGGTTTATTTACTCCAGAGTAAGTGTGCATGGCCCTGATTCAGATTGGGACCATTCCCAGCCTTTTCCGCAGAGATGTCATATTTTGGATCTGAACCTGGGATCTCTTGCAAGTGAAGCCTAAGCTGTTATGCCAGGCTAGTACTCCCTTCTGCAACCAGTGTGGTTCTGGCATATATGAGTGGGTCTTCAGGGCTGGCAGATGACAAATGCCCCATGATTTCTCTGACTCCTGTCTGCTGCTTTGGCAAAGTGAGTAGGGAGCTTTTCTATGGAGTTTGTGGTGTGGGTTCAAGCCCTGGGAGCTCCTTCTCTTTTGCCTCTGACATGACCAGGCATACAGATGTTGAGTGAGTGGGGCCTTATTTATTAGCATCCCCCATGCTGGAGTGAACTCACGTCTCCAGTTTCCCAACCCCATGCCCGGTGCATGAACTTCTCAGGGCTGTTGCTGTGAGAGCACCAGTGTAGCTCCTGTTGTTGCCTGTCCTAGTCGCACCCCTTCTGTGCCTCGCACTCACAACAAAGATCTGGACTAGGGATTTATGCCAAACCCTTAGGCAGCCTTCCCCAACCTGGTACTTTGCATGCAGAAAGTCCCAGGTTTCCCTAGCTTCTCCAGTTAAAAAGGTAACACTAATATGTAGCAATTCTAGGAAATATTTCTGCTCCATGGTCTGAATACCCACTGGTAGTCAGAGTAGAGAGAACTTGGCTGGATGGACTAAAGGTCTGATCCAGTATGGCAGCTTCTTACATTTATATGCTGTGTGATTCATCTTTTCCATTGATGGTGGGAGAAAGATCACCTCCATGTGCTTAAGCTCTGCGTCACTCATTATACTGCACAGATGGTGCACTGTGTGACCATTTCTCTACTGAGGCACAGAGAGGTAATACACTGTGTGCCAGTTGATTGTCTTACCCTGAAATACATGCACACTTAATGTATTTGCATCCTGCTGTGTAGGTCTTATGCTGCATGTCACTTAATAGGGATGGGCGACCCGCCCAGCATTTGACTTGTGGCATGCGAGCCAAGCGCGAGCGCCAGCTGAGGCACTCACAAGACTTCCGGGTCCCGGGCGCTAGCACTGGAACCCAGAAGTTGCTTTTCCAGGCTCAGCTCGCGAGAACACAAGTCGAGCTCGGGAAAAGGTAGGTTGAGTGGCACTTTGGGGGTCAAGCCCGGCGAGTTCGCCAGACTTCCACCCCCCAATCAAGCTCTGCGCACATCCCTAATAAAGAGTAACACCCCTAACTGAGGACTATTTATTCTGTTCTCACAAGTTTCTGAAGATGAAAGAGGTCTGGAACAGTTCAACAGAGAGAAGAGTCAACACCACATTGACCTTGTTTCCAAAGGAACTGGACAACACTGTTTTTGAAAGTGTCATGTATTTATATTTCCATAGGATTAAGAACCTGTTTTTGAAACGAGCAATAGTACACACACACACACACACACACACAGGCTATTCACCTTCCTCAATCACAAAGGGAGATGGCAATGGATGAAAGCAAAAGATACAAAAGCCATAAATTAGCTGGGCAGAGAGGGAGGAAAACATCCACAAACTGCTCACAAGATTAATATGCAGTTGATGGGAAGCACTTTCACACCAGGGTGCCAACAAATAAACACAATTCAAAAATATCATCCCTGCTGTAGTGGAGGATTTCCTAAGACAGAGCTACTGGCCCATTTACACCATGAGGCTCTCATATCCTGAATTCCTAAAGTAGAACCTGATAGGGGGAGAGGATGTGTGTGGGACCGCGGAAGAAGTAGGTCACACATTGCAAGGTTAGAGTTTTCAGCATAAAAACAGTGAATGAGGAGTCATGCTGGTGGAAAGGCTTTTGGGCTAAACCATGCCCTCCAACATTTCACAGATGAAAATAGGGACACACGTGTGAATTTGTAAGAGGTACGGTTAAGCAACATGAAGGTGTGATCAAGAGGGCGTGGCCAGGCAACATGAGGGTCAGGTACAAAAGTTATTAGAGGAAACATACAAAATCTTATATAATTATTACATTATTATATTAGACATTATATTATAATTTATTAGTGGCTTTTGTAATATTTTTTACCTTACTTGAACCCTTAATTGTTGATATCTGGTGTTTTTCATGGGGGGTGGTGGTCAGTGCTTGCACGGCAATCTCTTTTTGTTTTAAAATGGTCAGAATTGGTCCCAGCATTTTCAGGGCAGTTGGAGAAGGAGAAGAAAAGAAGGAGATGCAGAGGAGGGGGAGCTTTTGGGTGGGGGGAAATACAAAAAGACACATTGGGGTTTTGAGCCCCTTCAGCGTTTTGCTCCAACACCTCTACAGCTCTGGTTTTCAAGCACAAGGAGTAACTTTGAGGGGCTGAACAGCTTTGTTGTTGTTTGTTATTGTGGAAAGGCCCCAGTTTAAAGCACTTTTTGTGTCCTATCCACACAATTTAGATTTAAAGAAACAATTAATCTGGAATAATCTTACAGAGTTTAACTAACTTGAATTAAGTTAAAACAAACAGTGGAATCCTACGCAGTTACTCAGAAGTAAGTACAAATGTATTCAATGGGTCTTACTTACCCCGGGGCCTGGTCAGAAGCAGCAGATAGAGCGAGCGCCAGGGATGTTGAAGAGTCCTTGGTTTCGAGTCACGAGTCGAGTCACGACTCTTTGGACCCGAGTCTCGAGTCCGAGTCCTTGGTCCAAAATGGTGACTCATGAGTCACGAGTCATGAGTCACTCCCAAAGCTGACTCCACGAGTCCCTATTAAAATCAATGGGGTTTTCCCCCAACAAAATAAGGCTATTTCAGATGTGTGGCTTAAATAAATTCTAGGCACAAGTGTGCCTTTTTGCAACTCAACAAAACTCTGCAACTGATTTTGGCAAGAACAGACCAGGCAGACAGACCCAAAATAACCAGGTAGGCAGAGGAGGCAGGGAACCCCAAAGCAGGCAGGCAGACAGAGGCGTTTGTCTTGGACAATTCAAACTGTGGAACTGGTTAAGAAGAGACCAGGCAGGCAGAGGAGGCAGGGAACCCCAAACAGGTAGGCAGAGGCAGCCAAACCCAAAATGTCTGAAAGGTTGCATTTTAGGAAAATGATTTTTAAAAATAAACTTGCTGTACTTCCTAAAACCTATCCATGTTGCATTTGAGGAACACAATTTTGGAACACGAGTCCTTGGTCTCGAGTCCCGAGTCGAGTCTCGAGTCCCATTAAAAATACTGGGACTTGAGTCTGACTCGAGTCAGAGGGGGGACTCAGTCCGACTCATGAGTCAAGTCCTGTAGTCCGAGTCCCCATCCCTGGCGAGCGCACACACACACATCCTCAGTCTGTTGCCTTCCTGCTTAAAGGGGCCATGGGCAAAATCGCAGCTAAGCTAAATAGCTTGCGGGAGGAGGCAGAGGGATTTGTTATGCAGGCAGGGGCTCTGTATAACTACAGTATTTTTCCTTGTATAAGACTATACTTTTTCCTAAAACCGTTAGACTAAAAATTGAGGGTCGTCTTATACACGGAAGTAAGCTGAGGAGAGAACCGTGCAGTTGCGAAACTGCCCAGTGGGGGGCGTCTTATACATGGGGGCGTCTTATACACGGAAAAATACGGGTAAGTAACAAGCCATGATTGCTCAAGTGTCTGCGGGACTGAATTGGGGCAATTGGAGGGTATGTTAAACATGGAAACCTGCACAGAATTGCCTTGGAAGATGCCTCCCACTGTGAGTGCTAAGCTAGCTGCTCTGCCACTAGACAAACAAGTGGATGCCACACTTCCTGCCTAGTATGTGGCTGTGATTGTTTTAAGTATGGTTAGGCTCAAGGTGAGGAAGGAACTAAAGTCCCATATTGCTCACAAAATATCATCCAGTTAACTGGATCTGCTGATCAGACATTCTTTACTCGGCACTGGTTAGGCCTCATCTTGAGTACTGTGTCCAGTTCTGGGCACCTCACTTTAAGAAGGACATAGACAAACTGGAGAGGGTTCAGAGGAGGGCCACAAGGATGATAAAGGGACTGGAAACAAGGCCCTATGAGGAGAGACTGAAAGAACTGGGCATGTTTAGCCTTCAGAAGAGGAGACTGAGGGGAGATATGATCGCACTCTTCCAGTATTTGAAGGGATGTCACACAGAGGAGGGCAAAGATCTCTTCTCGTTCATCCCAGTTTGCAGGACACGGAATAATGGGCTCAAGTTACAGGAACCTAGATTCCACCTAAACATCAGGAAAAATTTCCTGACTGTCAGAGCAAGAAGACAATGGAATCAACTACCTAGGGAGGTCGTGGGCTCTCCCACTCTGGAGGCATTCAAGGTGCAGCTGGACAGACATCTGTCAGAGATGCTTTGACCTAGATTCCTGCATTGAGCAGGGGGTTGGACTCGATGGCCTTGTAGGCCCCTTCCAACTCTACTTTTCTATGATTCTATGATTCTACTCTAGACTGCTGGTGATATTTATACTGGTTTTCTCTGAAGCACATATCTTTTCACCTGTGAATTCTTCAATGCAGTGCAGAATCTACTGAACATTCCCCAGAGACAACAAAGAAGGTGACAATAGCTACATTCAGGCAAGTTTCTATCCTTCTCACATTTTATAATACCTCCTGGTAGGCCAAAAACAAGATGTGATGATAAAAAAACACACACCTTCATTCAGATCTGAATTCACCACCATAGCGATGATACATAAAAAAAAGTCATCAGATAAAATACATTAAAAATCATCAGATCCTTTAAAAGCAATAGCAATCCAGGGCTGGTGCATCAACTTCTCTGTTTATTTAGTAGTCATTTTATTTAGGTATAACTTTTCAATGGCCACCACCAGATTGTAGAATTCTCTTCCCTGAGAGGCTCGCCTTACCCACTGATGGAGGGCTTCTTACTGCTATGTGAAAACATTCCTGTTTAGGTAAGCCTTTGGCCTACAATATAATTAGTTTTCTTTCTGATATGTTGTCTTCACTATTGTCTTATTCAGCTCTCTCTTGTTATGTTTTAACTCTAGAGCAGCTAACACAATCTTATACAGTAATACCTTGGATTGCAAGCTTAATTCGTTCCGGAAACTTGCTTGTAATTCAAAGCACTTGTATATCAAAGCGAAATTCCCCATAAGAAATTTGTACACATATTTTTAATTTAAGCTGCAATAAAGAATGATAGTGTAAAGTCTTCATTTCTCTTGACCGTACTACAGTACTTGTATTGCAAGACGTCGCTTGTTTATCAAGTCAAAATTTATTTTAAAAATTTGCTTGTCTTGCAAAACACTTGCAGACCAAGTTACTTGCAATCCAAGGTTTTACTGTACAGACACCTGCCAGGTTTGTTTCCTAACTGCTGCTTGTAGCAGCAGCAAGTCAAGCATGTTCATTTGTTTCCCACAGTTGTAATCAGATTTCAGTACACTACAGAAGATGTGCACAGGATAGAGATGGAGGAGCATCCCACAAAGGCCCACAAAGGGCTCATGCCTTTGTAAGTATTCAGAATGAACACTCAGAAAGATTTGAGCTTGCTGTGAGTGTTTTCTTTGAACAATTGCAAAAAGTTTGGGGAGGCATGCTTGCAAAACACCTGCTGCTGCTACTATCTCCCCCTCCCCCCCCCCGCCTCAAGGTCCAGTAACATGGGGCAGGGCAGCGGAAGGCAGCACAGACTGTAGACACTCCCCAGGCCCAAGCAGAGCATCTTTTTCCAGTGGGGATGGGACAGAGACCTCTAATCCAAGAATCCCTAATGGGAAACTAATGCTGTGCATATCATTTCCGCCAGGGACAAGGCTCCCCAAGAGCCTCAGTTTCCTGCAAGGATTTTGGAACTAGCCTATCAGTGGCAGGAAGACATGCTCTGCTAGAGCCTGGGGAGTGCCTCCCACTTCCTTCCTTCCTGTGTCCCACCAAGGTAAGTTACAGGGCATTGGAGAAGGTGGCAGTGCTCACAGGATTGATGTGAGTAGAGGCCCTGCTTTAATGTGCAACACTTCTGGCACAAGAAAATCTAAATTAGAACACAGATATTCCTAACTGTACTGTATAAAATGTATAAATTGGAGGGAAGTGTTATCAAGGATAAAATTATCAAGCATGAAGATGAACAAGTCTTGCTGAAGAAGAATCAGCATGGCTTCTTCAATTATGTCTCATTAACCTTTTAGAGTTCTTTGATAGGGTCAACATGGATGTGGATATGGATGATCTGGTAGATATTTTTTACTTGGACTTCTAAAAAGCTTTTGATAGAATCCCTCACCAGACTCCTGAGAAAATTTAGCAGTCATAGGATAAGAGGAGATTATGGATTGATAACTGGTTAAAGAACAGAAGCAAAGAGTAGGAATAAATGGTTAGTTCTTCTCAATGGAGGGATGCAGAATGGAACCAGACTGCTGGTGTTTAACATTACAAATGTGGCAGGGTAGCTATTAAATTGAACCCTGGGGGAAAGCCGACAGGATCTGAGGAGCTTCAGGTTTGGGTTGACTCATCCATAGGTGATGATGGTGAATATGTTTCCAATAAAGATAAAATTATCAAGCATATAGAAAGACAGGTCTTGCTGAAAAAGAATCAACATGGCTCCTGTAAAGGTAAGTCTCATCTCACTAATTTTTCTGAGTTCTTTCAGACTGTTAACATGTAGACAGGGGTGATCTGGTAGACTTTGACTGGGTTCGCAATGACACAACAACCCATCATGTTGGTCATGCCATTGTGTCCCCTGGGATACCCGCAGGAGGACTGAGGAGGAGGGAAGGGACAAACAACCCATGTTAGTCCAATCGTCTGTTGCCAGGGTGGGTTGGCGTGACATGCAAATGTGCCCAGTGTTTACTTGCACTTCAAAAGGCTTTTGATAAAGTCCCTCACCAAAGACTCCTGATAGGCCAACCTTGCAGTCATGGAGTAAGAGGAGAGGTCTTCTTATGGATCGGTAACTGGTTAAATAACAGAAAGCAGAGGGTAGGAATAAATGGTTAACTCTTACAATGGAGGAATGTAACGAATGGGAACCCGCAAGGAATGGGATCTGTATCGGAACTGGTGCTTTTTTTAACTTGTTCATAAATGATCTGGAGACTTAGGGATGAACAGTGAGGTGGCCAGGTTTGCTGATGACACCTAATTATTTAGGGTGGTTAAAATAAAAAGAGAATGAGAAGAGCCCCCAAAGAACCTCTCCTAACTGGGGAAATGTGCATTAAAATGGCAAATGCGGTTCAATGTAAGCAAGTGTACATTGCACATTTTGCCCAAAAAATCCTAACTTCTCATATACACTGATGTGGTGCATAGTGCAAAAGAAAAGTTGATCCAGTGTGCGGCTGCTGTGAAAGACAAATTCTGTGTTGGGGATCATTAGGAAAGGAAACAAAAATAAAACTGTCAATATGGTGGGCTCTCCCAATCTGGAGGCATTCAAGGTGCGGCTGGACAGCCATCTGTCAGAGATGCTTTGACCTGGATTCCTGCATTGAGCAGGGGGTTGGACTCGATGGCCTGGTAGGCCCCTTCCAACTCTACTTTTCTATGATTCTATGATTCTAATATAATACTGCTGTTATCCACATCTATGGAGTGACCACACTTGGAATACCGCATCTGGTATCAACAGAATGCAGGACTTGATAGGCCTTTGGTCTGCTCCAGCATCACTCTCCTTAAGTTCTTAGATATAATCTACAAAGATTGAGTAAATGCATTCACTTAATTTACAGTTGTAAACATGGGGGGGGGGGGGTTGGGTTAGTTCAGCCACAAACTAGTTCTCCATGGAACATGGGTGGGGAACCCCAGGCCTGGGGGTCTGTGATCCTCTTGGTTTTAAGTGTTGAACTGATACTTCTCAGCGTCCTCCACATTTTCAACACTTTCCCGAGTCTCCAGCTACTCCAGAAAGGGGAGATATTGACTCACCCACTTTTTGCAGCTTCTTGTCAGAGCAGTTACTGCTGTCGTTACTGCAGTTCCTCGATAGTTTTAAAAAATACCCTGAGAAGGCAGCTGCAAGGGATGGGGTGAATGGGGCCCCATTGAGGGCGTGTGGAAGTGCTGCTGCTGGTGTGGGCGCCCCATTTGTTCCGTCCTGTTCTGCCACTCTCTAAGGGATTTTTTAAAAAACTGTTGGGAATATCTGCACCAATTCTAGGGCTGGGAAGCAAATGGAAGGGAAATGTACACAAATTTAATGGCAGGGAAGTAAATGGAGGGGAAATTTGCACACCTGCAATAACAGAGCAGTTAATGTTGGTGCACAAATTTAACCTCCATTTTTTTCCCAGCCATTAAATTTGTGTACATTTCTGTGGCTTTTAAAAAAAACTGTCAGGGAACCATGGTACCCGCAGAAGTAGTATTTTTCGGACCATAAGACGCACTTTTTCCTCCCAAAAAAGGAGGGGGAAATGTCTGTGCGTCCTATGGAGTGAATACAGTAAAAAAAAAAAAAAAAAAAAAAAAATTTTTTTTTTTTTTACTTTCCTCTGCTGGTCCGGAAGAGCGGAGGACTCCTGGGTGGGGCGGGGGAAGCCCCCGCCTCTCAGCTGATTTTTTTTTTTTTTTTTTAAAAAAATTGTACCATACAGTAAGTGCGTCTTATGGTCCGGTGCGTCTTATGGAGCGAAAAATACGGTAACTCTCAGAAACGGCTCCGCGAAAAGGGGGGGAATTACTATCTCCCCTTTCTGGAGTAGCTGGAGAGTCAGGGGAGTGTTGAAAAGGTGGCGGGCACTGGTAAGTGTCAGGTCAACACTTAAAACCCATAGGATCACATTGCCAAGGGGGAAATAATGCCCCCCCTTTGGTGCACTTATTCCCCATTTTCAATGCCTCCCTCTAACTTGCGCTACCATTTTTGGTGCTCCCCCCTTTGCCTTACTGTTGTTCCACGCCTGGTTCTTCGCAACTCTTTGCAAATTAGCCAATAGGCAACCTCATCTTGTCAATACTCATATTGGATAGCCATAAGTGTGCACTTGTTCACTTATGAAAGACCGACAAACAAACAAATTGCAACCACAATCACACATTTTTTAGGTGGTGATTTTTTTAAAAAAAATAAAGCCAGGGAAGAAGTGAAAGTCCTTCCAAAGTGTCATTTTAGCATTGGTGGAAGAAGAGCAGTCACTGGTGAGATTGTGAAGGCTTTTTTGCCTCTCTTGCCAAGTGGCTCTGTAACTGATTGTGGCAACCCACAATAAAATTGGTTCCCTGGTTCGGACAACATGACAACCCATCATGGGCAAGAACAACCCCACAACAAGCCATGGGTTCTCTGTGTGGCTTGTCCCAGAAAAAAATAAGCCACCCCACGGAAAATGCTCCAGGTTTGGGCAACACGACAGCCCACCATGTCTGGCTGCCCATGGTGGGTTGTCATGTCTGGTGAACCCAATCTATGGCTGTTTTTCTTTCAAGAGGACCTGAAGGTGTAAAATCAGTGACATAATTATGATCAAACCTTTAGGGATAATGCAAGGGAATCAGGCTATTATCAACAAATCAGGTTTTAAATACAGAACTTTTGAACTAGGAATGTTTTCAATTAATTTCTAATTAAATAAGGGAAGCAATTTAGTGAACTCTCGGAGATCTTCCCACACAAAGTTTATCTCATCCGTCTCAGTCTTGCATTCCTCCAGAACAGGATCATTGTTTAGATCTTAGACATGTTATGTGATCTGAAATGGAGGAGTAATTTAATAAAACATCAATATTTTCCTTCTATTAGTCCACAGTATCACAGTGAATGGAGAAAGCTCTCTCTTACTTCCCATAAGAGGTTGTCTGTTCCAATTCCTCTCACTCTCCATCAAGAACAGGGCAGATGTCCGCACTGAGCAGCCTGGGGCTCTTGGACAGAGAAAAACATTGGCTTTTATTGGAGAGCATACAGCTGATTTTGTCAATTCATGAAGATGGAAGGGAAGAGACTGTGAGACAAGGACATATTATATCATATCTATACTGTACAAACTTATATTGCTTTCTATACCCATATATAGCTTCCAAAATCTCCCATAAAGAATTGTAGTTCTGTTGAATCCATTAAGAATTCTATGTTAGAGTTTGGGTTTGACCCAAAGTTTCAGAACCTGACCCTCCTACTCAGGATGTTCAAGGGAAGGATTTAAATCTCAAGGTGAGGAGCCAGGACAAAGGGGCTCCTGAGGCCTTTCCTATCATGTTCTTCGGTGTCCTCCTTTCTCTTTTTGTGAGAGGCAGCAGACAGAAACAAGGCATAATAAATATATTTTGAAAATACATAGGAAAATACATGGGAAATAATCCTGCATTGCACATACATTAGAAGGAAAAGCAAATATGATGATGATGATGATGATGATGATGATGATGATGATGATGATGATGATCATCATCATCATCCTATGGCATCTTAAAGAATAATAAATTTAGGCTGCAGTCCTATACCTATTTACCTGGGAGTAAGCCCCATTGAATTAAATGGGACTTACTTCTGAGAAGACGTTGTATATAATTGTGCGGTTAGTCTTTTGTTGCTATTGTTTTTGTTGAAACATAACATGGCTACCCCTCTGAAATTAATAGGAGGGGCTCTATCTTTTTTTCAGAATCAAGCAAAGACAGCATCTGCTCCCTTCTACACCAGATGCCACCCTTAAGCTCTCAAATTCCACCAACACCACCCCACCAAGCCTCAGGACTTGACCTTCAAGAGGCCTGTCAACCCTAGTTAAAGATTCCTAGCTCCCCTCACAGAACTGCAGTTTCCAGGGATCCTAAGGGAGAAAGAATGAATAATAAACCAATTTAACTTGATTGGTAGGGTGGGGAGAGTACAGACAGGAACTTTCTTAGCATACCAGCTGAGATTACCCACATCAGTGGCTGTGATGCTTATTGAAAGTATTCCTTCCACGTTGCTAGCCCCTCTGATTTCTGCAGCTGAGGAAATTCAATTCTAGAAGTCACATTGTCACAAACTGCAGCCTTCAGCCACAGACAGTAGGTTAGTTCAAACTGCTTGAAGCTAATTTTCAATTGGAGTTGGGAGGAGCAGGGAAAAAGAAGGATTGAAAGAAGGATTGCTGCTCTATACCCTTCTCCAGCTTTCACTTCTGGTAATCAAGGTGTTAAGAGACAAAAGGTTAAAGATTGTAACAGACTGAGGCTACTATGATAACAGCGGTGATAGTTTAATCCTTACTAATTAACCCAATCTGGGAATTTCAGGAAGAAAAAGCATCCTCCATTACAAAATAATAGGTTGAAAGACTGTTACTTGGGCTGAAACATATATGAAGTTTTATCCTCCTAGCTACATGTTACACTCACCACATGGAAAGCAGTCAAAAGTATGGTGTAACTGTCCCCACGGGCAGAGAAAGCAAGAGGCAGGTCCTAAGCCAGTGTTCTGCAACATTGGGTCCCCAGATGTTTTTGGCAGGGATGGGGACTCGGACTCCAGGACTCGACTCGTGAGTCGGACTGAGTCCCCCCTCTGACTCGAGTCAGACTCGAGTCCCAATATTTTTAATGGGACTCGAGACTGGACTCGGGACTCGAGACCAAGGACTCGTGTTCCAAAATTGTGTTCCTCAAATGCAACATGGATAGGTTTTAGGAAGTACAGCAAGTTTATTTTTAAAAATCATTTTCCTAAAATGCAACCTTTCAGACATTTTTGGTTTGGCTGCCTCTGCCTGCCTGTTTGGGGTTCCCAGCCTCCTCTGCCTGCCTGGTCTCTTCTTAACCAGTTCCACAGTTTGAATTGTCCAAGAGAAAGGTCTCTGCCTGCCTGCTTTGGGGTTCCCTGCCTCCTCTGCCTGCCTGGTTATTTTGGGTTTGTCTGCCTGCTCTGTTCTTGCCAAAATCAGTTGCAGAGTTTTGAAATAAAAAGGTACACTTGTGCCTAGAATTTATTTAAGCCACACATCTGAAGTAGCCTTATTTTGTTGGGGGGAAAACCATTGATTTTAATAGGGACTCGTGGAGTCAGCTTTGGGAGTGACTTGTGACTCGTGAGTCATCATTTTGGACAAAGGACTCGGACTCGAGTCCAAAGACTCGTGACTCGACTCGTGACTCGAGACCAAGGACTCTTCAACATCCCTGGTTTTTGGCCTATAACTCCCAGCATGCCCCAGCCAGCTATGCTGGCTGGGACATGCTGGGAGTTGTAGGCCAAAAACATCTGGGGACCCAAGGTTGCAGAACACTGTCTAAGCTAACACACAGGAGCAAGAGTTTCTGGCTGCCCTGGTCACTTCTGTTTCCCGCTCTCCATAGCAGTTAATTTTTCCTGCTCCTCCACACAACTACAAAGGAAAGTTAGCTGCTAAGAAGAGAGATAAAGAAAGGAGATCAAGAAGGGATAAAGACAGTCAGTGGCTCTTGCTTCCTTGGGTGTTTTCCTGTGATCCTTTCTAGCTTTCCCTGCCTGTCTCCAGGGCAGCCTTCAGACTTCTCAACTATTGGAGTCTGGCTTAGATGCACCTGCTTTTTACAAGGTGAGTGTAACAAATAGACAGGCTTCTATTTTTGAACATCTCCATTCAAAGTGTCCCCTGCTGGGGGTTGGGCTTCTTACCCCAAATTGGGAATAGTCACTTCAAGGATCCAATAGTAAATGATACAGGCCTGTGGCTCATGCTGGCTCAGCTTGTCTGAGTGTGGAAAGCTAAGCAGGGTCAGGCCTGGTTATTACTTGGATGGGAGACCCCTCCTCTAGTTTCCTGCATTGAACACGGGGTTGGACTCGATGGCCTTCTAGGCCCCTTCCAACTCTAGAACCTATGTGATCATATTTAGCCACATTATAACATTATCAACTACCTCCTCGGTGACTTTTCCTTCAAAAAGATTTAAAATGTGATGAAATATGCTTTGAAGTATATTTCATCACATTATAACATTATAAAGCTTACCGAGAGGGAGGGTAATGATGCCTGCACTCACTCTGAATGGATGACTTTGGCTCCATTTTGGGACCATTCCTATAAATCACCAAAAAGAGAGTGGGGATGTGCTCCTGCTGAAAGCTCCTACAAAGAGAAACAACAGGAATGCTCCCACTGAAATGTGTTATGCTGGACAGTTCATTTTATTTTATTATAAAAGATGAGAACACCATAAATGTGATACCATTGACCACAGTCTATAACACCTATTTCCAAGAAAAGTCTCTTTCTTTCTGTTTAATTAGTGCTTACCATCCTGACTTCTATTCAATTAATTGAAGGATAGTCAGATGATAAAAGAATGCTATGAAAAATTAAAAAAAATTAAAAAGGTGAAGGCAATGCAAATAACGACGTCGACTTGGAGCTTGACGAGTTTCTTTCTCAGAATGGCAGTTTAATTAAGAACTGCAGGGTATGTGTGGTCAAAATGGCTCATGGAAAAATCTGTGATGGAGATTTGCCCTAATATGTATGCCCTGATGCAACAGATGGGAACTGAGTGACTGTTTATGCAAGGAGGAGTTTCCTAAGATTTTTACTATAATTACTGATAATACCAGTGAAGGCAGCTCTACAACCAGAGGCCTGGAAATGTGAAACTTGATCGTCAGAGATTTGCAGCAAAAATGGAAGATTGATAGGTGACATCAAACAGCTGACAAGGAACTGAGGGCAGCCAGATGGACAGCAGCTGCTTAGAAGGGATTGAGGAGGGGTGTGTGTGTGTGTGTGTGTGTGTGTGTGAGAGAGAGAGAGAGAGAGAGAGAGAGAGAACGGGGTAGCTGTCCACAAGAAGATTTATAGGAGTAACACCAAGGAGATACAGCCATTTTAATGGTTTGCTTTCTTTCCCACCGCCCTCCAAATATTCCATATATGAATGGCCTCAATCATTCGGGGCTTGGGACTGCATGGGACTGCACCCACTAGCAGTTGGTAGGAGAAGCACTGGTGGCAGCTGCTTCTGGGTTCAAGCAGGAGGGATCGTCAACAAGGGAAAGGAGCTGCGTGCAGTCGTGTTCTGTGCAAATTGATTTTTAAAAGGAGAAATGAAGGTGATTATCCACAGAAGCCCCAGGATTGTCTGACTGAAATGTGTGACAGTTTACACTTCATTCTTCAGCAGTTCTAAGCTCCCAAAGGCTACTTATCCTCTACTTTTTGCTGTTTGGTTTGCCAGGGGTTAATCTATAGGGGGGATTTATTGTGGTGCTACTGGCCCATGAACGATCTAAATGGAGGTTGGCCTTTCACAAAGGTTCCATGGACTTTGAAGAAGCCCGAGTGCAAGGTGAAAGGGAGAAACGTGCTAAGCGAAAAGCACGTCAAATGAATCCTTTACAGGACCATCTTCCATCTGGTAACCTGTGTCCTCACTGGGAAGCTGTGTGGATCTAGAATTGGCCTCCACAGTCACTTACGGACCCATCGCTAGAGTCTACACAATTTTTCTTTAGAATTTCCTCCTTTTATCCTGGAAGACAATCTTACTCGGTCACGAGTGATCGCATGATGATGATGATGATGATGATGATGATGATGATGATGATGATGATGATGCACACACTGGTGCGACACATGATGCTACCCCACATTTGGGTCAATCCTGAGTTTTGTTTCCAGAACAGACAAACAAACAAAAACATGCCTTTTCTCAAAGTTCTTTTTGTAACTGTTTTTCTTTTTATTGCAACATCCCTGCATTTTGGGACTCAAGTGTGCCCTATATTTCCAATATGGATTCGCATTGGAGGGCTTTGTCTCCCAAAATAATTATGTGGGTGCCCTGACATTGCAGTGCTTACTTTTTACTGTGTTACAAGTGGGATATCCCTTGGGTATATTTTTTCCCCTTTTTCTTCCTGCCTCTGAACTTCACAATTGTGCATGTACAAAGCAAAGGTATTTTGATTCTCCCTCCTCAGCCACTCCTTCACAGCTCCACAGAATGGTACCTGGAGATTCAGTGGCCAAGGGCCATGGTGTTTCATGGAAACACCTTGATCCCCTTGACATCTGGGGAGAACAAAAAATACGGAGCACTGAGAGCGAGTCATAGGAACATTGATTCCTATGAAGTAATTGCTCAGGAAATGTCCATCCATGGACACAAACAATCCTCACAAAGACAAAATGCATGTGGCTAGGAGAATACCACCAAGTGGTAAATCATAACTCCAGATCTGGAAATAATGCTCCTACATGCCCATACTATAATGAGCCACATAGCATCCCTCATGGTGATGTTACAATCAATCCAAAGTGTGTTAGCCAAAGCATTAAAATTCTGTGTTCTCTAGTTGTGCCGCCCAAATCCCTGGTCGCAGAAGGCTCTGAGGAACTTTTCACAGACAGCCTGACCACAATTGGTGTGAAGGACTACATGGACACAGAAGAAGTTGTTCCAGATAAGTCTTTATTTCTTCTCCCCGTGTATCGGCAAATCTTTCTGTGTTTACATTTTAAATGTGTTTCATTCAGATCCCAATGGTGTAAACGATGATCCTGTGAAGGAACATGTCTGGGCAGACTACCCACAAGGTATGTGTGTTCTAAGCATTTTATGAATGTGTGTTCTAAGCCATTGTATGAGCAGCCGATTGGGGCTACTACAAAACCATTCAGAAATTGGGAAGGCCTACTCCTCATGTCTACTTTATTTCCCCCCTTTTTCTTCACTACTGTACTACTCTGCATATATGGAAACCAACTGTTATTGTAATATTATTTCCTATCACTGAAACTGCCCTTCCTAATGACCTGATCATCTTTGATGAAAGCAGTGATGGCCACAAAGTTTAGCTGGTGTTGTGTTATGGTGAGCAAAATGTTTTTTTTTAAGTCCTTCATTTCACAATTCACGCCTTTCATTTATTTAGGGAGTACCTGCCAGTGTTCACATATGTCACCCACAGAAACACATACTGCCAAAGAGATCCAAAATTAATATTCGTCTTCAGTTATACTTTTCCTAATCATTGTGAAATCAGCAGAGACATGATGCAGTTCTTCCCTTGCAAAAGCAGGACCACACGCTTTCTGAGTGCAGGAAGGCGGGGTGTGTAGTTGCATTTCAAATACCATCAGTTGACCCACACATGTAGGTAGAGCATTTGGTCCATTGCACAATTCAGTTCTGCTATATCCATTCACACAGTAACATATGCACTGTCCAGTACAGTTATCCCCTAACTCACTTTCTGTTCCTAACTCTCTTGACATGTCACCAGTAATTCGTTGGATGTTTCCGTACCTGGGGTCACAGACACGTGTCCTGATGCTTTGGTGGAGAGGAAAAGAGTACCAGGTACTATTTAACAATGTTTTTCAATGTATCTTTCTTTTTGTCAGTAACTATTGAAAGTATGAAGTGCGAACTAATAACATGTTTCCATTCCATAACATAACCTTATTAACATATAAGTTGACACAGTCCTAGCAATGTATGTATATTAATGTATTTAATGTTATTACTTTTTCTTTACTGAGAGCTATACTGTACACATAGCAGACCCAATCACTTTTTTCATGTGGCTGTTAATTAGAGCACGTACTAAGAAGTATAGGAAGACATGTGGAACTGTCTGTCAATAGAATATACATGTAGGACTTGAGGATCAGAGCAGTCACTCATCTTACACACTCAATCATGCTGTATGTATGGTGGCACTAATTAGGCATGTTAATGTAACAGCATCACAAACAATTTATGTGCATCTTTCCCCCCCTGTACAATTGTAGACACTGGCATCCCCAATCATAAAGCAACTCTGTCTCCAGCAACGAGAATAGCCATGTCAAGGAACAGGAAGACTGGAAACGGTTTCAATGAGGCTACTGATTGCACTCTACACCACACGACTGCAAAGAATAACTGCTTACTAAAAAGAATGGATCAGGATATGAAATTTAACAGTTAGATGCGCCACATTGTTGAGGATGATGTTGAAGTAAGGAAAGATAGAAAAGCTTTGAGGGTGTTTCTAGATAATCAGTGTTCCTTGTTGCAGGGAATTGTGGTCCAACTTGGAGAGACATATACCACTAACAGTGCTACACTCAGTGCTAGCAGAGTAGTTGCTGATAACCCTAACTTGCCCAGCACATCCACCGTACAGAACTCACCGCCTTCAAGGAGGGCATCATCTCTTGAAAGTTTGTCACTTCTCACTTCAACAACCAAGAGAACCCTCACTGAGTGTAAAATAGAACCCCATTCGCAGGGGGGGGGGGACCCCTAAGAAATCATAGAATCATAGAAAAGTAGAGTTGGAAGGGGCCTACAAGGTCATCGAGTCCAACCCCCTGCTCAATGCAGGAATCCAGGTCAAAGCATCCCTGACAGATGGCTGTCCAGCCGCACCTTGAATGCCTCCAGAGTGGGAGAGCCCACCACCTCCCTAGGTAGTTGGTTCCATTGTCTTATTGCTCTGACAGTCAGGAAATTTTTCCTGATGTTTAGGTGGAATCTAGGTTCCTGTAACTTGAGTCCATTATTCCGTGTCCTGCAAACTGGGATGATTGAGAAGAGATTCTGGCCCTCCTCTGTGTGACAACCCTTCAAGTACTGGAAGAGTGCTATCATATCTCCCCTCAGTCTCCTCTTCTGAAGGCTAAACATGCCCAGTTCTTTCAGTCTCTCCTCATAGGGCCTTGTTTCCAGTCCCTTTATCATCCTTGTTGCCCGCCTCTGAACCCTCTCCAGTTTGTCTACGTCCTTCTGAAAGTGTGGTGCCCAGAACTGGACGCAATACTCAAGATGAGGCCTAACCAGTGCCGAGTAAAGGGGAATTATCACTTCATGTGATTTGGAAGCTATACTTCTATTAATGCAGCCCAAAATAGCATTTGCCTTCTTTGCAGCCACATCGCATTGCTGGCTCATATTCAGTTTGCGATCTACCACAATTCCAAGATCCTTCTCACTTGTAGTATTGTTGAGCCAAGTGTCCCCCATTCTGTAACTCTGCATTTGGTTTCCTTTCCCTAGGTGCAGCACGTGGAATTTATCCCTATTAAATTTCATTCTGTTGTTTTCAGCCCAGCGCTCCAGCCTATTGAGATCTCTTTGAATTTTGTTTCTGTCTGTATTAGCTGTTCCACCCAACTTTGTGTCATCTGCAGATTTGATAAGCATTCCCTGCACCTCCTCATCCAAGTCATTAATAAAAATGTTGAAGAGCACTGGGCCCAGGACCGAGCCCTGTGGTACCCCGCTCGTTACCTCTCCCCAGTTTGAGAAGGAACCATTGATAAGCACCCTTTGAGTCCGATTCTGTAGCCAATTGTGGATCCACCTGATAGTTGTTCCATCTAGCCCACTTTTAGCTAGCTTGCTAATCAGGATATCATGAGGCACTTTGTCGAAAGCTTTGCTGAAGTCCAGATATATTATGTCCACAGCATTCCCACAGTCCAGAAGGGTGGTTACCCAATCGAAAAATGAGACAAATCTTCTTGACAAATCCATGCTGGCTTGTAGTAATCACTGCATTGCTTTCAAGGTGCTTGCACACTGACTTTTTTATAATCTGCTCCAGAATTTTCCCAGGGATTGATGTCAGACTGACTGATCTGTAGTTCCCAGGTTCCTCCTTCTTGCCCTTTTTGAAGATGGGAACAACATTTGCCCTCCTCCAGTCATCTGGCACTTCACCTGTCCTCCATGATTTCTCAAAGATAATAGACAGTGGTTCTGAGAGTTCTTCTGCCAGTTCCATTGTGATCACAGAGGTTACCCTTATGTTATTAGTGTAGACCTGTTTTACACTATTACTAATATTACCAACTATTATTTGTTACATAACACTGCTTATGGGCTAAACCATAAAAGAAAATAAGAAAATGCACATCTTGCCATTTCAGGAAAAAGTTTAAGTTTAATTGTAATAACAGTTTAAGAAATATTTTTACAAAGAACAGTATAAATATTTATTTTAAAATGTTACTTATAAAACTATTTTTCCCCTCCAGAGGTGCCTGGCTCCCCTCTTCTCCCTTGTCTTCCTCTGTGCATGCAGAAGACATGGTGTTCCAGGTGGGCCGCTCATTCCTCTAGAAATGTATACTACATTTGAGGTACAGAAACATTTCTCGCAATACTGAATCAATCTGTTTCTGGAGTCACACAGGGTGGCACACAAATTGTCTGTCATGACTGGCGGGGGGGCAGAGCCAGCCACCATGGCGGACTAGACGTTTGTTAGAATCCTCCCAAGATGTTTGAACTATAAGTAATGATTTCATCCAGCAAATGATTTAACTTTGGTAAGAGTTTTTTTTTACTTATCATTTGGAATGTATACTGCTGACCTCCGGAGAGAGTTGTAGAGTTGTAGATGGATTTACGGCGCTGAAAGCGATTCGCAGAGCGTGGGAGGTGATAAGCCTCGCAGCACTAAACTTGTTGCTTCCCAGACTAGAACAAGCAGAAAGCTGGAGGCTTGCAAAAAGACAATTTTAATAAGGAGAGAGAGCGTATTCCTTCTGATTAAGGTTTTTTAATGCGGAGGGGACGGGAAAAAGGCAAAAAACAACAACCAAGCGTTCCTCTTTGGAATCGTCCTGAAAGAACTCATCCTTCTGACCATAGCCTCTCCAGGCTTCAAAGAGTCGAGAGAGGTGAACTGGAGGAGGGAAGCAGGACTAGAAAAGGAACGGAATTAAAAAAAACAGGGTCTCGTCTCTGCAGTAGTAGAGATAAAGTAATTATGGCTGAGAGAAAAGACGCCAGATCGGGTGTTAAGATGGCGGATGCCAAAGAGAAAGCAACTCCGTCATCTCCGGAAAAAAATCCCTCAGAAGTACAGACCACAGAAATGGAGGCAATTCTCTCTCGCTTTGCAGACAAAATTAGTGGGGAAATATCTCAACTTAAAGGAGAAATTCTACAGCTTCAGCAGGGTGTGAAGGCAGGATTCCAGAAAGTTGAAGAGAATTTTAAGCAATTGAAACAGGAAGTCAAGATCTTGGATGACAAAGTGGAGGATGTACAGCAGGAATTTCAAAGTAAAAGTCAGCAACAAGATTTAATGCACTGGAGTTACAAATGATTAATATCCAAGACAGAGCGAGGCGGTCTAATATTCGTATACACCTTTTCCCACATGTTAGTGGGAGGATGGGAAAAATTTGAGAGGAATAATTTTGAAATGGTTTTGCGAAATTGCCCCAGAATTGGAATGGATGGAACAAGACTTGGAAAGGGTTCATAGAGTTTCAAGAAGAAGGGGGGGGGCTTACCCCCAGTGACATTGTGGTGTGTTTTGCCAGTTTTTATAAAAAAGAATTGTTAACCAAAATTTTGAAGAAACGTCCAGAACAACTGCAATATCAAAGTACTCCAGTCCAAATTTTTAATGATTTGTGTCAGCAAACAATTGACTGGAGACGCAGTGTGAAGCCATGTACTGCGGTCTTGTCCAAAAATGGAATCAGATACAACTGGGGCTATCCTGTGATGTGTTTTTTTATGATCAACAACAAGAGATACAAGATAACATCCTGTATACAAGGAATGGATCTTTTGGAAGAACTGGGTTTGACGGCAGGAACTTCGAGCGATGTGGAGGGGCAGCTGTTGGAAGGAGCAGCTAAGTAAGAGAAATATGGAAGGAAAAAGTTTATGTGGTGGTGAGGAGAAGAATAGAAGAGAAGGTGATTGTGCAAATAACTGGAAGGAACTGAAAGAGGAGTTTCTCTTAATGGAGTTGCGATGTATTTTTTCGTTTGCTTGTTTTTTTTTGTTGTTGTTGTTTTGTTTTTTGTTTTTTTATTTTTTTTAAAAGAAGAAAAGAAAAAGAAGAAAAGGAAAAAGAAAAAAAAAGTTTTGTGTGTGCTTTTAATATATTTTTTTTAATATTAGTTTTTATTTTTTTATTTTTTCTTTCTCGGTTTTTTCTTTTATATGTTGCTTTTTGTTTTCATTTTAATAAGTATATATAATGATTAATAATGATACTGTTTTAAAAAAAAAATTTATTTTTATTTTATTTTTTATTTTTATTTTTTTTAAGAGTATTAACCTGGATGAATAAGGATAAAAGATTAATTGGGAGGGATCTACAGGTCAGTTGCTTGGTGGGTGGGTTTGTCTCCCCCCCCTTTTTTGTTGGCGTGGCAGGCCGGGGTCATGAAGATTTTCTTCAAGGATGATAAAGGGGGGAATGCTTATATATGTAGGGAATGGGGTAATAGGGTGTGGGGTAAGGGTAGGGTGTGTGCTGTAGTGTTTTATTTCACTAATAGGGACCAGCAATTTAAGATGGACAAAGACTTGAGATGGCTTCATACTTGAGAATTGCTACTTTAAATGTTAAAGGCCTGGGTTCCATGTTGAAACGAAGACGGATTGAAGCACTCCTCAACAAGGATAAGGCGGATATTATATGCTTACAAGAAACTCACCAATCAAAGGAGGGGGTAAATGAATTAAAACTGCGATGGTCTATGACATATGAGAGAGCTTATGGTTCATCCAAGTCAAGAGGGGTGGCAATTATTATTTCAAAGAAATGTGGTTTTAAGGTGATTAAGGTAAAGAAGGATGTTAAGGGAAGATTTATTATAATATTTGGATTATTGGGAGGTGAAGAATATATATTGGTTAATATGTATGCACCAAATGAAAATCAAGAAGAATTTTATCAAAAAGTGATTAAGGAAATGGGGGAGCCACAAAAGGGTTTGGTAATTATGGCTGGGGATTTTAATATGGTGATGGACAAAAATATTGATAAATCAAATCCGACAGGACAAGAGAAGAGAAATAATATAACGGTATTAAATAAAATAATTAATAAGGAAGGACTGGTTGATGTTTGGAGAGGGGTAAAGGGATTGGAAAGAGGGTATACGTATTATTCACCAGCCACGAAGAATTTTTCTAGGATAGATTATATTTTTGTTTCCAAATCCCTGATGTCAAGAGTGATGAGTTCAGAAATTGGTGTTATAAAAGTTTCGGATCATGCTATAGTTAATATGGATATTAAAATAAAGAAGGATTATAGAGAAGCAAGGAGTTGGAGATTGAATTGTAAGATTTTACAGCATAAATATATTATAGCAAAGATAGAAAAGGAAATGCGAGAGATTTGGTTGTTTAATGATTCGGGAGTCTGCTCTGAAGCTGTTGTGTGGGACACAATGAAGGCAGTGATGAGAGGGATAAGTATCAGGGAGGGTGTGATACTAAGGAAAAAACAAGAACAGTTTACTAAAAAGTTAGAAGGGGAGATTAGGGATTTGGAAATGAAGTTTTTGAAGGAAAGGGAGAACAAGGTCTTTGCTGAATTACAAGCTAAAAGGAAAGAGTTGGAAAAGAAAGATTTGGAAAAAGTTCAGAGAAACTTGATTTATTTGAAAAGAGAGTTTTTTGAAAATAGCAATAAGAATTCGAAAATGTTAGCAAGATCCACACAAAAAAAGAAAGAAAAAAGTATAGTTGGGGCAATTAAAGATAAAAAAGGGAAAGGTCATAATTTAATGCAGGACAAATTAAAAATATTTCATGAATTTTATTCAGAATTGTACAAGGCTGGAGAATGTACGGAAGAGAGGATTAATGAATATATAGGAAAGCATTTTAAAATTAGACTAGTGGATGAAGACAGAGAAATTATGGAACAACCTTTTTCAGAATTGGAAATAGAATATGCAATAAATAAACTGAAAGAGGGTAAGACCCCTGGACTGGATGGTTTAGGGGCTGAATACTACAAGGTCTTTAAGAAAATGTTGGTTCCAAGACTAAAGAGGTTATTTAATGATATTTTTTTGGAGGGGGGAGAGATCCCCTCTTCATGGAAGCAATCTAAAATTATTTTAATCCCGAAGCCAGAGAAGGACTTAACGGAGCCAGGTTCCTATAGACCCATTTCCTTAATAAATCAAGATGCAAAATTGATGACAGCAATATTAGCGAGAAGGATGAACAAGTTTATTACTAAATATGTCGGGATAGACCAATGTGGTTTTATGCAAGGAAGACAAATGGCAGACTTAACAAGAAGAGTTTTAAATATAATATATTTAATAAAGAAAAATAAATTGAGAACAGGGGTAATAGCGTTAGATATTTTTAAAGCCTTTGATTGCGTGGAATGGCCAGCATTAAAACGTTTAATTAAAATTATGGGGTTTGGAGAAAGATTTAGAGGAGTACTTAATCAATTGTATTCAAAAAATGTTTCATCAGTTGTAGTAAATGATGGTTTAAGAGAGCAAATTTACCTAGGTCGAGGAACTAGACAAGGATGTCCCCTTTCGCCTATTTTGTTTGCATTGGTAATGGAGATTTTAGCAAATGTATTTAGAGAAGATAGAAATATAGGTGGGATAGGGATTAGGGAGAAGATAAAAATAAATCTTTTTGCAGATGATACTCTTTTGACAATCGAAAACCCTATGGAAAATATGGATAGAGTGGAGAATCATTTAAAGGAGTTCGGGGAAGTAATGGGGCTACAGATTAATTGGGAGAAATCTAAATTTTTGTTGTTTAACTATAGTAAAAGAGAAGAGATTGAAATGTGTAAAAAAAAAAGTAATTATAAGATTAATAATGTAATTAAATATTTAGGAATTGTAATTCCAAAAGATATAGATAAATTGGGAGATCAGAATTATAGGAAATTAAAGAATGAGGTAAAGAATAAAATAGAGGAGTATAAAAAAATTGGACTTTCCTGGTTTGGTAGAATTGCTTTGATTAAAATGAAGATTTTGCCAAAGATAAATTTTTTATTTCGGATGATACCAAGTGCGATATCAGATAAGGAACTTAAAGATTGGCAATCAATTATTAACACATATTGTAATGGAGGGAAAAAATCTAGGATTACTAAAACAAGATGGTATAAAGCACAAAAAGTAGGGGGTTTGGGTCTGCCGAATTTAAAATGGTATTATATAGCGAATCAATTAAGACATATAGTGGATATTATAGCACGCCCTAAAGAAATAATGTGGTTGGAGTTAGAAACATGTGAACTACGTAGTACTTTGGGGAATATTTTTTTTCAAAAAAATAATAATAAATTGATAAAAAATATAGACAACCCTTTTTAAAGAAATTTGTTAATGATTTGGGGTACTATGAAGAGCATATTTATACCAGGGATATCTCCATTAACTCCGGTGGTAGCTCTTAAGGATTTTCCTGAAAACTTAAGATTAGAGCTGGAGAGTAAACTAAGAGAAGAAAGCGTTATTAGATTGACCGATTGGGTGGAAAAGATGGGGACTAGAGATCAAATAATGGAAATTGTTGGGAGAAGAAGATTATCGTGGTTAAATTTACTACAGTTAGAACAGTGGTCGAAGAAATGGAAAAGGAAAACTGAGTACGAGAGAGATTTAACTAATTTTGAAAAGATGGTCATGTCTAGAGACGGCCTAACAGGTAATGCATCAACAAGAGGTATAACAAGGGATTTATATAGATTGATCCAAAAAGCAAAAGAACAAGAGGATCAGCTTAAGACTGTATGGGATAATGAATTTGAAGGTGGGGTGGAACAATATATGGGATAGACGGATTGTGAAAATGATGTCAATTAGGATAAAGGAAAATTTTTATAAACTAATTTGGAGATGGTATTTAACTCCAGTAAGATTAAATAGAATAGATAATAATTGTTCTGCATTATGTTGGAGAGGATGTCGGGAAAAAGGGACATATGCTCATATGTGGTGGAGTTGTAAAAATGTATTGGTGTTTTGGCGAGAGGTTTTTACAGAAATATCGAAAATTATTGATACTAATTTAGAGGTCTGTCCAAAATTAGCATTGTTATCAATAACTGAGAAGCTTATTTGTGATCAAAATACGAAGGAGTTAATTGTAAACTTGTTAACTGCGGCCAGGCTAATGATAGCGAGAAATTGGAAAGTACAACATGTTTTCCTAATAACAGACTGGTATAAGGAAGTTTGGGACATAGCCCTAAATGATAAACTAACTAGTAGTATCAAATGCAAAAAAGGATTGCTAAAGAAGAATAATTTTATGGAGATATGGAATCAATTACTAGACTATGTATTAATAAAGGGGAAGGGTAACATGCCTTGTCAGGATATGTTATATTTTTGGAATTTAGACTTTATTTGATCAAGAGGATAGAAGTATATTAATTGGTCCCTTGAAGGGTGGGGGGGAGCACTTTATGATTTATTGTATGTTGATTATGTTATATTTGTGTGATAATTTTGTATTTTGCTAAATATATTTTCTGTGTTATAATTTGTTTTGAAAAATAAATAAAATATTAAAAATAATAATAATAATAATAAATGACTGGCGGTGGCTGCTCCCATTCAGCTGGTTGTTCTGGAAGCTGTGTGACAAACTGTGGCTCTGTATGGTGAAATGGAGAAGTTGGGCATTTATACTACAGTCATTCCACAGTGGCGAACATCAGGTCCATGGATCAGTAAGGCAAACGTCTATCACAATTACCTCAACAGTCATTTACCCAACTCCGAACTGTTTTGATGCTGTTCTGTACATGCAGACATAGGCTAGTCTCGATATAGCTATTGCTAATGGCAATCCAAATTCAAAATTTGAGTCCCCCTCCCTCCGTGGGAGAGACGCCTTCCCCCAAAGTCTTGATAACATCTTTGGGGCACATTGTTTAAAAAAATCAGACTCACCAAATGGCTGTTGGCTCCACGCCCTCCACCAAATCAGCTTTTTGCGCGCAAGTCTCTTTAAGAGAGGCTTTCTTGGGTCTTCTGCTCCTGCCTCTGGAAACATGCGCACGCAGCCCATCTCTTGCTTCTGGCTAGCTTCTGTTCTTTTGAATCACACAGCCGCCATCTGCTCACTTTCTGGGGCACACAGAGATGCCTTAGATCTTCTGTGTTGCTCTCTGCTCTTGCACTCGATGGGGGTGCTAAGACTTGCTTCTGCTTATTCACTTGCAACCGCCGCTCACCGCCTCTGCCCAGGAGTTTGGGACAATTCTTGAGGTGCTTTGGCTCCTTACAATGGTCGCACCCGCTGTTAGCCGAAGTAGAGGTGCCCAGTTTTGTAGCTCTGCTGTGTATGTACTGAAGTGTCTCCCCACCTTTTCCCCTTCCCTCATTTCCCACCTTTTGTTGTAATCTGTTTACCTGAATAAACCTTCTTGGTTTTACCCCACATGGCGCGTGTGGTTGCTCTGTGGTTCAGCGCTAAATCCAGAGTATAGACAAGGGCAAGTCCCTGAGAGAGTCCAGTCAGGACTGCAGAGCTAAGGCTGGCAGTCTTGGACCTGGGATCCCTGGTCTTTGGAAAAAAGGGTGGGCTGGCAGAGCCAGCCAGCCCCCCTTCCTTCACATATATCAAGTAAAAAATAAATAAATAAACATTTACAAATTTGCTTGTATTGCAAAACGCTCTCAAACCAAGTTACTTGCAATCCAAGGTATTACTGTATATATATTCTGAGGTGTTCCCCATCAACCATAGTTTTTGGCAGCATAATCCTTATACCAATCTAGATCCTACATGTAATCCATGATCCATGGGCAGAGCAATCCTATGGCCCCTAGGAGGACCATAAGATTTTTGGGAGTCCCAGCTCCGTCAGAGCTGGGACTCTGTGCTCAGAGCGCCACACACACACACACCTGGCGCAGAAAGAACCATGCTGGCTGCTTCTCCAAGGTCACAAAGCGACATCTGAGAAGGGGTTTGGCCGGCATTCTGGGGGGCAGGGAGGGGAAGAGACCACCGCAGCCAAGATACGATGTATCCTGGTGAGCCTTAGCCTCCTTCCCTCTCCCTCCAAAGCACGGCAGTTAGACAGCCGAAATCGGCCATCTAGCTGCTTTGCAGAGTGGGAGGAGCACAGAGGGACCTTCACCTCAGTGCTTCTCCCACCCTGCAAAGGATGCTGTGATGTTATGTTATTTGGGTTTAAATTCAAAGTGTATAGGTGGTAAGTATAATGTGTTTGTGTATTAAGTATAAGTGTGAAGGACTGCAACCGGTCCTTTATCTCAAGACGAGAGATCAAAGGCGCCAAACTGCTAGCCTTGGCTCTGCCGTCTTGACACTGATTTTCTCAGGTCCTTGCCCTTGGTCTATATACACTGGATTTAGCACTGAACCACAGAGGAGCCACTCACACCGTGTGGGGTAGAACCAGGAAAGTTTATTTAAGGTAAACCGATTACAATAAAAGGTGGGGAATGAGGGAAAGGGGAAAAGGTGGGGAGACACTTTGGTATACACAGGTAGAGCTACAAGACAACAAAACTAGTTCCTTTACTATATAAACACCCAGGCACTTACTCTTTGCCTGTGGGGTTGGTCTTCTTAGGGCTTGCCTCAGCAAAAGCCCTACTCTGCACTCCTTCGCATCCAGACAACAACAAAACCCAAAAGCCACGGCTGGCAGCATCGATTTCCCCCACCCCTCCTTTCCTTTCTGTAGCCCGGTGGTCCTTGGCCAATCAGGATGAACTTCATCTGGGCTAGGCAGGGGAGGGGTGGCTCCTAGGTGTTGGAGGGGTGAACTCCCGACCATGACTAGAGTGCTTGGGGAACATTTGCATGTGAATACCTGGGAGACTCTGAGTCGGCATCAGAGGAACTACGTACATATGCATGAGGTTCCCAGCCTCCAGCTGGGATTACACTTGTTTACATGTGTGTGGTGGAGAAGGGTCTGCTTTTCTTCACAATAAGTATGTATTCCTGCTGTATCTGGGTGAGCAAGAAAGGATGGGCAGGAAGAAGGGTGTATTTGCATATTTGACATGATTGGCTGAGAGAGTGAGAAGGGGGGGTAGAGCCTGTGTTATATAAACAGTGGGCGGTGCTGTTCAGGCAGGAGGTTTTGGTGGGTTTTGTGGAGATTTTGTGAAGACTGCAGGAGTGTGTGGAGTGTGGAGGGCTGTTTGGGAGTCTGTGAAGCTGACTGAAGAGAGTTGAGCAATTATATTAGGATTGTTAGCTAGTCATGCAGTGTTCTCCAACTTTGGGTCCCCAGATGTTTTTGGCCTACAACTCCCAGCATGCCCCAGCCAGCTATGCCAAAAAAATCTGGGGACCCAAGGTTGGAGAACACTGAGCTAGTGAGTGCAGGGATTGATATTGGGAACAGCTGTTGAGGGAGGATTGGTACTAGGATAAGATAGTACATTACTTAAGATTAACTGAAACTTATGCATAAAACTTATTTCCAGAGCTTGTTGTATTTTAAAATAAACTTTTCGTTGTTGTTTGAAACAGCCTGTGTGGGAAGCTGTGCTTATTGTACTGGTCAAAGAGGTATAAGGTAGGGATTAGACATCCCAAAGGCAGTGTGAGAAGTATAAGGGTAAGGGTTAGTGGAAAAGAAACCCCCAACGCCACGTAAGCACACCCAGAGATCCCAATAAGGGGGGTAAGCTTGAGGCCCTATTGAGGGGTGGAGTGTGACAGATGCCCAGCTTTAGAGGGCTACGGGCGTCCCGATAGGATTGCGCCCTACGTTTCATTTCACCAAGCTGTTACTGCCTTCTGGATGGCTGATGCTGAGGGCGGGCCAGTCAAACCATGAAGCTGGGGAAACAGAGGCAGCAGGGGGGCATTCAAAGTGGCTGAGGAGTGAAGTTTTTAATTTTAGAGGCTTCACATAGAGCCACACATGGCTTCTTCTTGTCCAAAGACTAAAAATTCTAGAGCCAGCCACCTAGATCCTACTAAGACTTTGTTATAACCCCAATAGAGATCTGAATGGTGGGTTAATTTAGAGTTCGTGTTTTAACAAATCGGTATCTTCAGCTTTTTCACTTCCACTATATACTCCTACATCTCAGTTTAACTGAAAACATGTTGTGCTATGTTCATTAATAGCTTCTTTTCTTCCTCTTTCTTCACGGTCTTTATCCTCCTTCACCACTGTTGAGCTTTTAGCACCACATCCTAAGTCCTTCTTCTCAAATGACAATTAGAAACACTAGTAATGCCAGGCCATCTGCCTTGTCCTCTGCTCCCTGTTTCATGGTCATGAACAAATCACAGGAGGTGTTCTTCTTGTAACAACTCCCCACTATGTGAAGAATTCATTCTCAAACTGGATTGGCTGGTTATGGAAACAGCTCTCAGATGGGGGTCCACATTTGTAAGCTAAGAAAATACAACAGGTTTTGGGAGTTTGAAGGAACTATAAAATAACTCACAGGAAATCTAGGGCTTTTATTGTGGAAATCTGGAATCTGAAAGTTACCGCCTACAATCCCCCTTGTCATTCATATGCCACCTTCTCCAATGCACAGAAGTTCAGAGTGTTGCCAGGAACCACAGGACAGCTGCAGCATAGTGGATATTGTTTTAATATGTTTTTGATTGTTGTTTTAAAATAATTTTATTGATTTTTCAGCATAAAACAATGAACGTCATGTCATGGGAATGCAATAAGATCAGCCACTCATCGTTTCTATATATGAGTATTAATACATTCTATTACTTATTGTTTACATATGGATCTCTTCATATTGTATTCTTTTAACTCAATAGAGATTTCCATAAGAGTCCATGAGTTTGAGGTGATTACATTATTTCTTTATGTTGTATTGTATAATTTATAAATGCTTGCCATGTAGCATAGAAGTCATCTTTGTAGAGAACATTTCTAGGTGCCCTTTTTAATTTGGTCAGTTTTTTTTTCTATTAGGGCAATTGACCACAGTTTGAGTTGCCATTGATGTATAGGTGGTTGTTGATTGTTCTTCCATTTGGCTGCTATTTCCACCTTGGCTGCTACCCAGAAGAATGTAAAAATTCCTTTATTTTTAGTTGAACATGTTCTTTGTCATAAATTGATAGCAACCCCATAATCTGAGAGAGATTAATTGTTTGTGCTGTGATCATACTGGCTTCCTGAAATACTGTTTGCCTTTTTTAAAAAAAAATTACCGCACATAACCACCACATATGAAAGGAGGAACCTACTTCATTACAATTCCTTCGATACATGAGGGGTAGTGTTTTCATAGGGATGTACTGAAGCTGGGATGTCCAGTTCATTTGAGTTTGATAGACTTCCTGCCTGCTTCCAATCCAATGATTGGAAGCAGGTCGAGTTGAGGGGCTTTCCTCAGACTTCCATCTCTAAGACGGGCTGCGGTTTGTGCATTTTTTTAAAAACTGCTTTTTAAAACTTTAAAAAAAGGAAATTTGCACAAATGGCACTATTTGCGTGAATTGTGTAAACTGCTGTATTTTGCATGTTTTGTGTAAATCACCACCTGAAAAGCATGTAGTGAAAAAGAAGCTGAAGATATTGATTTTTTAAAACACAAACTCTAAACTAACCCACCATTCAGATCTCAAACTGTCCAATGCAAGGGAAGCCTCCTGTGTGACTCCAGTAGTATTTAGATTAACCTTGGTGTATGACCGCAGCAGTTCGTTGCCTTTACCAGAATGATATATCCATAGTGGAGCCTAAGCCCCCTTCCAGTTTTATAACATTCAGACATGCATATGCTTTGGCATTTGTTTACATTATTTAATGCAAGGTTCATGAATTTGTACCTGAATTGGTGGTGATACTACAGTGTTTTATATTAGTCAACTGAAGCTGCAGTGAGGAGGAGAGCAAGGGAAAGTTTTATCATGTGAGTGGAAGTCCACTTACGTGATGTTGGATTTAGCCCACTGTGTCTGTTAAATCAAGAAGTGACGCACAATTCAGCAAGTGAAAGGAGGAGGTGAGCAAGTACTTTTGCAACAGACTGGCTCCTTTTAAAATGACCTAAATGAGAGCCTTTTCTGGCTGAAGAGAGGGGTATAAATGCAATAAATAAATAAAATAAATAACCCTTTAGAATTTACAAGGAGAGTCCAGCAAGTCTGCAAGTTTGATATACTGATAAGCTTCACTATGTACTTTGGTGGTGTGTGTTTTTGGCCAAACATACATAAGATTGCACTCTTCAGCTTGAAATAAGGTTTCCAAGAGACTGGTTGTCAGAATTAAAAGTTTAGAATGTAAAAGTATTTATTATTAACCTTTGATATAACACTGACGAAAAGTTCAATGTTTTCCCCAACCTGTCTGTGTTGAGCAAATCCCAGTTAACTAATACCGGTAATTTATTTTCTACCAATAATAGCCCAATTAATTTAAGGTATTAACAACTGATCCTAGCCAGGATTAGCATACAGATGCTGCTGAAACTTGAAATTAGGCGGTTCATTGGTAGAATCTATTGTTTGGAATTATTATTATTATTATTTACATTTATTTATCGCCCATCTGGCTGGCAACCGGCCACCCTGGGCGATGTACATAGGATAAAAACAAGATAAAATACATTTAAAACAATATAAAAATTTTAAAATCTTAACCCACCCCATATTCCCGCCTGAACAGCCAGGTTTTTAATGAGTGGTGGAAGCTCAGCAGAGAGGGGGCATGGCGGAGGTCAAAATTGCGAACAAGTAAGCTCAATTAATTCAATATAACTAACTCAGGTGTTCTTTAAAGGACAGAATAAGTTGTTTTAGGGCAGCCTTATCCAACCTTGTGCCTTCAAGATGCTTTGGAATATAACTCCCAGCAGCCCCAGCCACTTTATTTATTTATTACATTTCTATACCACCCAAAAGCTATCTGGGGGCACCAGGTTGGGGAAGGCTAGTCACATGAAAGGGAAACCTCTCATGGTATTTATGGTATGGACTTCCTGCATACTCTTCTGACAGTATATGGCATACAGCCATATCATGTAAAGAATAGAGCTCAAATGTAGGTCTATATATGAAATGACATTTTGGGGGGACGGGACAACCTCCCTGAAATTTCACAAAATTTCAAAATCAAAATGTGATTTCAAAATTCTGATTGTTTTTTGTCTTTTAAAGAAGTGGGTGTGAGTTCTGCCTGGCTGAAACTAAAGCCCTCTTCAGGCATTCGGGCGAATTCATGAGGGCTTAAAGTGTGTAGAGCAGTGTTCTCCAACCTTGGGTCCCCAGATGTTTTTGGCCTACAACTCCCAGCATGCCCCAGCCAGCGTAGGCCAAAAACATCTGGTGACACAAGGTTGGAGAACACTGGTGTAGAGACTAGAGAGCCAGGGCAATGCACGCTGGCCTCGTCCACCTCAGTTCAGACCTTGTCATCTTGAATTGGCAAGGTCTGAAAGGGAGTTCTACCTGCATTCACTTGAACACGAGTAGAACTCTCTGCATGATCGAGGACCCTGACTTATCAGGGTTCCCAATCATATGGAGATATCTACTCATGTCCAAGCAAACTCAAATAGAACTTCCTTTCAGACCTTGCTAATTCAACACAGCAAGGACTGAACTGAGGGGGGGTGGCACATCTGGATACGTCCAGGTGAGGCCATCATGCATGGGTCTGACTCTCTACACACTTTAAGCCCTCACAAATTTGCCTGAACACCTGAACAGGGCTTCATACTGGTAGAAAAGCTAGTGTTTACTAAATGCTATTGCATGGCAGCTGCTAGAAATCTGCTGACTGTTCTCACATGTCAGCTCTCATATATTGCCAAATGTAATTGCTACTGCATATCATCTGTCAAAAGCAGTCAAATGTGGATTACTATGGTGTGTCATATTTCAAATACTGTCAAATACCAACTGTCAATTAATGTCAAAAATCAAATATTCTTCATTCTGTATTAGGTTTCTAATTTTTCTAAGCCACCTTGAACTTAAATTTCATTGAAAGAGTAAAGTCTTTTGAATAAAATAAATCCATGAATAAAACAAATACTTACATAAATAAAATATGCAGCTCAAATATCATTCAGTGGCAAATACTGATGACACCTATTAAACAGCCATTGAATATTTAGATATATATTCACTGAATATTTAGATGCATTCAATACATTTTTAATCTCCCCCACCAGAAGGAATAGGAATGTTCAATACTAGTTCATGTTAAATGTGTAAACTTGTTGAACTATTTTTTAAAAAATTAAAAAGTAGACTCATAATTCCATGTTCAGCACCCTGCACTGGCATATCTTAAAATACATCTCCGCTAGTGGCGCTATGCTTGGCTGTCAGGGATATGCCAGGAAAATGCTACTCTGGAAAATCCCTATTTCTGATGGAAGGCCAAAGCAAGGCAACATAGAGATTTCATGGGGAGAAATGGACTTGTACCAAATCCTATGCTCCCTCAGACCCATCCCAGCCCCTATCCTGCTGTAACATTATTCCAAAAAATGAGATGGCATAAGTTATAACTGTGGGAATGCTGTGGACATAATATACCTGGACTTCAGCAAAGCTTTCGACAAAGTGCCTCATGATATCCTGATTAGCAAGCTAGCTAAAAGTGGGCTAGATGGAACAACTATCAGGTGGATCCACAATTGGCTACAGAATCGGACTCAAAGGGTGCTTATCAATGGTTCCTTCTCAAACTGGGGAGAGGTAACGAGCGGGGTACCACAGGGCTCAGTCCTGGGCCCGGTGCTCTTCAACATTTTTATTAATGACTTGGAGGAGGAGGTGCAGGGAATGCTTATCAAATTTGCAGATGACACAAAGTTGGGTGGAACAGCTAATACTCTGGAAGACAGAAACAAAATTCAAAGTGACCTCGATAGGCTGGAGGACTGGGCCGAAAACAACAGAATGAAATTTAATAGGGATAAATGCCAAGTGCTGCACCTAGGGAAAGGAAACCAAATGCAGAGTTACAGAATGGGGGACACTTGGCTCAACAATACCACAAGTGAGAAGGATCTTGGAATTGTGGTAGATCACAAACTGAATATGAGCCAGCAATGCAATGTGGCTGCAAAGAAGGCAAATGCTATTTTGGGCTGCATTAATAGAAGTATAGCTTCCAAATCACATGAAGTGATAATTCCCCTTTACTCAGCACTGGTTAGGCCTCATCTTGAGTATTGCGTCCAGTTCTGGGCACCACACTTTCAGAAGGACGTAGACAAACTGGAGAGGGTTCAGAGGCGGGCAACAAGGATGATAAAGGGACTGGAAACAAGGCCCTATGAGGAGAGACTGAAAGAACTGGGCATGTTTAGCCTTCAGAAGAGGAGACTGAGGGGAGATATGATCGCACTCTTCCAGTACTTGAAGGGTTGTCACACAGAGGAGGGCCAGAATCTCTTCTCAATCATCCCAGTTTGCAGGACACGGAATAATGGACTCAAGTTACAGGAACCCAGATTCCACCTAAACATCAGGAAAAATTTCCTGACTGTCAGAGCAATAAGACAGTGGAACCAACTACCTAGGGAGGTGGTGAGCTCTACCACTCTGGAGGCATTCAAGGTGCGTCTGGACAGCCATCTGTCAGGGATGCTTTGACCTGGATTCCTGCATTGAGCAGGGGGTTGGACTTGATGACCTTGTAGGCCCCTTCCAACTCTACTTTTCTATGATTCTATGATTCAATGGAGAACAAGTAAACAAACAAACAAAAATTAAATAAATCAGTGGCCCCTTCCAAATAGTGTTGACCTCCCAATTCACACAGGTCAGCTGTTAGCCTTTTCCAAGGTCTATCAAGAAAGAGTATAGCGATCTAAGGTTCCTTCCATTGTGTTAATTTATTTATTCTGCAGTAGTCACAGGAAAATATTCTGTTCATGTCATGTACAGGCCCCCTGTAGAGACTGGGCCCAACACCTCTGCAGACACAGTAGAAGGTAGACTACATAGCTATTTGTAAAAGGTTTTGCATACCCAAATACTAGCCAGGCACTCTTTTTCTATTTGTGTATAGTGTTTTTCCACTTCAGTAAGAGTTCTGGAGTAAAAATTGACTGCCATCCATTTTGAATCATGCAATTGTAGTAGCACTTCTCCTAGTCTGTTGCTGTACTACTGTAAGATTGGAACACTAGAGATCACGTCCTTTATCTTTGTAACACCAGTCTCCTGATCTGGCCCCTAAAATCAGTACAGTAATACCTTGGATTGCAAGTAACTTGGTTTGAGAGCATTTTGCAAGACAAGCAAATTTTTAAATATTTATTTATTTATTACTTGATATACAAGCGACGTCTTGCAATACAAGTACTGTAGTATGGCTTAAATTAAAAATCTCTGTACAATTTTTTTTGGGGGGATTTCGTTTTGATATAAGAGTGTTTTGGATTACAAGCATGTTTCCGGAATGAATTATGCTCTCAATCCAAGGCATGACTGTACATGGTAGATTTCAGTAATAAATTCAGTAGTTGTGCTGTGCCTCTGCTGAGATGTCTTGCAAATATAGATACAGTCATGCCTTGGATTGAGAGCATAATTCGTTCCAGAAACGTGCTTGTAATCCAAAATATCGTTATATCTATGATTCTATGATTCTATGATTCAATGGAGAACAAGTAAACAAACCAAAATCCCCCCAAAACGAAATCCCCCCAAAAAAATTTGTACAGAGATTTTTAATTTAAGCCGTACTACAGTACTTGTATTGCAAGACGTCGCTTGTATATCAAGTCAAAAAAAATTAAATAAATATTTAAAAATTTGCTTGTCTTGCAAAACGCTCTCAAACCAAGTTACTTGCAATCCAAGGTATTACTGTAGTTTACCATTCCCAGGAAGTGTCTCAGTTCTGTAATGTTAGTCAGTTCCTTTCAGCTCTCTGATGATATTTACCTTTTCTGGGTTGATGTGTTTTTTTGTACTGTTTTTGTAAACCGCCCAGGGAGCCTTTTGGCTGATGGGCAGTAAATAAATGTTTCAAATAAATAAATAAATGTTGTCCCATGTTGTGTGATTACTTGTTCTAATAACTCTGTTTCACCTTGATGAACAATGTTTCTCTTCTTGTTTATATTGTGTCCAGATTCATGGATCCTATCCAAGGCAATGGCCAGTGTTTTGTCCTGGTCTTCCTTTGGTGTACCGTGTATTAGCACATTGGCCATGAAGATAATGGCTCTGCTGCTTATGCTGGCTCAGCTTGTCTGAGTGTGGAAAGCTAAGCAGGGTCAGGCCTGGTTATTACTTGGATGGGAGACCCCTCCTCTAGTTTCCTGCATTGAGCAGGGGGTTGGACTCGATAGCCTTGTAGGCTCCTTCCAACTCTATGATCTATGAAATCTATGAAATCTCTCCTAGGAGTTCTGTAATCTTCCTTTGAAAAATCTCAGAAGCACTTGTGATTCCAAATGGCAAGTGTTGAAAACAGAATCCCTTGAAGGGTGTGATAAATGTAGTCAGTTTAGTGTTAGCGTTTTTCAGAGGTATTTGCCAGGAACTGCTTCAGACATCCAATTGGAAAATACTTTAACTCCTGTCACTTTAGCAGAAGGTCCTCAGGGTTGGATATATAGTAAATAGTTTCATTAAGATTTTTAACATCTAAATACATTTTTTCTTGATTCATGGGGTCACTGGTGCACACCACAACTTAGGTTTGATTATTTCCTTAATTATGCCATGTTTCCAACTCCATTTCCAGTAACACCTCATGGAGTATGGGAATGGAGATTCTGCAGGGTGTTTGTACAATGTGTGGTCTGTATCAGGTCTTAAAACAATGTACATGAAATATTCTTTTCATAGATTCCTTCTATTTCAGTCACCATTTTCAGTAGTTCCCTTCTGGCAGCTACCCAATGACTAAGGAGATATAATTTGTTTATTTAGAGATACAAAAAAAATATATTCTACCTTTCTAATGCATATGCATTTTCCAGGTTAGGAGGACCTATATCACATACACCAGGGGTGCACAGAATGTGGGCCACATGTGGCCCTTGGCCACCTCTGGTGCAGCCCATGGAGCCTTGGAGAGCACACTCACTTTCCTCCACAGCCCAGCTGATCAGCAAACTATGGAGCCTAAGAAAAACAGGCAATGTTCCCTGTGTATATGTTTTCTATTTGTTATGCGAGCAAAATTCAAAGTGCTAGTGCTTAGCTTCAAAGTCCTATATGGTTTCAACCTCTAATATCTAAGGATCACCTGCCTACTCACTAAAGACATCTTTGCAGGCTTTTCTCCAGGTGCCCCTGCTTTCTAAGGTCAGGTGGGTGACTGTCAAGGTTCCGCTACTGCAGGGACCCCTTAACCTGCCTTTGGGAGATCTCTGCCTCTCCTCAAAGCCCCTCCCGTTCCAGGAGATCAAGTCCTTTTACAGCTTCCAATAGCATGGGTGTAGGCTGTAGATGTGGTGAATAAGTCACTCCAAACTTCAGGGTAAACAACAGCACTTTACTTATGATATTAGGGTATTTACTTAATAGAGTGGTTATAATCCAAAAGCAAGTATGAAAAAAACAAACAAACAAACAATCCAACGTTCTCTAGTTTAACTTCAGACTACCTATCTCCTATGCAGCCAGTCTCTCCCTCTCTGCTTCTCTCTCTGCTCTTTCTGCTTCTGCAGTCAGGCTCCCACTGCTGCTAGCTGACCACACCCCACACATATATAGCCTTCCCAGGACTGGAAGGTTATAACCATGTGACCTTGCACAGGAGAACTAATTCTTAACTTCTATTGGGTGAACTAAAACTCTCAAACTCCCCCTCCCATCCAAGTGTTTGGGCCTTCAGGCTTCAACTAATCGAGGGAAGTGTTTGGGCCTTCAGGCTTCAGCAAACTCAAGCCTGTGTAGGCCTAAATCCCTCACAGTGACTACCAAGGAGAGGGCCTTCTCAGTTGTGGCATCTTGCCTCTGGAATGCTCTTTCCAAGGAAATTAACTGGTGCCTACTACATGTCTTTTTGGCCCTTTTTATTTCCCCAGGCCTTTTAAAACTCTGGCTGAATTACTCTGCTGCTGTGATCTTATGTTTTTATTGTTCTGCTGTTTCTATTGTTTATACATGATTGTATGATTTTGTTTTGTTTTACATGATTTGTTAGCCATCTTGGAAATAGTACTGATGAGAAGAATATACATTTTTTAAAATGAAATTTAAATTCATTTTGGCCCTTTTGCAATGTGTATTTGTGGCAATTGTTCATTGCTTATGTTTTTATTTTAGTGTTAACTTACTCTCCACACTTCCTGAGTAGTGAGAAGTTCCACTTCCAAGGGCAGTGTTGCAGAATTTCATTTCCTCTGGAGACAGAGGCAGACAATGAAGTGTCCAGTAACTCCACAAGTAGGATTACACTGGATCAGTTTCAGTGGATGAGTACCGAGGACGTGGACAAGCTGCTTGGTCGAGTGAGGAGGACCACTTGCCCTCTCGATCCCTGTCCTTCCTGGTTGGTCGACCAGGGAGGAGATGCAGCTAGACAACAGTTACAATGTATTATTAATGCATCTCTCCAGGGAGGGAATCTTCCATCATGTTTAAAAGAGGCGGTGGTACGGCCGCTTCTTAAAAAGCCCTCCCTGGATCCCCTGGACTATAACAACTATAGACCAGTATCAAATCTTCCATTTTTGGGCAAGGTGATTGAGAGGGCGGTTGCCTTCCAACTCCAAGCAGTCTTGGATGACACCGATTTTCTAGACCCATTTCAAACCGGCTTCAGAGCAGGATACGGAGTTGAGACTGCTATGGTCGCCTTAGTGGATGATCTATGCCTGAGTACCGACAGGGGGAGTGTATCCCTGTTGGTGCTTTTGGACCTCTCAGCGGCTTTCGATACCATTGACCATGGTATCCTTCTGGAATGCCTGAGGGGATTGGGGGCACTGTGCTCCAGTGGTTCCAGTCCTACCTCTCGGGTAGATTCCAGATGGTGATGCTTGGGGATAGCTGCTCCTCAAAAAAAGAGCTGCTATGTGGCGTGCCACAAGGTGCCATTCTGTCCCCAATGCTATTTAATATTTACATGAAACCGCTGGGAGAGATCATCCGGAGGCATGGGGCAGGGTGTTATCAGTATGCTGATGACACCCAAATATATTTCTCTATGCCTTCAGTAACAGCGTCAGCCAAGTGTGTCTCCTCTGAATGAATGCCTGGAGGCAGTAATGGGCTGGAGGAAAAATAAACTGAAACTGAATCCAGACAAAACGGAGGTGCTTGCTGTCAAAGGCCACAACCTGGGTTGGGAGGTGTGTCAACCAGTTCTGGATGGGGTTACACTCCCTCTGAAAGACTATGTTCGCAGTCTGGGGGTGCTTCTGGACCCGTTGCTTCAAATGACAGCTCAGATAAATGCGACGGCTAGGAGTGCCTACTATCAGCTTCGGCTGATACACCAGCTGCGCCCCTTCCTAGAGTTGGAAGACCTAAAGACTGTATTGCACGCACTGGTAACTTCGAGGCTTGACTTCTGCAATAGGGCTACCTTTGTACCTAGTTCGGAAACTTCAATTGGTGCAAAATATGGCAGCCAGATTGGTCACCGGTACATCTAGAGGTGCCCATATTACACCAGCTTTAAAAGCATTACACTGGCTGCCAATCAGTTTCCGGGTGAAGTATAAAGTGTTGGTTATCACCTTTAAAGCCCTACATGGTTTGGGTCCGGGTTACCTGCAGGATCGCTTTCTCCCATACAATCCGCCCCGCACACTTAGGTCTTCTGGGAGGAATTTACTCCAGTCGGCCAAGACTAGGCTGGCGAGTACTACCCAGAGGACCTTCTCTTCTGCTGCTCCCAGACTGTGGAATGGCCTGTCGGAGGAGACTCGTCAACTAGACAGTCTTTTGGCCTTTAAAAAGGCCATAAAGACTGACCTCTTCCGACAGGCCTACCCAGTGGAATTTTAAGAGTTTTTAATAGTTTTTAGGATACTTTTAAAGGTTTTTAAGAATATTTTAATAATATTTGCTGTGTTTTTAACTACTTATGTATTTTATGTTATGGTTGTTCCCTGCCTCGATCTCAGTGGAGAGGCAGGTAAGAAATAAAATTTTACTATTATTATTATTATTATTATTATTATTATTATTATTATTATTTCTTTCTAGTATTTGATTTATTTATTCTTCACTATACATCAGGGATGGGGACTCGGACTCGGGGACTCGACTCGTGAGTCCGACTGAGTCCCCCCTCTGACTCGAGTCCCACTCGAGTCCCACTAATTTATGTGGGACTCGAGACTCGACTCGGGACTTGAGCCCAAGGACTCCTCCTCCTCCTCCTCCTCCGCCGCCGCCGCCCTCACCTCACCTCCGCCGCCGCCGCCGCACTCACCTCCTCCTCCTCCTCCTCCTCCGCCGCACACAGCACGCCGCGTCACGCCGCCAGCGCCGTCACTCTGTTTTTGGCGGGGTTGCTGTGGTTCCTCCCGCCAAAAACAGAGCGCCGTCGCTAGTGGCGTGACGCGGCGTGCTGTGTGCGACGGCGATGGCGGCGACGAGGTTGATGGCGGTGGCGGCGGAGGAGGAGGAGGTGAGGGCGGCAGCGGCAGAGGCAGCGGCAGAGGCGAGGGCAGCGGCTGCGGCGAGGTGAGGGCGGCGGCGAGGCGAGGGTGGCGGTAAGGTGAGGGCGGCGGAGGTGGAGCTGAGGGCGGCGGCGGCGGCGAGGGCAGAGGCGGCAGAGGCGAGGGCGGCAGCGGCGGTGAGGTGAGGGCGGCGGAGGTGGAGGTGAGGGCGGCGGCGGCGGCGAGGGCAGCGGCGGCGGTGGCAAAGGCGAGGGCTGCGGCGGCGAGGTGAGGGCGGTGGTGGCGGCGAGGTGAGGGCGGTGGCGGCGAGGTGAGGGCGGCGGCAGCGTTGAGGTGAGGTGAGGGCGGCGGAGGTGGAGGTGAGGGCGGCGGCGGCAGCGGCCCATGGAGGGAGCAGGAGGGTCTCCGCGGGAGGAAGGGCAGCTCTTCTTCCTCTCGCGGAGACCCTCCTGCTCCCTCCATGGGCCGCCGCTTTGGGAGGGACTCGGGACTCGACTCGAGTCACCATTTTGGACCTCGGACTCTAGACTCGACTCTAGACTCGGGTCCAAAGACTCGGGACTCGACTCGGGACTCGGGACCAAGGACTCTTCAACATCCCTGCTATACATGTAGATCAGTATACGTGTAGAGCATAGTGGAGGCAAATGCATTTGTTCAGCAAGCAGCACAACCTCTAATCCAGCATCAGATTCCCAGAGCACCACTGATGAACCCACCCACAGAACAGCACCCCCAGTTTCTCCTAATTGCAACTAGAAACTCTCAGCTCTATTTTTACACACAGACTGACATACCAGCAGAGCATGGGTGCTGAACCCTATCCCTGCTGGTAAACTGGCCATTAAGGAAAAAAAAACATATCTTAAGCAGTAGCTACCATTTAAGGAATTTCCAACAATCATGTCTATTAGCATGTCTATTTATAACAATCATGTTATAAAGGATGGTGCCCCAGCCAGGGCCGGCGCTACCGCTAGGCCAACTAGGCTGTTGCCTAGGGCGCATAGCGGAAGAGGGCGCAGAAACGCTGCGCTCCTCTTCTCTGCTGGCACGCTCCTGCCCCCCCGCCCGCCTGCCTCGCCGACAAAGCCAGGTCAGTGCGGGGGATTGCGCCCGGAGTAGTGGTGGGGCCGAGCCTGGGTGCCTCCCCCCCGCGCCTCCCCCCCGCCCCGCGCCGCCTCCCCCCCACACCTACCTTCTCCGCGCCGCTTCCGGAGCCCTGCCCGCGCTCTGTTTTGGCGGGAGGAACCAGGGCAACAGGGCTTAAACAGCCCTGTTGCCCTGGTTTACCCCAGCCAAAAACAGAGCGCGGGGGTCCCGTCGCATCACTTCCTTTTCAGAGGAGGCTGGGGAAGGTAGGTGGGGGGCGGCGGCGTGCGTGGGGGGTCTGGTGGTGGCGGCGTGCGGGGGGGTGTCTGGTGGTGGCAGCGGCGTGCGGGGGGGCCGGTGGCGGCGGTGTGCGGGGGGGTCCGGTGGCGGTGGCGGTGGTGGCGGCGGGAGGTTTGCAGAGCAGGGCTGCTTTGCTCCGGAGTCCCCCCCCCGGCACAAGAGGGGGAGCGCTAAATATAATTTAGCCTAGGGCGCTAAACTGCCCTGCCCTGGCCCCAGCACCAATAACACCATTTTATTTTTCCTTACTTTCATTACAGTATGATGCTATTCTTTACATTATGTTCCCAGAAAGAAAGAGAAGTGTATCAACTTTACATTCTATATCATGTAGTAGGAGTCTACCATATACTGCTTATTTAGTTAGAATGATTGCTCTGGCCATTTAGGTGACCTTTCTCTTTTTGTTTGTTCTGCACACCCCTCCCTACTAATTTCTATCTGACTAAAACAATCTTATGAATGATTTCTCATAAAAACACAAAACAGTATCCGCCCAGCATAAATATTAGACTAAACCAATAATTAAGCAAAAAGCAACATTTCAAGCCTTACTTGAAATTTAAATGAAGATTCCTGGCTCTGAGCAGCCAGATGGGTATAATAGAGCTGGGGTGGAGGTGGGGGTAAGCATGTGTTTTGGGATATTTTCACAGAATGTTAAATCACACAAAATATTTCACTTGTCTCCAGTGTAAGATCACAACATGACTCCCCTGTAATGAATTCTTTATCTTGGCAGCTCTCCTACTCTCTCCCTCTTCCTTTCGTCCCAGTGTGGGAACATATGGTAATATTTGGAATGTGATTTAGGCCAGAGGAGTGAGCCTAGCTGCCCACACCTGTGCAGACCTCCAAGTCACTGCGCAGTATGCATCCAGGCTGAGGTCATGCTCCAACACCATTGTGTGAGTTCAGTTTGCTCACTCTTCTTCCAAGACATGCCAAGAGCTCCAGAATACTGGTTTCATGTAAATCCCATTTGGATTTGTAATTTGTTAGATATATTATAAGGCAAAACCTCCCAGTATCCTTCTCTGTAGACACTGTAGCTTTCAAATTTAGACCTAACCTACTATTGGTTTTGGAATAATGTCCTGGAGAAACAGTCCAAGCATGACCAAGAAAAGATGGTAGACTCTCACTTCATGATATAGAAGGCAAGGCTGAAATTCTTCACTTTATTTCTGGCCTGAAAAAGAGAGAACAATGCTGAAGTCAAGCTAAATGCACCTATACAATGAAAGGGTGCAAAGTACAGGCTAAACTAGATGTGTCAGTGACATACACGTTTGTTTGTTTAATTATTATGTGTCTGTCCTGTTTATGCATAAAGGTGAGCCTGATGTTCACCTTACCTCTCCATGGCCAGTCAAAAACCATAGTAACTGGACTCAAGAGTATGAGCGCGTTAGGCAGAAAGATTGAGCTCACAGTGTAATTAGGCTGCACCACGAATGGAAGCTGGCTAGAAAACTGCAATGGGTGCACAAAGGGAAATTCAAGGCAACTGATTTCTCTGGATATATGATGCAATGAAAGGTGATTCAAGAAAGGAAAGCAAGAAAAACTCTAGCCCAGGAAATGTGGGGTAGGTGCCAGAGTAGGAGAGGGAAAGTGCTAGAAAGGATCACTGTAAGCCCAGTGAACCCCAGGTGATTCTTGAAGCTGTGCAACAGAGAGTCTGCATGCAATAGGTCCCTTGAGCAAGAAGAGCACTGGGTATCCAAACTTAAGGGCAGTTATAGACCCCAAATTGGGAACACAAAGAAGTAATGAGACTTTCGGGTGGATCCAGGATGGGGTAGAACAAAGGGATTAATAGCTTGACACACTAGGGAATAAGAGGTAACCCCAAGGAATTTCTTGGGTACTTCACTGAATTAAAGTGAGCTGACTAAGCATTACAAAAGGCAGGGTTCTCAGAAACAGGTTGAGGTATACAGAACAAAAGAGATAGTATGAGAGGTACCCAGACAATGTTAGCCTCTGATCTCTTTTGAGGTAAGGACATGTCAGGATTGGACCATGTTTCCAACCAAGACTGTAAATTGGCCAGTTTAAAGGCACCTTCACAGGTTGCCTGGCTGGGATGGTAACTTGTAATCAGCAAGGCATTTGTATTCATCCAAAGTTCCCAAGCTTTTGCATACTGCAACAGGGCAACATATTACAGTAGAGGACACAGAGGTAATTTCAGTTACAATAAAGGCATGTAACCCAGTATACTAATGTCAGGATTTTCTGTTCCTATCTGCCATGAGCCTCCTGCCCATGCGGCCTTAACCAGGATAAAATAAATATTAGACAAGGTGTAAGGGTGATACCAATAAAAATGTGTATTGCTTATAGCCATAGAACATTGCAATACAGAAGAGGTTAAACTATCTGAAACAAAGACATAAAAAACATGAAACAGGAGTAATTCAGCTTTCCAGTTCTCATTTAACATAAAAAGCACAACTAAAATAAAGACTTAATCATAGAATCATAGAAAAGTAGAGTTGGAAGGGGCCTACAAGGCCATCGAGTCCAACCCCCTGCTCAATGCAGGAATCCAGGTCAAAGCATCTCTGACAGATGTCTGTCCAGCCGCACCTTGAATGCCTCCAGACTGGGAGAGCCCACCACCTCCCTAGGTAGTTGGTTCCATTGTCTTATTGCTCTGACAGTCAGGAAATTTTTCCTGATGTTTAGGTGGAATCTAGGTTCCTGTAACTTGAGCCCATTATTCCGTGTCCTGCAAACTGGGATGAACGAGAAGAGATCTTTGCCCTCCTCTGTGTGACATCCCTTCAAATACTGGAAGAGTGCGATCATATCTCCCCTCAGTCTCCTCTTCTGAAGGCTAAACATGCCCAGTTCTTTCAGTCTCTCCTCATAGGGCCTTGTTTCCAGTCCCTTTATCATAAAAACTTCAAGGAATTACCTTTTAATTAGCTTACTCAGATTAGAGAGTCAGTTTTGCAATCCACTGACACTTTCTTCAGGAAACTTGCTCTGATTTACTTAGCTGCTATTGCAATTAATGCAGCTTGATAGGATATACATTCATACTCATCTGAAGGAAGTATGCATCTTTATCATTTATTATAATAGTACATTGAGACAAGAAATAGGATAGAAATTTTGTTCTGGAAGAGATATATAATGGACGAAACAAGAAATAATGGGTAATTGCCTCCATAGATACATGATCTTCCCCTTATAACAGGGGTTCGCAACTTGTAATTAACCCTATAGATGTTTTGGTCCTCACTATTGGCTATGCTGGCAGGAGCAGCAGGCCAAAATATCTGGAGGGCCACATGTTGTCCACTCCTTCATTATAGGAACATGACGGTACCTGCCTTCCAAATAAGCAATTGGCATCTGCTGGAACCTAAGTTCTGTGAAGGCTTTTCTCAATTGTGCAAAAGTAATACTCTGTAAATACATTGAGATTTGATCCTTTTTTATAATGGCAAACCATTGGAAAGAATTATGATTATTAATACCTTTCCATTCCATAAGTTTGTGGAAATAAGTAATCTGTTCACCAAGTCCAGATTGGAGGTCATGTAGAGCTGCATGCTCTACAGGTGTCGAATATTGCCATATTATATTCTGACAGATCTTTATTTATTATTTATTTATTTATTTATTATATTTATGAATCGCCCATCTGGCCAGACATCCGGCCACTCTGAGCGATGTACAATCCAATAAAATACAGGGGGGGGGGGAACACACACACACAGAGTATAAAACACAATTAAAAACAGTACAAAACTTCAAAATCCTAACCCACCCCATATTCCCGCCTGAAAAGCCACGTTTTTAATGCCCGGCGGAAGCTAATCAAGGAAGGGGCATGGCGGAGGTCACTAGGGAGGGAGTTCCATAAATTGGGGGCCGCCACAGAGAAGGCCCTCCTCCTAGTCCCCACCAGCCTGGTTTCTCTGGCTGATGGGACAGGGAGAAGGTCGTCCGTGGCAGATCTTGTTGAGTGGCCTACTTGATGTTGCTGGAGGCGCTCCTTGAGATAAACTGGACCGCAGCCGTCCAGTTTATCTCAAACTGGGTTTTAAAGGTCAACGCCAACACCTTGAATTCAGCTCGGCAAGCAACTGATAGCCAGTGCAACTCTTTGAGCACTGGAGTGATGTGATCATGCCGGCGGCAGCCTTTAACCAGGCGAGCTGCTGCATTCTGTACCAGCTGCAACTTCCGAACCGTCTTCCAGGGTAACCCCACGTAGAGCGCATTTTATTTATTTATTTATTTATTTATTTATTATATTTATACCCCGCCTTTTTTCCTGCAAGGAACTCAAGGTGGCTTACATAATCTTCCTCCTCCTCTCCATTTTATCCTCACAACAACCCTGTGAGGTAGGTTAGGCTGAGAGTCAGTGACTGGCCCAAAGTCACCCAGTGAGTTTCATGGCTGAGCGGGGACTAGAACCTGGATCTCCCGAGTCCCAGTCCCAGCATTACAGTAGTCTAGGCGAGAGGAGACCAAGGCATGAACCACTGATGGGAGCAGATGATTAGGAAGGTAGGGGCGCAACTGCCGTATCAGATGGAGCTGATACAGCGCCGCCCGGCTCACAGCTGACACCTGAACCTCCATGGACAGCTGGGAGTCTAGAATGACTCCCAAGCTGCGGACACATCCCCTAACCTTCCCTTGTCTCCCACCAGAAGTACCACGGTCTTGTCGGGGTTCAGTTTCAGCATGTTCCTTCCTTCCCATCCAGCCACCCACTGCCTCCAGGCACTTGGACAAGGTTTAAACAGCCAACCTTGGTGAGGACTTGAAGGAGAGGTAGAGCTGTGTGTCATCTGCATATTGATGACAGCGCACCCCAAACCTCCTGATGATAGCTCCCAGTGGCTTCAGGTAGATGTTAAATAACATTGGGGAGAGGATGGAACCCTGCGGCACCCCACAAGTGAGCGGCTGAGGGTCCGAAGCCTCCTCCCCAAGAACTACCCTCTGGTACCTTCCAGAGAGTAAGGACCGGAACCACTGCAATACAGTGACTCCCACGCCCAACCCCTCCAGACGGTCCAGGAGGATACTGTGGTCAACGGTATCAAAAGCCTCTGAGAGACCGAGGAGGACTAGAAAAGAGCATTCACCCCTATCCAAAGCCATCCTCATATCATCCACCAAGGCGACCAAGGCTGTTTCTGTCCCATGTCCAGGTCTGAAGCCCGACTTGCATGGATCTAAATAATCGGCTTCATCCAAATGTGCCTTCAACTGAGCCCCCACCACTCGCTCAATCAACTTGTCCAGAAATGGCAAATTGGAGAATGGGCAAAAGTTGTTCAAATCTTGGGAATCTAAGGAGGACTTCTTTAGAAGCAGTCTTATTACTGCCTCCTTAAGGGCTGATGGCATCACTCCCTCCTCGAGGGAGGCATTCACTACCGCCCTGCTCTCCCCACCCAGTTTTCCCCTGCAGCTCATAACAAGCCAGGACGGGCAAGGATCAAGCAAGCAGGTGGTCAGCTTAACAGAAGAAAGCACCTTGTACACTTCACCAGAAGGAAGAAGCTGGAACTGATTCCACAAAACCGGACTGCCACTGGCCTCTGCCCGTTCACCTGCTGTGTTCACGACACACGGAATCCCACTTCTAATCCGATCAATTTTATCTGCAAAGTGTTTTGCTAAAGCCTCACAGGAGGCTTTAGACTGTTCCAACGGATCCGGAGCAACTGGACCGACCAGGCTCCGGACCTCTTGGAATAGCCTCCTGGGGCAGCACTCCGCAGACGCAGTACAGGCAGCATAGAAATTCTTCTTTGCTGTCTTCACCACCACCAGGTAGGCTAAAGATGCAGCTTTGACCTGTGTCCGATCGTCTTCAGAGTGGGATTTACGCCATCGGCGCTCTAGCGTTCTCACCTCCTGCTTCAGAGCTCGCAGTGATGGAGTAAACCAAGGTGCCATGCGAGCTCTGTTCAGGTGAAGAGGGCGCTTCGGGGCCACTCGGTCTAATGCCCTGGTGATTGCAGCATTCGTCATCCACCAGGGTCTCGACCAAGCTACTGTTTGCGTGCTCCAGTTCCCCAAGCGCGTTCAGGAATCCATCCGGATCCATAAGACGCCTGGGGTGGACCATCCTAATAGGTCCTTCACCCCTATTAGGATGGTCCGCCACACATTTCTTGGTGCCACACAGAGGGGTTGTGGCACCAAGAAATCCAGCCCTACCAGATAGTGATCTGACCATGACAAGGGGGTGGTGTATATACTCCCGATTTCCAGATCATTTCCTCCCTCTCCGGAAATGAAAACCAAGTCTAGTGCATGACCGGCTACATGGGTAGGTCCAGTTGATACAGGATACAGCTCCCAGGAAGCCATGGTCTCCATGAAGTCCCGAGGTGCCCCCATGATGGCAGCCTCCGAGTGTATGTTGAAGTCCCCCAGCACCAATAGTCTGGGGGACAGCACACGCACATCGGAGACCACCTCTAGCACCTCGGCCAAGGAGTCTGATGTGCAGCGGGGTGGACGGTACATCAGCAGAATCCCCAGACTGCCCTTTGGACCCAACCTCCAGTACATGCAGTTGATAAACTTGGTCTCCCGGAGAGGGAGTCTGGTAAGGACCAAGGACTCCCGGTAGATAACAGCCACTCCCCCTCCCCGTCCTCCAGTCCTCGGTTGCTGGGCATACGTAAACCCAGGTGGACACAAGGCCCCAAGAGTTGGAGCAGCGGCCGTGTCCAGCCAGGTTTCCGTAATACATGCCAGGTCTGCACCCTCATCCAGGATTAAGTCATGGATTAAATATGTTTTTTGGGTAACAGACCTGGCATTACACAGCAGCAAACGCAAGGCAGAGGAAGGAGACACGCATCCTCCAGTTATCCCTTGGCTCTGGGCAGGCCCGGAACAGGGATAGACATTAAGCATCGATCCCTTGTTCCCCTTACTTGGCGTGGCCTGCCCCTAGCGCTCTGCCAGTGCCTGTCGCTCAACATTGGTACACTTTGACCCCCAGAACTCCCCCCACTATCTCCATTAGATAGGCACATGCCCCTTTGCTTCTGCCGATCAGGCGGGAACCCACCCCCACCCCCACCCCCACCCCCACCCCTCCCTTGCCCTAACAATCCGGGGGAAGGGCCCCCGCCCTCATGCCACCCCCAAAGTGGCTCCCCCAAAGGGGCGACCCCTGGGCCGGCAGATGAAGGCCTGCGGAGTGTCAGGCAAGCCAGGTGGCAGGTGCTACCAATCAGGCAGGCCGGGGTGTGTGTGTTGCCCTCCTCCTGATGGCAGCAGAACTTCCCCCCAGGAAGGAGCCCCAATCCAGCCAGCAACAGCGTCAGCCAAGGCAGGCAAGTAGACCACCAGATGGTAAGGCGGCTGGCGAGATGGTAGAGAGGCTGGCTGGAAGGTAGAATGGCTGGCAGGATGGTAGGCGTCAGTTGGAATTTAGCCTGCACTGATGAATTGATTCAATAGAGGATAGGTCTGTCTCTGCATTAAGCATGACAACTTTTTAGAAACTTCGTTTGAACATAATTGAAATCTGGAATATTTTGTGAACAATGGAAACTAAAAAATAGGCATTGAGTAAGTGTACATTTTTATTTTATTTTTCCTTTTGTTATTATGTTTATGATATATGTTGCGAAAGGTGTTTGCTGAGCATATATATAAATAGAAAGACGCATACTGTTATATACAAAACTCAATTAAAAAATGAATACTTTTCCATTTGTACAGCCTGCGGTAGACAGGAGCTGGTGTAACAAATTCCTTCCCCTCGGAGGCAATGGGAAAGCAGAAAAATGTGTGTGTGTGTGGGGGGGGGGGAACAGCCCACCCCCACCTCCTGCCATGGACAGGAGAACTTAGGAAATGATGGCAGGATCTGCTGCGGATCTCCTCCACCACCACTGGATGATGGGAATTGTAGGCCAAAACATCTGGAGAGCCACAAGTTGCCCACCTGATTTGAAAAAAAAAAAAAAGGAAAGGATATAGCCAAATTAACGACTAACTGCGGAATGAAAATAGAAAATATAATTTAAAATTCAGAGGTCTCCCAGTTCTGACAGAATAATAAAAATCAATTCTTTGGAATAAGCATTAAGCATTTTTTGTGAATTAAACAGTGAATTAGCAGTTGGAATTAGTAGTACAGCATGTAGAACTGGGCAACTAACCTACCTCACAGGGTTGTTGTGAGGATAAAATGGAGAGGAGGAAGATTATGTAAGCCGCCTTGGGTTCCTTGCGGGGTATAAATATAATGAATGAATGAATGAATGAATTTATTTATTTCATTTTTATACCGCCCAATAGCCGAAGCTCTCTTGGTGGTTTACAACAATTAACAAGACAGTCCCTGCCCGCAGGCTTACAATCTAAAAAGACACGACACACAATGAAAAAGGAATGGGGAGGGAAGAAGGGGGAATATTAATTAATACTCCTGGCAGGGCTGGTGGAATGGTGGTATTTGTCTCTCTTCCAGCTTCAAAGGCCTTCAAAATGGTGAAACCCACTGAGTCCAACAAATCACTGGCAGCTGAGCTGAAGATCAATAAATCTCTTCAGAAGGCGAGGATCACAGCATTATTTTCAAACTCTGTATGTTGTATGATGATCTCCATTGTCTGTCTCATCTCTTTTATATTCCTTTGCCATTCCTATGATCTCTCCTGGGGTTCTCCCCCTCCAGAGCACCCTCACTGGAGATGAGCTAAAAAGCCCATCTAACAAAATCTGGAGGGCTGGAGGATGGGGAGGCAAAGATCACCTTTACCTCCTGCTGCCCTGAACTGGATGACTGGATGTTTCCAAGTTCAGGGGTTTCTGATCAGCAAGGGCACAATCGAGAGGACTGCGCCCTTGGTGATATTTATTAGCCAGCATGAGATCTTGATACTGAAAGATCCAGATACTTTGTATAGCTGTCATGGATTCAGTCTTTCAACAATTAAATTAAGATCGTAAAATATTTGATATAATAGCACTCCCTTAAGACAGTGGCAATATTAATTCAGAATGGATTGTTGTTTGGACACTGCAAGAGGAAAAACAATTATTTGGATTTTGGAAGAAGCATTTAAAGTTTCATAACATTAACTAACGTGCGTATTATGTCTCAATGTTTACTTCAAGCATGCTGACACTTTATGGTGTTTATTTGTACAGTAATGCCTTGGATTGCAAGTAACTTGGTCTGAGAGTGTTTTGCAAGACAAGCAAATTTTTAAAATAAATTTTGACTTGATAAACAAGCGACGTCTTGCAATACAAGGTAGGGATGTAACCGCTTGCCTCGAGCGGGCCGAACTCGGCCCTGCTCACGCCCGCCAGAGACTCACTTTGATATAAGAGTGTTTTGGATTACAAGCACGGTTCCGGAACGAATTATGCTTGCAATCCAAGGTATTACTGTATTGTTGTGCTTTACATTGATCCACATGTTTTTCTGTTATATTAATTATGGATTTCTGTATGATTGTGCATAAGTTGCTTCGAGACTGCTGTTTGCAGTGGGAAGTGACACATATACTTAATAAATAATAATTTACCTTTAAGATGAATTGTTTAAACTTAACACTAAAAGAAAAAAACATTCTAAGGGTGCAATCCTATACTGGAGTTCCACCAGTGGGGGCTATAAGATTGGGGCTATTCCTCCTGCCAGGTGCATCAATAGCACTTTGCCAGTCCACACTTGACAGGCTGATGCTTCACCTAGTTAATATATATTTTTTTTTAATCACCACTTTCAAGATCACAGAAAATACTGAAATGCAACAGTTTGGCAGTGACATTCTTTGACTCCTCCTTGCAACTAAGTGAACAAATTACGTCAATTTCAGAGAAAACTGCAAGCGTGGAAGAAGCCACGGTTGGGGGGGGGGGATGCCTATACCGCTAATCTGACTTTCATTTATCATCTTAAAATTGTTTCATTAAAGGAAACACGATACAAATATTAAATTCAGACTGCGTGATTTTTGACGCCTATTTATCACTCCCCCTGACCTCGATACGTAAGTGCCTTCCCCAGCCCCAAGGAAGGCAAACAAAAAATTCCCCCAACACCAGGGCAACGGTGCGTCCCTTCCCCTGCGACCCAAGCCCTCCTCCAGCTTCTCCTCCTAAATAGGCTGGGGAAGGATGACTCCTCCCGTCACCAGGCCGCCCCGTTGCCCCGACGGCGGCGGCGGCAAAAGGGCGCATGCGCAGAAGGGCACACGGGCCTCGGTTGCTACGGCGACCGCTTGGCTTCCCTCTCCCGCGCAGAGCGGGCTCCTCTCGCCAGATTTCCAATGGCTCCAAAGCGGCCCAAGAGTGGCGGCGGCACCCCCGCGCTACCAGTGACTGGCTCCAAGAACTGGGATTCCGGGCTGCTGACTACCCGCTTGGAAGAGGTGCGTTGGCGGCGGGGGTGCGGCTCACCCGCGCGTTTGCTACGTGGAAATAGATGTGCGCCTGTTTGATATGGAAAGCGAAGTTAGAAATTCAGCTCTCCGCATCTTGAGGGGAAATCCAATACTCCTCTGTATCAGACGCAGGTACAGGCAGGCTTAATTTGAACGCAGGAAGGCTAAAGTGCGCGATTTTCTTTTGCTTAGAAGTAAACCTCTCTCATTATATAATGCGCTTACCTTTAGGAAAGCAGGAATAGGATGGTAGCTCAAGGCAGGCCTACACTTACCCTGGCGGTAAGCCTTATTGAACACAGTGGATCATCTTACTGCCCCCAAAATGTGCATGGGATTGTGCTCGTAATCCTGGGAGTTTCTGTGTCGGGACTCAGCTCATGGCTGGCTGGGGCATGCTGGGAGTTGTAGGCCAAAAACACCTGGGGACCCAAGGTTGGAGAACGCTAGAGCCTCAAATAACAGGGTAAATGAAAGAGCAGTGAAAACTCCAGTTTAGCTCTTGCCTCAACCATGAATTGATTCTTGAGCAGCCTTGTGCTATGCAGAGTTAGGCATGCCTAAACTCAGTTGCAATCAGTGTACTTAGATGTGCCCAATTCTGCCAATGATTAGTGTCTAGGCAAGTCACTATTCTTATAACCTCACTCCCTGTTTGTAATATGGGAGTAATACTACTAGCCTATGTAAAGGCTATTGACTATGTCCATATCCAAAGAATATTAGTCACAATTATATCCCATTGAAATTGTTGGGGTGTAATTTAGTCACAATAATGTCCTATTTATTTTAATAAGACTTAAGTGGAACAAACTTTCTCTGGATTTGGGCCATTGTATGTAAGCATTTAGGAAAACTGCTGTATAAATGCTAGATTGTATCATTGCTGTTCATGAGCAATGTAGGGATTTTGAGAGCACGGTAAGTAGGCAAGGCTTGTCTTTTTCTTCTTTTCTTTTTTAAAAACAACTAGTAATTGTAGACATGCAATACATAAATAAATCACATCTAGATTAAAATGTATCTAAAGGACACAATAGTCTTGGATAGTTATGTATTTTTTATTATATGTATCACTTACATTAAAGACACTTCTAAGCAATATACAAAAATAAGTCTTGATACAGAACACAAGATTACCTTCCTGGGAATGCCTATTGGAAAATGTATGTTTTCAATATGCGCCAAAAATCCAGAAGGGTTGGTGCCTGCCTAATTTGTAGAGGTAGGGAGTTCTAGAGAGTGGGCGCTACGATACTAAAAGCCCTGTTCTGAGCCATGATGGATGGACCACTGAAATCTTGGGCTCATCTCTTGATGAGCAGAGCAACTGAGCAGGCTGGTAGGAGATCCAGCTAACTCAAGTATCCTGGTCCTCAGTAATTCATGGCTCTGTAAATAAGTACCAAAACCTTAAGCCTGGCCTAGCAGCATACAGGCAGCCACTGCAGTTCCCTCAGCATAGGTGTAATATGCTGACGAGAAACAGCTCCTGTTACCAAACTGGCTGCGACAATATTTATTTATTTATTATATTTATACACCACCTTTTTTCCTGCAAAGAACGCAAGGCGGCTTACATAATCCTCCATTTTATCCTCACAACAACCCTGTGTGGTAGGTTAGGCTGAGAGTCAGTGACTGGCCCAAAGTCACCCAGTGAGTTTCATGGCCAAGCAGGGACTAGAACCCAGATCTCCCAAGTCCCAGTCCAACACACTCACCGTTACGTCACACTGGCTCTCACCAACTGCAACCTTAAGGGCAGCAAGCAGTACATAAAATGCAGTAATCCAGTTTTGAAGTTACGAATGCATGGACCACAGTGGTCAAGCTATCCCTGTCCAGGAATGGCCATAACGTCTTACCTGCCAGAGGTCATAAAAGACACTCCTAGGCATAGAAGACACCTGTGTCTCCAGTGATAGCACTGGATCGATGAGCAACCCCAGACTACACACCTGCTCCTTCGGAGGGGATGTAACCCCATCTAGAGCAGGCAATTAACCCAGTACCTGGACACAGGAGTCACTCATCCACAGAGCCTCCCATCATGCCAGGATTCAGACTCAATTTATTGGCCCTCATCCAGCCCACGGCTGCATCCAGGAACCAGTCCAGAGCTTGCACAGTCTCCTCTGATTCAGACATTAGAAATAAATAGAACTGGGTATCATCAGCATACTGATAGTACTACACTCCAAATCCCCTAATGACTGCTCCCAAGAGCTTCATCTAGTTCAGGGGTCCCCAATCTTTTTGGACCCATGGGCACATTTGGGAATTTTAGAAACTGCTGTGGGCACCACCACAAAATGGCTCCCATGGAGGATGTACCTATTTATTTATTTATTATATTTATACCCTGCCTTTTTTCCTTCAAGGAACCCAAGGCGGCTTACATAATCCTCCTCCTCCTCTCCATTTTACCTAGTCACATAATGGCTACCATGGGGGCCTGGCTAGTCAAAAGATAATTAATTTACCCAAGAAATTGAGAAGAAAGGTCTGAACTCCAAAGCCAATCTACATATTTTACCCCATATATACACAACAAAATACCCATTTAAGGTTGCAGTTCTATGCCTGCGTACATGGAACTCAATGATACTTACTTCTGAGTAGGCCTACATAGAATTGCTCTGTTTATCCTATCTATATATGCCCTTCCCCATACCCAAAGGAAAGGAAAATTCCCCCAGCTTCAAAAGGAAAAAAAGGTTTTTCCTACCTTGACCCCAGGCTCAGCCACTCAGTTCCCCACCTGGCGTGCCTACCTCCTCCTCTGACATCAGAGCCCCTGCCTGGGTAGGTGCTGTGTGTGAGAGAAGAATGGGAGAAGGGGCTGGGAAGGGAGAGAAAAAGAGCAAGGCTAGGGACGGGGGAGGAGGAGGAAGTAGAAGCGAGCTAAAGGGGTGAGAGGGAGAGAAAGAGCAAGGCTAGGAATGGGGGGAGGGGGAAATAGCGAGAGAAAGAGCGAGGCTAGGAGGGGGGAGAAACAGTGAGGTAAAGAGGTTGGGGGAGAAAAATAGCAAGACTAGAGGCTGGAAGGGAAAAATAGCAAGGTAGAGGGGAGAGAAAGAGCGAGGCTGGAGGATTGGAATGGGAGAAAAAGTAATGGTGCTGCAGTTTAATGCCACATCGGTCCATAATAAGACAAGGGGGTTGACGTATTACAGAGTTCTTAACGGGTGAACTGCCCTTGAAAGGTGTTTGGAAATTACAGGTTGTGCAAAATGCAGCAGCCAGACTGGCATGTATTTTCAGGTAATATAGCACTAGTCTTGGATCAGCTGCAGTGGCTCCCAGCTTATTCATTTCTGAACCCAGGGTGCTGGTTCTTACTTATACAGCACTAAACAGCTTGGGGCCAGGATATCTGAAAGACCGCCTCGCTTCCACCATCACCCCCATATGAACTTGTGTGTAACTTGTGATTTTCATCGGAGGTCCTGATATATGTTAGTGCATCAGGCTACAGCAGCGGCAGAGAAGGAATGCAGGGCCGCCATCTGCCCTCTTGAGAAGCCAGCTTCATCAGGCTTTTCCTCACCCTCAACTCATCCAGCAGCCATTCCATTAGAATGGAATTAGCATAGCTGGCTGGGGGCATGCTGGGAGTTGTAGGCCAAAAACATCTGGGGACTCAAGGTTAGAGAACACTACATTAGACCGTAGAAGAGGAAGAGACAGGAAGCAGACTCACCTAAGAGACCAGCAAGATTTGGCTCCTCCTCTCTTTGAGACCAGCAAGATTTGGTTCCTCCTCTCTTTGAACTGTTTCTATTCCAGCTAGTTGTGATAAGTATAACTAACAATGTCTGGCTGCATTACAGCCGTTACTGCATTGCAATTGTGTTACATCTGGTCATTGTAAGAACCATATAACATTAAAAACTGGTTCCTCTGCTTTCTTGTTTTTCTTTTCTCTTCCCATCCCTTTTTCCTTTTGTGTTGTATCTTTTTAGGTCATAAGCCTGAGGTCAGGGACTGTTTTGTTTTTATTGATCTGTAAGCTGCTCTGGGAGCCTTTCCAGCTGAAGAGCAGCCATGAATGAATGAATAAATGTTCCACCACCTAATGGAGATCAGACTACACCCCTCTTTATTATGCTTTAGTTGGGCAGTGAATACTATATTGTTCTGTGGAGTGTTTAATGGTTTCTAATGTTGCTTTCTGATTTTATTGCAATTAAAATACAATACAATACTTCAAATACAATACAATAAAAAAACAATAAAACTGGCTCCTTTTTATGTTATGATGTATTAGTTTTATTCTGTTTTTATCTGAAATTTGTGTATCACCTTGAGTTCCCAGTGGGCAGAGGGGTTATTTATCATTATGTCAAATAAATAAACAAATGTGCGGCACCAAGATAGGCTGGAGCATCAGGAAGAGGGGATTCCATCATCTATAGTGATTCCATCTCCCTCTCCAGGAGACCTGTTTGGTTTAATACTGGTCTTTGGTGATGGGCTTGAGAGACATACTGGGGGTTATGTTTGTGTACTGCCCATCCTGCTGCCCATCAGTCTTCCTGCCTCAACTGGTGGTCTCAAGTGTGATGCTGGAATCACTCAAGACAATTGACTTGTGGACTTTAAATACTCATGTTGAGGCAGCCTTGGTGAGGCTTCCGGGAGCATGATTCTGCTTGCAAACAAGCACTCCTCATGTACCATGCTTCCTTGCAAAATTGTTGTGTTTTTTGCTGCCAATGCTGTAGCAAATTTGGGTGTGGGGTGCTGGAAAAATGACCATGGGGGTGCTTGTGGGTCATGTGTTGCCCACCCCTGCTGTTTTTATGGCTTCATTTTATATTACTTTAAAATATAAGGTATGCTTATGCTGCTGTATTTGTTACTGAATTTATTGTGATTTTACTATTTTATATTGAATTTTGTAAATCGCTTTGGATATTATGTTCATAGAGAAAAAGTATAGAAAAATTAAAATAAAACAATGAAATAAATGGCACACTGCTCTTCTCTCAATTATCCATAAATCCAGGCTCCTTGACACCTGTGCAGCCAATTTAAAGGGAATTCTGGGAGAGGATGATGTAGAGGCATGCAGTATCAGCCAATGCTGAGTCAAACTCTTTCCCCTACTGAAGGCGTTACCAGCCTAGCCCTGACAATGGTTCAGTAATTTCTGTGGCATGTGGTAGGGATGCCAAAAGTCCCTGCATTCTATGTTTGACAGCCCTGAAATATGGGCTGGAACAGAATATCCATATACAGCTGAAACACTGGGGTCAAATAGTCACAGCAGATTACTGTACACCCTAATAGATGTTACAGTGCAAGTCTTACCATCCCTGTTGCCAGATGGCTGTGAAAAAATGGGCTGGCCTGCTTCTGTGCCTTTAAGAGAGGTTTAATATGCAGGAATCAGCTGGTGAAGCATGGGGATAAACATTATCACAGTGCTAATTCCTGCAGATCAAACTGCACTTAAAGGGAGAACTAGGGGTTGTCAAAGGCTGTTAAAAGGCTGGTTCAACGTTTGGCAGCACTGTGAAAAAATGAATGGGTAATGAACTTAACCATACTATCCCAAGCCGATTGTCTCTCTTTTATTGCTATGTTCTAAATTGTGTTTTTATGGATCAGTTTTTGTGCTATGTCTTAAGATTTTGTTTTTAATCTGTATTTTATTGTTAGCCACCTTGAGCGCCAGTTTTGACAGAAAGGTGGGATATAAATTAAATTAAATAGATAATAAATTGTCCTCCAGGTTGGAATGGAGGGGCTAATTGCTGGAAGGAACTGTAGAGCAGTTTTCACTACTGATTCCAAGCTAGACATTGCCTAAAGAAAAAAAGAGTACGTTTGGCCCTTGAGATAGTTAAACTACACTTTTTCTGAAAACCATAACAGTATATGTGCTAAGCTCCCATTTATGATCAATTTAATGGTAAGGACACAGACATGTAGGCTATGTAGAGGAGACATTGAAGTGAAGATATTTAGGCCAAACTGATTCAGCCTGTTCATCATATGGATGTAGGCAGCCCAACCATGTCTGAGTGATTTTGATGGGATATACCGTATGTCTAATTCAGGGGTAGGCAACCTTTTTGGGCCTGTGGGTGCATTTGTCAGTTTTTGCCGGACCTATGGACACATTTGCCACTTTTTTCAGAAGTCTCTCATTTCTCCTCCCCCCCGCCCCCCACCACTGTGGATCCTCTTATTTCTTCCACCCTTCCTCCTCCCCGCTTGGGATTTCCTTCCTACACCACCTCTCCTTTCGTCTTCTTTCTTCTTGCTGCTGTGCTCACCTCCTCCGCCTGCCCACTTGCTTGCGATTTCCTCCCCCCCCCCCGCTGCACTCACCTCTTCCTCTCCCACCCATGATTTTCTCCCCCTGACCCCCAATGCTGCAGTGCTCCCCCAGCCCATGATTTCCTTCCTGTCATTGTGCTCACCTCTTCCTCCTACTCCCCCTGCCCATGATTTCCTCTCCCCCCCACCGCCTCTGCACTCACCTCCTTCTGCTTCTTCCTTCAGGCTGCTGAGGTGAGTGCCGAGGTAGGCAGCAGAAGCGGCTGTGGGGGCCAGGAAATCGGGGGTCTGGCAGTGTGCATTATTGTTTTCTCTGTAGAAAAATAGGAAATAATCTAAACAATGCCATATTAATAAAGTGTATATTAGCTAACATAGCAAACATTTATTGAAGTAGGTTAATTAAAAGAATGGCTATTAACAGTATAGTTGAAGGTTTCTGTTTGAAGTCTGCTGCGTCTGGTGTCAGTATTTGGGGTGCCCTTGGGACAGGGGTTAAAGAACTCGATTTATGCGAAGACATTTGCAAAGAAGATAGTTCTCAAGATCTCAAAAGAAGTAACAAACTATTTGCAGGCCATTAGCGTTTAACAGACTATATTCTCATGGGAAATACAGGAGTCTGCTTAGTAAATTAATAAAGCATAATTTCTCATTGTCTACCAGATACTAATACAAAATTCCATTTGTCTTGTGGTCTACAGTATATTTTAATATTTCTTTACAGACCCTTCATTTTATTATTTTCAAAGCCAGTACAAGTGTCTTACCCAAAAAACAAAATTGTCAATGAATTTTGTTAGCATCAGATGTACCAAGAAAATTATTTCCTCTGTGGTATCATATTGCCACCTGGTGGTAGAGAGCTGTTGCATAGCATGACAAATGTGTTAAAGTAGAGGGAAGGGATAATATATTTCAATCTTGAATATAAATAAAATGTTTTTGTTTGTTTTGGAACAGGAAAATTGGAATCCCAGTATTGCCTTGGTTGTTGAGAACCAAGCTGAGGATGAACTTCACACAAAGGCTCTGTCTCTTGCTGTGCAGGTGCCTCAGCGGAAACTCTTCAGTGTGGTGTCCTGGGAAGGAATATTAGCACAGGTATTTAGAATTGTGGGGTTGTTGCTGCTGAAACAGAATAATAATTGTGGTGGTGGAGCTGAAACTAGGAATGATATCAGAGGAATATTGGCCCCCTTGTCATGTATTTTCTGGGATATGGGCTGTCGCAAAGGAGCAGAGCTAGGCGGGGCAGAGATGAGCGGGTTGTGGGTAAACTGCGTGGGAAACCAGCAGTGCCTTAAAAAGTTGTGAAGGGGCGTGGTTCGTGAGTCTGGTAAGATGGCACAGTTGCTAAGGAGAGTACGGCTCGGGAAAAGTGGGGGAGGAGGGGTGGTTGCAGGAGGGGGGCGCCAGTGGTGGGACCCACTGCCAACTGAAAACAGTGTACTCCAGTCAGGTCACCCGGCAGGCTGTTTGCAGAAGGTTCTGGGTCACAGAGCATGTCCGATGCTTGTTTGTGTGCAAGTACCAACATAGGAGGAGGTACCGCCTCTCAAAAAGGTGCACTGCCATGGTTTCAAAAAAGGGGATGAGCAGGTGGGGGGGATGAAGCAGAGGTTGAAGCCAGAGAAAAAAGGGAAAAGATAGGCAGAATTGATTTGGGGCAATAGTGCACTCTCAAGCCCAGCCCCCGCCCCCCGGTGGAAACGTACCTTTCTGCTTCAGCCACCAAATGCAGTGTTGGTGGGAGGTGACCAGGTACTGCAATTGTGCTACCTCACTTTCATTTCTGGCAAGATAAAGCAAGGGACTAGCATGCGAGACCTCTCAGCTGCCCCCTAGTCAGTGCCCCTTGCACTGTCCAGGCATCCCCAGTTGCAGCATTGTTGTGCACCGCTGTCTGAAAAGAGACCTGGCAAAGCATCTGTGGTTCTGACTTTCTTAATAAGGGAAGAAAAGCAAAGATTCACAGTGAGAAATTAAGCAGATGCTGAGGGAAAGGGGGGCAGTTTACAGAGCAGGGCAATTTTAATTGGAGCTCCCCGACGTGGGGGGGCTGCAGCAGGAATGAGTCTGGTGCCAACTGGCTCTCACCCTTTCCTGTGGGGCAAGGGGGCCTTCTCCAGGCTCTTGCTCAGTGAGATGTGCCTGCTGTGTAGGCCAGTGTGAGGGCACACCAGGTCCCCAATAGACACAGGTGAAAGCCTCAGGGGATGGGGGGGGCAGGCAGATGAGGTGCAGAAGGAGGGCAGTGGGCAAGTAGATGCTGCGGTGGCCCGTATGCATACAGCATGTACTGAGGCTGGGCCTGTTGCCCTTGAACTGTTGCTTGCAGGGCCGTGGTCAGATTTTGAAGTGCGTCTGTCTGCCTCTCAGTGGTGGTGGTGCAGGCATCCATTGCCCGCTCATAGATGTGGTCTGATGCTGCCATCCCTTCACACATGCTGTCCCGCACCTTGCGCATGCCCTCATGCATTGACTCATCTGATGCACAGATGCTGGCTGCTATGGTGTGAGTGGACCAGAATGCCACGGGACACTCGCTCACCTGCCCTTTTGCTTTCCTGCTTGTTCATATGATGATGATGATGATGATGATAATATTACTTACCCGCCTCTCCATCTAGATCGAGGCAGGGAACAGCAAAAAATATAAAATACATAGACTAAACAAAACACAATACATGCTATAAAAACATCGTAAAACATCTTAAAAACATCTTAAAAACATCATAAAAAGCATCATTAAAACATCTTAAAATATCTTTAAAACATCTTAAAGGCATCCTTTATTTACCTGAATAGGTTGTAGGTGCGCTTTCCCACCACCTCAGTGGCGGTCACCAAGTCCCAAGTGAGTTAGACCCTGTCAGTTTTGCACTTGTTGCGCAGGTGTGCTGCGTGTTGAGCATTTGTGAGTGGCGGCTCCTCCCCAGGAGGTTCAGAAGTGTCCCCTCCCATTGCTGCCTTGGGAGCCTCTTCAGGCAGAACAGCACGCCCTTGGGTTCCCTCCTGATGGCCTCCTCCATGGTAAAGTCTTGGAAGGTGGGGTCGCTGGGCTTGGTGAACAGCTGTTCCAAGTTGAGGGGTGAGGGTGGCGACCGTAAACCCACTGTCACCTGGGTCAGCTCTGGAAGAAGTGTCCCCTCAATCTCGCCCTCAAGTTAAGCAAGGGGTTGCCCCGTGGCAGCCAGGGACTGCATCATGGGCATGTCCAGGTGTGTCTGGGGGGCTGCTGCAGATCCTTCTCAGCAGAGGAGTATCCAGGGGGAACAGGTGACAGTTATATGAGCTCCTCCTAGTCAAACTCCATCCCTTCCATTGGTAGTTGCAGTTCTGACTGCATCTTGCGTGGGAAAGTGCTCCGCACCACTTCCCGGATGGCAGTGCCCAACTCCTTAGTGGGTTCTGCGAAAGCGCCTGACCTGGCTTCTCTTCTCAGTTCAAGTGGTGAGAAATAGGTGTGGCTGCTTGTACAAGAGGAGTGCAGTGTGGGTGAGCTAGACCCCAAGGTTTGGCACACTGGCAACTGGGGAAGCGCAGAGGCCTTGACCTGGAAGACCCGCTCACCCAGTATATCACCCAGGGGTCATGAAATACTAGCAGATGGTGCCTTTCACGGTGGCTTCAGCTGCCATGCTGTATAGGGCTCCTCATGTCTGCATGGGCCCAGTCGGGGAGGAGGGGTCACAGGTTGGAAGCTGGCAGGACTTCATGGGCTGGTATCTGACTCATGGGGTGCGGGGGGCTCAACAGGATGCTGTTGCCAGACATATATCTGGGAGTAATGGCCCTCCGGTCAATCAGGGTGGAGGCCAGCTTCTCAAAGAAGGGCATGGTGTGTGGCTCCACCCTGCTTCACTTGTGAGTCATCATGACCACCTTAAACTTCTTCTTGAGGGCATGCAGCTTTTCCTTGCACTGCACAGGGGTGCACCTGAAGCCCCGGAACAGCAGCTGCTCGGAGAACCAGGGAAAGAGGTTGTCATGCTGGGTGTTGTGGAGGATGCCCTGTGCTTCTGGGATGCTCCAGATTGATAAAAGTGCCCAATTCTGCTTTTCCCTAGACCTGCACCTGTACTCCCATGTGCTGCCTTGCTTCCTGGCTCTCAGCCACTGCCACTGCTGCTTCTTGTGCCGAGCCCTGCAAGGCTTGGGAGGCTTGGGTGTGGGCTCCTGTGAGAAGAGCAGGGGTGAGGACTCGTGTGCAGGGTCCATGACTGCAACTGACTTGAGACAGGAGGCTGATAAAGTAGCTGCAGCTACCTACTGCTTCAGAGTTGAAAACAAGCCCCAACCCAGGTGGGAATGGTTTGAAAACAATTGGCCTGGGGGAGGTGGGTAGGGACGGTGGAAACACTAGCTGCAAAAAGGCTACAAACGGGGGTGGGGCCCAGGGTTGCAGTGATTTAAATTAGAATGATTTAAATCAATGATTAAATCATTGATTAAATCATCAATAAAAATGATTTTTTAAAGATTTTTTTGCAAAAAAAATCATGATTTTTTAGATTTTTTGGGGGGGGAATCATGATTATTATTATTTTTTTGCAACCCTGTCATGTAGGTAGCCTAGTTCTGATTAATGCTTTCTGTACAGTAATACTTTGGATTGCAAGTAACTTGGTTTGAGAGCGTTTTGCAAGACAAGCCAAATTTTTAATATTTATTTAATTTTTTTTTACTTGATATACAAGCGTCGTCTTGCAATACAAGTACTGTAGTACGGCTTAAATTAAAAATCTCTGTACAACTTTTTTTGGGGGGATTTCGTTTTGATATAAGAGTGTTTTGGATTACAAGCACCTTTCCGGAACGAATTATGCTCTCAATCCAAGGCATGACTGTAATTTCATGTTCTTAACTATTAAGTGTAGGCCATTTGTACATGTGGTTGCCTGAAACTTTTAAATTAATTTTACTAAATTTTTTGGTGGGGAAATTGATTAAATAAATAAATAAAAATCAATTTGGGGGGGGGAATCATGATTTTTTGCAACCCTAGTGGGGGCAGGGATCCCTAGCAACCGAAGCATGGGAAGCATCAGCAAAGCAGGTATGGGGGGGCAGTAATTTGGGTGAGGTGCTTACACATCTGAACTCTCAAAGGGGACTCAGAACATTGGGGTTTGCCCCCTTCACAGGCTTGTTTCAGGGCTCCTGCACCCTGAACAACTGTGTGGGAAAATAGAGTGGGGCGGGGAGAGGCAGAGTCCAAACTGCAGCTACATTTAGCTGGAAAAAAGGTCCTTTAGGCTGACGTGCAGATAACATGCAGCTGCAGAAAAGCAGGGAAGGGAAAAGACTTTGCTGAGAAGCGAAGTGGGGAGGGAGCACGGGCGGCGGGAGGCATAACTCACGAGGAATGATGGAAGGTGTGGGCTGCTGCGGCGCAATCTGTTGCTAGGCAGAGTTTGGGAACCGAGTTCGCCTGTGAGAACAGGAGCAGCATGGAGTTTTTAGCCTCTCTTGCCATGCAACTCGCTAGCCAATTGCCACAAGGAAATTACCGTGTGGATTCAGATAACATGCTAAGCCATGGATGGTTAAAGCAAACCCTAGAACAAACCATGGCTTTGTAGGGTGTCTACAAAGCCAAACTTAAGCCACACTGACAAAGCCATCCTGGGTTTGGACAACATACAAAGCTACCATGGCTTCATAGCTTCATAGCCATGGTGGTTTAGTGTGTTGTGCGAACCCAGTCAATGGTTGGGAGGTAGAATTTGAAGGGTAGTGGCAAGAGGAGGAAAACTGGATGTGAGGTGAAATACCCTTCCTTCTGACTGAGACTTGAGTGAAAATCCTGGGGCAAGAATACTGTACTGAGTATTCCCTACTGAATCCTGCCACAATACCATAGAATAATAGCTTTAAAGTTAGGTCATCTTGTTGTTTTGAGTCAGTCTATCTTTCCATTGCACAGATCTGCTGGATTTCATAAACTGCATGCCTATACCACAATCATGTGTATCCTTACAGAAATGTCCCTTGCTTCGTGGCATCCACATACACGCGTATTTCTATCTATCCTTGTAAAGTACAAACCAACCAACATATACACAACAGGCATGACCTCCAGCCTCTTACAGACTCATTCCTCCCTTGCCCGCCCCCCATATCTCCTGTGGAAGGAACTGGGTATTCATTCTTATCTGTCTAATTAAAAAAGCAAGGACTCTTTTTCTTCAACAGCTGAGACGGAAGCATATGCATAGTTGCAGTTTTCTCTAGTACTGTATTGTGCTGTTACTACTAATTTCTTCTTTCATTAGGGTAAGAACTGAGGCTTCAATTGGCAAACTCTGTACTGGATGATGTACTATTAGTTGTGGATTAGGGCTTTGTTCAGACTAGTTTTAGATGTCTAACATGCAGTGTGATCCTGTTTACTCAAATGTAAGCCCCACTGAGTTCAACTGGACCTACTTCTGGGTAAGTGTGCATAGGATTGCAATCCTAATTGGTTTTTCAGTACTCTCTATAAAAGATTATGAACAGGAACCAAGGAATAGCCCAGCTAGTTCTGTGTGCCTGGGGACTTCTGTTACTCAAAGAATAGCCATTCCTGCCCTCCACCCTGTACATGGTAAACATAGAGGAGTTTCAAAATCAGTTTGTAATTGGAAGCCTGCTGTTCGGCGGGTTGGGGGGGGAGTAAAAAACCACAGGGTTTCCCCAAACCTTGGGTGACCAACATATCTCACAGTAAAGATCATCATCATCAGGCGATCACTCGTGACCGAGTAAGATTGTCTTCCAGGATAAAAGGAGGAAATTCTAAAGAAGATTGTGTAGACTCTAGCGATGGGTCCGTAAGTGACTGTGGAGGCCAATTCTAGATCCACACAGCTTCCCACAGTGAGGACACAGGTTACCAGATGGAAGATGGTCCTGTAAAGGATTGGTTTGACGTGCTTTTCGCTTAGCACGTTTCTCCCTTTCACCTTGCACTCGGGCTTCTTAAAAGTCCATGGAACCTTTGTGAAAGGCCAACCTCCATTTAGATCGTTCATGGGCCAGAGCTTCCCAGTTTTCGATGTTTATATTGCATTTTTTTTAGATTAGCCTTATGAACATCTTTAAACCTCTTATACTGACCACCGATATTCCACTTTCCATCCTTGAGTTGGGAATAAAGTTGGGATTTGGATTCTGGGACCACGGGCTACACTTCCTGGAAGATGGACTGCTGGCAAAGGATGGGTTGCACCTCACAAGGACTGGGAAGAATGTGTTTGGACACAGCATGAGGAACTTAATCAGGAGGGCTTTAAACTGAATCCAACAGGGGAGGGAGACATAAACTCGGGGGTACCAATGGAAGAAGGCCTCTATGCCACAATGGAGAGAACAGCTCCAGCGGTGCCCATTGATAGTCTACCACAAAATGTAGGGGGAAAGTCGGACTATAAAGCACATAGTCTTCGATGTCTCTATACTAATGCCCAGAGTATGGGCAATAAACAAGACGAACTTGAACTCTTGATACATGAGGGCAAGTACGACTTGATAGGGATAACTGAAACCTGGTGGGATGACTCCCATGACTGGAATACAGCAATTGAAGGGTATAACTTGTTCAAAAGGAACAGAAGCAACAGAAAGGGAGGTGGAGTTGCACTGTATGTTAAAAATACGTATCTCTGCACAGAGATACAGGAAGAGGAGCTTGGCAGCCCCATTGAGAGCATCTGGGTTAAAATAAAGGGGGCAAAGAATAAAACGAACATGGCGGTTGGAGTCTACTACCGACCACCCAATCAAGGAGAAGACGAGGATGGAACTTTTGAAAAGCAAATTGCCATTGTTTCAAGGAGGCACGATGTGGTAGTAATGGGAGACTTCAATTTCCCTGATATCTGTTGGGAGACTTATTCAGCCAAACATGGCCCCTCCAAGAAATTCCTGAGCTGTGCTGCTGATAACTTCCTCCTACAGAAAGTGGAGGAAGGAACTAGAGGATCGGCTATCCTTGACCTGATTCTAACCAACAGAGACGAGTTAGTGGATAAAGTGGCAGTTTTGGGAACTCTGGGGGAAAGTGACCATGTTATACTTGAGTTCTTGATTCTAACGGAAGCAAAAGCTGAGTGTAGCCAAACACGTACCCTGGATTTTAGGAAAGCCAATTTTAACAAACTCAGAACAATGATTAGTAAGATCCCATGGCAAGTGACTCTCACGAGAAAGGGAGCCCAGGAGGGGTGGGAGTTTTTAAAAAAGGAAATTTTAAAGGCACAATTGCAAACAATTCCCACAAGGAAAAAAGGCAGAGGGCAACAGAAGAAGCCAATGTGGCTTCACAATAAACTCAAAGATGACCTGAAAACAAAAAAGGACACGTATAGGAAGTGGAAGGAAGGACAGGCTACAGGGGAAGAGTACAGGCAGGTAGCACAGAACTGCAGGAATAGTGTCAGGAAGGCTAAAGCTGAGAATGAGCTAAGGTTAGCGAGGAATGCTAAAAGCAACAAAAAGCTTTCTTCAGATACATGCACAGTAAAAGACAGAAGAAAGAACTGGTGGTTCAACTACGCAATGAGAATGGCAAATTGATAACGGAAGACAAAGAAAAGGCAGAAGTGTTCAATTCCTACTTCGGCTCGGTCTTCTCCCAAAAGAGGGTCTATGACCCCCCTGGCAAACCTGAAGTGCAGACTGAAGGGGCAGAATTGCAGCTTGAGATTGATAGGCAAATGGTCAAGGAGCACCTGATTACTCTGAACGAGTTTAAATCTCCAGGGCCTGATGAGCTGCATCCTAGAGTAATAAAGGAACTGGCAGAAGAACTCTCAGAACCACTATCTATTATCTTTGAGAAATCATGGAGGACAGGTGAAGTGCCAGACGACTGGAGGAGGGCAAATGTTGTTCCCATCTTCAAAAAGGGCAAGAAGGAGGAACCTGGGAACTATAGGCCAGTCAGTCTGACATCAATCCCCGGGAAGATTTTTGAGCAGATTATAAAGAAGTCAGTCTGCAAGCACCTTGAAAACAATGCAGTGATTACTAGAAGCCAGCATGGATTTGTCAAGAACAAATCCTGTCAGACTAATCTGATCTCATTTTTTGATCGGGTAACCTCCCTTGTGGACTGTGGGAATACTGTGGACATTATATACCTGGACTTCAGCAAAGCTTTCGACAAAGTGCCTCATGATATCCTGATTAGTAAGCTAGCTAAGAGTGGGCTAGATGGAACAACTATCAGGTGGATCCACAATTGGCTAAAGAATAGGACTCAAAGAGTGCTTATCAATGGTTCCTTCTCAAACTGGGGAGAGGTAACGAGCGGGGTACCACAGGGCTCGGTCCTGGGCCCGGTGCTCTTCAATATTTTTATTAATGACTTGGATGAGGAGGTACAGGGAATGCTTATCAAATTTGCAGATGACACAAAGTTGGGTGGAACAGCTAATACTCTGGAAGACAGAAACAAAATTCAAAGTGACCTCGATAGGCTGGAGCGCTGGGCCGAAAACAACAGAATGAAATTTAATAGGGATAAATGCCAAGTGCTGCACCTAGGGAGAGGAAACCAAATGCAGAGTTACAGAATGGGGGACACTTGGCTCAACAATACTACAAGTGAGAAGGATCTTGGAATTGTGGTAGATCACAAACTGAATATGAGCCAGCAATGCGATGTGGCTGCAAAGAAGGCAAATGCTATTTTGGGCTGTATTAATAGAAGTATAGCTTCCAAATCGCGGGAAGTGATAATTCCCCTTTACTCGGCACTGGTTAGGCCTCATCTTGAGTACTGCGTCCAGTTCTGGGCACCTCACTTTAAGAAGGACATAGACAAACTGGAGAGGGTTCAGAGGAGGGCAACAAGGATGATAAAGGGACTGGAAACAAGGCCCTATGAGGAGAGACTGAAAGAACTGGGCATGTTTAGCCTTCAGAAGAGGAGACTGAGGGGAGATATGATCGCACTCTTCCAGTATTTGAAGGGATGTCACACAGAGGAGGGCAAAGATCTCTTCTCGTTCATCCCAGTTTGCAGGACACGGAATAATGGGCTCAAGTTACAGGAACCTAGATTCCACCTAAACATCAGGAAAAATTTCCTGACTGTCAGAGCAATAAGACAATGGAATCAACTACCTAGGGAGGTGGTGGGCTCTCCCACTCTGGAGGCATTCAAGGTGCAGCTGGACAGACATCTGTCAGAGATGCTTTGACCTAGATTCCTGCATTGAGCAGGGGGTTGGACTCGATGGCCTTGTAGGCTCCTTCCAACTCTACTTTTCTATGATTCTATGATTCTATGATTAACTGCTTTGGGAGACGGCAGTCAGACATTCGAACAGCATGACCGGTCCACTGAAGTTGGTGTTGAAGGATCATTTTTTTCAACGCTAGTAGTCTTTGCTTCTTCCAGTACACTGACATTTGTTCGCCTATCTTCCCAAGTAATTTGCAGGATTTTCCGGAGGCAACGTTGATGAAATCTTTCAAGGAGGTGGAAATGACGTTTATAGATAGTCCATGTTTCGCAGGCATACAATAAAGTTGGTAATACAATGGCTTCATAAACCAGTGTTTTGGTCTTCTTACAAATATCCCGATCCTCGAACACTCTATGTTTCATTCAAGAAAACGTGGCACTTGCGGAGCTCAAACGATGCTGGATTTCACTGTCGATGTTAGCTGTAACAGAAAGATAGCTGCCAAGATAAATGATCGACATTTATTTGAGTATTGAAAAGCTAGATGAGTATAAAGAACCCCAAATTTAAATTCTATTATATTTGCTCATCACCTTGTATTTCTTATATAGATCATGGAAGCTGGAGATGTGAAAGCAAAGAAGATCAAAGAAAAAGAAACACCTCTGTATTATGAAGTGAGTGAAAGCATGTTTTATTACCATTGCTCATTTCTAGGGCTCTTCAGAATTGGATGCTTTTATTGGGACTTTATTTTGAAATGTCTTCTGGTTCCTAATCGATTAGAACTGTTTGCTTTGCAGCTAGTGCTGAAAACCATGGAACTTTTTTACGTTTAGCCCTTAGATACCTGTGTAGCTTGGGAGTGCTCCTAGATCCGTGATTGTCATCAGAGGCTCAACTGGCCTCTGTGGCATAGAGCACCTTTAATCAGCCTCAGTTCATATCACAGCTATGACTCTATCTGGAGGTGGATAGCCTACCTGCAGTGACCCATGTCCTGATAACCTCCTGTTTGTATTAATCATAGAAAAGTAGAGTTGGAAGGAGCCTACAAGGCCATCGAGTCCAACCCCCTGCTCAATGCAGGAATCTAGGTCAAAGCATCCCTGACAGATGGCTGTCCAGCTGCACCTTGAATGCCTCCAAAGTGGGAGAGCCCACCACCTCCCTAGGTAGTTGGTTCCATTGTCTTATTGCTCTGACAGTCAGGACATTTTTCCTGATGTTTAGGTGGAATCTGGGTTCCTGTAACTTGAGCCCATTATTCCATGTCCTGCAAACTGGGATGATCGAGAAGAGATCCTGGCCCTCCTAATGTAATGCACTGGATGTGGGCTGGCTTTGAAGACGGTTCAGAAACTTCAGCTAGGTTTTGACCTATAAAGCACTACACCAGGGGTTTCTAATGTGGCACCTGTGGGTGCCACTGCATCTGCAAGGCCAGGCTGAAGTGCCCTCCAAGCTTTGACTAGGGAGGGGGAAAGTCCACCTGCCAAACATCTTTCTTAAAGGGAAACAGTTTGACAATTGACTGTCAAACTCTGGGGCACTTTAAAATGGAATTTTTGTGGGGGATCTCAGGGATTTGGATTGGGACATACTCAGAGGTATGTCCCAGTACAAATCTGGTCAACCCCCCCCCCCTTTTTAAGGGACCCTGAGTTTTGACAGGATCTGTCAAACTTGGTTTCCCTTGGAAAAAACGGGAGGGGACTCACTTTTACACTTCCCATTTATATTGTATTGTATTTTATGGTTTTAACTGTTGTAAACCGCCCATAGAGCTTCGGCTATTGTGCGGTATAAAAATGTATTAAATAAATATAGGTTTAATGGGGTAGCAATCTTAATTCATAAGCGATTTTGTTTTTCAGTGCAGCAGATTATTAGTGATCCTGAAGGTGGTTTTTTGATTTTGGTGGGGAAATATAATGACAAAGTAATCGCTGTGATTAATGTATATGGGCCTAATAATGATTCTCCAGTTATGTTTCATGAGTGTTTCAGTAAATTGGTTGATGTTACATATGATTATTTGATTGTGGGTGGGGATTTTAATGAAGTTTTAAACCCGATGTTGGATAGAAATACACCTGCCCCTAAGAAGCAAACGATGGTGAGACTTACACTTGAGGTATACACTGTGTGGCCGAATTTGGTTTGATTGGTTTGGTACAGTTGGTTCTTGTGCTATTGAGTGGGAGGCCAGTAAAGCTTTTATATGGGGCCGAATTATTGCTTATGCTTCATATAAAAACAAAATTTAAAAATGCAGCAAGTAGTTTTGAGTGAGAAGTTGAAATCCCTTATAACTCAGTTTGCTACTTCTCTAACTGCACAACTTCATCAGGAGCTGCAGAGCATTAAATATGAATTGAATATTATCCTTTCACACCAGGCAGAATTTGCTTTAACATGTTTACGACAGGCGTACTGAGAGAATGGTGAACGTCCTAGTAAGCTTTTGGCACATTCTGTTCCTGACTCCCAGCTGAGCAGGAGCACAACAGGAGAGAGGCTCCAGCTGTTCTCGGGGCTGTGATAAGCGGGCAGGCTCCCAGAGAGCGAGCGAACAGAGCGAGCGCACAGGGAGAGCAAACAGGAGTTTGGCAGCGGAGTTCGGCAGGGGAGGTCAAGGGGGAGGTCCCTAAAAAAAAATAATTTTTTTAAATAAATAAATAAATAAATAAATAAATAAAAATAAAATTATATATATATATATATATATATATATATATATATATATATTCTAGGAAGACAGAAGCAGAGCACTATGGAAGGAAAGGACTCAGCAGTGGTGGTTACCTGCAAGGGGTGTGCAATGTTTGTTTTCCTGCCGGAGATCAACATGGCCTACACATGCAACAAGTGCAAGCTGGTCACGCTGTTGGAAGAAAAAGTCAGAGGACTGGAGCAGCAAGTGTCAACCCTCAGGAGCATAACAGAAAGCGAGGAGTTCTTAGACAGAACGGTGGATCTACAGCACCAAAGCACAGTACAGGAGCCAGAAGGGCAACTGCAGGATGAGGCGGAGTCAGAGACTGCAGAGGCAAGGGAAAATAACGCAGGGGGAACTCCCTGGAAAAGGGTGACTGTTACGAGCAGAAGAACTACAAGACACTCTGCGCCTGTGGAAGCAGTGGAGCTATGGAACCGCTTCCAATGTACTTGAGGACGAGGGCAGAGGACAGCCTGCAGAGGACGGATTACCGTGACAGCGAGCAAGAGGCTGAGGGTCAGTCAAGTGGAGGCAATCAAACCAAGGCCTACAGCAAGAGGAAGAGAAGAGTACTCGTAGTGGGAGACTCCCTCCTGCGGGGGATCGAAGCCAAAGTATGTCGCGAAGACCCATGGACTCGCCAGGTGTGCTGTCTCCCTGGGGCACGGATTAAGGATGTGTCAGAGCAGCTGCCGAGGCTCATGCAGCCCACCGACACATACCCCTTTCTTCTCTTCCACGTGGGTACAAATGATACTGCCAAGCGGAGTTACAAAGAAATCACGGCAGACTTTGAAGAGCTGGGAAGGGAACTCAAGAACTTCGGGGCCCAGATAGTTTTCTCATCCATCCTTCCAGTACTTGGAAGAGGCATAGAAAGGGAAAGAAAAATACTCCGAGTGAATGACTGGCTACAAAGGTGGAGCCGATGTGAGGGATTTGGATTCTGGGACCACGGGCTACACTTCCTGGAAGATGGACTGCTGGCAAAGGATGGGTTGCACCTCACAAGGACTGGGAAGAATGTGTTTGGCCACAGCATGAGGAACTTAATCAGGAGGGCTTTAAACTGAATCCAACAGGGGAGGGAGGCATAAACTCGGGGGTACCAATGGAAGAAGGCCTCTATGCCACAATGGAGAGAACAGCTCCAGCGGTGCCCATTGATAGTCTACCACAAAATGTAGGGGGAAAGTCGGACTATAAAGCACATAGTCTTCGATGTCTCTATACTAATGCCCAGAGTATGGGCAATAAACAAGACGAACTTGAACTCTTGATACATGAGGGCAAGTACGACTTGATAGGGATAACTGAAACCTGGTGGGATGACTCCCATGACTGGAATACAGCAATTGAAGGGTATAAATTGTTCAAAAGGAACAGAAGCAACAGAAAGGGAGGTGGAGTTGCACTGTATGTTAAAAATACGTATCTCTGCACAGAGATACAGGAAGAGGAGCTTGGCAGCCCCATTGAGAGCATCTGGGTTAAAATAAAGGGGGCAAAGAATAAAACGAACATGGCGGTTGGAGTCTACTACCGACCACCCAATCAAGGAGAAGACGAGGATGGAACTTTTGAAAAGCAAATTGCCATTGTTTCAAGGAGGCACGATGTGGTAGTAATGGGAGACTTCAATTTCCCTGATATCTGTTGGGAGACTTATTCAGCCAAACATGGCCCCTCCAAGAAATTCCTGAGCTGTGCTGCTGATAACTTCCTCCTACAGAAAGTGGAGGAAGGAACTAGAGGATCGGCTATCCTTGACCTGATTCTAACCAACAGAGACGAGTTAGTGGATAAAGTGGCAGTTTCGGGAACTCTGGGGGAAAGTGACCATGTTATACTTGAGTTCTTGATTCTAACAGAAGCAAAAGCTGAGTGTAGCCAAACACGTACCCTGGATTTTAGGAAAGCCAATTTTAACAAACTCAGAACAATGATTAGTAAGATCCCATGGCAAGTGACTCTCACGAGAAAGGGAGCCCAGGAGGGGTGGGAGTTTTTAAAAAAGGAAATTTTAAAGGCACAATTGCAAACAATTCCCACAAGGAAAAAAGGCAGAGGGCAACAGAAGAAGCCAATGTGGCTTCACAATAAACTCAAAGATGACCTGAAAACAAAAAAGGACACGTATAGGAAGTGGAAGGAAGGACAGGCTACAGGGGAAGAGTACAGGCAGGTAGCACAGAACTGCAGGAATAGTGTCAGGAAGGCTAAAGCTGAGAATGAGCTAAGGTTAGCGAGGAATGCTAAAAGCAACAAAAAAGCTTTCTTCAGATACATGTACAGTAAAAGACAGAAGAAAGAACTGGTGGTTCAACTACGCAATGAGGATGGCAAATTGATAACAGAAGACAAAGAAAAGGCAGAAGTGTTCAATTCCTACTTCAGCTCGGTCTTCTCCCAAAAGAGGGTCTATGACCTCCCTGGCAAACCTGAAGTGCAGACTGAAGGGGCAGAATTGCAGCTTGAGATTGATAGGCAAATGGTCAAGGAGCACCTGATTACTCTGAACGAGTTTAAATCTCCAGGGCCTGATGAGCTGCATCCTAGAGTAATAAAGGAACTGGCAGAAGAACTCTCAGAACCACTGTCTATTATCTTTGAGAAATCATGGAGGACAGGTGAAGTGCCAGACGACTGGAGGAGGGCAAATGTTGTTCCCATCTTCAAAAAGGGCAAGAAGGAGGAACCTGGGAACTATAGGCCAGTCAGTCTGACATCAATCCCCGGGAAGATTTTTGAGCAGATTATAAAGAAGTCAGTCTGCAAGCACCTTGAAAACAATGCAGTGATTACTAGAAGCCAGCATGGATTTGTCAAGAACAAATCCTGTCAGACTAATCTGATCTCATTTTTTGATCGGGTAACCTCCCTTGTGGACTGTGGGAATGCTGTGGACATTATATATCTGGACTTCAGCAAAGCTTTCGACAAAGTGCCTCATGATATCCTGATTAGTAAGCTAGCTAAGAGTGGGCTAGATGGAACAACTATCAGGTGGATCCACAATTGGCTACAGAATCGGACTCAAAGAGTGCTTCTCAATGGTTCCTTCTCAAACTGGGGAGAGGTAACGAGCGGGGTACCACAGGGCTCGGTCCTGGGCCCGGTGCTCTTCAACATTTTTATTAATGACTTGGATCAGGAGGTACAGGGAATGCTTATCAAATTTGCAGATGACACAAAGTTGGGTGGAACAGCTAATACTCTGGAAGACAGAAACAAAATTCAAAGTGACCTCGATAGGCTGGAGCGCTGGGCCGAAAACAACAGAATGAAATTTAATAGGGATAAATGCCAAGTGCTGCACCTAGGGAGAGGAAACCAAATGCAGAGTTACAGAATGGGGGACACTTGGCTCAACAATACTACAAGTGAGAAGGATCTTGGAATTGTGGTAGATCACAAACTGAATATGAGCCAGCAATGCGATGTGGCTGCAAAGAAGGCAAATGCAATTTTGGGCTGTATTAATAGAAGTATAGCTTCCAAATCGCGGGAAGTGATCATTCCCCTTTACTCGGCACTGGTTAGGCCTCATCTTGAGTACTGCGTCCAGTTCTGGGCACCTCACTTTAAGAAGGACATAGACAAACTGGAGAGGGTTCAGAGGAGGGCAACAAGGATGATAGGGACTGGAAACAAGGCCCTATGAGGAGAGACTGAAAGAACTGGGCATGTTTAGCCTTTAGAAGAGGAGACTGAGGGGAGATATGATCGCACTCTTCCAGTATTTGAAGGGATGTCACACAGAGGAGGGCAAAGATCTCTTCTCGTTCATCCCAGTTTGCAGGACACGGAATAATGGGCTCAAGTTACAGGAACCTAGATTCCACCTAAACATCAGGAAAAATTTCCTGACTGTCAGAGCAATAAGACAATGGAATCAACTACCTAGGGAGGTCGTGGGCTCTCCCACTCTGGAGGCATTCAAGGTGCAGCTGGACAGACATCTGTCAGAGATGCTTTGACCTAGATTCCTGCATTGAGCAGGGGGTTGGACTCGATGGCCTTGTAGGCCCCTTCCAACTCTACTTTTCTATGATTCTATAATTCTATGACATTGTCTTAAACAGAAAAATCATCAAAGTGTTATTTCTGCTATTAAAGATGAGAGCGATATGATATACACTTCCCCTAAAGATATAAATTCAGTTTTTAAAATTTTATTCTGGTTTGTATGGTATGGGTAAAGAAATAACAGAGCAAGATATGGACGGTTTCTACTTCTAAGGCTAGATTCTTCACAACAACAGTTCCTTATGATTCCCCTGCGTATTGAGGAAATAATTAAAATAATTTTGAATATGAATGTTGAGAAAGCACCTGGCCCAGATGGGTTTCCAATTGAGTGGTACAAAACATTTTCTAGCCTTTTGGTCCCAAAGCTTCATTGTCTTTATAATTACATTTTTGAATCTGGTTCTCTTTCGGCATCATTAAATGATGTTATATCACTGTGATTTCTAAGCCTGGAAAAGACCATACATATTGCGCTAACTATCGACCTATTTCGTTAATTAATGTTGACATTAAAATATTAACAGCAATTTTGGCTGATAGATTGCAACAAGTTATTACAACACTTTTTTGATCCGATCATCAGGTGGGATTCATTAGAAATCGACAGGGAGCTGATAATCTTAGATTAGTAGTTGATCTGATTTCTTTAAATACAAATAGAACAGACTCAGCTGCTATAATTTCTTTGGATGCTGAAAAGCCCTTTGACAAAATTCATTGGAAATTTATTTTTGCTACTTTGGCTTTCCCATGGAATTTTTAAATTGGATTAAAATTTTATATATTCAACCCCAAGAGCAAGAGTTAAGACTAATGGGTTTTTCTCAGACTATTTTATACTTAGGAGAGGTGCTAGACAGGGATGTCCACTTTCTCCATTGATATTTGATTTACGTTTGGAACCCCTGGCATGTGCTATTAAACAGAACAATAGTATTCATGGATTTTTACATGATTGTTTAGAATTTAAAATTATTCCCTATGCTGATGATCTTTTATTGTTTGTTTTGAAACTCCAGTCATTGGTTCCTGCTTTGATGAAGGTGATTAAGAACTTTGGTGATTTGTCTGGCTATTTAATTAATTGGTCACAGTCGGAATTTATGCCAATTGGAGATAAGATATCTCAGAGTGTATTAACTCTGACAATTTTGATGGTGCCCAGATTTTATTACTTACTTCAGAGTACTTATCCCTAGAGACATATCCCAAATGATTAAACAATCTGAGTAAGTTGAATAATGAGATCTCATGGGATATAGACAGATGAGCATCTCTTGAGTTTGTGGGGTAAGGTTAATACACTTAAGATGAATATTATCCCTAGGATTGTATATGTTTTACGTGGGATTCCTCTATTTATACCTGGCAATTATTTTCAAAAACTTAATGCTTTGTTTCGCAAATTTTTCTTGGGCTCCTCGCCTCCAGGAATCTCTTTGAAAAGGATGCAACTTGCAACTAAAGAAGATGGGTTTGGTTTTCCAGATCTTGCCTTATATCATAGGGCTTATTTGTTGACTAGTTCTAAATTCTGGTCTTTTCCACTTAGATTAGATTATCCACCTTGGTCAGTTTTGGAATCCTTATGTCTGGATCCTCTTTCCAAATGGATGGCATTAGGGTCTCGCTACACTAAAATGGATAGGGTGCCTCCTACAATCACATCAGTTAGAGTGGTGTGGTGTATTATATCTCGTCAATTACAGTTTGACCCATTTTCTCATGCTAAGCTGACCTTATGGGGTAATCCGGATTTAAAAACTGGTAAGAAAGCATTCCTGTGGCGGACTTGGGTAGATAGGTTGATTTTTACTTTGGATCAATTAGTGAGTGTAGATGATGAGTTTTTGTCATTTTTGGCTTTGCATGCTAAATATAACCTGCCTTCTTCAGATGAATGGCAATACTTGCAATTGCAACAGTTGTTAGAATCTAGGTTTGGTCCGGCTGCTTTTACAGCTTCAGAGCTCTTGGATGCATTGATTGAGGCTGAGCAGTTATATCCACCTACGATTCATGTTTATAAATACTTATTATTGGTGAATAAGTATGATACACAGAGTCTTAAAGATGAATGGAATAGGGAATTAGATGGTCTTATGTTGCCTAATCAATGGAACATTGTTTTTGTGTCTGTGTCAGAAGGGTCTATGGATCTTAGGTTACGTCTTATTCAACAAAAACTTTTGTTTTGTGTTTATTGGACACCACAACGTCTTTTTAATAAGGGTTTGTCTAAGTCAGCTAACTGTTGGAGGTGTAATACTGTGAATGCTTCATTTACCCATATGTTTTGGAAATGCCCAGTGGTTGCTTCTTTTTGGGTTGAGGTCATAGTACGGATAAATCTAGTATTAGAATGCTCTTTAATATTTACCAATGTACCGGTACATGTTCTTTTAAATTATATACCTGCTGTATGGAATTCATCACAAGGACAACGCATGTGGATTTTCCGTGCCCTCTTGACAGCCAAAGGACTGATACTGTATTACAACACTGGAAAGATAAACGCTCACCTCCTATAACACAATGGATTGAGGACCTAATAACGCTTTCAACATTTGAGCGGGTGGTATTTAGATGCCACCTGAAGATGGATAAATACTTGGATATTTGGTCTGCTTTTTCTGAAGTTTATGCATAGCTATCTTTATGGATAATTGTATAACTACATACTTTTTGATACTGATGGATATATATTTCATACACATTTACTGTAAGTGATCCATTTAAAATACTGTAAGAAAATTGTATTTTTTTTTGTTGTTCTCCCCCCCCCCCCTTCTGTTTTTATGGTTTTTGTTTTGGTGTAATTCACACTTTTAAAACTTTTTTTTAAAGTCATCTGTAGCCTCTTATAACTTTACACAGTTATCCTGCTCCAGTTGCTCTTGGCAGTACAGAACTAAAGTGGCTCTTCCTCCTTCACTGCGCCACTCCCAGCAGTTTTAGACCAGGAACCAAGGAACATCTTTCTCTGCTCTTGCAGTTGTCAAGAGTGAAAAATTACATGCTTGGCCATAAAACCTAGGGTGCTGCCAACTTCAGACAAGATGCAGACATACCATGTGAACATCCATTGTTCATGTCTGAGAAAGCAAAATTGACACCATATGCAGTCAAGTGTAACTTCTCCAAAGGTGTGAGGGAATGAGAAGTTGTTAGAACTGTAGAGTAATACCTCATTCACCCCAAAGCTATAAATAGGTCCAGTTTGGTTAAAAACCAAAATTAGAGAAATGTTATGTGTAGAGTCTTGATGAACATTGTAAGAGAGACTGTACAAATGCAGTCTCTCTCTCTCTCTCTCTCTCTCTCTCTCTCTCCTTTTTAAGTGGTTATTATGTGACCCTAAGGAAAAGGTCCCAGATGTTACTAAGTTATATGAAATTTTGTGGAAACAAGCTGTAAAAACACATGTAAAACAGCTTGTCAATGCCACACATCTGGACAGTGTATCTGTATGTTCATACTACTATCATCACGCAAAGAAAATTCAATAACCTTATTCCACCCCAATTAGGCTAATCAGTATGGACAAGAAAAGGGGAAATTGGAATGGAAATAGGATGGAAAGTCTAGCACCCAAAAGTATTTCTGAAAACTGTCATTGGCTAGTATTGGTATGTTTGCGGCTATAAAGATTAACAAGATCCCCATTGGCTCTGTTGGGGCATTGGGGTGAGTGTGTGTGGGATTAAATTAGAGAGTGAGAGGGGGCTCATATGCAAGCTGCACCCACAGCATTCCTATGCATGCCATCTCTACTAAGGTCTGAAAAGGTATTCTAAGCACATTCAGCTGAATGTGCTTAGAAGCTTCCCCATGACTGGGAATGCTGAGGCTTCTAAATTCATTCAGCTGAATGTGCTTAGAACCTCCCTTCAAACCTTCCTGCAGAAACACAAAGGTCAGAAGTGGAGGTAGTGCTTATAGGGACATTGTGGATGGAGCTTGCATGTGCACCCCCACCCCTTCCCTTACCACTTTAAGTAAATATGCATTCACTCCCAACATCTGAATAGGACTATTGTTGGTTTACTATCTAAGGAATGTTACTTTAAATACCTATGTTATAGCAGTGCCATATGAGATGACTGAATTATCTATTATTGATCAATTAATACCAACGAACAATAGCCCTGTTCAGGTGTTTAGATATTAAGCATGCTAACTTTTCTCACTTTCGAATACTTTGTATGGCATTCTACAATCTCTATTTTATCTCCTGCTTCATATATTTATTGTGCATAGCATTGTCAGTTGTATATGAGCTAATCAATTCCCTGTTGGAGCCCATCTACTGCATATTCCCAACAAGCAAACCCCCAACATGATCATTGTGTACGTTATGTACACATTCTTGTATAAGCAATAAACCAGCTTTTTGAGGAATGGAACCTGTATGTGTGTGTGTCACTGGGATGAATCTGCTAAGACACGCTACAGCCATGGTTAAAAAAATCCCTTTTACAAGAGTGTCTCAGATCATGCCTATGCAAACACATGTTTCTAGAGAGGATGCAGGTTAACACGGAACAGGAGCACTCCTGTTAGGGACTGAAAATACACTACAAATTTGGATGTAGCGGACTGAAATTTGTACTGAAATTGATACTTAAACTGTTGTCATTGCGTTTCTCTTTGCAGGTGATAGAGGCAGCAAAAAACATTATGGATACTGGGGAGTCACTTCCTATAACTCTGATTGGAAAGTTAATTAAATATGAGATGCTTTGTATCAAACAGAAGGATCTGCAGAGAAGGGCTGCTGAAAAGAAGGTATTTTAGGCTGCAATCCTATACTCACTTACCTGACAGTAAGTTCAATTAATTCAGGAGCACTTACATCTGAGCAGACATTTATAGGACTGTGTTGTTAGTCACCCCTCCTCTAGTTTCCTGCATTGAGCAGGGGGTTGGACTTGATGGCCTTGTAGGCCCCTTCCAACTCTATGATCTATGAATCTATGAAATATAAGACAAAATACCATTTGCATCAAAAGCATATTTCTTGGAATACTTTTCCTGTTGGTCATATATATATATATATATATATATATATTTACAGGCTGATTATATTCTTTTTGCATCAATAGAAATATCTATATCTGTATGGCACAGATTAATACTCTGGCTTGATTAAAACAGGGTTTAATAATTTATTATTATTATATTTATTTATAGCTGAAGTATTCTCCCTCTCAAGCCGTGTACCACTCAAACAGGAATGCTCATATAGTCCTTTTAAAAGTCAAAACAAGTGGCAAATATTAGCAAGCCACAGCATTTGGAGAGGGATCTCAGTTTAGTGGTAGGATACATGCTTTGTATGTCCCAGGTTCAGTCCCCAATATCGGGAAAATGTCTGAGACCTTGGAATACTTCTGCCAGTCAGAGCAAGCAATAATGGGCAAGTGAGACCAGTGGCCTGGCTCACTATGTGACAGGTCCATTTACCTCTTCCAGTGCCACAGCACCATCTGTCCTGATTAAATATAAATTAAAAATGGATTTGGGGGTGCACATATCTTTAAGGGTGCCACTGGACTCCTTGAAAACCTGGTCATTCTTTTTTAATTTTGTAGCAACATTTCATAGACAAAAAACTAAAATAGGCGTCTTATTAGTTAAAATCCATATGTTGAGGTTTGCACTAGAAAACAATGTTTAATATTTGACCTTATATAGAATATATACTTGTGTGGAGATGGGAGGGGAAGGAGAATCCAAAAAATCTGAAAGGAAAAAAACTGTCAAAAGTAAAAAAAATTCATGTGTTCATCAACCTACATACATCAAGCCTGATAGTACAACCCTCCACATACTAATACCCTTATTAACATGCCAGTCTCACACCACTATTTTCACATGGGCAGCTCCATCCTATGTGACTGCCCATAACCCTCCGAACCCAGAGGATTCCAGGCATCTTATTGAGTGTGGGAGGAGTGCGGCGGATAGGATTGCTGCCACGCTTTCTTCGCTCTCAAAAACATCTAGATGGCTGATTTCGACCGTCTAGATGTTTTACACCTTCTCACAAGGAGGAGAGAGGCTGAGACACAGCTTGGATTCTACGGAAGCCGGTGGTACCTTGCTGCTCCCCTTCTCCACCCTTGGGAATGCTCCCCTCCCTTGGGGAACTGAAGACAGTCTTCCATGTTCGGTTCCCAGCTGGTGCAGAAAGAACCGCATTGGCTACGAGGTGGGTGGTGGGTGGGTGGGTGCTCTGCAGTGCTGCTACTTCAGAAGGGATTTCTCAGATTGCAGCAGCGACTATGCCCCATCCTATAGCCCCCTAGACAAGGTCAGAGGGCCATAGGATTGTGTCCTTAGTCAAATCAACAGCTCACTACTGTTGCTGCAGTGCTGTCTCCTTCCTTCTCTGTATTTCTTCCAACAGCCTCAGTGTTCTCTAGGCATTTTCTGCAATATATTTTTAAAACTGCTGAGCAATTGCAATATTAACATTCCATAACACCCCAGCAACTGAGCCAATAGCCATGGATGCTATTTGCTTATTTCAATATGCTGAAGTACTTTCAGCCAATAGTAAGGATTTTAAAAACTGCATTTACCTTAGGTTTTTGCTTTCTTTCATCACATTTTCTTGATTTTTGAGGTAAAATTGGCAAGATCTCATTTTTTCCTGTAAATCTCTCATGTACTTTAAACTAGTACATCATTCATTTCTCTCTGACCGTAGGAAGACCCCAAAAAGATTATCCAAAGATGACTTTGATTTAAAAAAAAATACATACACAGATATACCATAGTGATTAATTCCCCCCCCTACACACACACCCCATAGCATACATAAGATATGCATGAAGTTTCTCTAATTTGGTAGGTTACTGAGGACCGGGAAAAGGAGAAAGAAGAAAAAGGGAAGGGGAAAGGGAAACCTGCCAGCAAGAAGGAGAAGCCTGCCAGTGCCAAGTCTGGTGGAAAAGGAGGGAAAGGAAAGAAGGCAGCTGATTCACCAAATGTGTCAACAAGTGCCATTAAAAAAGACACAAAGCTTAAACGACGAGGAGAAGATGATGATCTTGATAAATACATTGGTGCGTAAAATATAAATTAGTGGTATGCTCCTCAAAAATGTTGAAACTCTTCTATGAATTCTTGACTTCAGAGTGACTTCTTTGGGGCTGTATACTTCCTCTCTTGATAGCTGCCATTGCCTACCCATTGCTTCCTCAGTGAGCCTCAATATGAGATAATCCTCTTAATTTCATCCACCAAATATAAATCCTGCAAGGCTTGCTGTGGAAAACCTCAGAAATAACATAAGGAATGCCTGCATTACCTCTGCCTTGCAGAATTCCATAGTTACAAAAAGCCAAGGCCACCGTGATCAAAATAATTCCAATAATTCTTTTAACTACAAATTTCTATTAATTACAAATGAACATTGAATACAATGTATATACCGTATTTCAATTTTTTCAATTCCTTCAATTATTTCAATTTTTTCAATACAATTATTTCAATTTTTTCAAAAGTCCTGACTATCCAGGATAAAGTCCTTCCTATATCCACCGTTGTTTTTTCTTATTTCTTAAGTTAATGGGAAAGCAGTACGCTGACAAGAAACAACAAAATATGAAACTGTAAGCAGTCCAGGACATTGGATGAATTAATTTTGTTTAAAGTAACATTGAGGAAGTATCCCTGAGGAAGACAACGAAACGGGAATACAAACCGGTTTCCTGTAGGACTATAACCTCAAGGTGACAACGACTACATATAACCTGGTGGTCTGTTAACCATTTGTAAGAAGAAAAAAGAAATAAGAAAAAACAACGGTGGATATAGGAAGGACTTTATCCTGGATAGCCAGGACTTTTGAAAAAATTTGAAAAAATTGTTTTGAAAAAATTGAAATAATTGAAGGAATTGAAAAAATTGAAATATATACATTGTATTCAATGTTCATTTGTAATGAATAGAAATTTGTAAAGGTAAAAGAATTATTGGAATTATTTTGATCACGGTGGCCTTGGCTTTTTGTAACTATAGTAATTGCCGTGATCCTCCTTTGTTTTCACTTTGCAGAATTCCATGACAGCATACCCCTGTAGAAACTTCTCAGTCCAAGAGAACCAGATAATCCAGATAAGGGGCTCCTGTGCAAGACTTCAGCAAGACATCCTTGAGATTCAATAATTTAGTTGCAATAGATTTGCCTTAGTAGTATCCAGTCCACCTCCTTGAAGCCCTCATGTTTCTTTTCTTTTTTTACATTTTCTTTTTTTATTAAGAACAAAAACAAACACCACAAAACATACAACAATTAACAAAATAAATAAATAATATGGACTTCCAATTTTCTCTACAACAAATATAAGTAGCAATATTTTGTAATAATTACAAAGAAAATTCTTTTTTCTATTGTCTATTTTTTCTCTTATTCCTCAAATCCACAGATAAACAAATCATTTTTTCCTAATCCCTACAAATAGTTTATTAGAGGTTTCCACTCAGCAATAAACATAGATGTTGTCTTTTTTCTAATTAGTGATGTACGTTTAGCCATCTCTCTGCCAACTCCCAACATCTTTACCACCCATTCTTCTATTGTAGGCAATGTTGAACATTTCCACTTTTGTGCATACAATAATCTTGCTGCTGTTGCCATATATAAAAATAAAGATCCATGACTTCTTTTCCAGCTGATTATCCATTAAATCCAGGTGAAAAGACTCTGGTTTCAATTGAATGTAATTCTTTAAAATCTTTTGAATTAATGAATGTATTTGTATCCAAAATTACAAGTCCACCGCATATGATAAAATGTTACTTCTTGTAGTTCATATTTCCAACAAAAACCCGAAATGCCTTTGTATATTTTTGCCAGTTTCCCCGGAGACATAAACCAATGGTACATCATCTTATAAAAATTATCTTTAAGACTAGAACTTAATGTAAATATGAGTCTCTTGTAGACAATTTTTTTTCTCTCTTGAGCGTTTACTCCATTGATATTCCATGTTAAACATTTATAACCCATAATCGAATTGAAAGATTAAAAAAAAATTATAAACTTAGTCCATACCTGTATGACCTATTGCCACCTCTTCATCTTGCAATTGCATCTCGACTTTTATTCTTACAAGCCTCTCGAGCATTCTTTTCTCAAAAACTTCCATCCTCTTTTCCATCTTATTTCCCAGATCCTCCATTTTGTTTCCCATTTGTTAAAATAGTTTCTGGAACAAATCAAGTGTAACCATTTTATCTGTAAGTAAGTCTATCAAACCTCTTCTACCCTCTTTTATATTCTTCCTGGTACTAGCCATTACCTTCTATCACAGGCAGTCTGTTAACATAAATGAGAGACATTCCCACAGCACGCTGAACTCTCTATCTAGCAACTTTCCCCTGACTTTTTGACTTTGGTCAAAAATAATAATATTAAAAAGTAAAAGGATTAGAAAACCTCTTTTCCATTTCAGATATTTCTTATAAATCTTCTCTTTATGAAGCTTTTTACCCAAAATTCTTAAGTCTTTAAATCCTTCCAATATCTCTTGTAGTCCCGAAAAAAAGGTTTAGCTCACTGTAAGGATTCTCAACTTTGCAGCAGAGGAAATCTCTTTTTATTCATAGACTGATGTAATCCATAAATTGTTAAGAAATGAGGGCTGGCAGACTTAATGTCCTTGTAAAGACTCCAAACGCAGCTGAGAGCAAGCTGTAAATTCCAAGACCCCAGGTCACTCCACCCGAGAGCTAGCTGCCAGAACCTTCATTTCTGCAGAAAACTCACAAGTACAGTCAGGGCTTTTTTTCTGGTGGAACTCACCGGAACTGAGTTCCAGCACCTTTTCTTCTATTAATTGCATTACAATTTAATCACCATCTACTCCCGAGGAAATGTAATCCAAGAGTTCCGGTACCTTTTTCTCCAGAAAAAAAGCACTGGGTACAGTAGTACCTTGGATTGCAAGTAACTTGGTCTGAGAGCATTGTGCAAGACAAGCAAATTTTTTAAATAAATTTTGACTTGATAAATAAGCGACGTCTTGCAATACAAGTACTGTAGTATGGTCAAGAAAAATGAAGACTTTACACTATCATTTTTTATTGCAGCTTAAATTAAAAATATGTGTACAAATTTCTTATGGGGAATTTCGCTTTGATTTACAAGTGTTTTGGATTACAAGCACGGTTCCAGAACGAATTATGCTTGCAATCCAAGGTATTACTGTAGCAGCCTTTAGGGTACGTATGGTTTATCTCTTGATCATCCCTTTGATCTAGGGAGATTTTTGCCGGCTGGAATATCCTCCTAGCTGGTTTTCAAGCTGCGTTGTGTCTCCACTTCTTCATGGAGACGTCCGCCTGCCATAACTCCCCACCGGAAGTCCCAAGCCCTCATGTTTCAATGAACAAGAGATACAAGTTTACATGTTAAATTTGTGCCAAATACATTCCAAGCAAGATGTTTCTGGTGAAAGCAGTTGCTGATGAACAAACTTCTAAACCTATGAATCAGAAAGGCATTAAAGGAACTGAAAAGTGGCCTAAACTGCAATCCTTTGCATACCTAACATGGAGTAAGAATCCATTGGGACTTACTTCAGAGTAAACATGTGTAAGATCAGAGTACCTCGCTTCACAGCTGCCCCACTCATATCCAAGTAGAGCTTCTCTATGCCATTGTCAACTGGTACAATATAGACGTTTCCATATGCTTGAGTGCTGACAAAAGCCTCACCATAGCTTCTCCACCATGTCTCTTGGGGGTACCAATCACTTTGATACCATTGCCCGCCATTGCTGCTGGCTGTTATGTGCCCTTCCTGTACTCCAGGTTCATATAGGTTCTGCTAATTCCTTGAACCAGCATTAGTGAGCTTGCACCCCCTAGGTGTCAGCACTCTTACCTCAGTGATGCAAACAAGCTTCTTTTAAGGCTTTAACTAGTTCTGCTTCTATTCCCTGGGGAGTTGCAGTGATGATGACCACTGCAAATTCACTGCACTTCAGGGAGTATAGAGACAAATTCTATATTAAGGGACACATGTGGAGGCTAGAGTCTCTCTTCCATCATCAAAATTCCCACACAGCAGCACGTATCCAGGATGAAAGACTCTGAGCTAGACCAGAGTTTTTTCCTTTAAGCCCCAAATTCCAGGACAATCCCTCCCCCCCATATGACCAAGGGGGCTTCTGTGGCTTGTATTGGGAAGCCCCAGTTTCAGCACCTCATTACATCTTTTTGATCCAGCTTGTCTCCTAGCAGGCCAAATCCAGTGGTACAGTGAAAGGCAGTGATTGTGCTTTCCCTTTGTTGTGTACGACCTGTTGGAAGGGACTGTCCAGGTGGGAGATGGTACGGTCACTGGATCCACAAGCAAAGGGAGGGACAACTTTCCACAACAGAACCTCAGAAATACCTCCCTGAAAACAAAGTTCTCAGGTTATGATAGTTCTTGGGCAGGACATATATTTATCCACTCAGTCTAAACCATGAATGACCAACCCATTTTAGCTAAATATAGCTATACTAATAACATTGTTTTAAAAAGGGCTGTCTCAACTCCCAGATTTTTTTTCTTATGATCAGAGCTAGTGAAATCATATAACTAAGTTGAAAAGTATACTCATTCCCCCTAAAATGAATTGTATATGATAAAATCTAAACTGTAAGTCTAGAAGGTTACATGTGTTTGAAGAGCAGGACTTATAATGGACATATTTATGGAAAATAACTTATCTGCAACTCATCTACCATAGATATGAACGTACACACCAACTGACATTTCCAGTTCAAATATCTTCTCAATATTGTACTATAATAAAATCAGTGGGCTTTATATTATGTTTTGAACAGATGATGAACCAGATGACGGTGCTCAGTATTATTTCATCATTTGTGGTTTTCACTACCCTCAACTTTTGCCTGTGCTATCCGATCTTGGGATCAATGTTGGATGTGTCATTAAGATTTCTTCTGACAACTATGAGCCACTCCAGACTTACCTGGAAGCAGTTGCTTTACAGGAAGAACCACTTCTTTCAGCAGAAGGTGAGTTGATAAATGCATTTGGTATGAACATAAACATTACCAACAATATAATATTGTTATTGTTTTGTTTTATGTAGACTTTTATTGTTGCAGCATACTTGGAACACTTAATTAGTTTTAAAAACATATCCATGATCCCTATTGATAATTCTACAGACTTAAATCTGTATCTTGTTTCTGAGCTCAGTTAGTCCACTTGCAGATGACTGAGAACAGAAATTAGCAGGAGTAGTGAACCAGGATATGATCCCTGCAGAAAAATAGTGGGGAGTCAAACTGTCCTTCCTCCCCCCCCCCGCCACTAACCCCCTCAACTCAAATTATTCATAGTTAGCAAGTGCATGCTATCTTTAGAGCAGTATTCTCCAACCCTGGGTCCCCAGATGTTTTTGGCCTACAGGCTGACCTTGGAAGACACCAGCAGCTGAAACTAGTGCACACATGCTAAGTCACTAGGCACTTATTAAAGGATAGAATTGGGTATGTTCGAGTAGGGGGAAGTAGGCAACCAGCCATCTACATGCCCTCTGCTGTGACAATTGCCCTTATTTTCTGTACCAAGTCACTGCCATGTTATGCGATCTGATGGACCACAGCTGTGGTCTGACAGCAGCAGCAACTGTTGTGTCTTCCTCAGTGCTTTTTTTCTGGAGAAAAAGGTACCGGAACTCTTGGATTACATTTCCTTGGGAGTAGATGGCGATTAAATTGTAATGCAATTAATAGAAGAAAAGGTGCTGGAACTCAGTTCCGGTGAGTTCCACCAGAAAAAAAGCCCTGGTCTTCCTGCTTAGTAGCTCCATAGAGCCAATTAGAAAGATTATTCTATTCTAAGTTACTCCTATGGTCTCAAGGTGCAGCAGCAGCAACAGCTACCAAACACTGGGTAAGGGATAAGTGCAAGGGGAGGAGGACAATGGGAGCATATGTGTGAGACAGGGAGAGGATGAAGCAGAGGAAATGAGGAGGGGCATTCCTCTGTGTGTGTGGGAGGGGTGGGCAAATGGAAGAAAAGGAGAAGAAGAGCATTAGGGAGAGTGGGAGATAATGGGAGGGCAGGGGAGATTCTTCCCCTACTCATAGGTTGGTATGAGAGAAAATTTATTTACTGTGTGCCTGTGTGTGTGTGTGTGTGTGTGTGTGTGAGAGAGAGAGAGAGAGAGAGAGAGAGAGAGAGAGAGAGAAGGGGGGAGGAGAGGTAGGCAGTGAAGAAAGAGGGCAAAAGGAGAGTTTCCTTTTGCCCAGCCCCCTCAACAATCCTGTGTGAGAGAGAGGGCGGGGGAGAAGGGGTGTTGGTGGAGGGGGATTATAAAGGGAGGAAGTTTCACTTGCTCTGCCTCTGCCCCTAACCCTGTGCACTCCAATAACTGTAGTGCAAGTGTATGTAATCCATGTTTTCTTTGTGTGAATGAGTGCATGTCCGTGTGCAAACTTGCAATGCGTGGGGATGGGTGGAGGATGTACCTCTGCAACCCTGTGAATTATTGTAGGTCCCCACCTGTGTTAAAAAATTGGAACAGAATTGTTTGTTTATCAAGCATTCTCTGCTAAACATCAAGGCTAATTCATGATTGCTTTTTATTTGTTGTTGTTTTCCTTCTTTCCCGCAGCTGTAGCCACAAGTATGCCATTGGTTCTTCTTAGTGGTCTCAATGTGGTCCCACATATGGTTCTGAGTCTGTACAAAGCCTATTTTCAGAATATTCTAGAGCAGTGTTCTCCAACCTTGGGTCCCCAGATGTTTTTGGCCTACAACTCCCAGCATGCCCCAGCCGGCATAGCATAGCTGGCTGGGGCATGCTGGGAGTTGTAGGCCAAAAACATCTGGGGACCCAAGGTTGGAGAACACTGTTCTAGAGCTAGGCTTAATGTGATCAGCAGCTATAATGGAACATTGAGGTGGGGAGTATGGTTCCCTTGTCCCATTGCTTGGCTGGCAGGGGGAAAGGTGGGTTTTCCATGTACAGTTTTTAAAACCTGGTGCTGTGCTTTGTGGAAAAATGTGCTCAAGTTCAAAAATACAGTATTAAAATGAAGGAATGTTTTGTATTTCTGTCTATCTATAACATGTCCTCTGACCCCACCACACCCCCACATCAAATTTCATGACATTGACCTGGTTCTCATGACAACCCATGGTGTGTTGTCAGCCTTGTTTGTTTCAGAATTGCTTGTCGTGAGGTCCGAACCCAGCACAGTGGCTTCAGCATGGTTTGTGAACCACACACAATCCACCCTGAGTGGCTTGTTGTTGGGTTGTTCAGGGTGGCTTGTTTTTAGAGTGGCTTATTGTGACTTGTGCCAAAATGGTACAGTGTCACTTGACAATAGCCGCAGAAAGCCTGACCAAATCAATAATATTTACAGGTATTTACGGTCTACTGACCACACCAATGTACTGTACAGTAATACCTTGGATTTCAAGTAACTTGGTTTGAGAGCGTTTTGCAAGACAAGCAAATTTTTAAATATTTATTATTATTATTTTTGACTTGATATACAAGCGGCGTCTTGCAATACAAGTACTGTAGTACGGCTTAAATTAAAAATCTCTGTACAAATTTTTTTGGGGGAATTTTGTTTTGATATAAGAGTGTTTTGGATTACAAGCACGTTTCTGGAACGAATTATGCTCTCAATCCAAGGCATGACTGTATATATACAATACAAACAAGATATACCAGCTCTCAGTTGTACACTGAGAATAAATACATACACAAGAAAACAGAATCAGGCAAGTATAGAAGGCCTAGTCAGAATAGCAACATTCAAGAATCTTGCAACTTCCTTAGTGATTAAGTTATTTGAGCCATCAAACAGAATGGTCAAAAGAGACTCTAAAGATTGTCCAGGAAAAGTTTGTGTGATTGGGTGTATTAGAGTCTCTCTAGCCCCTCAATAGAAACTGTAGTTAAAAAGAACATGCACAACAGATTCCACCTCATTGTTGCAGGGGCAGCATCTGTTTTTCACTGGGATTTTACTGTATCTACCATCCAAAAGTTTGGAGGGTAGAACATTAAATCGAGCTAAGGAGAATGCTGTATTTAGGGATAGATAACCACTCTAAATAAATCATCCCATTTATAGGATAAAGGCCCGACAAACCCGGTGACAGAGGGGAACATGGGCCCTGGGCCATTGGGTGGTGTAGCTCTTGAAAATCGATCTCAGGTAGTCTCTGCTTGACTGGAAATTTAGCTTTCTCCCAGGACTAGGATAGCAGATAGGAAGGAGACAGCCCAATTGAGGCAACCTTTTGCCCCACTGCTTTATTCCTGACCTTTCTGCTTGCTGCCTCGTGATCTCACTATCTATATGTCAGGGTGGCAACACCTGTGTGCCCGATTCCTATTTGTGTTTGCGATCCCTACTTGCTCTGTGCAAATGGGAGAAACCAGATACCAAAAATAGACTAACGCTTAAAAATGCAGATTTGGGAGCTGGGGGGGGGGGCGGTTTGTTGTTGCACTTTTAAATCTTTCTTTTTTTAAATTTTGGGGAGAATTGTGCACATTGGCATTAACTAATATGCATTTGCACATGCATGCATTAACTAATATGCATTAGTTAATGCCAATGAGCACAAATCTCCCCAAAAGTGGGGGGGGGGAGGGTTAAAGAAGGCACAAATCCCCCCCATCCACATTTTCATGTTTAGCCTATGGAGGTGGGGGGGAATGTGTATTTTTGATCTCTGTGTTCCATAAGAACATAAGAGCCATGCTTAATGACACCAAGGGTCCATCTAGTGCAGCATTCTGTTCACACAGTGGCCAACCAGCTGCCCACCGGATCCCACAAGCATGATATGAGTGCAACAGCAACCTCCTGCCCATGTTCCCCAGCAACTGATGCTGTCCCGTCCTGTCCCCTGGCTAAATTTGTGTTCAATTCCAGAAAGTGTGGGGTGTGTGTGTGTGAGAAGAAGCCTGACAATCTGCAAAACACAGACTGAACAGATTTAAGAAAATTTTAAACTTTAAAAAAAGTTGTGCTGCAAAGGACACTGGGATTTATTTATTTATTTATTTATTTATTAATACGTGCCAGGAATGGGCAGGAGGATCAAGGTGGAAACAAACCATGGCAAACCGAGGAGTACCTGTTTGTCTGTCGGCAGCAGCATGGATTAGCGATAGATTAAAGAAGCCACTCTGGCTTGTTTTCAGGGTGGCTAATCATGATGTGCGAACTTGCCCAGTGGCTTATATAATACAGTGAGCTGACCTTGGCTTTTTCTTTTTGCCATAGTATTCTGGGAATATGTTTCACATTTGCCATAGGCATACAAATATGCTAAAGTGATCTCATGTTGGTGCAAATCTAGTTGTAGAAGCTGAAAACAAGAAGAAAGAAAAAGCAGTCAAAGACCTAGAAAACTTCTGGAAATACTTGGAACCAATTCTGAACAGTGGGAAACCAGGATCAAATCTTTTTCAGATTGCTAGACTCCTTCACGTAGTCCATGAGTCTGCCTTTCCTGCTGACTTCAATAACAGTGACATGATGGTTAGTAGTCTCCTCTTTTGCAAGAAGCACCTGTGCTGGATAAGGGGCAATAGTACATTGTATGGTATTTGTCTTTAATCCTAGAGTGGAGTAGGTGTTAATCTGAGTAGGTGTTAATCAGATTCAGCATAGATCCACCCTGCCCCGAGTTCAGTTTGCATCCCTAGGGACTAGTTTATTAGATAAAAGACAGCAGATAAGAGGGAAAGCTTGGCTAAACTTCACCTGCTTGCTTGTGGTGATGGCCTGTATCCCCCAGGTGATGTAGTGTGGTAAGTGGAGATGTGGCCAGCAAGGTGGCAGTTGGTTGGCTGAGCCTCGTAGGAATGTGCAAATTGGCAAAACTCAAGCTCGCCAAAATTCTCCAAATTCCATCTTGAAGCTCATTCTCACTCAAGTCTGTATCAGCTTGCAAGCATTGGGGGGTTTTCCTGCATGAAAATCCATCCATCCTTTTGTGTGTCTTTTTCCAAATGTACACATCGGTTGTGCGCATCTTTGAAATGTATATATTCTTCTCCCATTGATTAAAATGTATTTGTGCACATTTGTTAAAAGTACACACTTTTTTCATGCACATTTTTTAAATGTATGCATGCCGTTGAAGACATTTCTTTTGGTCCGTGAATCACATCGCAAGCTCGGAAATCTACGGACCTTGGCCGCAGGCGTCCCGAGTCCATGTTCAGTCCAGAAAGTGCGAACTCAGTAAATTCTGTTAAAAAATTAACTGAAGCAAATTTCTCATACATCCTATTTCTCATACATTCCAACATGTGTGCGGAGCTCGATTGGGGGGGGTGGAAGTCCGGTGAATTCGCCGGACTCAGCCCCCCAAGCTCCGCTCGCCCTACCTTTTCCCCGGCTCGACTCACGTTCTCGTGAGCCCAGCCAGGGAAGTGACTTCCAGTTTCCGGCGCTACATTGTTTATGTAGGAAATGGTGTAAGATACGTTAAAAACAGCCACAATTTGCGTAATTTTCATAAATCTCAGCCTAATTTGTGCAAACCGTGGCCGTTTTTAACGTATTTTACACTATTTTCTACATAAACAACATAGAACTGGGGACCCAGAAGTCCGGCAAGCGCCTCAGCTGGTGCTTGTGCTCGCACTCAGCTCGCATGCTACGAGTCAAGTGCCAGGCGGGTTGCCCACCCCTACATATGACATACACTGGAAGAGATGAACCACTTGGCTCACGCTGGCTCAGCTTGTCTGAGCGTGGAAAGCTAAGCAGGGTCAGGCCTGGTTATTACTTGGATGGGAGACCCCTCCTCTAGTTTCCTGCATGGAGCAGGGGGTTGGACTCGATGGCCTTCTAGGCCCCTTCCAACTCTATAATCTATGAATAAACTTGATGTGATCATGATATCAGGGGACATAATAGTGTCATATGAGGATGGTTGTGGCCTCTGACAAGAGAACACATTGCAAATTTGGATAGCCATAGTTTGTTATCGAAGTGAAATATGTTTAAAATGCTGCAAGGAAAGACACAGGACAACTGGGGCAGACAGTTACAGCCCGAGATGGTCCAACAGTGTGGTGCAGAGAAGGGATACAGTGGAAGACCGACAACCTGGTCTTCTGTGCGGGTTCAATGCTAAGGGGGTAGCGAGTCCTGTGGCGGGCCTTCTCCGAGGTCCCCAGCGACTATCACCCTTAGCCCAGAACAAAGGGATAACTTATAGCCACAAAAGTATATTTTATAAAACAAGTTTATTTACAAAATCACCTTCACAAACCCAGACACACGCCAGCAATACAGCTTATCAGTACGGTACAAAGTAGCAAGCAAGAAGTCTCAAGGACACCGTGATTTCAGGGCTCTCAGCTAGTTAGTTCAGCTCGGGCTAGCTGGGTTCCCGGCGGAGGTCCGGTCTACCCAAGCGGCTAGCTGGGTTCCCGCCAGAGGTCCGGTCTACCCAAGCGGCTTGTGAGTGATTTCAGCTTGGTTTCCCGGGGGTCCGGTCAACCCAAGCGGCCAGTGATTTCAGCTTGGTTTCCCGGGGGTCCGGTCAACCCAAGCGGCCAGTGATTTCAGCTAGCTGGAGCGCGCCGGGTGCTGCTACCCGGGGTTGCCGATCCTTCGTTCCCTTACCCCAAGCATGGGGCAAGATTGCTGATCAGGTCCAACGACTCAGTTCCCTTGCGCAGGGTGTTTTATACCTTGGTGTTTCAGGTAGCCCCTCCCTCCGTAATCAGGTGGGTTGCCAATCAGGTGGGTTGCCACCCTCCCTGAGGGGCGGCCTTTTGGGTCAGGTGGGGTGACGCCTTCCCCCCGTGGGGTGGGGTCCCTTTGAAGCCACTTGCTTAATGGTCCCATCCTGTGGTGTTGAGTGGTCCTTTCTTAGGGGTGCCGAAGTGTCTGCTCTGGCGAGGTATTCAAGTCTTATGTAGATGGGGCTGATATACGAGAGCATTGACAAACCTGGCGATGCTTCCTGTCTTCCCCCCCTGGGGTGATTCTATGCAGATGTTGTTTGTCCCCTTTGGCCTCTGTGGAGACTGGCTGTCTCCCCCCCCCCCTGGGTCTCCTTCCCCCCACCTTGGTGAGTGTGTGTGTGTCAGAAAGGGGGCTGAGGTTGGCTTTCCCCACAGATACCAATTGCCTAGGAAAAACATGTGCAATTTTAGTGACTGTGATTTCCAGAGGTGTGGAATTATACCATATGTATGCTTCCTTTGCAAAACAAAAATCTTACATGCAGAATTTCCCACAATGGATGATTGGGGGGGGGGAGGCATTTACTTTAGCTGTCATAGATTTTGGAATTCTGGTCTTTGGTGACATACACACACTATACAATATGGCAGCCTTCCCCAACCTGGTGCCATCCAGATGTTTGGGGCTTCAACTCCCATCAGCCTCAACTAGCATGGCCCATGGTTAAGAATGCTGTGAGTTGTGGACTGCCATGTGCTGGTGGTTCGAAGAACAAATCAAAGAGATCTATCAAAGCATAGAAACTTCTTCCCTGCAACTCTCCCATTATTAAAATCTTTTGGGAGGTTAATATTAATATTAAAATACATTAAAACTGAATAGGACAAGATCATGACACAAAGTTGGGTGGAATAGCTAATACGGTACTCTGGAAGACAGAAACAAAATTCAAAGCGATCTCGATAGGCTGGAGCGCTGGGCTGAAAACAACAGAATGAAATTTAATAGGGATAAATGCCAAGTGCTGCACCTAGGGAAAGGAAACCAAATGCAGAGTTACAGAATGGGGGTCACTTGGCTCAACAATACTACATGTGAGAGGGATCTTGGAATTGTTGTAGATCACAAACTGAATATGAACCAGCAATGCGATGTGGCTGCAAAGAAGGCAAACGCTATTTGGGGCTGCATTAATAGAAGTATAGCTTCCAAATTGCACGAATTGATAATCCCCCTTTACTCAGCACTGGTTAGGCCTCATCTTGAGTACTGCGTCCAGTTCTGGGCACCACACTTTCAGAAGGACATAGACAAACTGGAGAGGGTTCAGAGGCGGCCAACAAGGATGATGAAGGGACTGGAAACCCTATGTTATAAACCCTATGAGGAGAGACTGAAAGAACGGCATGTTTAGCCTTCAGGAGAGGAGACTGAGGGGAGATATGATCGCACTCTTCCAGTATTTGAAGGGATGTCACACAGAGGAGGGCCAGGATCTCTTCTCGATCATCCCAGTTTGCAGGACACGGAATAATGGGTTCAAGTTATAGGAACCTAGATTCCACCTAAACATCAGGAAAAATTTCATAGTTTCATATAGAGTTGGAAGGAGCCTACAAGGCTATCGAGCCCAACCCCCTGCTCAATGCAGGAAAGTAGAGGAGGGGTCTCCCATCCAAGTAATAACCAGGCCTGACCCTGCTTAGCTTTCCACACTCAGACAATTTCCTGACTGTCAGAGCAATAAGACAATGGAACCAACTACCTAGGGAGGTGGTGGGCTCTCCCAATCTGGAGGCATTCAAGGTGCAGCTGGACAGCCATCTGTCAGGGATGCTTTGACTTGGATTCCTGCATTGAGCGGGGGGTTGGACTCGATGGCCTTGTAGGCCCCTTCCAACTCTACTTTTCTATGATTCTATGTTCATTGTGTTGTTAGGTTAGATGTATACTACATTGCTTAGAAGCTTGCAGGGTTTGTCTGTGCTCCGCATGTTATAAACCCAGCCTTTATATTTTTCTCTTCTTTTGTGTAGCTTGAATTTGGAACTGACCTCTTTGAAAGCGTGGCATGTTTAATGTATGACTGCTTGGATTGGAAAAGACAGCATCAACACTACTTGAAATCCACCAGATTTATTAATGTCCCTGTAGTAGAAAAGAAGAGCAAATTAGCAGCTGAGGTTAGAGACCATGCTCATGTTAGACAGCAGAAAGTATGACACCTTCCCATGCCATACACAGTACACAGCCCACCAGGCATGACAACCCTCTGCTGTATTTGCTGCTGTAGCACAGGCACTAAGAGGCCAACTGTGTCCAGAAATCAGCACACACAGGAGTTTGATCCCCTTAACTCTCTCTCTCTCTCTCTCTCTCTCTCTCTCTCTCTCTCTCTCACACACACACACACACACACACACACACACACACACAGAGAGAGCTCATAATCACCTTATGACTGCACAACACAAAGGGAAGGGAGGAGAGACATAACCCAGGACCTGAATGGTTCCTTTGTGTGAAGATGTCCTTGAGACAAGTGTTCAATACACATAGGGGTGGGGTGGGGGGTGGGTGAAAGGAGCCCTTTGCCAGATGGAAAGGGATGAACTAGGGCAGTCAACGAGGGAAGACACACTCTCAGGAGAGTAACCTCAATTCATACTTTGCATAGGACATGGGCCTGGGAAACAGGAGATGTGAGTTCAAGCCCCACCATGGGAAATGGCAGGAACAAGGCACCATTCACCTTTTACATACCTGACCAGTAAGAGTCATGTCAGAGGTTAAAAAAAAGGGGGGGGGGAGGGAGCTGCCAGGACTCAAGCCCACACTGCATATCCACAAAACGCTCCCTACCCACCCCATCAGCAGCCGACAGGAAGCAGCTCCTTTGTGAGGTATTGTCATGCCCCAGCCACCAACGCAAAGACTCAGTCATATACACCAGGACCAGATTGGTTGGCTCTCTCTCCGTGCTGAATATGCCTTCACCTATTGTATGACTGTCATTGGGTGTGCAGATATACAGAAGCCTCTCTGGAACAAGTAGGTTGGCAATCCCATGAAGGAGCAGCTGGAAGCACTTTCAGCACTGATGCAAATTCTGCTGCGGGCCTGTGCAGAACTGGCATGGAGGAAGTCCTATAGCAGGGATGTTAAGCCTCTGGCCTGGGGTCCCAATCCAGCCCTCCAGGTTTCCTCAGATGGCCATGCATGCCCCTTTCAGCCATTCATGGGGTGGTTTCCCAGCTTTTTCCCTATTCTAAAGTGCTGAAATGCCTCTCCTACAGCTTAGTTACTGGCAGTAAGAGCTTCAAGCTAAAATATGCTGATATTTTTTGTGCTTTTGGCTCTGACACCTTTTGCCTTCAGCCACTGGAATGTGGCCCCTGAGAGCTTCTCCAAAATTGAATTCGGTCTTTGGGCTGAAAGAGGTTCGACACCCCTGTCCTATAGGGATGGTTGAATCAGTCATTTGCGCCAATTAATTTTTGTATTTATTTACTCATGATTCCTTCCCATTGTTTTCCAATTTCAATCAATCATTTTTTTAAAAAAACCTACCAAAATATTTTTCTATAGGACTTACTATGCACAATACTGACTTTTTGGTTTCATTCTACATGCATTCACTTATATCAGGAATGAACAACCTTTTTTTATCTCAAGGGCTGCATTGTGGGGAATCTATCAGGGGTCACATGCTGACAGTGGGTGGGAATAGTTCAAAGAAGGCAAACAATGTCCATTATGCTTTTCTCACTCTGCTATCCTCCCCCCACCTCCACTTAATGCAGGAATACTTTTCTTTCTTTTTTTACACTGGTGCCCCCCTTTCCCCAAAATCCACCTCTCAGTCTGCCACTAACTCTGTGAAGGTTATGATGTGTAAACAGTCCTGTGCTCAGGCAAAATTACCAGTTTGGAGTGCTTTTTCCCTCACGTATCCACTGCGTACTCTCAGTCTGCCACTGACTTGTGCCTTTTTCACTCCATCCCCTGCACCTTGCCATCCATCTCTCAGTTTGTTGTTGACTCTTCTTTTGCTTTTCTCACTCTGCTGTCCATCCCCCCCCCCCATTTCATGAAGGCTTGCTGTTTTTACTATTTTGCTATTCCTACCACCACCATCACCACCACCCCGGTTCATTTTTCAATCTCTATCTCTGCACTCAATTTGGATTGGGCCAAATTTCCCGCTAAGGCTCCGGATTGGCCAATGTAAAGGAACCCTCATGGGTTCATTGGCTGGTTGGTGATATGGCAATCAGGCAGGCATTTGCATGTTTCTGTAGAGGCAGGGAGCAACTCCCTTTAATCAATGGATGAAGCACATACACACTGGCTCCTGCCCCTCTGTGGCATGCCTTATCAATGTTCCTGGCAGCTTTCCATGCTGCTTCTTTCAGAAATAAAATGGATTCTTGAGGCAAGGTGTCAGGGTTATGCTAGTGAAACATAGCACACAATATGCGTGACCAGAGCGCCAGCAAGTCTGAGCTCTGTAACAAAAAACAAAATTGACAACCCATTTAAGCTAATATCTTCCAAGTACTTCATCAATACCTGGGTTGAAGATTAAGATGTAAGACTGTTCTATTGTCATATTTTTAATCAGCGTTTTGTTTCACTAGGTACAACCCACTGCTCCAACTACTCCTTCAAGGAAAAAACAGGTGGCAGAAGAGCCTGTTGCACCCCCAGTTTTAACAACAGGTATGTGTGAAGTATCTTAAGTTATTTCCTAAACATTGCCAGTGGAAAGAGCACTTATTTTTCAGTATTCTGGGAAAATAGGCAAAATCATGTGTAAACCTGATGGTAGCAGCAGGAGTAGTTCTGACTGATTTTTGGCTTAAGCCACCACCCAGAACCTGAGAATCTAGATAGCAAACGATGCATTCTTTTTTTTTTAATACTTTATTTAATTTTTTAAAAAAACTATAACATACAATATAACATACAAAAAAGGGGGAAACCCCATACCAATATAAGTGCACCACCACCACCACCCGGGATCAAGTAAGATACATAACTATTCATTCTTCCAAAATTGCATTGAATCTTGTGAAGGTATACACCCTTTCCCTCTTACTAAAACAAAATCTATAAATCCACCCCAAATATCTTTAAAATCATTACGTTTTGATAATCCCTTTTTAACTTTGATACTACATGTTAATTTATCATTAATGACGATGTCCCATACTTCTTTATACCATTCCTCTATTTGGTACTCCTATTGCATCTTCCATTTTCTAGGTATCATTAACCTTGCTGCTGTTAATAAATTTGAGATTAAATCTTTTAATAAACTCAGTACAATGAACCTTATCATAAATTGATAACAATGCTCCAATTTATTTTTGTATTTATTTACTCATGATTCCTTCCCATTGTTTCCTTTCCATGATTCCTTCCCATTAGGACACGCCTCTATATTTACCCCAGTTATTTCATTTATCTCTTTAAAAACCATTTGCCAAAATTTCTGTACATGCACACAGCTCCACCACATATGAATATAAGTGCCAGTTTCTCTCCAACCTCTCCAACATAACACTAAGTATTTCTTATCAATTTGGTTTAATTTTACTGGTGTTCGGTACCATCTCCAAATCAACTTATAAAAATTTTCCTTTATCTGTACAGACAGTAGATTTCAGAATACGCAAATCCCATATCTTCTTCCAACTCTGAGTACTTATCTTTTCAGTGAAATCATAATCCCATACTGATTTAAGATAATCTTGTTGGTCAATTTCTAACAACATTTTAGAAATTTAGAGAGCCAGTGTGGCATAGTGGTGAGAGTGTTGGACTGGGACTGCGGAGATCCAGGTTCTTCTAGTCCCCACTCAGCCATGAAACTCACTGGGTGACTTTGGGCCAGTCAATGACTCTCAGCCTAACCTACCTCACAGGGTTGTTGTGAGGATCAAATGGAGAGGAGGATGAGGATTATGTAATCCGCCTTAGGTTCCTTGCGGAAAAAAAGGCGGGGTAGAAATATAATAAATAAATAAATAAAATAACATTTAATAAAAAAAATATTTTCAAAGTTCGAGTCCGCTTCTTGTGCTTCCATCTCTAGCCATACTAAATCATTAGGATTTGACATGATATCCACGATATATCTTAATTGATTAGCTATATAGTATAATTTTAAATTAGGAAGACCCAATCCTCCTATTTTTTGAACCTTATACCATCTTTTCTTATTAACCCTTGCTTTTTTATCCCTATTACAAAAGCAAACGATGCATTCTGGGGCAATTATTTCCCATTTGCACTGCATCAAGACACCGGCTGGATGTCAAAGACTGGCTACTTATTTTGGGGTAGAATGTACAGTGTTGGGGGAAAAGGATGTCCCTGTGGTTTACCCACAGTGCAATATTGAGGGTCAGTGGAAGAGTTAGGACTTGATTAGTGGGGAATCCTGATCCAGGGAAAGTGATTTCAGCAGCTGGGTTAAGTCCACTCCAACTATAAACCCCACTTCTCCAGAAAGAATTATTTGTAGATGCTGGTATGTGATGGCCCTTTTGCCTTCCTGAAATCATTCACAGATGCTGGTATGTGATGGCCCTTTTGCCTTCCTGAAATCATTCACAATGGGTGGGGTTCTCTCTTCTTTGGTGTTCTGTACGCAGCTGGGTAAGTTACACTAACACCACCAGGCAGTGGTAGCAATATTTGGACATTGATCCAGTCATTAAAATGGGAACAGGGGCAAAACTCACAGCTCTGGTGTGATGCTCTTCCCTGCAGCCAGAACAATGGTATGAGATGATATAGTGTTGCTCTGATGGGGGATTCTGGATAATTAAAAAGAAAACAAAAGTTCCTAGTTCCAGGTGTGTGTGTGGGAGGCATTTTTTTTAGCCCTCATCAAAGCAACATGCCCTATAGTGTCATTCTAAGCAGGGAGGGATAGTGGCCTCCAAGGTGGTTGCTATCAGAAGGAAACTGTATCGAACTGATGAGCTTCATCCGATGGTCCCCTGAATTCACCTTGGCAATAGTTTACTATTTAAACATAGTAAACTTAGGCATAGTAAACCAATTACTGCTTGGATAACAGGGCATGGATGTAATGGTATTAGAGAAATAAAATTTCTTTGCTGCCATCACTACTACGGAGTGAACTCTAATGGGTTTGTTCCTGTGTTCAGTTGACCTCAGCCTGAGTTTTTTGCTAGTTGCCTTCTAGCTGTTGCCTTGCCTTCTCTGTTTCATCACCTTCAACTCCTCAGAAAACTAAGGAAACAGTATGGCTCTGCAAAACAGGAGACTGCATGTGTCAACAGCCCAAGTCATCTTCAATTTACAGAGATCAAGCAAAGTACTAGCAGGACTGCACACTCTATCAGGTTGAAAATTCACAAGGAAGATCAAGAAGCCCTCGGGATCCATAAAACCCTGTAGACAGGTCATTGTTATAGAACCCCCACCCATATAGAGGTTTGAGGCTATCATAGCATAAACCACACGTGGGCAACCTGCAGCCCACAAAGCCCCACCCACTTATCTCCACAACCTCCATCAGCTGGTAACAAGGAAAAGATCAGTATCGCTGATACCCAAGCCCGATGCAGCTGAATTCGCTGTGTGTGTGTGCACGTGCACATGCACATGCACACAATGAACCACTATGCCTGCCCCTCTCAAGATTTTGACCTTAAAGATGGTCTTTCTGGTGGCAGTTACCTAAACAGCTGTATACCTCTCATCAAGACAAAGTGACTTCCAGACTGGATCAGTCATTAATTCCCAAGTTCAGCTTGGTTTTTCACAGCTTTCAGGAGGTTATTCTGTTGGTCTTCTGCCCAAGTATAGAAATTCATAAGTACATACTGACATTCCATTTATCTGTATCTTTATTTAACTATATGGTTTGACTAAGTTATTTATGATTTTATTTTGCTAAAAGAATACATTACCTTTTTTTTTAATCACAGATGTGGACATGAGGTATTACAATGATCTCTTAAACCCAATCCCTGATGAGGTTGTTTCTGTTGCCTTAATACTGAATTGCATGTTGCAACAGGTAAGCACACTTTTCAATTCATTCAGGAATAGTAATGATTAAGAAAAAGGTTCCCTTGCACCTAAAGGTCCTATAATTGCCATGCATGAGACAGGGACCTTGGGAAGAGGTAACTGCATTACTGAGATGCAGGTGAATAAGCTGAGGGGAGTGGATCTTTCTCAGCTATATCTATCTGAGTTCTTAGTGCACAGGTGTCATGGCTGGGGAGTCAGGATTGCTGTGGTCTATAGTGATTTCCTCTCCAGGGCTCCTGTCCAGGAGTTCCAGTTTTAAGTGTTTGTACATAGTGGTGGACTCTCAGGACAGATTCTTTTTAGTGTACTGAACACCCTGATGCCCAATATTCTCCTTTCCTGAACTCAAATTTGGTGTTGAGGACCCCCTGGCTTGTTTTTCTGGGGGACCTGTACATTCATGCTGAGGTTGTCTCATTTGATGAGACTCAGGACTTCATTGCTACCATGACAACCATTGGGCTGTCCCAACTTGTCAGCAGCCCATGTTGCAGGTCACACGTTTGATTTGGTATTCTTGACTGGGCAGGAAGATGGTGATTTGAATAATTCCCTTGTTATAGCCGGATCACTTCCTAGTGAGGATGAAACTTGTGACCATTCCCCTCTGCAGGGTAATGGACCTGTTAGAATGGGCTGCCACTGGAGGCTGATGAATTCCCTAGGGAACTTGGAGAATTTCCAACTAGCATGGCTCAAGATTCTGTTGAAATCATAGTTGCTCTGTGGAGATGAGTTGGGCAATCGACACAGTAGTTCTAAGTGTGAAGAAATCCATTTTTCTCTTGAGATCTTGCTGCTAACAGCAAGTTCTATTTTGTGAGGAGTGGACTGGTACCTGCATGCCTTATCATAGTTTTTTCTGCTAGTCTCCTGGCCTTCAAAGTCGGAGCTGATAGTCTGCCAAAATTAGGCTGACTGATTTCAGCTGCGTCACAATAAGGATTTTTCCAAACCTCCCTCCCCTCCTGGATGTCGCAGAAGTTATCCAGCCACACAGTGATTGGCTATGGAGACTCACCTCACACTTGTCAAGGGCCTGGGGGTGGGGGTATAAAGCTAAGAGGGTTATTTCTGCTGTTCTTCATTTTGCCTCCATTTGAGGATGGGCCTGTGAGCTTGGTATCCTGACTGAGGCCCTGTCCTATCGGAAGAACCTTACCTTGAGTAATATATAGGATAGTGTTTTATTATTTTAGCCTGCAGCATTGTCTCAAAGGGTTTCTCTATTGCTCAAAAAGTTATAGCCTGGTTCCAAGCTTCTCCAAAAGGGATGTTTCTGGTTTTCTATTCTCTTTGATGATATCCTATGATATTTGTACACCTTTTTATCCCTCCCCCCATTCCTTATTGTAAATAAATTTCACTGTTCCAAGCTTGTGTGTGTTCTGTTCCAGATCAAGCCTCAGTTCTAAATTCAGCTCCTTCTGCTTTGGTCTTGCTACTGTTTAGGGTTTTAAGCCTGAGGGCTAGAAATAGAGGCTGAGCATGTGATCCCTTATTTCTGTGCTCCCAGGGTATCCAGAAAGGTCTGAGTATCCCATGGCTCAGACTGGGTGGATGTAAAAAGGGGTGGTGGCAGTCTTCCAGGTGGTTTGTTTGCCTGCTGGCCACATTACAGGGAGCTGGGACTCTTTGGCTAACTCCTTCTAACCCTCTGTGCCCCTTCACACTAAGCATCCTTTCCTGCCAAGCAGAGTTTGTCTAATTCCCTGGTTTACTAGGGAATTGGTAGCTACGAAGCATGAAGGGAGACACCTTGAATGCACTGGTGAAAGGCTCCTTGTAAATCTGATCAATCACAGGTAAGAGCTCATTATTGAGCCTACTCTGTGGTGTTAATGATGGCAAAGATACACCATTGCATGTGTGGTAGAAAACTATAAAGGCTGCTCTTGCACAAAGCTCCCTGCACCTATTCATCTGAAACCTGGCAGGCTTGATCCCCTTGGAAGGGGCAACCTTTCTGCAAATTTCATCCAATTCTTCCAAGAAATAAAAAAGTTATTGGCTGTTCCCTTAAAAAAATAATAACAATCAAAATGTAAAGGTGCATAGCAAAGAACCCTGCACCCATTTGTCCAAAAATTGCCAGGTGCAATCCCTTCATAAGGGAGTGCTATGCAAGCCAATTTTATCCAGTGCTAGCAAACAGAAAAACCATTATAGGCATTTGTTGATTTCCAGTGACAGTCAATGGGAAGCATGTAGATTTGGATTTCCGAATTGAGATTTGGATTCGGACCCAAGTTGAAGTGAGCAGCCTCTGAATTGGTCTGAACAAAAATGGGCTGTTTTTCAAAATGCCGAATCGGGCTCCAAACTGAATCTTGTGGTAGGTGCATACCCCTAATCTGCCATGACCTGGACATTCACTAGTTCTACAGTTCAGTATCTAGAACATGATCTAGTTCTGATTTGTTGGATGAATTTCAGCTGTTGCAACTTGAGGATGTGGACAAGATGCTTGCTGGAGGTACAGAAGATATTGCTACTCTTCTGTCCCAAGTCAAATGAAAAGGAATGGCATAAGCTTGGTTTATCAACGAAATCTGATAATTATAGGGCCACAATCAGATGAATCACACTCCACCATTATAACCAGAAATCAAGGTGGGGGAAGTATACTCAGAAAATGGCTCAATGCCCGCTGGCAGCAAGATTACCTTGCCCCAACATCAGAGATTCAGGTATTGTCCCATGAAGACACGCCAGTCTCCAACCCATGAGTCCTCCTCCCCAACTCCAGGAACGTCAAGACGTGTTGAACCCTATACTGCACAGCCACCTATATCCACTATGTCCAAGCCACATAGTGTCCCATCTGCAACTATTTCAACACCCCCAGATGCTGGCCCTCCCCAAAAAGTGTTCTGTATAGAGCTTTGGGAAATGCAATACACCCCATGTGAGTCCATTCCTGCTGCCCCTGCAGGCTGCCCACACCACTTCTGGAACAAGTTCACCAACTACGTACTCCTCAAGTACAGGCAGCCAACATATTTTCCTCCTGCTGTGAGAAAAGCAACCTGGCCCTCCAACGTGCTACGTGAACCCAGTAATGCTCCATCTAAAGGAAAGGACGTGGGCAGCGCCATTCGGGAAGCAGTCTGGAGTACTTTTCCAAGTTAGAGCTGGACTTCCCTGTGGAATTGGCCCTTGAGAGTAGAGTAGGTTTCTCCCACCCATTCTGCCCAGGCACCTGTCTCCAGAGGAGGAGCAGTAGCGGGTACATCATAGTATTGCTGATCTAGAACAGATGGTGATCCAGTCCCTCGCTTGTACCGGTGAACCCCTGGAAGATGTGGGCGGTGAGATTCTTCCCAATCTGTCTGAGGTGAGGGAGGGAGGAGAGTCACCCCCACTAGACTTGGGACTCCTCTTCACAGATCCTAGTGACCCATCCTTCACCGGTTTTCCGGAAGATGAGGTGGTGGTGGGGAAGTTCCTGAAGCATAAACCTGAAGAAGAGCAGCCTGACCAGCCAGCAGAGCAACTGATACTGGCAGCCGTAGGGACCGCACAGGCAAGGGAAGAGCCACTGGAAGAAGAGCTGCCACTAACCAGTGCACAAAGGGCGGTGTGTCTCTGAAACAAGCGTAAAATCTACCGGGAGCAGCTCACAAGGGACTTAGTCACTGCCACTGAAGCATCAGGGGAGCTCACATATGAGCTTTTCAAGGAAATGAATAGACACGAAAATAGAAGAAGGGCCAGTGGGCATTTTAGAGTGTTGGACTGGGACTCAGGAGATCCGGGTTCTAGTCCCTGCTCAGCCATGAAACTCACTGGGTGACTTTGGGCCAGTCACTGATTCTCAGCCTAACCTACCTCACAGGGTTGTTGTGAGGATAACATGGAGAGGAGGAGGACTATGTAAGCCACCTTGGGTTCCTTGCAGGAAAAAAGGCGGGGTATAAATATAATAAATAAATAAATAAACAAACCATAGTTTAAAGCATCCGCTCTTCAGGTGAATCAGTGTGTGAAAGCATGACATCCTCAGACCTCATCTTTGAATGTGTGATGAGGGAATGAACTGCTACCATTAATAGGCAGACAGATGTCCTTTGAATGTTGGCGGTAGCCTTGCAAACATATGGGCAAGGCCAAAAAGCACGAACTCCATACCAGCTGTATCCTTACAGTGTACTGCAGTAGTTTCCCCCCCCGCCCCGCAATGACACCATTCTGTGGTACCCCTACTGCCTCAACTACCAGGCCTGCTTCCACCTCAGTATGCGCCTTGTTAACCGGTCTTCCCTGAAGGGCCTATGGCGGATCCTTTGGTTGCAGCACACCATGGCCTAGAGCCAACTAAATAACCACTTGCACCACTGCTTGAGTAGGACGATGCAGAGCAACTGGTTCAAACATGTCTGCGGAGCAGTTGCCAACCACGTTCTTCCATGCAGGCAGGCATAGAAGAGGATGGCACCAGGAGAAAGGTTCAGGTGCTCAGTAGTTTATTTTTCTCCTCCACACTAACCCACCACATATCTACTCCTCCTCCTTGCTATATGTTTTGTTGTTTTGTTCGTATCCCATCTTTCTTGTAACAAAATAAAAATTCATAAAGAGAAGATTGTCCCGGTGTGCTTTCAAGGACACTTGTAGCTTGCAATTTGCAAAAATGTTGTGTGATTAGGCTAGGCATTTCACTAGAGCGAAGGGGGTGGTGGGGATGCTTCTGTTCCATTTCTGGAACCATGGATGCCTGTAATACTGGGGGACATGGAGTTGCTCGTATAAAGTGTAGGATCACCTATCTGCAACACAGAATCTGTCGCCTTAGGTGCAAAGGTGTGCTCCCACCACAGGTGTGGGATGTTGTTTAATGTTTTTGGGGTTTGAATATCAATCACCGCACACTCAAAAGTATTTCTTGCTGTTCCTCCTGTCTTTATTTCTCCCTTTCTTCACTGTTTCCCCACTTCCCCACTGTTTTCACTGTTATCTACCTATACTCGACTTTAAGTCGGCCCTAACATAAGTCGAGGCCCCTAATTTCACCCCCCAAAACTGGGAAAACTTATTGCCCCCAGTATAAGTCTAGGGTGGGAAATGTACGAGGGGAGACTCCCGCCGCCACCCCCAGACACCCCCCACCCCCGTACCTGCACCCACTGCTGCCGAAGCCCCGCCACTGCCAAAGCCCCCCCAGGACCCCCGCCGCCACCCCCAGACACCCCCACGCCACCCCCAAACACCCCCACGCCACCCCAGACACCCCACCCACACCCCCGTACCTGCACCCGCCGCTGCCGAAGCCCCTCCCCCGCCGAAGCCGCGCCGCGCCGCAGCCCCCCAGACACCCTCATGCCACCCCCACGCCACCCCAGCCCTCCACCCCCAGGACCCCTGCCGCCACCCCCAGACACCCTACCCCCACCCCCGTACCTGCACCCGCCGCCGCCGAAGCCCCTCCCCCGTCGAAACCGCGCCTCGGCTTCGGCGGCAGCGGGTGCAGGGGTGGGGGTGGGGTGTCTGGGGGTGGCGGCAGGGGTCCTGGGGGTGGAGGGGGGTGCCTGGCGGTCCCTTGCGGTGGCGGCGGGGGTCCTGGGGGGGCGCTGACCCACGTATAAGTCTAGGGGGCATTTTTCAGCACAAAAAATGTGCTGAAAAACTAGACTTATATTTGAGTATATACGGTATTTTATTAACACACCCCTAGTTCACCTATTTGAGAGGCATACCTACTGCTCTGCAGGTATCTGCAGCAAAACGAATGAAGAACTTGGTGTATGAACCACGACCTGCTTGCTGCTGCCCATAGACTCTTCAGGCTGGAGAGCATGCTTTTCAGGCTGTGGCAGCGACAGGTGCCCTCCAGATAATGCTTTGGCACATCAGTGTTTCCCACCCTCCTTCCCCGCCGCTTAATTTACGGTAGAAAGTGTGGCTATGTGGCCATTCTTTCTGCTCTGCTAAGGTCTTTCTGTAATGCATTAAGCCACGCCTCCATCAGTAGCAACTGCTTCCCCCTACCCTCCACTAATTGAGCTTGGCATTCCTTAACTCACTACAAACTGCATCCTTCCCACGATTCAGCCTCCGCCCTCTCTTCTCCAACTCCTCCTGTCTGTGCAACTCATGGCATCATGATACATGACTGTTAGCACTCTTCTGGTGTACTTTGGAAAGGGCTGGGAATTGAGTTATGGCAGAAGAAGCTGCTATTGCTGCTGCGATGAAAATTTCTCTAAAGGCTCTTACTGATCATGCAGTGACCAGCATGAGCTCTTCCAGCACCATTACATGATACATAGTGTAGATTCTCTAGTGGCGCTGCCGCACCTGTATACTGCAAGTAGAGGGGAAGGGGAGGAACAGGGCAACAGAATGGCCAGGATGGCCATAGATGGTTCAGTGGTCTGCAATGCCTGGAAATGTCTATCTCTTTGGACAAAAACTGTGATGCCGTGATTGCAGCCGCTGTAAGCAAGCAGCTTACAGCAGACCGATGTGTTGTCTGCTGCTGGACACTGCCACATACTGAAACTGTTTGGATATCGATGCTGGACATGGACACATGGGATGATGCCAGATTTTGTGGAACTTTCTGCATGTCCCAGGCCACTTTTAAAACCATAGCAGCAGAATTTGGTCCCCTAATTCTCCGTTCAGACATGGTAATGAGGAAAACCATTCCATATGCTGAATTTGAGGGTTATTTCCATGAAATCTGAACAGAGGCACTTGGGGTTGTTCGTGGGTTAAAAACCCCAAGTTAAACCAAGAACAAACCACAGGTTGTTTAACCCACGAACAACCCCAAGTGCCCCTGTTTGGATATTACGGAAACAACTATCGAATGCAGCATTCGAGGGTTGTTAATGAAAAGAGGAAGCGGCTCACGTGTGGCGCATGTCCCCACAATTCATGGGTTAATCAACCCACGATTTGCCATTGAACACCGCCATTATGTCCAAACAGGGCCATTATGTTAAGGCAGTGATGGCGAACCTATGGCACGGGTGCCACAGCTGGCACGCAGGGACCTCTCTGTGGGCACTCGAGCCATTGGTCACCAGATTGCGAAAAGACTGTCCCCTTCTGCAAAACACAAATGATTTTGTTCTTTCTCACAGTGTGGAACAGAATGATTTTATTATAGAATTCCTGTTACAGAATTCTTTTCTACATTGTTATCACATTTATAAAAGATTTTGAAGAATGATGCACAGAGCATGGCTTGGATGTAAAGCCCTAACAGTTGACCTGAGTGCTGCATGTGTTGCTCTCAAACTAACGGAGTATGGGCCAAGGTTTGACAAATTATCAGCATGCATGCAATAGCAAAAATCACATTAATTGTGCAAAAGCATGCCCAATGCAAACTTTTACCTAATGCAGTGTTTTTGCAGTCCAAGACATAAAGTGTTTAAAATGTGTTAAGCACGTTTAGTTTTCTTGTTTATCTTGCTCATCCTAGTACAGGTTGACTTTTACTTTTACTAATCCGACACCTGTAGAAGCAGGGAAAGGACCCGGGGTAAAGCTTGCCCCATACAATTTCAGTCTGGCATATAATCATATTACAAGTTGAGAATCCCTTATCCAAAAATACATGTGCCTAATTATTTAAAAAGTTTGTATAAATTCCCTTCAGGCTATGTGTACAATGTAGTACTATAATAATTTTTTGAGTTGTTTTTTTTCCCAACAAAAAACTGTTTGTATCATTGAAAGCTCTGTTATTGTGTTTTTCTTTTAAGACAAAAGATGTTAATTAGTTCGGACAACTGTATGAGTTGTTTTTCTAAAACTAAAACCTCGGTATTCAGGTTTAATTGCAGTGTTGGCACTTTGAAATAAATAAGTTGGTTTTGTGTTGCAGTTTGGGCACTCGGGCTCAAAAAGGTTCGCCATCACTCTGTTAAGGGTTTTCCATGTTCACTCAAGCTCCAAAATGCAGGGAAATTGCAGCTGTTAAGGACCATGCTCTTAAGAGATGCATTATTCAGGCAATCTGGGTATGGTATGGTATCTTATGCTGTGACTAATTCTAGCTTCACCACCACCTTAGAGCTGGATGGCTGTCAATGGTAGAGTGGTGGACCTAAGTCCAAGATTTGCTTGTTCACTGGAATAGACGTATAGAGTCCATTCAGCTGATGCTATCATGCAGCTGGAGCTACCATTCCACATTACAAGTACTCAGCTGGCAACCAATACTATCCACATAGAATGATAGAATTGGAAGGTATTTTGAAGGTTATCTAGTCCAGCCCACTGCTCAGTGCAGGATAGCTAGAGGTAAAGTATCCTTCTTTGTAAGTGCACAGGTTGGACTGGACATCTCCTCCTCCAATGCTGCTTCAGTGAGGCAAATGCTCTAACAATTAGTATCTCCTTAGGCTATTAATCAGCAAGATTACCTGTTCAAGGCATTGATAGTGCAGGTTCTGTAACTGTAATTTCTGTAAATCACGCCTTAAACCTGTGCATTTACCCTTGAGCCATGGTATAGTGAAATCAGTATTCTTTCTTGTGCTAGGTTGTTGCATCAGAAGAAAACCTTACACCACCAAGTCTCGTGGTTCCAGAGCCACGTGAAGATGGGCTGGATCATACCATTGCAAGTCATATTGTTTCAATCCTGCCTTCTCTTGCCCTTCCAGAGACTGAAAAAAGGGTTTGTATTGCCTAGTATTATGTTTCTTTGATAAACAAATCTGTATTACTTTAAATATACGTTTCCTTTTATTTAACAGAATTTGTACAACTCCTTTTATCCTGAAAATGAAGAAAACATGATGACTCTAAGATGGCCTCTTATACTGAACTATCATGATATTTTGTCTCAGAAGTTGCACTTCCTAAAGGTACAATGCCACACTTGGTTTGGGCTGGGTTTTTTTTTTTTTAATCAGTAACATTATATGTAGAAATAGTGGATTTTTGGACATTTGGAAAAATGACAAGGAGTATAAGAATACTTTCCTATAAAATTGGCAGGACCCAAGGCATCGCCCAGATTGTAACCAACTTCACTCTCTCTGCAAAAGAGAAATCCCTGCTAATATAAATCTAATAGTGTAATTAACTATTTCATATGGTTGCAGACCACATTCCCCCAGTTCAGACACAAAGCCAAACCATAGTAACACCAAACTGACTTACAAACTGTATTTAATGTGAATATCTTAAGTTGTTTCTTGTTGCTCATTTTTATATGGCAATTTTCTATTGACCTGGTTCACACGTTGCAGCAGCAAATCATGGGTTATTTAACTCATGATTTGTGGGGACACTTGCCGCCTGCAAGCCACTTCTGGTTTCTGTAAACAACCTCCAGTTGGCCCGATTGGAGGTTGTGAGTGTGACATATGAACCCAGACCAATGGGTTGTTTAGGGACTAAACAGCCCAGTGGTTAATCCATGGATTGTTGTTGGGATAACCGCTAGGTTGTTTAGCCTCTCAACAACCCATCGGTCGAGGTCTGCACATCATGCTCATGACCTCCAATCAGTCTGAATGGAAGTTGTTTACAGAAAATGGAAGCAGCTAATAATAAATAACCCATGATTTGCGGCTGTGATGTGTGAACTGGCCCTGTTGTTTCTACTGCCCACCATTTTTAATAAACAAAATGTGTGAAAGCCAGTTCACCCAACAAAGGAATGCATCGTTTTGAAGAAAATAGTTTCTACAGATGCTGAACTGACTCTTCTGTGGTTTTTTTGTATAAGGAAATACTAAAATTGTGAAATCCACGCAAATTTACAGCCTGATCCTAAAACTTGTGCTAACACATAATTGCTTAGGTAGAAAATATCAGCAGTCACAATCACAAGATTTCAACAGCCCCACAATGATTGATTTCACAACAACATATGCAGAGAGGCTAGCAAGCATATAGGATTGCAATATGAACCAAAGCTATTAAAAGTATTGATGCCCCTGGCCAAAAGTTCAGAGCTAGTTTTCAATTAAATATTTATTTTCCAAAATATCTTTATATAGGATATTTTAGATAATGCCATCAGTAAAAGTCGATATTTTTCTCTTCACTTCAGGTACAAGATTGTTTAGACCCAGCAAAAGTTGAAGATGAAATGATGGACAAGCTGCCCTTGATGGATCTTCTTAAATTCCCTCTTCCACCACCAGGCAACAATACTAAACGCCTTGCCAGGATTCATGAGCTCATGCACTATTGCACCAATGGTAACATTATTTGCTTTGGCTGCAGTCCTATACCCACTCACATTGGAGTATGCCCCATCAAACTCAGTGGGAGTTACTTCTGAGTAGATGTGTATAGAATTGCACAGTTACTAGCTTCCTTTATAGACAACTTTCCAGGGGGTGCAAATTCATTGTTATAAGGGATTGTTATAGGACTGGAGAAGGGGTAGAGTTGCTTCCTACCTCTTTGTTTGATATACATCCTTTTGGTCTCAGTGTGCACCAGCCAGTAATGATAGTGAAGGTTTTCCTGCCAAGTAGGGTTGAATCAGGTAACTGCTCCAGTTGCCAGACACAGGAAGGATTTTCCTTCAGCTGCTGCAGTGTAAGTCACTGCCTGCGCTGCTGCTGCTCTTTTACCCAATCTATAAGATTTGGGTGTAACCAATACATTGTTTTTAAAAACAACAACAACAACAGGTAATTAGTATATTATTTCTATGAAAAGTTCTCAGTATCCATAAGAGAGTTCCTCGTAATAGAAAACACTTTGCTGTTACCTTTTCAGAGATGTCAAAGACAGTATGCCAAAGACAAGTTGAATTACAAGGTGAATTCTCTTTTTATGCCTTGATTTTCCTACAGAACACATGAACTGGGCTGAAGTAGAACGGGCCTTTAAAGTGTTTACTTTTGAAAGTCTGAGGCTGACAAGAGTAGATAATTCTGGACAACTAGAAGGATCTGGCATAATGCTTGGTGGTGATTATGAGGTGTCTTATATCCCATGGGATAATCCGGCTAGGTTTGTTAAACAACTGAGACAAGAATTAAGTGGCAAAAAGATATCAGAAGAAAATAATCTTGATGGATCAGGTAAAGGACTTTTATACATGTTACCATGAATGCATTAAAACATTGTGCATGGCTTGGGCGAACTGGAGGAGGTGGGAAGAAGGAAGCAGTTGCTGCCGCCCTAGCCTCAACCAGTCGGCCATGACTGACTTCCCCTTTATCTCCACCCTCGGATTCTTTGTCAAGTCTTTGTTCATTGAACTCCATGTTGAGCAGTTGGGATCTTGCAAAGGAAAAGGGATAATGAATGTTCAGCCAGTAATGACATAGGGGCCAGGAATGGTGCCTGGGGGAGTATAGTATTCAAATATCGCCCATTCTGCAGTGGAGTAGGGTGCCTTGACTGCATTACTCTTCCCACTCACTCCAGTAAGCAGGGCCATTTAAATTAGCTGTGCTCTGGTCCTCTTGAATGGAAAGAACCCCTCCCAGTTTTAGTTCTGCCAGCTCCAAGGCACTAGGCCTTCATCAGCTCTGCTCCTAGAGTTCTTTTAGAGCACCAGGCCAGTTCGTTGTCTCCTATCCCTATCCTAGATTAGACAGACAAGATGGAAAAAAGTGAGAATTTATTGCTCAACAGTAGTCTGATTTAGGTGTTCAAAATGAATGTGTGAAGGGGGGAGTGGGGCCATGTGCACAAGCCCCACCCCCAACATCCCTGACCCTGGGGGTTGGAGAGCTTCAGACTTTTGCCTAGAATCCCGCTTCAGACCTTTGCACTGAACTGAAACTCCCCTATGAGGATGGGGACAGTGGGGCGGGGTTGGCACATACAGCCTCTCCCCACCCTTCACATGTTCATTTTGAACAGTAAGGTAATGCTCCTGGGGCAGCAGTGCTGCTCTCCACACTATGTGAAGTGCTCCAGTGCTGCTTGGAAGAAGACCTCATGAGTAGGGCTGCTGCAAAGAGAGGAATCTCCCTTGGGCACCACAATCCTGAAGGGCAAAGTCCTCCTGATGCAGGGACTCAGGCTGCCAGTGGCATTGGCAATGGAAGGAAGGCCCCTGACTGCCAAACAACCCTTCTGTTTAACGCACTTGTTGGTCCTCAAGTGCGTTAAACATGTAGACGTACTTAAATACATATCATACAAAGAAAAGATTGCCAAGAAAAAAGGAAAAGGCAATATTCTAATTATGTATAGAGAGTATTCTAAAAGGCAAGGTGTGATGGAGGCTGTGCCACCAGTATCCACAGCCAAGGCAAGTAAGGTAACCAGATAACAAAATTGAAGTACCTGAATTTTAAAAATGTATCTTTATGTATATTTTCCAGATTGCAATACTGATGGTCATGGAAGTGGTCTCAGCAGTTCGCTTGAAAATAACGTAAGACATACTGTGATTGGAATGAAGTATGCATTACAGTGTGATATGAAGACAGGCTATAAATGTGAATTATCATCACTAAGCATTCTCTGTGTGTTTTCCATTTAAAAAATGATATACAGTAGATGGAACTCTGAAGTAGCTCAAAACCTGATCTCTTAAGGATTCTATGCTATATGCTAGCAAAAGTAAAACAGGATGTTTTTATGCCAAACTACTATACTCTGAAAGAAAATGATCCCATTTTTAGTGAGAATCACAAAGATTTTTCCATATTCTCATGCATTTTCGTTGTGTTGCTCCCCCTTTTCTAAGCTAAACAGCTCAAATCATAATAATCTTAGTTCATTTGCTCTGGCCCCTTGATCACTGTGGTTGCCCTTTTCTGCACCTTTCCAAACTGTACAATATCTTTTTTGGAGCTGCAGTGACCAGACCAGTACACAGTATTCCAAGTGTGTTTTCACCATACATTCATCAGGCTGGAGAGCATGCTTATCTGGAGGCGTCCTCCAGATAATGCTTTGGCACATCAATGTTTCCCACCCTGCTTGCTGCTGCCCGTAGACTCTTCAGGCTGGAGAGCATGCTTTTCACTCTGGCATGTGTTGTTTTTCATCTGAGGTTGTCTTTACCGAATTTTGAGACCTGCTACTGGCCCGATTATTTTTCTTCTGTCCTGATATGTGGAACCATGGAACTCGAGAAGGGTGTACTTTCTTTTTCACATGACTGTAGAATTGTATAAGGGCAGGATGATATTGGCAGTTTTATTTTTTATTCCTTTTCTAATTATGCATGGCATTTGCTTTTTTTCACAGCAACTGTACACTAGATTGACATTTTATTAGAGCTATCTACCACAACCCCAAGATCTCTTTCTTGGCCAGTCACTGCTAGCTCAGATCCCATCAATGTATATCCGAAATTAGGACTTTTTGCCCCAATGTGCATCACTTTACACTTATTTACATTGAACTGCATTTGTCATTTTAATGTGCATCCCCCCAGATTGCAGTGATCCTTTTGGAGTTCTTTGTAATCCCTTGTTGTTTTAACCACCCTAAATTATTTGGTGTCATCACAAAGGAAACTTGACCACCTCACTGCTCCAGATAATTTATGAACAAGTTAAAAAGCACTGGTCCCAATACACAGATCCTTGGGGGAGCCCACTGTTTACATCCGTCCATTGAGAGAATTGACCATTTATTCCTACTTTCTACTTTCTGTTCTTTAACCGTTACTGACCTATAAGAGGATCTCTTCTCTTATCCAATGACTGCTAAGTTTGCTCAGGAGTCCTTGGTGAGGGACTTTGTCAAAAGCCTTTTGAAAGTCCAAGTAAACATTGTGTACTGGATCACCCCTATCCACATGTTTAGTCACCCTTCCAAAGAACTCTTAAAGTTTAGTGAGACAGGACTTACCTTTGCAGAAGCCATGTTGATTCCTTTTCAGCAGGCCTTGTCTTTCTATGTGCTTGATAATTTTATGTTTAATAACATTTTCCACCAATGTACCTGGAAAAGACATTAAGTTAATTGGCCTACATCCTCCCCAGTCCTTCTTAAAAAGTTTGTATTACATTGGCCACTATCCAAGCCTCTCGTACAGAGGCTCATCTTAGAGACATGTTGCATATGTGTGTTAAAACATCAGCAATTTTACAATTGAGTTCATTTAGTAACTCTTGTATGGAGACCTGTGGGGTCTTGCTCCCGAGCCAGCTCTGACAGCGAAGATGAGCTGGTGCAGGGAGAAGGCTGCCCAGCTGTGGCTGATTCCAGCTCAGGCCAGTCGACCTTGGACAGGCCTCCTTCCCCTCAGCAACAGGAGCAAGGAGGGCCGCTTGCTGATTCCCAGCTGCAGCCGCCGGCCTTGGCCTGTCAGGAGGACTCGGGGGAGGAGGGCCCTTCAGGGATGCCGCCCTCCCAAAGACGCCGGGAGAAATGCTTGGCTGCTAGACATGTGAACCGAAGGAGGTGTAGCAAGTGTCTCCTGGCTAGATACCCGTGCCAAGATCTGGGATCGGGATCTGACTGACAGTGAGGCTGGGTCAGGGTTTATATTCTTGCCTGGTCCTACGCTCTGTGTAGAAAGCAACGACTCTGTTTCCAGGCAAAGCTTCTGCACTCCTTGACTCCCTGAATCTGATCTCCCGAAGGTTATGATTTTGGAATGAAACTCTGTACTCTGGCACCTACTCTCCTTCCCTAAGTACCTTGGACTGTCTTGACTTAGGTGTGCTTTCTGTACTGGTGTTTGGCTTGTGGACTTACCTATATGGATTTTGGCAATAAAGACCTACTTGCATCTACGTTGTTTGGAGTGAACTAGTGGGACAGGACAATACCTTCTGGACCCAGTCATTTGTTTGTTTTCAATTTTTCAATAAGGTCTTGAGCTTCATCTCCTGTCACCACAATTTGCCTCAGCTCCTCTGTGGCATGGGTATCTGCCCTACATCTTCTGTGGTGAAGGCAGATGTAAGAATTATTTTGGCTTCTCTGCAATTTCCTTGTTCTCCTTTAGTACTCCTTTAACTCCACTGTTGTGCAACAGTCCATCCACCTCTCTAGCGGGTTTCCTGCTTCTGATGTATTTAAGTAATGTTTTATTATTGGTCTTAGTGTTGTTAGTGTTATGCTCCTCAGCATCCTTTCTTACATCCCTTATTGTCTGCTTTCATTCTTTTATGGAAGTTTGTGTTCTTTTTTTGTTATCATTTGGGTAATATTTCCATTTTCTGAAGGAAGCCTTCTTTTCTGTAATAGCTTCCTTGACAATGCTTGTTAAACATGCTGGTGATCTCTTGGACTCTGTGTTACCTTTTCTGACTTGCAGTATACATTCCAGCTAAGCTTCTGTTGTGATTTGGACTTCCTTGGCAATTTCCCACTTACATAGTAATTAAATTTGATAGCACTGTGTTCACTATTTCCAATCGTATCTCACACTAGGTCCTGGGTTTCATCACTTAGGATTAAGTTCAGGATCACCTCAGCACTAGTTTGTTCTGTTGTGACCAACTATTCTAGGGCATTGTCGTTAGGATATCAAGAAATGTTACCTGTCATGACCAGGTAGTTGAGATCACCATTATTACAACACTTTCTCTTTTGGATGCCTCCTTGATTTTGTAAACCATATCAAGATCACACCGAGCATTTTGGTTGTGGGGACAATAGCATGTCCTTGATACTTAATAATTTTGCAAGCCTTGTTTTGTCACCCACCGTGATTCTGTGGAAATGTCCGCCCCTTTTATTTATTTATTTTAAATATTTTTATTTAATTTTTATAAACTAAATACAACACAATATAAGAAAAACACACAACTAAACCTGTATACACAAAATCTTAAAGTGCACCCCCCACCCTCCTAGGGACCACTTGTTATACTTCCATCCTGTTAATCAATTACTTTCCATATTCTAAAAATATAACATATCCTGACAAGGCATACTCCCCTTCCCCTTTATTAATACATACTCTAATAATTGATTCCAAATATCCATAAAATTATTTTTCTTTAACTGTCCCTTTTTGCATCTGATATTACAGGTTAATTTATCATTTAGGGCTATATTCCATATTTCCTTATACCAATCAGTAATTAAAAAGACATGTTGTACTTTCCATATTCTCACTATCATTAGTCTAGCCGCAGTTAACAAGTTTACAATTAATTCCTTTGTATTTTGGTCACAAATAACATTCTTCATTATTGATAACAATGCTAGTTTTGGACAGACCTCTAGATGAATACCAATATTTTCCGATATTTCTGTAAAAACCCCTTGCCAAAAAACCAGTACATATTTACAACTCCACCACATATAAGCATATGTCCCTTTTCCCTGACATCCTCTCCAACAAAGTGCGGAGCAATTATTATCTATTCTATTTAATCTCACTGGAGTTAAGTACCATCTCCAAATTAGTTTGTAGAAATTCTCCTGTTTATCCTTATCGACATAACTTTCAGAATACGTCTATCCCATATATTGTTCCAACCCACCTTCGAAGTCTCCTCCTCAAATTCAGTATCCCATACTGTCTTTAGATGGTCATCTTGTTCTTCAGCTTTTTGAATCAATCTATATAAATCCCTTGTTATACCTCTTGTTGACGCGTTCCCTTCTAAACCATCTCTAGACATAACAATCTTTTCAAATTTAGTTAAATCCCTCTCATACTCGGTTCTCCTTTTCCAGTGTCTGCCCCTTTTAATGTTTCTAGTTTGGTTGATGCTATGTTCTCTTTGACGTACATAGTGACACCACCTCCAGTGTGCCCTTCCCTGTCTTTGCTATAGAGTTTGTATCCAGAGGTTATCGTATCCCACTAGCTCTCTCCATTCCACCAGCTTCTGTTATACCCATAATATATATGTTCTTGTTTAAAACCAAGCACTCCAACCCTAGTACCAACTTGGCCAAGAGATTTCTAGCATTAGCATGGAAACACATATGCATGGTGTCCCTCTCCAGATGTCTGTGTCATGTGCCTTTTACCTTATGGCCTTTCAGTTTCTTTGACAGGGTCCCATGTTTTACTGTACGCTCATGGCATATTTCCACCCAGTCCTCATTTGGGCAGTCAGAAACATTTTCACCTTTATCCCCTACAATGTTTCAACCGAAACCATACACTCTCCAGCTTCTGTCAGCTTTCCCCCAGGGTTCCATTTAAAAGCTGCTCTTGCAATGTTTTGATGTTAAATACCAGCAGTTTGGTTCCATTTAAAAGCTGCTCTTGCAATGTTTTGATGTTAAATACCAGCAGTCTGGTTCCATTCTGGTTCAAGTAGAGCTCATCCCTTTTGTTCAGGCCTGACTTGTTCTAAAATGCCCCCCAGTGCCTAACAAATCTAAACCCCTCCTCCCTACACCACTGCCTCATCCACACATTGAGACATCAGCTTCCCCTGTCTATCTGGCCTTGTGTGTGGAACAGGTAGCATTTCAACCTCATACCTAGTAAGCTAAATTTGGCTTCCAGGACCTCACAACTACATTTCCTTATGTCATTGATGCAGACATTCACCACAACTGCTGACTTCACCCCAGCACTATCTACCAGTCTATCTAGATGACTTGTGATATCTGTGACCTTCACTGCAGGCTGGCAATTTACCATGTGGTCTATGCACCCATCACAAACCCAGCTGTCTGTGTCTCTAATTATGTAACCTCCCCCTACCACAAGCCCCCTGCCCCTGGAGGCATGTCCTTGGCATAAGAGAATAATCTGTTGCCCTCCAAAGAATGGGCCCCTTCTAGGGGATTGTTTCCCTCAGAGTGTCCTCCTTCCCTGAGACCCTCATTCTACATCACTGCAGAAGAGCTATCACCTGAGGACTGGGATGCTGCTGTCAGGTCCCTGAAGATCTCGTCCACAAACCTCTCTATCTCTCTCAGCTTCTTCAGGTCAGCAGCCTTGACTTCAAGGGAATAAACTTGTTCCCTGACGGCCAAGAGTTCATTGCATTGAGCACATACCCATAACTTCTGTCCAGCAGGCAGGTAGTCTGCATGTCTATAAATAATATAATATAAAATACATGTGACACTTGGTGCAATAAACTACATAGCTCCCACTCCCCTACTGGCTTTCTAACTTCATAACTTTTTTATTTTATTTTTATTTGGTTTATTTACTTGAAAAACTAAGTCCTTTACTAGCAGAAGCAGGGAGGGGTTGGTTGCCCTGGCCTTCTCTCCCTGTTGCTAAACTTGCATGGGTGCTTAACTCAGGTGTATGCTTCACATCTTTTTACCACTTTGTCACTGGGGCTAAGACGCTTCATCAGTGGGGCTCCTGTCTTTTCTCCATCAAAGACACTGAGCTAAAAGCAGTTTTAGTGGGAGTGAATGGGCAACTGAGATATAAAAGGGCAACAGAAAAAAGGGCTAAACTGCTGCTTCAGTTCCCCCATCTTCAAAGCAGCCAAATTGGGCTGCTAATTAGTAAACTTTTTTAAAAACCCAAAACCCACACACACCGTAGATTAGGGGTGGGCAACCTGTGGCCCTCCAGATGTTTTGGCCTACAACTCCCATGATCGCTCACCATTGGCTCTGCTGGCTAGGGCTGATAGAAGTTGTAGGTCAAAACATCTGAAGGGCCAGAAGTTGCCCACCCCTGCCCTAGATGGTAATTACTGTTCTCACTCACATGTCATGTCTAGTTTAGCCCTTACCTGCTATGACAAGATGGATATAAGTTGCAAATAGCTGTTCGCTGAATTGATTCATCATTATGTGTCTGGCCTGAAATATAAAATGTGCTTACTTGAATAATCATAAAGCTTCCCAAGTGGCAAGCAATTGTGGGCTGAATTTCAAACTAGGAATGAATTGATCATGAGACAGCTTCAGCCGATGACAGCTGCAATCCACTCAGTCTACATCTCAGCCAGCAGCATATCAGGCCAATCACAAGACTTTGGCTTTTATTTGAATCTTATATTGAAGGGAGGAAGGATTTAGGAAGCAGTTTAATTTACTGCTGAAAACTGTAAACGTGCCATCAGATTAATACCAAGGCTATGGGCATGGGAGGTTCCTGAAACAGTGACATGACTCCTTATCTGCCAAAAATGAATTTAATAATACAGATCTTCCACAAAGGCAATGTGAACATTTGGCTCTAACTATGGGTTCATTCACTGGGATAGTCCCAGAATTCTATCTGACTTCATTTTTAGAATTGTCAGCATACCCCCAACCAATTCAGCATACTGGATGCAGAGATCAATCTTTTTCTGGATAGTATCCATCAGGAGTTGAAATTTCTAAGAGAAGCAGGTAACACCTTCCATTCCTTCTTCCATTTCAAGCGGTAGCTTCCTCCTTGGAATTGCTTTGCACAGGTCCCAGCCAAGCTGATAGAGGGAAAGGATTATTTGAGAGAGAATGAGAATGTATATGATAGTGTGGGTTGGATGGGTATGCCAGTGTGGAAATATGTGTGCATGCATTTTAAGTTGACCAATTTAAAATTAATATTTTGACTCCGAAGCCAAAACAAGTATGTTGCCCCTTGGTATATGACCTATCCCAGACCTTTGTTAAATGTGACTAATGTTATATACCCTTTGGTGTTTCATAAGATAATTTTGGACACAGAATTAACAGCCATACAGAGGACCCAACAGCGGTGTTTGAAAGACTGGAGTTTTGCGGAACATTTTCAACCACATCTCCTCTTCCAGGTATTTTTGAGCTGTTTCCTTCTTATGCAACAGAGTGAGGCAAAAATAGTAGAGGATAGTAAGCATTTCATTTCTATCTCACTGATTCAGATCTGCGCCTGATAAGTGATGTTTCATTTGTATTTCGCTCATGCTTTAAATCTAAATTATCTGCCTATCACCAAAGCAGGGGAAGTGATCTGCCTTTTCTGTCCATCTTGGATATCACCATAGATACTCTTAGTTTGAAGGAGTATAGGTATCATTTACGTACCTTTCCCACTTTAGTTCTTCTGCTATCCCCGTTTTGATGCAGAAAGCAGGACACACTTCTTGTGGGAAGTTTACCTCTAAGATTCAAGGGCCATTCTCTATTACAGTGCTTTTATGATAAAATGCATTTTCACACATGATACAGTCAGTGGTCATCAAGTCCACTCAATCAAAGGAAATTTTAAAGGCACAATTGCAAACAATTTCCACAAGGAAAAATGGCAGAGGGCAACAGAAGAAGCCAATGTGGCTTCACAATAAACTCAAAGATGACCTGAAAACAAAAAAGAACACGTATAGGAAGTGGAAGGAAGGACAGGCTACAAGGGAAGAGTACAGGCAGGTAGCACAGAACTGCAGGAATAGTGTCAGGAAGGCTAAAGCTGAGAGTGAGCTAAGGTTAGCGAGGAATGCTAAAAACAACAAGAAAGCTTTATTGAGATACATGCATAGTAAAAGACAGAGGAAAGAAATGGTGGTTCAACTACGCGATGAGGATGGCAAATTGATAACAGAAGACAAAGAAAAGGCAGAAGTGTTCAGTTCCTACTTCGGCTCGGTCTTCTCCCAAAAGAGGGTCTATGACCCCCCTGGCAAACCTGAAGTGCAGACTGTAGGGGCAGGATTGCAGCTTGAGATTGATAGGCAAATGGTCAAGGAGCACCTGATTACTCTGAATGAGTTTAAATCTCCAGGGCCTGATGAACTGCATCCTAGAGTAATAAAGGAACTGGCAGAAGAACTCTCAGAACCACTGTCTATTATCTTTGCCAGATGACTGGAGGAGGGCAAATGTTGTTCCCATCTTCAAAAAGGGCAAGAAGGAGGAACCGGGGAACTATGGGCCAGTCAGTCTGACATCAATCCCGGGGAAAATTTTCGAGCAGATTATAAAGAAGTTGGGTGGAACAGCTAATACTCTGGAAGACAGAAACAAAATTCAAAGTGACCTTGATAGGCTGGAGCGCTGGGCCGAAAACAACAGAATGAAATCTAATAGGGATAGATGCCAAGTGCTGCACCTAGGGAGAGGAAACCAAATGCAGAGTTACAGACTGGGGGACACTTGGCTCAACAATACTACGAGTGAGAAGGATCTTGGAATTGTGGTAGATCACAAACTGAATATGAGCCAGCAATGCGATGTGGCTGCAAAGAAGGCAAATGCAATTTTGGGCTGCATTAATAGAAGTATAGCTTCCAAATCGCGTGAAGTGATAATTCCCCTTTACTCGGCACTGGTTAGGCCTCATCTTGAGTACTGCATCCAGTTCTGGGCACCACACTTTAAGAAGGACATAGACAAACTGGAGAGGGTTCAGAGGAGGGCAACAAGGATGATGAAGGGACTGGAAACAAGGCCCTATGAGGAGAGACTAAAAGAACTGGGAATGTTTAGCCTTCAGAAGAGGAGACTGAGGGGAGATATGATCGCACTCTTCCAGTACTTGAAGGGATGTCACACAGAGGAGGGCCAGGATCTCTTCTCGATCATCCCAGTTTGCAGGACACGGAATAATGGGCTCAAGTTACAGGAACCTAGATTCCACCTAAACATCAGGAAAAATTTCCTGACTGTTAGAGCAATAAGACAATGGAATCAACTACCTAGGGAGGTGGTGGGCTCTCCCAGTCTGCAGGCATTCAAGGTGCAACTGGAAATCATCTGTCAGGGATGCTTTGACCTGGATTCCTGCACTGAGCAGGGGGTTGGACTCGATGGCCTTGTAGGCCCCTTCCAACTCTACTTTTCTATGATTCTATGAAATACTCACAAAATGCCTAATTGCTTTCTTAATTTTGTGACATGGGGTAGTTTACAGTTAATTTCTCTCTAAGCTTTAGATTAACAGTGTAACTCTTCAAGCTTTGGTTTCCACAGGCTGGGTGCTTAAGCAAACTTTTCCTAACCACACTCTCATGTTTTAAGATACATTTCATATCTGACTGAACTCCTAAACTGATCTTAGCACTTTTTGAACTAAGTCCTACTAACCCTTGTAACATTCACATGAAGCTGGCTTATACGAACTTGGTATTACCATGTCAGACCATTGGTCCATTTAGCTCAGTATTGTCTACTCCAAGACTGGCAGTCATTTTGGACAGGGTTTCAGACAGGGTTTTTTTCTAGCCCTGCCTGTGAGAGATTGAATTTAAGACTTTTTGCATGCAAAGCATGTCCTGTACTGATGAGTTATTGTTGTGAATCGTGAACAGCACAGTAGTTCCTGTTCCTGTCGACTTCAGTAAATGCCTCCTTCTTTAACTAGTACCTCAGAAGTGTCACAACATCCTTACCCGGGCAGCCAGAGTATCAATGCCACCATTCTTGCCACCATTCTTTATAAGCATTCTTGGAACCTGGCTTAATCTTTTACTACACAGAGACATATACCAAAGTTTTTTATCTGGATCTGCAAGTTATCTTAAGACTTAACACCGAAAATATGGTATACTGGAAAGTGTTTGTTAACCTGTAGTGTCCATTACTCAAGTCACACCATGATCAATTTAAATTCTCAGGGCATAAGCTTAAAATAGGCTTCCATAGGATATGCCTATATTTCCATTTTGGAGATTGTAAACAAGCGGAGCGAAGACTTGCAATTCCTCTTCTTGCAACATCCTCACCATTCAGTACAACTGCCCTCCAGCACAACTGCATAAAAACCTATATAACTTCAGAGCTCTTTTTAAAATAAAAATAAAAATTAAGAGTCATTAACTCATTTTCTCCCAAATTAAGTTTTTTCTCCAAGATTTTGTTATAGTCCTCAATGTAATATTTAAGTGTTGTTGTTTTTCTGCTGAGGTAGACAAGTTGGTGAGATATTTTATACTGAATCTCATTTAGCTCAATTAAAGGGCATCTTTACATTGTCATATACAGGCAAGTTAATCCATTGAAAGTACAAACTGAAGAGGTGATAATGGGCATCTGTGCTTGTTACCCTCTTTGTATATTAAAACTGTCCAAAAAAAACCAATGGTATACACTGTCCTTTCCCCCCATCATCTTTACAGCCAGGCTTTTAACAAAGGTAGAGTTATTTTCATTTTCATTTCATTTTCAGGTTCTCCACAATGCAACCCACCTTTACAGGTGCATTGATTCTTATTATCACACTCAAGATAACTCTTTGCTGATAGTCCTTCACAATCCCATGAACCAGCGTCATCAGTTTCAGGAGTCCTGGAATGTTGCATTGCATTCTGATGTTGGGTTCAGGTAAAAGGATCTTCAAGTGATACCTCCAAATATTATGGAAGTGCGATACCACATGAAAGGGGTATTATGATGACTTATGACAATGACAAACAATTGTCTGGTAGTATTATTTAATAACTGGCAATAGAAAAATACTGTGGTATAACAATCCCTGCAACAATATGCAGTATCTGTAATATCTGGTTATAACCATTAAATTCCAAATACCGGTAGCTCAAGTCAGGCAGGTGAAGATGGGTAATATATTTAAAGAATTTCCTACTTGCAGTGTATAGGAAATTTTGAGAACAGTTTCACATAGGATTGTGAAGAATATCTGCATCACATACTGTGGAGGAAGGGGGGGCTGGCTGACCCGCCACACCCCCACCCTTTCCTACCCAAAGGACCCAAGACCCCCAGAGATCTCAAGGTACCAGACTGCCAAGCAATCCTACTTGAATCTCTGTTCAGGGACTTGCCTTTATGACTGTAACCTGGATTTAGTTGCTGGAACCACAGAGCAATCCACAAACACCATGTGGGGTAAAAAACCAAAAGAGGTTTATTCTGGTAGCATTTTACAACAAGAATAGGGAAATGAGAGAAGCACACGACAATGGAGAGGGACGCTTTGGTACAAAGTAATAGAGCTGCAAAAATAACAAAACCTGATTCCTTATATCTCCCAGGCACACACTCTGTTACCTGGGGGTCAGTTCTCTTCCAGGGTTGGATCCAGCACAGCCTTGCCGCCCGGGGGGACTACTTCACCTACCCGAAGGTCCGAGATGGGTAGCCCTCCACAAGGCTTGCCTTTACCAAAGCCCTCATTCAGCTAATTTCACCAGGAGCTACCTGGGGTCGGATCCTGAGGCCACCCGAAGGCTTGGGCCTCTGCTTGGCTTGCTGCCATTGCTCCAACAGCAACCATGCGATGACCCAAAGACAAAGAAACAAAACTCACACTTTAGAATATAGCTCTTTCCCCCTCCCCTCCTCCTTCCTGTAGCTCTGCTGCCTCTTAGCCAATCAGGATGCACTTCACCTGGCCAGACAGGGGGAGGGGGACTCATGACTTACTGGGCCTGAACTACATTTGCATTTGAAAGCCGGGGCTCCGGCTTTTCAGGACTTCCAGGCGCCACCCAGAGGAACTATGCACACTTCGCCCCCCCCCCCAGCCTTTAGCCGGTTCACACATGAGGGTGTGTGTGTGTGTGTGTGTGTGTGCATGTAGGAACCCCCAAAGGCTCTTTTCTTCACACATACTATATTTTAGCTTTATTTATTTATTTATTTATTTATTATTATATTTATGAATCGCCCATCTGGCCAGACATCCGGCCACTCTGAGCGATGTACAGTCCAATAAAATACAAGAGGGGGGGAACACATACACACACAGTATAAAACACAATTAAGAGCAGTACAAAACTTAAAACTATGAATTATGTTAAAACTCTAACAATGTCTGCATATTTGGATATTGTGCATATAAGAAGAATTCTGTTGAATCAGACCAATCTAATCCAATAGTCTTCAACCTTTTAATATTTTGGACCCACCTTTAGACAAAACATGCATTTGGGGACCCATTACCACATATTATAGTGGTAAGATGGATGGTACTACCCACCTTAGGTCAAGCTGTGACCCAGTAGTGCAGGGGTGGGCAACCTGCGTTCCACAGGCAGCCCTTGGCCTAATTTCAAATCCACTCTTCATGTGATCAGTTCAGACCTCTGGCCAGAGCAATCTGTCCATCCCTTGGCAGGGGGAGAGAGAGAAAAGGGAGTGATGGAAAGAGAGAAAAAAGGAGGTGGAAGAAAAAGAAAAGGAGTGTCCCACCCACTTTTATCTCTGGCCCTATGCATTCCTGGCTTCAGCCCTGCCCACTACTAACATGCAGCTCCTGATAGATTACCCACAAAGGACTCTCTCCAGGAGGGAATGTGGTCCTTTACAAGAATGGGTTTCCCCATCCATGTAGCAGTGGGTCCTGACACACCAATGAAGACCAGAGGCCAGCCAGATTCTTTCAAGGAGCTCACAAGTAGAGCATGAAGACCCCATTGTTTGCTTCCAGCAGCTGATATTCAGAATATTGCTCTTAACTTAGAAATACCATTTAGTAGCTCATAGCTGTTGTTATTCTCTTTCATGTATTTTATCTCTTTTAAAGATATCTAAGGGCCAAACTGAATTGTTGTGTACCGCCCAGAGAGCTTTGGCTATTGGGTCGTATTGAAATGAAATAAATACAACAATAACAACAACAACAACAACAATAATAATAATGTTGATTCTAACCAACAGAGATGAGTTAGTGGATAAAGTAGCAGTTACAGGAACTCTGGAGGAAAGTGACCTTGTTATACTTGAGTTCTTTATTCTAAAGGAAGCAAAAGCTGAGTGTAGCCAAACGCGTACCCTGGATTTTAGGAAAGCCAATTTTAATAAACTCAGAACAGTTATAAGTAAGGTCCCATGGCAAGTGACTCTAATGAGAAAAGGAGCCCAGGATGGGTGGGAGTTTTTTAAAAAGGAAATTTTAAAGGCACAATTGCAAACAATTTCCACAAGGAAAAAAGGCAGAGGGCAACAGAAGGAGCCAATGTCGCTTCACAAAAAGCTCAGAGATGACCTGAAAACAAAAAAAGACACATATAGGAAGTGGAAGGAAGGCCAGGCTACAAGGGAAGAGTACAGGCAAGTAGCACAGAATTGCAGGGATGGTGTCAGGAAGGCTAAAGCTGAGAATGCGTTGAGGTTAGCAAGGGATGCTAAAAGAAAACAAAAAAAGCTTTCTTCAGATACGTGCATTGTAGAAGACAGGAAAGAAATGGTGGTTCAGCTACTCAGTGAGGATGGTAAAATGATAACAGATGACAAAGAAAAGGCAGAAGTGTTCGATTCCTACTTTGGCTGTCTTCTTCTAAAAGGGGGTCTATGACCCCCCCTTGGCAAACCTGAAGTACAAGCTGAACAGGCAGGATCGCAGCTTGAGATTGATAAGGAAATGGACAGGGAACACCTGATTACTTTGAATGATTTCAAATCTCCAGGTCCCAATTAACTGCATCCTAGAGTAATAAAAGAACTGGCAGAAGAACTCTCAGAACCACTGTCTATTATCTTTGAGAAATCATGGAGGATGGGAGAAGTGCCAGATGACTGGAGGAGGGCAAATGTTGTTCCTATCTTCAAAAAGGGCAAGAAGGAGGAACCTGGGAACTACAGGCCAGTCAGTATGACATCAATCCCTGGGAAAGCCCCACAAGGCCTCCTTCCTTTAAGCCCATCTGTTGTAATTCAGTCTTGTTCAGAGAAAGTCATTGTCAATACAGTCCAAAGTTCAAGCGAACAAGATAAGTCCAAAAACAAGATAACCAGGAGCAGTTTAGGAGCAGGCAAATAGCATAGTCAAGGTTGTTCCAAAAGTCATAAATCACTTGTCTCGGGCTGGGGCAGTCAGGAGTGTCAAGCTACGGCTGTTAGAGGCAACAATTGCTTCCAGCAACTCATGTGTGTCTTGAGCTGCCTTTTGAGCAGGCGCTGATTGGTAAAGCAGCCCAGCTGGGCCAGGCTGCCAATGACATGTGCCTGGCCCCACCCCAAACACACTCTGGCACAGCTGCCCTATGCCTTTCCAAACGGAGGCACTCCACCATCTGTCATATTTTGTCAGTATTGGCTTAGTAGGGTTTGTTGTCCTAGTTGAGCAGACCATTGAGATCATAATTTGTACATAGTTTGTCCAGAAGTTTGCTTACTGCGGGTATGTCTGTAGGCAGGCAAGAGTCAGAAAAATAGTGAGGATGGAAGCCGTAGTTATAAAAAAAACAAGGTGTATTATGCAGAGGAGTAAACAGTGTTAGTATAAGCAAATTTGGCGAATGGCAGTAGCATGGCCCAATTTTCTTGCTGGTATGTACTGTAGCAGTGCAGATATTGTACTAAGGCCTGATTGGGCTATGTCTGACCATCCATCTGGGAGTGATGAGCAGAGAAGAGGTGCATGTCTACCTGTAGTGTTGGAAAAACTCCTTCTGAAAGCTTGCCACAAATGGTGGCCCCCGATCAGTCTCTTTACCTAGATGGCTTGGTCAGGGCCATCAAAATCTTCCAGTTTGATTGTACTGATGAGCAAAGCTAAGTTCCTCCTCTAAAATCTGAACCTAATGGAATCACCTCTACCTTTTCAGCAGTCCCACCCTCTGCCTCTTCTTTGACTTTCCTAGCCTACATTGATGAAATTCTCCATAAGGAATGGCTGAAACCAACCTTAAGCCACATTGGTTATATTTGTAACAAGTTCTAGTTACTGGAAGAAATTCATGGAAGTCCTGGCCATCCCCAAAGTGCATACTCCTGTAGCAGCTATGACATCTGTTCTGATGAGCTACTGATAGGCCAACACGGTAGGGAGGGCTGAAGACGCTTCAGCCTTGGCTCTTGGAGTATTGTTCACAATCTCAATTTATTGCCATGACTGCCTATATTTAGGTCAGTGAGATCCTAACCAAGAATGGTCTGGTCAAGAAACCAAGGGCACGCTAAAGAAGGTCTCTCTCCCAACAGCATTACTAGCAGATGCTTCTTCAAACACCCTACAGCTCAAAGCTAGATCCATGGTTTCCAATGTAGCTTCCAGGAGAAACCTCTATTTATGCAAGTAGGGGTACCAGTTCTGATATAAACATAACTAGTGTAGATTCTTCTGTCAAAAACAGGATCCCCCTGGAGGCTGTCCTAGTTGGAGACTAAGGACCCCCCCCCCCAAAAAAAAGACTCTTACTGTTTTAAAGAGGAGGAAAATAAACCTTCCAAATATCCATGATCCTTTGTCCCACAAAACAATACCAAGCAGTCATCCAGGGACTTCAAGCCTTGAAGGCAGCAACAACAGATGCCTACACTCAAGCCATAGTCCAGTGTTGAGGGGGGTGCTGGGGAATCAACTCTATTCTACATAAATAGCATCCGCTGCCACTGCCACCACCCTCTCTCCTGCTCCAGGTAAGGTTTGTGGGCCCTTGGCTGACCCGGAGAAGGGGGAGTCAGTGGTCAAGGCTGCAAAGGGCACTTTGGGTGCCCATGAGGGTTCTGCACGTGCAAAACATTGATAATTTGTGCTTGGAGTGCATGTAAGGAAAATATCCCTGCCCCCAATGCTGCCTCCAAACAGTTAAGCATGGGAGTTACTCTTTTCTTTCTGTCACCTCATAGCAGCAGCCACCAGCAGCCAGCAGTTCTTAATATTAAAGCATTTCACTGTTGGTTATTTGTTCAGGTTTGATTTGCATCCTTATTATTTTTAATATAGTTTACAGAGTCAATAACGCATAAATATTTTGTACTACAGAATGACACATAACCTAGTAAAAATGTTTAATAATTTGATATGAGAAGGAAAAGATTCTTGATCAATCTGTGTTCTTGTTGATAAAAGCAGAAATGGTTTTTCTAGGAATTATCTGGAATTGGTAGCCAGCTCCATCGATGAATGGATATTAAGAGAAGAAGCCAAATATCAAGAAGACAAAATGGCTAAGGAACTGGAAGCACTTAGATTAGCTAAAGAGATGGCAGAAAAACCACCTGTTGAAGTCAAGTCCCCACCTTCTGGCAAAAAAGGTGCTGCCTCAAAGAAATCCAAAAGTAAGTTTCTTAAGTGCCTCAAAGAACTGTCTATACGTGTCTCCTCAGAAGTAAGACCCATTTAGTTCAATGGAGCTTACGTGCAGGTAAATAGTTATAAGATTGTAGCCTTATTTACTTTTTCAACCCAGAAAACAAATTGAAATTCTGAGGCATAGACTAAAGAATAGTCTAGTCCATTTATCTGTGCTTGAGCCCTGTGTACTTGTGATGAACCAAACACATAAATTTTACTTACTTAAAATATGACAATTTAATATTTAATTGTGTTTTCCTGAAATTTTGGATTATCTCATATAAGAAAAATATAATGTATGAATTAGCTCTTGGAGATACTAGATCCCAGAAAACAAGCTGGAGAATCTCTCTCTCACACACCACACACCCAGACCACTATGCATGCCAAAGAAATTTTCCCCTCAAGACATTTGTAGCACTTCTGATTTTATCTAACATCCTGCCCAGCTGGTGACAAATTATGTTTTAGTGTTAAAGCTCATTGAAAGAATCAGACATATTTGAAAGAGTCAGATGTATTCTTTATGGTTTCTCTGCCAAATGTAGAAGTTTCTATAAAGCTAAAACAGGCTGATGGGAGTGCCTCTCCACTCAATTATTTTTTTTGTCCCCAGTACATAAGGTAAGGGGTGGAACCATCATTCTGTTGAAGAATCCCGAGGGATTCTTTGATTATTGCAGTTGAGAACAGCTGAGAAGAGAAGCTTATGTATATATGTATATATGTATGTATTTATTTATTTCATTTAATTGCTGCCCAATAGCCGAAGCTCTCTGGGCGGTTTACAACAATTCACAAAAACACTGGCTTCCCTGTGGCCCTGCTTCCCCTCTCATCTCCCAGGGTTAGGGGGTGGGGGACAGTCCAACTGGAGCAGGCCCTGATGTTATACTTGAGTTCTTGATTCTAAGGGGAGCAAAAGCAGAGTATAGCCAAACACGTACCCTGGATTTTAGGAAAGCCAATTTTAACAAACTCAGAACAATGATAAGTAAGGTCCCATGGCAAGCGACTCTAAATGAGAAAAGGAGCCCAGGATGGGTGGGAGTTTTTAAAAAAGGAAATTTTAAAGGCACAATTGCAAACAATTTCCACAAGGAAAAAAGGCAAAGGGCAACAGAAGAAGCCAAGTGGCTTCACAATAAACTCAAAGATGACCTGAAAACAAAAAAGAACACGTATAGGAAGTGGAAGGAAGGACAGGCTACAAGGGAAGAGTACAGGCAGGTAGCACAGAACTGCAGGAATAGTGTCAGGAAGGCTAAAGCTGAGAATGAGCTAAGGTTAGCGAGGAATGCTAAAAACAACAAGAAAGCTTTCTTGAGATACATGCATAGTAAAAGACAGAGGAAAGAAATGGTGGTTCAACTACGCGATGAGGATGGCAAATTGATAACAGAAGACAAAGAAAAGGCAGAAGTGTTCAATTCCTACTTCGGCTCGGTCTTCTCCCAAAAGAGGGTCTATGACCCCCCTGGCAAACCTGAAGTGCAGACTGTAGGGGCAGGATTGCAGCTTGAGATTGATAGGCAAATGGTCAAGGAGCACCTGATTACTCTGAATGAGTTTAAATCTCCAGGGCCTGATGAACTGCATCCTAGAGTAATAAAGGAACTGGCAGAAGAACTCTCAGAACCACTGTCTATTATCTTTGAGAAATCATGGAGGACAGGTGAAGTGCCAGATGCCTGGAGGAGGGCAAATGTTGTTCCCATCTTCAAAAAGGGCAAGAAGGAAGAACCTGGGAACTATGGGCCAGTCAGTCTGACATCAATCCCGGGGAAAATTTTCGAGCAGATTATAAAGAAGTCAGTCTGCAAGCACCTTGAAAACAATGCAGTGATTACTAGAAGCCAGCATGGATTTGTCAAGAACAAATCCTGCCAGACTAATCTGATCTCATTTTTTGATCGGGTAACCTCCCTTGTGGACTGTGGGAATGCTGTGGACATCATATATCTGGACTTCAGCAAAGCTTTCGACAAAGTGCCTCATGATATCCTGATTAGCAAGCTAGCTAAAAGTGGGCTAGATGGAACAACTATCAGGTGGATCCACAATTGGCTACAGAATTGGACTCAAAGAGTGCTTATCAATGGTTCCTTCTCAAACTGGGGAGAGGTAACAAGCGGGGTACCACAGGGCTCGGTCCTGGGCCCGGTGCTCTTCAACATTTTTATTAATGACTTGGATGAGGAGGTACAGGGAATGCTTATCAAATTTGCAGATGACACAAAGTTGGGTGGAACAGCTAATACTCTGGAAGACAGAAACAAAATTCAAAGTGACCTCGATAGGCTGGAGGACTGGGCCGAAAACAACAGAATGAAATTTAATAGGGATAAATGCCAAGTGCTGCACCTAGGGAGAGGAAACCAAATGCAGAGTTACAGACTGGGGGACACTTGGCTCAACAATACTACGAGTGAGAAGGATCTTGGAATTGTGGTAGATCACAAACTGAATATGAGCCAGCAATGCGATGTGGTTGCAAAGAAGGCAAATGCAATTTTGGGCTGCATTAATAGAAGTATAGCTTCCAAATCGCGTGAAGTGATAATTCCCCTTTACTCGGCACTGGTTAGGCCTCATCTTGAGTACTGCATCCAGTTCTGGGCACCACACTTTAAGAAGGACATAGACAAACTGGAGAGGGTTCAGAGGAGGGCAACAAGGATGATGAAGGGACTGGAAACAAGGCCCTATGAGGAGAGACTGAAAGAACTGGGCATGTTTAGCCTTCAGAAGAGGAGACTGAGGGGAGATATGATCGCACTCTTCCAGTATTTGAAGGGATGTCACACAGAGGAGGGCCAGGATCTCTTCTCGATCATCCCAGTTTGCAGGGCACGGAATAATGGGCTCAAGTTACAGGAACCTAGATTCCACCTAAATATCAGGAAAAATTTCCTGACTGTTAGAGCAATAAGACAATGGAATCAACTACCTAGGGAGGTGGTGGGCTCTCCCAGTCTGGAGGCATTCAAGGTGCAACTGGACAATCATCTGTCAGGGATGCTTTGACCTGGATTCCTGCACTGAGCAGGGGGTTGGACTCGATGGCCTTGTAGGCCCCTTCCAACTCTACTTTTCTATGATTCTATGATCTCCCAGTTATCCCTTAGCTCTGGGCAGGCCCGGAACAAGGGATAGGTATTAAGCATCGATCCCTTGTCCCCCTTAATAGGTGTGGCCTGCCCCTAGCATTCTGCCAGCTTCTGCCGCTCAACAGTGGTATACTTTGCCCCCCAGAACTCCCTCCATCATCTCCCTGGGAGAGACACATGCCCCCTTGCTTCCGCCGATCAGGCGGGAGACCCACCCCTAAAATCAACCCCTAAAACGCCCCAGCCCTTCAAAAAAGAAGGGCCTCTTAAAACCCCCAGCCACACCTATATCCCCATCAGCAGGGGGGCAGGCCCTCACCCTTGTGCCACCCCCGAAGTGGCTTCCCCAAAGGGGCAGCCCCGCTGGGGCCTGGCCTTTATAACCCCACAGTTGCAGGTGGGGCGGGGTGGCTCCTGGCTGGGCCCGGTCCTGCAAGGGCAGCCAGCAGTCCCACTGGTGGGGCGGGTGGTCCCAGGCAGCAGCAGCAGCAGCAGCGGGGCTGGGCCACTGGCCTGGCTCAATGCTCTCCCTGCAGAGGCGATGGTACAAAGGATGCCCAGCTGACCTGGGGCCTGGCCTTTATAACCCCACAGTTGCAGGTGGGGCGGGGTGGCTCCTGGCTGGGCCCGGTCCTGCAAGGGCAGCCAGCAGTCCCACTGGTGGGGCGGGTGGTCCCAGGCAGCAGCAGAGAAGCCAAAAGCTTGTACAATCTTTGGTGGCACTTTGGTTGTTCCTAATAAAGCTGCTGTCCAACTGTGGATTTTGAATCTTTATCTCATGGACCAGCACAGCTGTCTTTGTTTTTAATGTTAGTTGGAATAGGTTCTCCTAGATGCTATACAGGTGTATCTTTTAATGAATGCTACTTGAATTCTGGGTTTATGTAGCATATGAGGTGAATTATAGTTATAGCCAGATTGCTTGTTTTGAATGAGGAAACTTTTTGAAATATATTGACATTTTTTTATTCTTGTCTCAATTCTCAAAGGTCCTCCCAAAAGTAAAGTAGACATTTCTCCAGAACCTCCAGTTGAGAAGGAAAAAAATATCTTTGTCAGAGATAACTCTCTCAAGGTAAACAAACAAACAAAAACTCCCAATCCACAGATAATTTCATTTGCTGCCAGTGCTCCTAGAGTTGAAAAAGCATTCCTCTGTCAAGTGTATATATTTGATACCTTATGTCCAGATTTCCCCACCCCCACCCCCCAAAAATTGAGGACTCCCCTACTACATGAACGTCTGCACCTATCCTTCTGAAACTTTGCACGTTTCTTACTTAGGGACACCTCTAGATAGTCTGCCATTTTCAGAACATGCTACACCCTCCTAGGTCACACGGAATCCACAAAACCCCTTTTAATGTTCCTGCTCCTGAGAGACAGAACAAAGACCACTCAGCAATCAAATGATCCTGTGTGATATCCCTGCCCAAAAGCACTGGGATTGGAGAACACTGGTAAAACTATCCACTGTGATTAGAAGCCAGAGCTAGCAGTCACAAACTACGTCCTCTCCTCTTCCTCTCCTCCACCCCCCACCCCTGGTATTTCCCTTATATGGAGATCTTAGAGGAAAATGTATCAATTTTTGCAGATACACTGTCTGGGGCACCGAGTCCTTCCAAATGAAGCTTCTGGAGGGTTCAGATTTTATAGTCTCACTTGCTGCCCACCATTCAGTGTGCTTTGGATTCAGTCTGCTTTGGAGGAGCCCTGTTTTGATTCAGACATATCCCAATTCTTTCTGAATCAGCCCAATTTGGGATGAGAGTTGGCCAAATCTGAAGCACACCCCTAATGTATGTACAGTAATACCTTGGATTGCAAGTAACTTGGTTTGAGAGCGTTTTGCTCTCAATATTTAAATTTAAAAATATTTAAATTTTTAAATATTTATTTAATTTTTTTTTTACTTGATATACAAGCGACGTCTTGCAATACAAGTACTGTAGTACGGCTTAAATTAAAAATCTCTGTACAATTTTTTTGGGGGGGATTTCGTTTTGATATAAGAGTGTTTTGGATTACAAGCACGTTTCCGGAACGAATTATGCTCTCAATCCAAGGCATGACTGTATCTGTGTATATCTATATATGTATATGTATAGTGTGTGTGTGTGTGTAGGGTAGATTTGATTTAAATCAGTTTGATTTAAATCATGATTTAAATCACTACTCAGAAAGACTCGATTTAATCATGTGGCCTCCCCCCAAAAAAGTGCACTCTTCCTCACTATAAGCTTAATACATATTTTTACTGCTTGCCCCTCCCTCCTCACACTCAGCTTCTTGTGCAGATCTATTCCACTCCCAACAATCTTCTATTTATTGAATTTTTTGCAACTTAGCACTTAAGAGGCAAGGGGTTGATCCTGTGTACATAGATTTGCAAAGGAACAATGGGATTAAGGTCTTTTTCTCAACTCTGTATGTTTATTTTATAACATTTTTGCTGTGAAGAAGAGGCATGTGATCTCTGCAGACACAAATTCACAGTTCTGAGAACTGTAAAACCAAGCATCTGTGAAAAAAAATTAAACATTCCATGAATATACAGCCTCATGCTACATAATTAAAAACTAATCCTTATTTCATGATGAATAACCTTTGGACTATAATGTATCTTAAATAGAAAACTATCTTTAGATAGATATTTCCTCAAAAAGCATTTTATTTTAAAAAATCCAATTTAAATTTTAAAAATCCGATTTAAATCAAAAAAATCCAATTTAAATTTTAAAACCCCGATTTTTTTTAAAGCATTGATTTTTATCCACCGTGTGTGTGTGTGTGTGTGTGTGGTGAATGTCTGTATTGCTAATAAGTGAACTCTATAGTTACTCATGGCATTCCCAAAGGACTGCATGCATATGTTACAGTGAATGTCCACAAGCAGACATATCTCCCAACTTTTCAAATATATGCCAGTGAATGGTAGCAGTCACTGGTAACTATCAACATTCTCCACTAGTGCTGAGGTGGGACAATCTTCTGTCTTGTCTCGGATAGTTCCTCCCTTGTTGCCAGACATGGTCCTCTTGCAAATGATACCAAAAGGTGGGGCATTTTACCTGGCCACAAATAAAAACATAAGCAAGAGATGTTCTATATATTTTCTGGGGAGCCTACACAGACTGATTAATGGCTTAGATAGTTCAAGTCTAGTGGGATTATCTTCCCTCTTGTCCTTAATTTTTCTTTGTTTATCAAAGGTTAGGTGTTATCATTGGTTATACTGTTAATGTTTCACAAAAAGCGAAGGTAGCGACTCATACATTGAATAAATGAATAAAAATAATAAAACAAATTAGTGTGTAAGCTTTCGATCTCTTCAGAACTCTTAATCAGGCAAGATGGTAAACGAAGCAAAAAGGGGTCATGGTAGAAAACATTTGCAGACATTCAAGCCATGGAATCTGCACCTAGTTATAGTCTAAAGATGGAATGTGGGAGGAAGCTGCAGATATTCAAATTAGGCTGGATGATGGGAGTTCTAGTCCAAACACATCTGGAGGGTGCTAGTTTGGGGGTAGCTGCCATAGACATTTTGATGTAAGGACCATTACAGTTGATTTCAGTTGTGCACAGCTTGGTGTATTCAGACTTCTTGGATCCATTTAAAATCTCTTCAACTAAGCTTTGGGAAGATTTGCCATATTCTTTGTAGAGAAGATAGATGGACATCACGGGGGAGCTTGACCTTTTTAGAAAGAGAGTCTTGAAGTCCCAAGGTTCTGTCCTTCTTGTTGACTTCATTAATAATGAATAGGGAAGTCAACATCTCTTTTGTGGAGAGATATGGAAAGTGGCTGGATTTTTAGCAAGCACCATTTTCCCTAAAGCCTCAAACCTTTCATGTCTCAAAACAGGTTTTCTTCAGTTGTATTCTTCCTGTGGGGGACTTGTTTCACACAAGTATCAGATGCTTATTGCATGTCACATAGCCAGATGAGGTCATACCCTTTCTACTATAGCCAGCTTTAAATGTATGGTGACTTACGCTTACCACTTTTCTTAAGAAAGTGTGTCATGACATGAATATGCCATGCCAGTTATCATCTAATCTTTAACCTGCCTCTTTTAGGAAATGTAATTTAAAAGGCAATGGGTGGGATCACACGTCACGACAACCCATCCTGCGAATAAGCTACAGAGGGTGGGTTGTTTGTGAAACAACCCATGCTGTGCCCAAAAGATGATTGGGCTCACCGTGGGTTATCCCCCCCCTCCTTATTATTTATCTATTTATTCACAGCATTACCGCTCCATATCTAGACAGATTCCAGAGCAGTGGCAACCCACTGTGGCTTGTCACCCATGATGGGTCGTTGTGTCATGCGAACCCAGCCAATGGCAGTACTCCTGTGGCTGCACCTGGGCACCAATAACATTTTGAAGAAACCTTAGTATGGGGCTTTCTATGGGGCGCACAGACAGCATTTGTCAGAGTAAAAATGACTTGCTGATTATTTTAAATTGAGGAACTCTGGACATTCTGGTTAAATTGGTCAGTGAAGCAGTATTTAACACAATTGCTCATGGGATGCTACTTCAGTGGCTGAGTGGTACTGCTGGGCTGAGCTGCTTCTATTGGTTTTCTCATACCTTCAGGGTCAAAATCAATCTTTAGTGATGGGTGTCTGCTCATCCTCCCACCCATTTCTGTTCAGTGGTTATGTTGTGGTGAATGTACAAACCGGTGAATGTTGATAATTCCTGGCAAATTTTGTGAATATCTTGAAACAGAGATACACCAGAGATGGGAATTTGGGTTTACTTGGGAATTCCCAGTCTCAGTGATGCCAGTGTGGAGCAATCTGGGATAGTTCCTCCTCCTGGATGTTGAGCAGGGTCTTCTTGCCCCTCCTCTTGCTGTCATATGCATCTCCTCAGCTCCCTGACCATGCTCAGAGCCCGAAAAAGCCCCTAAGTAACACAACACCTGTGTATTGGTAACAAGAATTGCCATGCTGGCTGGGGATGATGGGAGTTGCAATCCAACACATCTGGAGGGTACCAGATTGGGGAAGGCTGCTCTATGGTTTGGCTTCAATCATAGCCCACATAAATTTGATCCCTTGAATATTTGCTTCTAAGTGACTGCCCAGCCATCTCCAGTTTACACCCCATCCTCTTTAAGCCTTGGTTACTTTATCAGATAGTGCATAAGACTATTTAAGCTTCTGTCTGTTTGTACAAATTAATTCAGTTACCCGTCAAGAAGAGTCTCCTGACTCAAAACATGTTGGGCCCTAATAAACTAATTCCTGTATACCTTTGAGGTCCCCCTTTCTCTACATTTTCTGTATTGGCTTCTTCCCTCCCTCCTTCTGAACAACCTGGATAAAACTCCCAGGGGATTCATAGATAGATCATAGAGTTGGAAGGAGCCTACAAGGCTATCGAGTCCAACCCCCTGCTCAATGCAGGAAACTAGAGGAGTGGTCTCCCATCCAAGTAATAACCAGGCCTGACCCTGCTTAGCTTTCCACACTCAGACAAGCTGAGCCAGCGTGAGCCACAGGCCTTGTACACGGGCCTTGAAGCCAGGAAACCATCAGCCAACATAGGAATCATTGACATCCCCCAGCAGAAATGTCCTAGGTTACTCCCAACTGCAGCTTCATTGCTAACTGCAGAAATCCAGTCCTGAATCCTTCCCTCTCCCTCAATTTAGTAGGAGGTTTGTATACTAACAGGACCATATTTTGATCCTCCACCGGTGGCAAAGGATGCAGCCAGGTGTTCAGGACAGCCTTTCTCCAAAGTAGGTCACATCATTATTTGCCAGCAAAATGATAACATTGCAGCCAGTCCTACCCCTGTTGCCGGACGCAATTCTTTGTTCTGCACTCAGCTGATGAATCACTGAGAACCCTCACAAGACCAGCTGTGTAAAAACAGACCCCACTTTTCATTTTGACGTTTATCCTTTAGTCCTGATATTATGCCATCATAATGTGTTAGCCTTTAAGATGCCAAGGAACCTTTGTTTTTGCTGCAACAGAGTAACATGGCTACCTCTCTGGAATTTCTCCTAACACTAATATGCAATTCTTATTCATACATGTTTCATCCTCTACAATACAGGCTTGTTTTTTCTCCTTAAATTATGCTGAATTTCTACATTTACACCTATGCACCCCCAAAAATGAGATGCAAAAAACAGAAGGAAACCTTTAGGCAGGATCATGAAATATAGGGCTTTTCTACACAAGGCATTTATTGTGTGCTTGTCGTTCCCTACCCACAGTTGTTCATGGGTTCTTCAGATGATGTTGTGGCCCTCCAGTTTCACTACTGTGTCTAACAAGCACTTTCAGCGAGTTTCTTTTAGAGCAGGGAAAATACGGCATTTAATTGTGAACGTGAAAAAAGCGCTATTTCCTCTTGTGTATTTGCACTATTCTGCTATACCACAGTGCCGCCAAGAGGTTATGTAGCAGAAAAGCCAAAAAGGAAACTCCTGTGTAGTGCTTGGATCTCAGTTCTGCAACAAAACAAAAAGCTCATAGATACTTTTAAAGCTGCCATAATTATTTCCATAATAAAATAGAATGATAATTAACTGATGGCCAAACTAAACATGACATAGGAGATCCATGACTGGATCCCTGGCATCTTTTTCTTTTCCAAAAATAGCTGTGGCATGTTTGGGGTGGCAGTTGACCTCCACACATGCACAATTCCCTGATGCCTCTCCCCTCTCCCTAGAGTTGCTATTAGCCATGGAGGGCACAGCTTCTCTGATCAAATTGCTTGCCTGTGGCTGCTTTTTGTAAAAGAAAAATATGTTGGGAAATCCAGTTATGAATTATTATCCAATTTGGCTCTGAGCTTTCGTTTTTATACAGGCTTGGAAGGAAGAGCAGGAGCGGCTGTTAGAAGAAGAGCGATTGAAAGAATTAAAAAAAGCTGAGAAGAAGGAAAAATCCAGTGGCAAAAAAAAAGGCCAGGGTAAGGAGACATCAGCCTCTGATGAAGGAAAGACATCCAAGAAGAAATCTTCCAAGGATAAATCAAAATCACCATCTAAATCACCAGAGTCAGCTAAATCACCTGAATTTGAAGATCATACAAAGCTATACAAACAAAGTAAACAGAATATGCCTCCTCTGCCCCCAGAGAAAGACTATGAGGTGAGACAATTCATTACTGAATGAATCCTGTTTGGAAGGGATTGCCCTCTTTTAAATAGTGAAGGTTAGTTCCACTGTATCTTCATGTTTTAGCATGTTCTTCTTCGTTATCTCTGAGCGGTTCCATATATGGTTTCTGTGCATGGGTAGAGCCTTATTTCAAAACTTTCTAGAGCTAGGGTGTCATTTTCGTGGGCTGCCCACCTTCACTCTCAGTGCTCACACACTCAACGTGGGTGACTTCTGCCTTCCTGCAAAGTTCCTTTCAATCATTGCAATAGCCTTATTGTTAGGGACTTTCTCCTTGTTCTCATTCATTCAAATTAGGTAAAGAACAAACAAACTCCACACCTTTCTTTTATTTTTTCTTTAATATTTTTTTAATTTAGTAGCTTATTCAATCCTTCAGATTTGCAAATTTCCTTCTATGGTTACCTTGTACTTCAGGGCACTTCTCTCACCTCCCGAGGTGATATCAGCTACAAAGATGGGAGAGATGGGTACAAATGGCCATGACTTCTGTTCCCCAAGCTTTGATATCTTGCCTACTCCCCATTTTGGATGCAAGAGTCACAGAATTCTGAAGAAGTAGTGAGTGATGTGGGGTCCAGGTCTCCTTCTCTGATAGGAGCTATGTGCCCTGACATTTTTAGGTAGCTTAAAGCTGGATTGTAAACTTTCCAGGACGCAGTTCAGAAAGTGGACATACATGGCTCTACTGTCTTTCTTGCTCTCACTCATGCAAGTGTGTCAGAGACTGGGAAAGATGGTACAATCTAGGCAGTCATTCTGTTCACCTGAGAGTTTGTTTTGGGGTGCGAGAAGAGCTTTCACCTCCCTCTCCCCACAGTGTGGGCAAAGCTGGTTTTCCTAGTGCTCTCCTTCATCACAGTGGTGTGTCACACCCCTCCCCTCATAGGGCCTTCTTTTTTGCCCTCCTTTTGGAGCTGTGGGTGTTTTTAAAAAATTATTTATTATATTTATACCCCACCTTTTTTCCTGCAAGGAACCCAAGGCGGCTTACACAATCCTCCTCCTCTCCATTTTATCCTCACAACAACCCTGTGGGGTAGGTTAGGCTGAGAGTCAGTGACTGGCCCAAAGTCACCCAGTGGGTTTCATGGCCGATTTTGTAAGGTTAGGGGTTTTCTTTCTAAAACCCTTACCCTTACGACACTCACACTGTCCCTGAGATTTATATTATCCCCACCTTATGTTAATAAACACCTTTATGTTTTCTCTGACAATATGTAAAGCACTGCTTCTCACACAGGTTGCTTTAACAAACCAAGTAAAGTATATTTAAACTACAAAAGTTTCTTGAAATCAGTTCAATACGTAAATTTCAGTTAATACTATTTAATCTATCATATTCTGTTTCTAAATTCACCTTCACCATCTGTTCACATTAATAATTCAGGCACTCACTAACTCTGACTACTATCTGATCAATCTGATTCTCTAACTAAACTCCTAACTTAATCTGCCTCACACAGCACACACACTTCACTCTCTCAGCCAATCAGCTCACATATGCAAATCCACTATTCTTCCTGCCCATCATTTCTCACTCACCATAGACTTACCTACCAAAAAACTCAGAGGTGCAACAGGAATACCTACCTATAGCCATAGGCTCATAACAGGAACACGTTACTACACTTACCATGTATACACATATTAATTTACCCACAATATCATAACATCACATGGTGTTTCAGAGGTTCCTGCCACAGCATATCAGTCTTCTCTTTCACCCCATCCACTTTCTGGAGTAGCAGAAAGAGCTGGCAAAAAAGACTGGCAGATCCTTGGGACGTTATCTTGTATTGAGAAAGTTTCTCAGAGCACCTCTCCATTCAAGGGTGCTTCCAAACAAGGCTTTTATCCTGCAGTCGCCCTGCATCAAATCTGTCAATTTTGGTTTCTCTCATTTATTTGTTTTTCCAGATTCCCACTCCTCTAGCCTTAGAGGTGCCAGGGGCCATATACCACTCACCTTGTGTTCCAGGCTTTAAGTCTTTACATTTTTTAATGGGATTCCTGTATCATTATGATGTCTGGAGCTTCTTTTTTTTTTTAAAGGAGGATCATATTCTTCTTCATTTAACTGCATTACCCAGGCCATTTACGCTCCATGAACGTATTTTCAGACCCATAATCTTCATTTCAAAAATAATTTAAACTTCCCCAACCTGGTACATATAAGTAAACAATACTCAGCCATGAGCCATGTGTTTGGTTTCATCAAGCACTGAAAGAAAGATTTAGAGTGTAGTAACAATATACACTGAAAGATACGGTATATGAAAAATACTTAGCAGGAGGGCATGTATTTGATATAATCAAGCACTGAGAGATCTGTCCCAGGAATGGAGTTAAACAGCTTCTAGCCCTCAAGAGTGGAGTTTGGTATCGTTAGCTGCTGAGAAAGATCAATGAGAATTGAAACTGGAGTTAAGAGAAAAAATTAGCCAACATAAAAAAATATATGAGTACACATGAAATTTTTAATCCCTTGAACTTTAAACACCCCTCCCCTCCAACTCCCCCCGCCCCAACTAATAACTCTTTCCTTCCACAGACTCAATGATTGGTAAGGAATCAATGAAGAGGACATTTCTATCATTTTGCCCCTACCCGGCTACACCACCATATTATGCCATTATTGTTAAAGGCAATAACCCCAATAAGATTTCTGTTATTTTTCCAATTTGTGAAAGACAATTTCCATGTAACATGTTAAACTTTAATGGATTACGCTATTGTGTTTAGATTTTATATAATTTTGCATAGTGCAAGATTTATGAAAAAGCACTCCCTGTTATCCGAAGTTGCTGAAGCTGTCAATCCTCATGTACCACTGCACTTGCCATTTCTCAGTTTTGGTTTCTTATTTTTCTTTGATTTCCTCTGCCAGTTGTAGAGATGATTATATGCTTACTCTGAATCACCCTGATCACTGTTTTCTTCTTCTCCTTCCTCTCCTCCTTCTTCGTTGAGGGTGGTGAGCATTTTCTTTGCATCTTTATGGGTGGCAGCAATTAGAGCAGTCCCATCTTTAATAATTAAAGAAGAATCCCCAGTGGTAACGGATATCAGCATTGCATAGCTTTTCAGTATATTTTTTAAAATCTCGCCTTTTTTTTAAGGGTTTCATTACTCAGATCTTGAAAAATCCAATTTTTTTCTCTATCCCAAGACATGTCAGGATTGGTGCGTGCCATGCACATCATACTTTCTTTCACTTGGAAATAATGGAATTTAATTATGATATCCCTGGGATGCTGCCTCTGCCTGGGTTTTGGAGCTAGTGCCCGATGAATGCGATCAATGCCCCTGGGTTCCAGATTAAGCTCAGTAAAAGTCTCATTAGCCCAATTTATGAAGAGGGAGAGGAGATCTTGCCCGCCCCCCTCAGATTCAGAGGCCTCTCTCAGCCTCAGGTTATTCCGACGATTATGATCCTCCCATTCAGTCGATCTCTAAAATTGTTTTTCTCAGGGCAGATATGGCAGTCTTGTGCTTGAGGCCTAGATCAAGGGCTGCATTTGCATTTTTGGTAGTTTCTCTGACTTTCTCTGCAAGGTCTCTGATCTCAGCCTTTAAGGGATTGATGACAGCCCAGCCATTCTTCACGTAATTCTTTTTTAAATTGATGTAGCAGTTCAATCATCGTATCTAAATCATCTTTGGAGGTCTGAGCTGATTTGTGTGCCATTGTACACCTGACTCCTTGCTGCTCTAGGCTGAGATTTACTGGGTCTGATGTTCTGGGAGCAAAATAGGCTGTAGGCAATTTTTCTTTGCCTCTGAGATGACTCTGGGATCATTGCCTACCTTATCCTGTCCCAGAAGTGATTTTCCTTGCCGATTTGGGGTACTTATATTGGATTTTTTTAGCGGTGTGAGTGGAAGCAGATGGTCTAAACCACCTTCTTGGATGATGACAAGTGTACATCCATTTGTACCCTTTCCCCATCTTTTTCATACCAAGAAAAAATCTGTTAAGGAGGAAAACACAGCATAATGCCTTTTGCTTTGTAGTGCTAGGAACCCTCCTTCTGGAAATATCCCAAGCCTAGACACCTCTTGTCGATTTGTGATGGTACCCTGGCATATTCTCTTAGGCAAATATCTGCTTCTGTGGCTTTGGAAGAGATTTGTAGAGCAGCAACATAGGTCTATACAAGTCATTACAAAATGCTTCTCTTGAGGCTACTTTTGCTTTTGCTTCTGTTGCAGGGCCCTCTCAAAAGTTCTGAAGTCCTATGACTTGGGGCCTACCAAGGCATTTGGGTAATGGAGAATTTGTGCCTTCCCTAGGATGTGTTGCTTTTGAACATCTCCATGTTGACTAACATCCTATTTACAAAGGAAGAAAACTAAATTTTTCCCTAATGGATTTTTGCTCTTCTAGATAGGGTGTAATTCTCAAGAGCCTCCCCACACTTTCTATTTTGTTTGCTTGTTGAAATGGTTGGGTTCTATCCCTTCTCTGCTGTTCAGAGGATCCTCTTAATATCCATTCTTATTTATGAGTAGTTACCGTAGTTAAGGCATTGTTGTTAAACTGGGATTCATGGGGAAGGTCCTACCTCTAAGGCAGTGTTCTCCAACCTTGGGTCCCCAGATGTTTTTGGCCAGATGTGTAGGCCAAAAACATCTGGGGACCCAAGGTTGGAGAACACTGCTCTAAGGAAAGGTCTTTAGCCCTACCTTCTGGTCCTATGAGGCAGGTCATAACTCAATGTTATGTCAAAACTGTAAAAAAAATAAAAGTGTGGGTGAGAACAGAAATTCATTAAGTAAGCATTTTATTTTAATGGTTGCTAAGTCTGTGTCTTTTCAGTTTTTGGAGTCCTAAAATTTTTGACCTCACATTGTACTTTTGGGGCAAAGAAGATATTTCCCTAAAATTTATTTAATTGTGAGAATATTCACATTTCAGCCCTGTTTACTGCCATTGTTACCCGTATCTGCTGCTGTTCGAAATCATTATTTTGCTTCTTCTTCCTGGATTGGTGATATGGGCAGTACAAGCCAATCTGGGATCACATAGTGAATTGAATGACATCACAGTGCTGCATACCCAGTGGAGGCAAAACAAGTCAGCTGAGAATGAGGACAATATTTCCTAGATCCTAGCCATTTAGATATGGGGCTGCTTTTGAAGACTTCTCAAGAAATTTTAGTTAGTCCAAAATATAGCAGCTTGGTTACTAGCTGGGGCTATGAAGGGGACACATCACTCCAGTTTGTAAACAACTGTATTGTTTGCTGATCTCCAAACACAATTCCAAGTGCTTAACTTTAAAGCCTGAAACACATGAGTTTAACTGAATACTAAAATCATTGTTCAGGTCTTCCCCACTTCTTCTGAAGTGAGGTAGATAATGACTGGTAGAGGGACTTTCCAGCCATGGCATCCTATGTATGGAATGTCCTAGGAGGCTGCATAGCACCAAATTTAGTGTCTTTCCGGTACCAAGAAAATACCTTTTTACTTACCCAGACATTTCTTTCTTTCTTTCTTTCTTTATTATATTTATACCCCGCCTTTTTTCCTGCAAGGAACCCAAGGCGGCTTACATAATCCTTCTCCTCCTCTCCATATTATCCTCACAACAACCCTGTGAGGTAGGTGAGGCTGAGAGTCAGTGACTGGTCCAAAGTCACCCAGTGAGTTTCATGGCCAAGCGGGGACTAGAACCCAGATCTCCCGAGTCCCAGTCCAACACTCTCACCTAAGTTTTTTTTTTTTTGCTGTTATACTGTGTTAATTTATCTGGTTTTTTAAAATTTGAGATTTTTCTATGATCGCTGTAAGCTGCCCTGAAAGTTTTGTTAAATTGAAGGGTGGCTTAGAATCTACATGACAGCACCATTGAGGGCAAACAAAGTTAACATAAAGATATAGGGAAATGCAGTGCTTTTTTTCTGGAGAAAAGGGTACCGGAACTCTTGGATTACATTTCCTCGGGAGTAGATGGCGATTAAATTGTAATGCAATTAATAGAAGAAAAGGTGCTGGAACTCAGTTCCGGTGAGTTCCACCAGAAAAAAAGCCCTGGGGAAATGTAATGAATAACTTTTCCCAAGGCATTACCAAAAAAGAATAAAAAGTTGTGTTTCCAATACACAGTGACCTGGTTCACACAATAAGACAGCCCACCAAGGCTGATCACCCATGGTGAGTTGTTGTGTTGTGCAAACCCAGCGCAGTTTCTGCAGGGCGGCTTATTTTTCATGTACAAGCCACCCTGAGATCCCATGGCTTGTTTTAGGGTTGTTGATACCCATGGTGGCTTGTTGTGTTGTCCAAACCCAGTAGGGCAACTTCATCATGGGTTGCTGGGAATAGCTACAGAGCCAGCCAGCCAGAGCAGCAAAAACCAAGGTAAGGACTGAGGAAATGAGGAGTTCTGCCACAGAGGCACCTGGGATACATGCTGGAGCTGGAGGGACAGAGGAAGAAGGGGGGGGGGGATACAAGCCACAGCAAGCACAATCATCTGTTGGAGTAGCAAGTGAACAACCAACTCATGGTGGCTTATTCGCAGGGTGGCTTAGCATGAAGTGCAAACTGTCCCAGTATTAGCTTTGCCCTGGTTACTTCCTTTTTTCACTGTGAAGGGATCAACAATAAAATTTGCTGAGTATTAACCAAGTGTCCCTTAACTCCAGATCTCTAAAATTTTTCAATGACTTTTGCAATTCAGACAAATATGGTTAGTTCTGATGATGCATTCCTACAGAGGGACACGGTGACCTACCTGTTCTGCACCACTTCTTTTTTTAAAAAAGGGGAGCTATATGCCAATTAACACTTTGGTGGTGGGGTGGGGGAACTGTTCATAAAATAGTATGAGCATGGAAGTCTTGCTGATTTGACCTTTTAGACTAATTTTCTAGTTTGATGTAACTGAATCTTTTTTCTACCTGATTATACCTGATTATACCTTTTTCTATAACTGTTCCCTCCTAGTTTCTTGGATACAATATGGGCGAGAATCCCATACAAGTTGCAGGGATTATCCAATATATGTTCCCTACTGATGGAGGGCAAATCCAGGCAGAAAAGATAACATTTGAAAAAGGTAGTTATTCTATGCTTTTAGGTCTTTCCTAACATACATTTAAATCAGTACTGATGTCATGTAATGCCTTTTGAAAAAAAATTGGTGAGGTGGCATAACATAGTGGCTAAGTGACTAACAGTGCAATCCAATACTACCCATTTCTACTCAGAGGAAATGGGACTTACTCTGGGGTAAATGTATATATAGGATTGCAGCCTAAGCTATGAATCAGGAAATTCCTCGTTTGAGTCTTGACTCTGCCATGAATTCACTAGGTCAGGGGTGTCTAACCTCAGACCTGTGGGCCAAATCCAGTCCTCCGGTATTTCCCAGATGGCCACGCTCCCTTCCTCTGGCCCAACCCCCTGCATCCCGACTGCCAAACATTTAGTAGATTCGTAGCTTTTCTTGGTTTTTCCCATTCTAAAAGGTTGAAATGCCTCTTTTAAGGCTGGTATTTTGATCCCACCCCCTTTTGCCCGCAGTCCTGCCCCCACTGGAATACAGCCCGCAAGAGCTTCTCCAAAAGTGAATTCGGCCCTCAGGCTGAAAGGTTGAACACCCCTGCACTAGGTAGAGAACCTTAGGTGAGCCATACTCTCTCAGCCTGCCCCTACCCCACCCCAATCTGGGGATAATAATACTGTGCTAAGACTTACAAGATAATGTATGTGTTTTTGTTTTGAACCTGCAAAAGTGCTATGTAAATGCTAATTATTACAATTATGGCCATATCCTGAACTAAAATGCTGGACAGATTGGGTTACTGGTTTCAGTATCCGAATTCTAAACATATACTTATCGACAAATACATTAGATTAAAAGTAATATTTTAAGGAAATTCTCCTTGCATTTTACATCTGCAAAAATATACTGTGGATATTTTGGTGTCATGTTTTAAAAATTGAATTAGAGAAGTTAATGTGGAAAGGAAACAGGTAACTGCATCTAACCTTGAGAATCAGTGCAGACTTAGTCCTTTAGCATATGTTCTAGAAATCTGTATTATTTAATTTCCGTTTTATGCATTCTTTAACAGCAGAAGCATGCATCTTTGGTAGCCATTCTGTTACAGGTTATTCTTTTTCTCTCCTTTTTCCAAGGGATAACCCTGGTCAAAGTGAAGGTGATAAAGGACAACCACAGTTTCTTCATTCATATTATAGACCCCCAGGAAACTCCAAGAGAAAGTAAAAGTAAACAAGAAAGTTTTGGATCCCTAGAAGAGCAAGAGGCTGAGACAGGTCAGTGAGTCAACTATGTCAAAAATAAGGGCCTGATATATTATGAATCATTAGAGATGTGACAACACTGGGAAGTCCAGCTTGTTTATGCTTGATGGACTTCCTGCCTACTTCCGACCCAATGATCGGAAGCAAGCCGAGTCGGGGGTTTTCCACAGACTTCTAAGGCAAGCCGCAGTTTGCGCATCTTTTTTTAAACACTAAGGAAATTTAGCTCTGCCTCAGTCCCCTTTTGCAAGCTTTGTGGTGGGTCTTGCAAGTGTAGCAGCAAGGAGAGCCTCTCCCAAGACCAATGGGAAGAGATCAGGGAGGCATGTTGGTGGTGGAGGAGGCGGCGGTGGGGGTGGTTGCAGACAGAGGCTAAGAAGGTAAGCACAGCTGGGCTGGTTTGCTGGAAGAAGCAACCAGAGTGAGGGGTGGTGGGTGATTCCCCTGTAACATGGCTTGTGTCTCTCTTAAACTCCACTGGGGTGAGCGCCTTTGTAGCCAGTAGGTGTGTGTGTGTCGTGTGCAGCTTTGCAGTTCTCGCTTCTATTTCTCTCCTCCCACCGTTTGTCTTTGTAACATCTGAGCAAGTGGGAAGGAAGAGCAGCAAACTGTTTCACTTGTGTCCTGAGTTGTTTCTGTGTTCAGGGGTGGGGGCAATCTTCTTCTCTAAGACTCCCTGTCCAAAATGCCTTGCAGGAGAGGAGTGAGAAGGTGGAGGGGTGATTCCACAGCTCCCCCTCTCCCCAACTAAATCAGTGAGGCTGAGCACACGCCCCACCTCCTCAGCCTGTGGCTTCCCATTCTGATCCCCTCCTCCCACCAGTACTTCCTCTTCACCGCGGAAGAGGTATTTGCTTGTTTAAGTGAAGTCTAGTGTCTGTGGCTGCCTTACCGCTCCCGCCTCCTGCTTCAAGGGGCAAAATGGGTTGATCAAAAGATCTTTTATCAAGCATGACCAGGAGCCACCTGTCATCTTCCGTGTTTGTGTGTGTTCAATTGCTGACCCCATTGGTGGCTGCCTCCCCATCCCCCATGGCAGGTCTGTCTTATGATGAGCCATCTTATGATGGCTCATGGATCCTTATGATTTTTCCAAGGGCTCCCCCGAATCCAAATTCAAATAATAGGTCACATCTGTGTCCACAGATGTGTTCAGCGATTTGGTGGTGCTTTCAGGGGATCCCATGTAAAAATCATGAGGATCCACAGGGAATTGTGCTTCAGATCAATGTGTTGGAAAGTGCTGGGGCCAGGGCAGGAACAGTTTGTGTGTGTGCATGCATGAGAGAGAGAAAGAGAGAAACCAGTTTTATGGTGGTGCCCTTGACACTTTCTCAAAATTCCAAATGTTGCCTACCCCTGCTGGGAGAGGAGAGGGAGAGGGGAGCATGCAAGCTCATAGCACATTCTCAACAGCTGAACCAGAGATGCAGAACTTCTCAATCTGGCCCTCTGGGGGTTCCCAAATCTCCATGCCCGCTTTCCCCCAACCACCAATCGTTCTGTAGTTTTCCAACTTTTGTGCAGTTTTTTCCCATTCTGAAAGGTTGAAATGCCTCTTCTAATGCTCTCCTAGCAGTAAGAGCTTTAGGACAAAATATGCTGGTATGTTTGGTATTTTGGCCCGACCAACTTTGGCTTTCAGCCCTGCCCACCACTGGAATGCAGCCTCTGAAAGCTTCTCCAAAATGGACTTCAGACATTGGGCTGAAAGAGGTTCTACACCCCTGAGCTAAACCATGGTTTGGCTGTGATATCTGAACCAGACCAAATGGCCAATCATCATAGGGATGCGTGAGGAAGTGGATAGGGTGTGTGTGAAAATCTGACAGATTTTCATGATTCTGCCCCCCCCCCTTTCTGGTTTGCCAATAAATAAAATAAACCCTGCGCTGGTGCCAACTCGCTATGAAGCGAGTCGAGCCAGGTCACGCACTTCCATCTCTGAGACGGGCCACAGTTTGTGCATCTTTTTTTAACACTAAGGAAATTTGCGCAAATTGCGTAAGTTGATGCAAATTGTGTCAAGTTGCGCAATATGCATAACTTCACGCAACTTGTGTAAATTGGGGTATTTTGTATGTTTTACGCAAATAAGCACCTGAAAAGCACTTGGATCTAGTGTGATTTGCATAAAATCAGCTGATTTTTGCAAATTGGGCTAGATCCACGCTCTTTTCAGATGAACAATTAGGATCTTCTCAAATATAATATCAATACAGCCAAAACTACATATACATACACATAGAGTTAACTCTTGAGTGTTTTAAAATACACATTTTAAAATATACAGATCTATACATAAAGTACCAATGCACAATTGCAAACATATATCAGTGTACACTATGGAGTACCAATGGAATTCCACGTTGACTGCACAGTCTTTTTCAGGTCTATCACACAGTTCACACGATCACCACAGCCTACCATGGTTTATTTAAGCCATGGTGGGTTGCATCACATGTAGGCAGCCATTTTAAATAGACAGTCCCCCATAGGGGTTTGCAGGGGTTTCTTGTATCATCCGAACGAGACGGCAGTGCTTGTTTGAGGGTTAAACAACCTTCAAATAACCCTACAACAAACCATGGGTTATTTGAGGGTTGTTTAACCCTCAAACAACCCCTCAGTGCCATGGGCACCACAGCTCATGTGAACCAGGTCTATGTGTGATAACACTATACCCCTGGGGAATTTTTTTGTTGAACTTTGAATGCCAAGTCCAAACTTTGTTCATTCAGTGATAAGTATTCTTCCAATCATCAAAGTCCTCTACAAAAATATACAAATTTTCACTATCTGTTTCCCTTCATTACAAACAGCTATTTAGAAAACGTACAACTCTTACCAACCAAATGCCAAGCAATTTTTTTATTATGATCAGGCCATCTATAGTTCAGCTTCTCCTTCACAGCCCATGGACAGAATGAGTGCATTCTAACATGCGCTTAATTTTTCCCAGCTGCAGCTATCCCCTTCTTGATGAACAATATTATTTTTTAAAGGGCTAGGAAACTGCTGATATCTTCTAATCTTTACAGACACACTGACAGTTCCAATTTTTCATACACACACACACACACACACACCTAAAACACTGGAATTTGGTCAGAGAGATCCCAGGATGTCAAAATCCACCAATCATTGATCATTCAAATCCACCTATTGTAGATTGTCCAACATAAAAGATAAAGTTGTACATTTGGGTTTAATTCCTAACAGAATTTGACCCTGCTCCCCACTTTGATATCCCGCTCGTGGTCTTTCCTGTCCTGCGGCAGATAGGAACTGAGTGGGAAGGCGAGAGCTGCGCTTAGCAGCATATGCAGAGGAGGGTGTGGGTGGGCTCCCACCAAAACTCTGCTCAGCTTTAGAATGTTCTAAACATTGCTCTGCACAGGCACAGAACCCAAATGTGTGGGTTAACAGATGACCAGTTGAAGAACTAGAGTTACAGGCAAGTAACCTGTCTTTCTGAGGTGGGAGGAGGTTACCTAATTTAGATTACTCTGAAGTGCTATCTAGTGACATGCCAAGGGTCTATATGTATGAATGATTGTGGATCAAAGGATAGAATAGTTATAGATAAGCAATCCTCTTAAAATATTTAAATACAAATGTATATTATTATTATTCTGTAGAAAAACCAATACATCAAGAGAAAGCTGTGAGCAAATTTGGATCGTTTTCGGCAACGTTAGAAAATGAAATCCATCTTTCCTTTAGTTACTATGGAGCTTCGGGAAAAGCAGCAGGTAGAACAAGTGAAAGGAAGTAAATACTTGAAGTCATTTTGTAAGATCTTTGTCACATCTGTTCAGTTGTGTACTGTGTTATACTGAAACTTGATTTTCACAATGACTGGATTCGCACAACATGCTAAGCCACCATGGCTTATAAGCCACGGTGGGTTAGCATGTCATGCAAACCCACTATGGGTTTGTCAGGGTGGCTTAAGTTTGGGTTATAAGCCACCCTGACAACCCATGGCTTGTTGTTGGGGTTGTTTGACCCACGATGGGTTGTCATGTCATGCAAAGCCAGACGACACAACCCAGCATGGGTTAACCCCAATAACTAGCGAGCCACTTGACAAGAGTGGCAAAATCCCCTTGCTGTGCTTGCTAAGCGGCTAGCAGGTGAGCACTACCAACAGCTGCCCCCAAAGTGCCCAAGTGGCACTTGGGGGCAACTGTCAGAGGCTTCCCCTACTTCCCACCACCAGCTGTTTTGGGCCAGGAGTGCTGGTGGGGAGCGATCTCTTCCCTGCTGTCCCCGCCAGCCGTTTTGGCATGATGAAGACCTCCATTTCACCTCCGCCCACCGAAAAGGCAACAGGCAGTGCAGATCTCTCCGCTGCCACCTGCTGCTGCCACGAACCCCAAAAAGGGCTCATGATGGCAGCGAATGGCACAGACTGCTGCAGCTGACTCAGAAGTCAGCTTGAGCAGTCGCCACTTCTCTGCTGTCTGCTGCCACCGTGGGCCCCTAAAGGGGCTTGTGACAGCAGCAGCTGGTGCAGCCCACTGCAACCAACTTGTGAGTTGGCTGCAGCAGTCTCTAGTTCCCTGCTGTCCCCACATGCCATTTCAGGCTGGCAGCAGCTGTGGAGAAGAGGAGGTAGCTTCAGCTGGAGCCGACTGAATCTACCGCCTCTTCCCCCCAGCTGCCAGTGGTCTGAAGCAGCAGGTGGGACGCAGAGGTAGCTTTAGCCAGCTATGCACATAACCAGTTGGAGCTACCTCCTCTTCCCCACTACCCCTACCCCATTTTGGGCTGGCGGTGGCAGTGGAGAAGAGGACACCCTGCTGCCCACCCAGGTAAGTCCTTTCAGGCCGCCACCACCATGGACAGTGGAGATCTCTGTGCCAGCTCACAGGTAGGTGGCAGAAATCATGTCTCCGCTGCTCCTAGCCACCACGCCATGCCCCAACGTTGCGGCACAGCATGGTGGCTAGGAGCAGGGGAGCTATGTTCGTTGCTGCTCACTCGTGAGTTCGGCGGCAGCGAATGTGGCTCCCCCACTGGCTGCCATTGCAGCAAGCCCTTTCAGCTCACCACCACTGTGGGCTGTGGAGATTCTGACTCTATGCTCCCTTGTTCCTCTGCTCCCTGCTGCCGCCCCAACCCATGGGGGAGGAAATTTCGGTGCTCCCACAGGGTCCCCTGGGATACCCACAGAAGGACCAAGGGCAGGGAGGTGGGCAAGGACCCATGATGTGCCTGATCATCTGTCAGGCACATTGTGGGCCCTCGGGCAGACAACCCACACTGCGTGGCTTGTCGTGTCATGTAAACCCACCTGATAGGTGTTACCCCATGCAGAAAATTTTCAGCAACTTGGATTATTTTGTTAAATGTGACTTAGAATTCAAATTTCAAAATACATATTTTTCTTCTTGAGAAATTTCTTCTAATTTTCTACACATATGCACCTGGCTGGCTCTATATAACTGTTGCTCCCAGCCTGGCTTTTCAGTCTGAGCAACTCATCCCACTGCATAGCCACATAGATGCTCTGCCCTTTTTGTCTGCTTAATCTGGGACCTGGCTACATCTTCTGCCTCTGGCCATTTGGACCTCTGTCAGCCCACACCAGAGCTGGATCCCCAGCTGCAACCAGTCTTGTAGGTTGGCCAAGGCCTGACACATACATCCGGATTGTAACTGGTAAGGCAGAACATGAGCACAGCATCACCTTAGGTACCCAATTGCTGTATTTCAGATCTCTTGTTTTGTCTTTGAACAAACAAATCAAAAATAAAACTTTGTTCTTTGACGTTTTCCTTAAGATGCAACAAATTTACCTGCACTTATGTGGCTTTCTTCTGTTTCATCAATATAAACCATTCCCCACCCCACCCTTCTGCAGATGAAAAGGATCCTGATTTAGCAACCATTTTGTCTATCCCTTCCGTAAATGTGCCCACTTCTACTCTTGTTACCTCGGCTGTATCTGCTGCTACCGTTTCTGTCGCAGGAAAGGCCAAGCCTAGTAAAGAAAAATCAGCCAAATCTGTACCATCTGCCAAATTGAGCTCCCGTCTCATAATGACCGGATCACCAGAAGATTCTTCAAAGCAAGAAGAGAAAAAGGTGTGGGCATATTTCCTAAGAAGTATGGTATCTCAGCCCTAAGGAACTGTATGATTGTCCTAGTATACAAAATGGTGATCAGTAATGTGGCTATACAGCTGCACCTTGTATAAGGCAAACGACATAATTCTGTCCCCTTTTGGATTATGTCAGGTACAGTTCCATTCTCTTTGAGTGGAGAAGAGCATCCTCCTCTCCACTTCTAAGGCAGAGCTATGGATATTTTCCAAACAGATGAGCTCCCACCAGGTTTCTATCCTGCTGCCTTAGAGACAGAGAATTGAAGGCACATCACGTGAATTCCTACACGTGATGTGTCATCTCATCCCACTTTTACCTCAGTTCAGAAGCCTACAAAACCTTTCCGACACAGTGGGACAAAGGAAATGTGTGGGTATAGAAAGCAAAGCTTCGCTCAGACACCTTTCAATACCCAGTGGTGGCTGGTGCCCATTATTGATGGTAGGGTGTAATAGTTGGAGCTGGGACTAATAGGCAGAGCTAATGGTAGGCAGCGCTACTGGGAAAAGTGAGTAAGCAGGCATTCTCTCTCTCTCTCTCTCTCTCTCTCTCTCTCTCTCTCTCTCTCACACACACACACACACACACACACACACACACACACACCAATTCTTGCCTTCATCTGTCCCCCCTAGGCTGCACTCCTTACATGGGAGCCCATTGAGCTCATTGGGACCTACTTCTGAATGGATGTACATGGGATTCCCATAATTCCTATCTCTCTTACACACGTCCCTCACTCCCCCTAATGTCAATAATAGCTGCTGGGGGGGGGCGGACACATACCTCTATAGCTGTGAAAAAAGGAAGAAAGTACAAAGAAAAAAAGCCAGGAGCAATGCAAGACAGACACTAGCTTGGTCCCAGATCCAGGTACCAATTGCAGTGCCTTGAAACCAGCAGTGGGTAGTTCACCAGCACAGGAACCAGTGTCATAAACCCACAAGGATCATCTGAGGGAGCAGACGCTCTTGTTGGGTGTAGCATGAATTGAATTAGGGATGTCCTCTGCTTCCCAGGCTAATTCAAAGCCACAGGAGGCACCACCTCTATGGCTGGTGGGATGTGTGTGAGTGCGTGCGACACTGCCATTTCTGGAGGGGAAGAGTTTTTCCTGGCACTGGCAATTGAGAAGGTGGATTCGCAGAAAAGGAGTGTAGACATAGGTTTTTAATAAATAAGGAAAATCTAGGATGGTGGCAGACAAACAAAACATCTGCCTAAGCATTGCCTGGAACAACACTGGAAGAAATACCTTTTGGTATCGTATAGCATAACCAACTACTGTGTGAACACAGGCTTTGTACCTAATTTGACAGCTGTTAAAAGAGAAGGTGTGTCAAAAGGATCAAAACTATGGAAATCTGTTGTCTTCAAAGTAGGTAAGTATCTCTATGAACTCCACTTGAACACTAATTTAACTTAGGCAAAGAAATGTAAACAAAAAATGTTTTCAAAGAGCAATTTGCACAGTAAAATGCTATGTAAAGGTAGTTGTATGAGTCTGTTAAATAGTAGCTCCAGTTATTATGGAAAACTAGATATTTTTTACAAATGCTTGTAAAGGCATGTTGTTTCTGTGTCCCTTACATTTTCTAGGTAGAAACAGATGAGCCAGTCCAAACACAAGCTATTCCAGAGGTCCGTGTTTTCAATAGTTTGAATGTATCCTGTCCCAATGGATTGGTACTGACCTTTCTTGGTCAAATGTTCACAGGTTGGTTCTGTGCATTATTATGTGATTGTAACATTATTTTGCAAAAGTCATGGTGCTTTTGGTAGGTATAAAATTAGAATCCTTCCTAGCTAGATTCTAAATAGAATCTAGCTAGGAAGGAATTCTGAGTCTAGCAATTTAAATTTTCCTTAATATATAATGTGATAAATGAGAATTCTTGATGATTCATGTTTGTCAGAGGATTTAGGTCAGAGAGAGGAAGAAAATTGACCCCCCCCCTCCCCATCTCACTCCCATGGTAGATTCTTCTGCCTGGCAATTTATGGAGAGGGAGAGAAGGGCCCAGTAGTCACTGCCAGTGCTACTGAGCCACTCAGGACTCCTGAGTTGAGGTTCCCTTGCTACAGCAGGAGTATTCATGCCTTCCCCCTTCACAGAGGAGATGGGGACATTGTGCCCTTTAAATGTAACAGGAGCACCATGGGAACCACTCTTTTATGGGTGCTCTTGTAATGTTTAAATAAATGCTTGCAATCACATGGCAATCATGTGGTTTTTTCTCTCAGAACTGACATACCCAGAGCTGCTGATTCCATGAGAGAGACTCACATTATCAGCCTCTTCCAGATGGTTGTGGCCTTCAAATGTTCCAGGAGTGCCATAAGATGAATTCAAAGAAAAACAACTAATGTAATCTTTTAAAAGGGACCTACATTTTTATATAGGGCAGGGATGACAACCCCTAGAATCACTTGTCAACCTCTAAAATCACTTGAGTGGCACAAGGTAGTGTGGGCTCCCTGCCATCTCCAGACATATCATATGAGGCTGCGTACTCACATTATCCCATCAGCATGGGAGTTATAACAGTGCCACTCTTTTCCATGCCACCAGGGTAACGTGTGAAGCCATGTACCATGTAGCAAGAGCCCACATAGACTCCTCTTGTGCTATTCAGGGCTTCTCAGCACATGAAGGAGTGGCACTACAGTGGCACCTACATAACTGTGGTAACATGAGTCACAGGAGTTTCAGAAAGAAGAGTCTAAGTCTCTTGACCCTCATTCTAGGAGAAAAGAATAAATTTAGGACAATATCTGTCTTGGTGTCATTCATTTACTATCACCAGTCTTGACATTTTTATACAACAGTGGGCTCTACAGGGTTGCATGTATGACTATTGCTGCAATAATTATGACCTACTAATGGATGTCATGTTTTACTTTGTGAAAGGTGAAGAAAAGGGATACAAGGCCAAGAATGATGCTGAAGGAAGCAAAATAGATGAGACTAAATTGGATGAGGCCAAGGTGAATGAAATCAAAACACAAGAGGCCAAGGTAGAACAAGTCAAGGCCAATGAGGCCATAGCAAGCAAGGCCAAAGCAAATGGAGACAAATCAGGGGAAGCCAAGGCTACTGATGTATCTGCAGTGGACAGTGCTGTAAGGAATGAGGCCAATGAAGGCAAGGCTGAGGTTGAAGCAGAGGAGGACAATGTGGACAAGGCCAAGGAATCTACTTTTGAAATACTTATTAGGCAGAACTATCCACAAAGAGTGAAGCATTCACAGCTGCAAAAACCAGTGAAGAAACCAGTAGAACAGGAAGTGTCTAGAGTTATTACCAGACAAGGGACTGTCGTAAAATACATGTTGGATGGATCCACTCAGGTATATTAACAGAGTTCATTGGACACTGACTTAAATTTAGTTGTTGTTTTTTTCTAGTGCTGATTACGTGGTGTGTAAAATATTGGTTAAGCAGAAACTTTTGTTAGCCCTAACCTCAGTTAATGAACTGTGGTTGAGGGGAGGGGGGACATTTCATAGATTTCATAGATCATAGAGTTGGAAGGAGCCTACAAGGCTATCGAGTCCAACCCCCTGCTCAATGCAGGAAACTAGAGGAGGGGTCTCCCATCCAAGTAATAACCAGGCTTGACCCAGCTTAGCTTTCCACACTCAGACCAGCTGAGCCATTCACAACCATGAGGGGAGATGGTGATGAGAGGGAGCAAATAATCTGGCAGCCCACTCCCAGTCTCTTAATAGAATGTCTGTGGTGCCCCTATAACATTTAAAGGGCATAATAGAAGGAACATTTCCATGAGTTCAGTCCATGCAATCTTTCTTGCTTATGAAGTTGCAAGCCTTAAGACATGATAGGAGCATCAAGAGATGAAGCTACTGCAACGTACTTTTCAAGGTGTTCCTGCTGTATCATTTAATTGTAGCTGGGCCACCTACTTAGTGCACTCAACATCTCCACTGGAATTTCAATGTGCCTTTCATAACTTGCCTACTGTTTTGATTTCTGATTTTATAAATTTAACTATTAGGCTACCACAAAGACTATAATGGGAAAGGCTACCACAAAGACTACAGTGGTTTCATCATTTAAAAAAAATATATTAAAAAATTTATAAGTTTCAACAAAAATCAAACCATAAAAAATATACCTACATAGATTTGAATATATATCAATAAAACATAAACTTCAACAAATGCAGACCAAATATCCATGTATGTGTCCATTCAAGAGTGGAGTTTATATGCCATCCGTTCAAATGTTGAAAGCATTGTTAGGTTCTCAAATCCATTGCATTATAGTAAGTGAACATTTATCCTTCCAATGTTGTAATATTAGTCTTTTAGCTGTCAAAAGGGTGTGGAAAATCCATTTACAGTGACCATGCATTAACTTCCAGGAAGCAGATAGATAATTTAAAAGAACGTATGCATCAGTAAATATTAAAGTGTTCCACTACAAAGTTTATCCATATTATAACCTCCTCCCCAAAATAGGCAACTACTGGACATTGTCAAAACATATGATTAAAAGAAGCATTAGCAGTATTACACCTCCAGCATTTACCTGAATTAGACAACCCCTTATGAAAGAGATGTGGTTTCAACTAATATTACATAAATAATCACTTAATTTCTTGTTCATTTAATTTCATTTTTGGCCTGTCTTTTTTAAGTGCTTGGGACAGGTAACAATACATTCATAGCTTCTTTTCTTCCATGTCACATAATCCATTGTGTGGTAAGGGGTTAGAAACTGAGATTTTCAGTGTACTGAATTTGTACAAGATAGATTGCAGAGATGTGGGGTGTACAATGCCCTGATTTCTATGTTGATGGTAAGATGGAACTGGTGGCCTGAGGTAGTCTGGCAGGACTGGTTCTTAACAAATCCATGCTGGTTTCTAGTGATCACTGCATTAGTGTCAAGGTACCTACAGATCAAGTGCTTTATATTCTGCTCTATAATCTTCCCAGGTATCAGACTGACTGTCTATAGTTCTCCGGATCTTCCTTTTTTAAAAAAAATTTTTTTATTTAATTATTATAAACTACAGCACATACAAAACTATAAAACACAAACATACAACTAAAATAAATCATAAGGTGCACCCCCCACCCACCTAGGGACCGACTAATATACAACCATCCATCCCCTTAATCAATTAAATTCCACATTCCAAAAATATAACTTATCCTGACAAGGCATACTCCCCTTCCCCTTTATTAATACATAGTCTAATAATTGATTCTATATATCCATAAAATTATTCTTCTTTAACTGTCCCTTTTTGCATTTGATACTACAAGTTAGTTTATCATTTAGGGCCCGGATCTTCCTTTTTTGAAGATAAGGACATTTGCCCTCTTCCAGTCCTCCAGTACTTCACCCATTCTCCAAGATTTCTCAAAGATAATAGATAGAGGTGTTGAGATATTATCAACTACATGCTGAGAGTTTTCTTGTTTGTAGTACAGAAGGTGCTAGCTTTCTTAGGCAGGATGTTGTGTCTGAGCTGCACAGTTGTTTACATAGCTATTCCTGGCTGTGGGAAAGGTCCTGTGTGAACCAGTCATGTGACCTGTTCCTATGACGTACTGTGCTGTTCAGACAGAAACCATTTTTAAGGAGAAGAGCTATTGCTCTTTGTTCTTCAATATATATCTCTTTGATGATGGTGGGTTGAAGTTCTCCTTCTCTCCACTGGACTTTTGCTTGCTATGCTTTTATACTCTGCACATGGACTGTATCTGTGGAATGTATACTCTGTAGTGCTTACTTTGAATAAGTAAATAAACAGGTAGAATAGACCTGCTGGTGTTTACCAGGGATGGGGACTCGGACTCTAGGACTCGACTCGTGAGTCGGACTGAGTCCCCCCTCTGACTCGAGTCGGACTCGAGTCCCAATATTTTTAATGGGACTCGGGACTCGAGACCAAGGACTCTTCAATATCCCTGGGCTGTGCCAGAAGGAGTGGAGAGAAGTGTGATCGCCGGCGAAGATTCTATTTTTTAAAATCATTTTCCTAAAATGCAACCTTTCAGACATTTTGGGTCTGGCTGCCTCTGCCTGCCTGCTTTGGGGTTCCCTGCCTCCTCTGCCTGCCTGGTTATTTTGGGTTTGTCTGCCTGGTCTGTTCTTGTCAAAATCAGTGGCAGAGTTTTGAAATAAAAAGGCACACTTGTGCCTAGAAATTATTTAAGCCACACATGTGAAGTAGCCTTATTTGGGGGGGGGGGGGACCCATTGATTTTAATAGGGACTCATGGAGTTAGCTTTGGGAGTGACTCGGGACTCGGGAGTCACCATTTTGGACCAAGGACTCGGACTTGAGACTCGGGTCCAAAGTCTCGTGACTCGACTCGTGACTCGAGACCAAGGACTCTTCAGCATGCCTGGATTAATCTGCAACTGGGGGAGCTGAACACTGCTGACACTTCAATCGTTGTCCTTTCTTTGGAGGGATATTTAACACTACACCTCTAAAATAAAATGAGCTTCTGCAAGAATGATCTGCCCGCTCTGTAAAAGTGTGTGTTTTTCTGTAGATGCTCAACTGCTGTCCATTGCAGTTGACCAGTGAGAAGAAAAGGAGGCAGCCTTTTTTTTAATGGCAGCACCATTTTGAATGTCACAAAATTCAAATAGTACCTCTTCTCTCAGGCCATACTGGAAAAACAAAATGGTGGCTGCTCCGATTCTCTTCCTCTTCCCCCGCAGTAATTTCACTTCACCTCCAAAATGTAGCTGAAACAAAACAATTTTGAGGTTAGTGAAATGGCTGAGAATGGCCTTTGTCAATTTGGCACAGCCCTAGATGGCAGTGAAAGCTGACTAATAAAGAATGGGGAAGGATTCAACAAAAATCTGGGTCAGAGTGTTCCTTAATTATTCACAGAAGACCTCTCAATGGAAAAAGTGCCTCATGTTCCAAATGATAAGATGGCTTTGCTTCCACATCAATCACCATTTTGTAGACCCTGTTCAGACTTTCATCATCACAGGAGTTGCACTTGCTCTTGCCCTCTTTCCACTAGTCCATCCATCCCCAGTGGAAAGAGTGGCACTGTAATTGTCAGTTGAGTTTTCCAGTTTCATATAGACAGGACTAAGACTATCAGGCAATCCTAAGTCCTTCAGTTAGTATTTTGCTCTTCATGTAAGCATTTTATATCCATTCAAGCATATTCCCTTGGTAGTTCACAAAAATAATAAAACAGTTAATATGTAATATAAATACAAAACAATAAATAAGGTAAAATCCATAAAATTATAAAAGAAGCATAAAGCAGTCAGGATTTAAACAGCATCTAAAAACCTCAGGAAAATAAAAGGGTCTTTGCCTTATACTGAAAAAGAGACAATAAATTAGGCACCAGGTGAACCTCTCTGGGGAGAGTACAATTAGGGCACCACCATTAAGACGATAGCCACCAGTCACACCTCAGGGGCACTAGCAAGAGGCCTTCCATTGAATATCTTCCAGCAGGAGGCCTTCCACTGAACAATATGTGGCTCATCACATATTCCAGTCCTAAGCCATAAAGTGATTTTAAAGGTGAAAACCTGGAAACAGACTGGGAGTCCGTGCTGTAGGCATAGCAGAGGGCATAATATGATAATAATACCCAGTAAGTAATGTAGCAGCCATGTTCTGCACTAACTGCAGTTTTCAAGGAGTCTTTAAAAGCAGCTTCATGTTACCAGAGCTGAAGCCAAGCGATCTCTGTCCAGCGTAGGGTTGTAGCTGGCATACAAAGATAGATCACGGCACAACCCCAAGCTGTGAATCTATTCCTTCATGGGGAGTGCAACCCTATCTGGTACAGGGATGAGGTAGGAATTTGTTCTGATTTCCTGGGCAAACTTACCTGTTCTCTCACCTTCTGGACTGATGTGCAGATCAGAACATAGTTCACTCACAAAATCCATACTGCCGACAAATTGTACAAGGGGGCTACAATTTGCCAAGGGCTACCTTCTGTCTTTTACTTTTCTTAAATAGTTAATAGTTGATTGGATGAACTAGCTCTGCGTACCTTGAAAAGTGGGGTACAAACGTCCCTGTCTTGCAACAGAGGCTAATAATGTGCTCTTGCAGTGTATGGAAAAAAACTTGGCTGCTGCCATGAACCCATGAGGGAGGCCATGGGTTTTTTTTCCATATAGTGTCCCTAGTAGGCTCCCAGAATTTTAGCTATACTGTATTTGCTCCACTGAGTGTAGCTGGTATTGAGTGTATGGGTTTTAACATGAACAATTTGTTTTGCTCTTCCCTAGATACTATTTTCTGATGGCACAGTGATCAGGAGTCCTGATTCTGGCCCTGTGATACCACCTCCACCTGCACCCAGTACACCTCATACAGAGGTCATGCCTTCTCCTGAAATAAGCACCAAGAAAAACAGTAGGTTGCTTTCCACTCCAGGGGCTGACATAGAAACTGTGAGCAAAAATATTCTGAAGCTGTTCTTTTCTGATTCATGATTTATGGATCCAAAGAATCAGGAAAGTGACGGTCTGATTCAGAACATCCCTATAATCAAAATGGTACTAAAAATGTTCCCTTACCCCACTTCTGATGCTCATATCTCAGGAAATAATTATGATAGAGCCTTGAAACAAAAACTATTAATGATCATGTTTGTGAGAATATTTCAATAGCACAGAAATTGGATATATATATATAAATATATAGGTATCAAATGGAAGAATGTTTAATTTACCAAAATATTATTCTACTAAATGATTTGAGCAACTGCTTTTTTACCAATCTTATTTTTGCAACCTTGTCTCATTTGATTTCTGTATTTAAGTATTTGCTATCCTTCTGACACAGAGCACATAATCTGACATAAAAGCTTTTCTAAAATTGTAATGAAACAATTACTGCAGAAGAAGCTGGTATATTGTTATGCTTCAGATCTGAAATACAAAAGACACAGAGTGTCAGTCAGTGAACCATAACTTGGTTTTTAAAAAAAGCACTTGCTCAAATCATGCCAGAGGTACCATGCAAAATATCATGCAAAAATACACTCAGATGGTTCAAGCAAGATAGCTGTAACAGAAAGTAAAGCATCTTACTCATCACCAATCTGTACTAAGGAAAATTCAAATACATCAATAATATTTTTGTGTGTGAAGACTGACAACTCATCATTGCACATTGGATTCATCTGACCAAATAACAATAGTTGCAGTGGTAAGAAGTATAATTTAATTAAAAGGTTAGTATGTGGCAGTGTACGTGTTCTATCATGTGATTGGTACAGTCATAATGTAAAATGGCTGGGCATTGATGCCTCTGGAAAAGAATGCACTACACTCTTTGAGACCAAAAAGCATTTTGCTACCAAATGTCAAAATTCATATTGAAAGGCATAGGCAAAGCATTAATCCTCGGCAACTGGAAGGACAAGGAAACCTCAAGAACCCTTGAAGAACTACCTTATGTTAGTAGTGTCTCTCAAGTCTACTGTAAAGATCCCCAGTTAACAGATCACAATGAAGTTCACTAGCATCACAATAAAAGACCCAACTTTCTCTTGGTTTAGCACACAGAACAAGTCCCAATAAGTTCACAGTTCTGGAGAAAGCAAGAAGCCTTTCAGGTCACTAATGTGTTGTTTGCAGCAAAGTACTGCAGGTTGCTCTGACTTAAGTACAGGGAAGTGGCCACTTAAGATCACTATTGGACATTTGATCCTGGCAGGGAAACCAGGCTCTCAGGTGGTTGCTGTGCCTCACTGGATGCCTCTGCCCCACCCTCTTTAGTTGACAACACACCAAAGCAGACACCCCTGAAACACCCTCTCTTGCAGAGACCTCCTCCTGCTGCCCTGCTCCCGTGGAAGATGTCCCTGGTCAAGAAGCAGGGGCCTCTGTCAAGGTCAGGTCTCCCGGCTGTGGAAGATAGGCCATACCAGCATTCTGCATCTCACTCCCTTCTGGCTCGTCAGCCCATGGGAGGCCTGGTAGAACTGAGGCACCTGGCTTTCCATGGCTGGGTCTGACTCTACAGCTTCCCCCTCTGACTCAGAATCAGTGTCACAGGCTATCGCTCCCCCCAGACTGGGGCAAGGTCCCACACCTACGAGTGAAAGACCTCTAGATCAGATCAGCAACCACCTGGGAGAGATTGTGGTTGTCCACTAGTGGTCCTCTTAGGAGCAACCTTTGCATCTATCTTTTTGTCCTTAGGAATAGCTGGGGGTTATCGGAAACCAGTTCTCTCTTTGGACAAGAACAGCAAAGAAAGAGTTTTCCACTTCAGGGTTCCTGCCTGTCATTTTGTGTAAGGCTATCATTGTACATGAGTAAACCTCCTTTTCTTCTTCTGATTCTCTAGGAAAAAATACCAAGGGTTCTCTTGCAGCAAAAGCTGAAGCAGCTGAAGCAGTTGTTCAAGATCACCTGTCTGATACAGAACAATCCGCAGATGCCCTCGCAGGCACCTGGATAACTACTACCCCTTTAGGCATTCAAGTAGGCACCAAGGGATCAGAGAGACTTGATCTGAAGCCGCTGTTGGCCTACCAGGCCACTGATCCAGTTAATGGAACGGTAATACTGCATCACCTGTCATACGTTTTCATATCTCTGTGTCATAGTGATTATATGCTATGTTTATATGCTGTAGTCCTCTTTCACAGTAAGACATGTGAAGGCACTAGTTTCCTTTTAAAAGGGGTGTTCTCCTTCCAGAATTAAAGGGGCACAGGAGTGTCATTTAGTTAAGGCAAGTTGCAAAAAAAGGTTCCACTATTATAATCCTCACAATTCTATAGCTTATAAAATTGACACCTGTTGAGCTAATAATTTGAATTTTGCCATTTGTGATCTACCAAATGAGGTCTACAACTGTGCAAAATTTCAAACCAATCTGAGGAATGTTTGTCACAGGTACAGCAAGTTAAAAGGTGCTGAAAATAAGTCTTGGTGAAAATTACTGATGTACTTTATTCAGATTTATTGAGGAGGCATGCCTTTCATTGGTTTGGTGAAGTTCTGAGCAGCGGTTCAAAAATTATTAAGCTTTTCCTGCCCCATTATAGCCTAAGGCACAACTGCTGGCAAAGTTATTTCATGCATGCTGAGTTTCATTCTGAAGCTAGAATACTGCCGGTACTCCAATGTTTTCAAAGGGTTTTGCAGAGGAATCCTGCTATGTTCAATGCCTATTCCTTTAGTCATAGCCTCACAAGGCTACATGTTATTAAACAGATCAGGACCCTAGTGAGGGCAGGAGGGCTTATTTATTTATTTAATTTATTAATTACATTTATATATATCTTTTTCCTGCAAGGAACCCAAGGTGGCTTACATAATCCTCCTCCTCCTCTCCATCTTATCCTCACAACAACCCTGTGAGGTAGGTTAGGCTGAGAGTCCTTGACTGGCCCAGAGTCACCCAGTGAGCTTCATGGCCGAGTGGAGACTAGAACCCAGATCTCCCGAGTCCCAGTCCAACACTCTAACCATTACGCTACACTGGCTTAGGGAGACTTTAACCCTTCCGCCTGCCTCTCCACTATGGCCCCAATCTGGATGAAGCTCCCCCGTGCCTCCAATTTACGTTGTCAAAAAAACATCCAGTTGTAATGTAAATTGCAGGTGTAGGGCAAAGCGTTAAAGACCCCTCTCACCCACTCTAGGGTCCTAGTCATATTAGGTCCCATGCAGCTGCTTTTAAATAAAAAGAAGAAAGAAACAAGCTACAAATTTAAAGTAACGTGCAGTTTAATCCTCAAGGAATTGGGTGTATGTGTATGGAATGCACAGGTGAGGGAAGCAGAAGGATCAGGGCCTCACCCTACCTCTCTGAAAGCAGAAATGCAGTACAAGGGCCTCAATCCCTGATCTTCCTTTCCACATAATAGGCAAAGGAAACATGGGAATTGGGTCCCATTTGCTGACTTTCTGAAGACAGAAAGAAAATACAAGGGCCCCAGTCTTGGTGTTCTTTTGTGTGTGATAGGAAAAGGATATATAAGGATCATGTCTCACACTAGGGGTAGTCACACATTACATTGAACATGCATTCAGTCTATTTTATTTATTGCACAAATTTGTATACCACTTTCCAATAAAATTATGGAAGCAGTTAGCATCATCATAATACTACATTAAAATAATCAGTGCTCAACAATAAAAGTATGATTATATTGTCTGGATCATACTTCAGGGAAAGCCAGCGTAAAGAGGTAAGTCAAGCAGGTATCTAAAGATCAAAACCATAGATGCCTGTCTAATGTTAATGGGGGAGCATATTCTAGAGGGCGGGTCCTGCAACACTAAATGCACAAGTACTCCTGAGGCAAACCTCTGGAGCATGTGGCATCCTAAGAAGGTTTGCAGAAACCAGGCAGGGACATAAGGGGTGAAGCGATCCCTAAGGTAACCTAGTCCCAAGTTGTTTAGGACTTTATATATTAACAGCAAAACCATAAACTTGGCTCGGTGGCCAGTGCAGTTCTTTAAGCAGAGGTGTAATATGTTGTTAAAAAGAGCCCCCTTACAGCTGCATTCTACACCAGCTGCAGCTTCCAGACGAAGCCCAAGGGTAACCCCACATAGAGCACATTACAATAATCCAATCTTGAGGTTACCAATGCCTGGTCCACCATGGCCAAGCTATCATGTTCCAGGAACAGCCATAGCTGGTGGCATAGCCACATCTGGTAAAAGGCACTCCTACCCACCAAGGCCACCTGAGCCTTCAGTGACAATGTTGGATCTAGGAGCACCCCCAAACTACATACCTGTTCCTTTAGAAAGAGTGCAACCCATCCTGAACAGGCAACTGGCCTATTTCCTAGACCTGTGGCCCACCTACCCAATGTGTTTTTGTATTTCCAGGATTCAATCTCAATTTATTGGCCCTCATCCAGCCCAGCACCAGTCCAGAGTCTGCACAGCCACACCCAATTCAGATGTTATAGAGAAATAGAGCTGGGTGTCATCCTCATACTGATGACAGCTCTACAAATCCATTGCTCCCAGTGGCTACATATGGATATTAATCAGTATTGGGGACAAAATAGTAGCCTGTGGCACCCCATAGCATGAGTGCCACAGGGCTGAAGTGTACTCCCCCACACTTTTCCTCAGTCTTTCAGGCCTAAATTTTGAAAGGATGCAGAGGATGGAGTGCCTGGGAAAGATGACCCCTTGTTGTCCTAGTCCTGTCTTGCCTTATGAAGTATTTTAGCCTTACTGTATTGCTAGAGGAATCCTCCTGTGAGTTGACCCATGCCAGTTTGTTGCTTACATCGGTGGCTAGCAGGATGGGTTTAACTGCCCTTCCCCAACCGAGTGCCCTCCGGACGGATGTGTTGGAGTGCAACACAGGTTCAACTTCATAAGGCAATCCAGGAACACTGAGTAATCATTTCTGGTCCCAGGCGCTCCATCCTCCCCATCTGGATTTGGACCTGAAAGGAATAGGAAAGCAAGGTTTTTTTTTCCTTTTTATTTTAAGTTAAATACAGTAATACCTCGGATTACGAGTAACCCGGTTTGCGAGCTACTCGTAAGACGAGGAAAATTTTAGCATAAATTTAGATTTGAAAGACGAGCAAGTCTCGCAACACGAGCCGCTGCCGCTTTCAAATTTAAATTTATGCTAAAAGCATGTGGAGGTGCTGGCGGCCAGCTCCCTGTCAGGGAGCCCCTGTGTGGTGTGGCCGCTCGCTGGGCCGGCGCCTCCCCCTGCTTTTCTGAGCCCCGTGGAGGCGAGGTGCGGCCGCTCGCTCAGCTGGCGCCTCGCACTGCTGCGCCGCCTCCCTGCCCGGGAGACCGCGCAGCAACGCTAGCCGCTAGCCGAGCGAGCGGCCACACCGCACCTCCACGGGGCTCCCGGGAGCCGTGTGGAGGTGAGGCGAGGCCGCTCGCTCTGCTGGCGCCTCGCACGCTGCCATGCCGCTTCCCTGCTTGGGAGCCGGCATGGCAGTGTGCAAGGTGACCGCAGAGCGAGTGGCCGTGCCGCGTCTCCCTGGCAGGGAGACGCGTGAAGCTGCCCCGCCATTCCCTACCTTTGCCAGAGGCGGCTCGCTGCGCCGCCGGCGGTCCCATCGCGTCACATCTGGCCCCAGAAGTGACGCGACGGTTCGCGTCACTTCCGGGGCCAGATGTGATGGGGGCAGCACTGGCAGCGCGGGAGGCTCGCCGCCGCTGGCAAAGGTAGAGAATGGCGGAGCAGCTCTACACGTCTCCCTGGCATTTTCCTCCGCTCATTTTCAAATCATTTTCCTCCACTCCGCCCTACCTTTACCAGCAGCCACTCACTCTGCGGTCGCCTCGCGCTGCTGTGCCGCTTCCCTGCCCGGGAGCCGGCATGGCAGCGCACAAGGCACCAGCAGAGCGAGCAGCTGCTGGTAAAGGTAGGGCGGAGCGGAGGAAAATGATTTGAAAATGAGCGGAGGAAAATACCAGGGAGACACGGCGCAGCCACTCGCTGTGCGGGTGCCTTGCGCTGCTGTGCCGCTTCCCTGCCTGAGCAGAGCGAGCAGCCGCTGGCAAAGGTAGGGAAAAGCGGAGCGAGGTGCAGCCGGGAGCCGGCACGTCACAGTGAGTTTCCCCATTAGAAATAATGGGAACTCCGCTGATTCGTTCCACAACCATTTAATCACTGCTTTGCCAGCTCCCTCCATGGGGCTCCCTGCCAGGGAGCCGGCAAAGCAGTGATTAAATGACTGTGGAACGAATCAGTGGAGTTCCCATTATTTCTAATGGGGAAACTCGCTTTGATGTACGAGTATTTTGGATTACGAGCATGGTTCCGGAACGGATTATGCTCGTAATCCAAGGTATTACTGTACATACATAAATTTGTATATATCCATAGCAACAGATACATATGAAATGCATACATATGAAAATACAACTTGCTAGCAATTGCAGGACACGGAATAATAGGCTCAAGTTACAGGAACCGAGATTCCACCTAAACATCAGGAAAAATGTCCTGACGGTTAGTGCAATAAGACAATGGAACCAACTACCTAGGGAGGTCGTGGGCTCTCCCACTCTGGAGGCATTCAAGGTGCAGCTGGACAGCCATCTGTCGGGGATGCTTTGACCTGGATTCCTGCATTGAGCAGGGGGTTGGACTCGATGGCCTTGTAGGCGCCTCCAACTCTACTTTTCTATGATTTTATGATTCTACATAGGCTTCAACAAAAACACACCAGACATTCAAATAAGTATCCATATGAAGGTGGCGTATATATGCCACCCATTCAAATGTTGAGAGCGTTATAAGGTCCTCAATCCATTGCATTATAGGAGGTGAGCATTTATCCTTCAAATGTTGCAATATCAGTCTTTTAGCAGTCAAGAGGGCATGGAGAATTCATTTATGCTGACCATTCATTAATTTCCATGAAGCAGGTAATAATTTAAAAGAGCATGTACATCAGTGAATATTAAAGACTGCTCCAGTACAAAATTTATCCGTATAATAACCTCCTCCCAAAAAGAAGCAACTATTGGAGGTTGCCAAAACATCTGTTTCAAAAAAACATTTGCTGCATAGCACCGCCAGCAATTAGCTGAATTAGATAATCCCTTATTAGAGAGACATTGCAGTGTGCAGTAGTCAAACAATAGTTTTTGCTGAATAAGATACAGCCTAAGATATATAGACATGCCAGGTATAGATGCCAAAATGATGATCCACTGACTAGACAGAATAGGACATTCCAATTCCCTATTCCAGTGGTTCCCAACCTTGGGTCCCCAAATGCTGCTGGCCTACAGCTCCCAGCATACTCAGCCAGCATGGCTAATGGCAAGGGATGCTGGGAGCTGGGAGCAACATCTGGGGACCCAAGGTTGGGAACCACTGCCCTGTTCCATTCCTGGTTAAAACCCTGTATATCCTATTTATTCACCAATAAAAAGTATTTATTGACGTAGATCATGGGTCGCTTTGCCTGACCAGCCTCAATAAGTGCTTCCAATAATGCCAGAGACTGTGATGCTGTAAAAGCGGCTGGGCCAAACATAGATACTAACAAATGCTGCAGTTGCAAGTATTGCCATTCAGCCATAGCTGGCAAGTCATATTTGGCACTAGAGTTGTATAAACGAGCCTCGCCGGGCAAAACGGAGGCCAAAATTGGCCCCACTCATGCCTGGCGAGGCCTTACCTTTTTCTTCGGGGCGGCTCGCTCCAGTCCCGTCCCATCACTTCCTGGACTGGAAATGACGTGAAATGACGCGACAGGCGCGTTCTGCGCCTGCGCAGGGTCCCATCACATCATTTCCAGTCCCAGAAGTGATGCGACAGGACTGGAGAAGGTGGATCGAGCGGCGTGGAGAACTTCTCTGCGCCACTCAGAAGATCGGGTCAGGGGGCGCGCCCCCGCGGAGAATCGAGTCGAGGGTGCGGAGAGCCCCCGACTCAGGTTTGGATGCATCGCTATTTGGCACGCAGAATAGAAAATGACAAGAACTCACCATCAGCACGCACCAGGTGATCTAGACTAAAAATCTGTCCACGTTCTCCACAGAATCATTTTTTCCCCAATTTTTAAATCTGAATTGCCCCATAAAGTCAATTTAGCATGAGAAAATGGATCAAAGTGCAACTAACATGACATTATATGCCACATATCTCTAACTGTAGAAATTGTGGGAGGAACTCTATGCGTTCTTATATGTCTAGAACCTAACACTATCCCCTTAGAGAGAAGAACCAGACAAGAAGATTCCAAACTGACCAAGGCGGAAGATCCGATGCAGTTTGGAAAGACTAAAATTCAGTATGAGTCAGCAGCTAAGCTTAATGATATAAGATAAAGACAACATTCAGAAAACCAAATCCATCTTCTTTAATTGGAAGTTTTATCCTTTTCAGAGATAATCTTGACAGAAAGGAACCCTGCTCCAAAACTTACAAAACAAAGCATTAATTTTCTGAACACATTTTCCAGGTATAGATAAGGAAATCCCACATATAACATAAGCAATCCTAGGTATAGTCTTCATCTTAAGTGTATTTACCTTACCTCACAAACTCAGCTTTAAAGATGCCCATCTATCTAAACCCCAAGAAATCTCATTAATCCTTTTATTCATAGAGGATTAGTTGTAAGCAAGCACAATTTATGACATTGCACAACATCATTACTGATCACTGGGCATGTCTGTTAAGACATTAGCATATTGCTTCCAATATCCTGGCTTTGTGGAGCTGAAGCCAACATAAAATAGCCTATACTTAGGTATTAAGCAAGTAGGTTTTTTGATAATTGAATATATATTAAAATAGTCTGACTTGGCATTCAAAATTAATCCATCCATAAAACTTCATCAAGTATTCATTTTGTATTCTAGGTAATGATAATGAGAGAAGATAGAGTAGTTGTGGTGGAGAAAAGAGATGGTTCCAGAATAGTAGATCATGCTGATGGCACCAGAATAACCACCTTCTTCCAAGAGTGTGTTGAAATTGTTGTGCCTAATGACAATGAAGAAACAGGTATGAGTATGATTCCTATGGGTGGTGTCCAATTAACCCATCCTGCCAACAGGACAGCTTCTTCTGACAACAGAACAGGGAGGGGTGATTCCCCCTCGCACATGGAGCCCCTGCATATCCTCAAAATCTGCTCTGGAGGGTTGAATTTTTTGGAAGGCACAGGTGGAGGGGAAATATTTTCAGTGCTCTTCAACATTTTTATTAATGACTTAGATGAGGAGGTACAGGGAATGCTTATCAAATTTGCAGATGACACAAAGTTGGGTGGAACAGCTAATACTTTGGAAGACAGAAACAAAATTCAAAGTGACCTCGATAGGCTGGAGTGCTGGTCCGAAAACAACAGAATGAAATTTAATAGGGATAAATGCCAAGTGCTGCACCTAGGGAAAAGAAACCAAATGCACAGTTACAGAATGGGGGACACTTGGCTCAACAATACTACAAGTGAGAAGGATCTTGGAATTGTGGTAGATCACAAACTGAATATGAGCCAGCAATGCGATGTGGCTGCAAAGAAGGCAAATGCAATTTTGGGCTGCATTAATAGAAGTATAGCTTCCAAATCGCGGGAAGTGATAATTCCCCTTTACTCAGCACTGGTTAGGCCTCATCTTGAGTACTGTGTCCAGTTCTGGGCACCACACTTTAAGAAGGACATAGACAAACTGGAGAGGGTTCAGAGGCGGGCAACAAGGATGATAAAGGGACTGGAAACAAGGCCCTATGAGGAGAGACTGAAAGAACTGGGCATGTTTAGCCTTCAGAAGAGGAGACTGAGGGGAGATATGATCGCACTCTTCCAGTACTTGAAGGGTTGTCACACAGAGGAGGGCCAGGATCTCTTCTCGATCATCCCAGATTGCAGGACACGGAATAATGGGCTCAAGTTACAGGAACCTAGATTCCACCTAAACATCAGGAAAAATTTCCTGACTGTCAGAGCAATAAGACAATGGAATCAACTACCTAGGGAGGTGGTGGGCTCTCCCAATCTGGAGGCATTCAAGGTGCAGCTGGACAGCCATCTGTCGGGGATGCTTTGACCTGGATTCCTGCATTGAGCAGGGGGTTGGACTCGATGGCCTTGTAGGCCCCTTCCAACTCTACTTTTCTATGATTCTATGATCTATGATTTCACCCAATATAGCCAGTTTTTATCATAAGAAGCAATTACTCGTATGTTCATTACTTTATCATGCTTTTGTGTATTAATTGTTCAGTTACTCATGTGTTAATTGTTCATTACTTTATCATGCTTTCTCCTCAAAGTCAAGTTCATACCTGTCAAATCTCTTTTGCATAATTAAATACAGCTAATTTTAGCTATTCAGTTTCCTAATCTAGGTGATGGTATTCTAATCTGCTAAAAATCAAACTTTCTTTCTCCCTTGATGGTATAAATGGACAAGGTACATACATGCTTTGGTAGCCTGACTCTAAAAGTACTTGTTCACACTATTTCACCATCCAAATGCCCAGCCCAACCATGACATCAGGAAAAGATAGAAATTCCTGTACCTGCCTCTTTTAAAACAAACAAACACTTTAAACCATCAGTGTGCAATGAATATCATCCACCTGGTGACAATAATCAATCAGGCCTCCATTTGATATGTGAGCAGCCAATGCACCTGTTCTTCCTCTTGTCAGGGCCTCGCTGCCTACAATGACCCAGAGCACAAGTGCAATTGGCCAGGAGCAATTGGCTGGGCAGGTCTCTGCAGAGTCAGGCACACCCCAAGAAAGCTGGGTGACAATGGTGGTGTTAGGCAATTTTGGACTCTGAACTTAATGAAAATAATGAGCAGACTGTAGAAGGAAAGGTGGCAGTCTCCTCTCTAGTTTAAAAGGCTGGTGCCATCATGCTACACTCCCTATTGGTCTGCTAACGGAGTCAGTCCTATGGTCTCCTAGTAACTGCAAGGCTACTGAGTTCAGAGGGAAGAAGCAAGCAGGCTTGTATTAAGACAGATGATGGCAATTGGGGCAGCTCAGAAGATCCAGGCCCCATGCCTAGGTGGGCCTCTTTTAACACCACCTATGACTATTCCTATATAGTGCCTTGTTTGGTGTATTGGAGCTGTTAAAACAACGGGTGCCGTTTCCAGGCAGAGCTGACAGCCCTAATCTGTGGGCAAACTTCTTTCTTTTCAATGCCATTTTTTCAACCTATTGGACCATTAATTGTCTGTTAAACAGTACCACAAAAAAGTTCAGTACACATTGTACAGTTGTAGTACATAAAGACTGGGGGTGGGGAGTAATTGCTACTAGAACCTTCCTGAAGGTTAGGTTAAAGAAGGTAGTATTGGGGAAATGCTCCTTAACCTGTAGTGTTCCTTCTTGTCCCCCATATTATTCAACATGTATATTAAATGTCTAGAAGAGTTTGTCTGGGGCTTGGATATCATTGACGTGGTGATGATACCAAGCTCTAGATTTCCTTTTCATCAAATTCCAGGGAAACAGTGGAGGCCTTTCCCTGGTATCTGAGACCAGTAAAGGACTGGATGTGGGCAAACAAACTGACACTTAATCCAGACAAGACAGAAGTGCTCTGTTGGTCAGCAGGAAAACTAATTGTCTATCTCAAGGAGCGTCTCCAGCAACACCAAGTGGGCCGCTCAACGAGATCTGCCACAGATGGCCTTCTCCTTGTACCTTCAGCCAGAGCAGCTAGACTGGTGGGGACGAGGAAGAGGGCCTTTTCTGTGGTGGCCCCCGTACTGTGGAACTCTCTCCCGAGTGACCTCCGCCTTGCCCCCTCTCTGCTGAGCTTCCGCCGTTCATTAAAAACCTGGCTGTTCAGGCGGGAATATATGGGGTGGGTTAAGTTTTTAAATATATATATAATGTTTTAAATGTATTTTATCTTGTTTTTAGCCTATGTACATATGTACTGGTTGCCAGCCAGATGGGCGATTAATAAATTTAAATATTAAATAAATAAATAAATAATTCAGGATTAGGTGTACACCCTGTTTTATACAAGCTCCTGAATCTGCCTTGCTCATCTATGGTGTCTCTGAACAGCAGCAGTGCTTCTGCTTAGTTTAGACTGGTATGCCAGCTGCACCATTTCCTGAAAAAAACAAATCTGGTCACTGTCATACATGCCCTAGTTACGTCCAGATTTGAATATTGCAACATGCTTTATGTGGGGCTGCCTTTGAAAAGTGCCTGGAAACTGCAGGTGGTACGATGTGGCAGTGACAGTCTTTTCTAGGGCCAGTTTTCTAAATCACGTGACTTCCCCATTGTACCAGTTTCATTGGTTCCCAATTTGCTTCTCAGCCCGGCTATTTCCTTCAAACTCCTAAATGGTTTAGGGCCAGGTCTGACTCTTCCAATATTATTCCACCAAACCATTTGGTTCCTCAGTGGAGGCTCTGTTCCATACCCCGCCACTCTCAGGTTCTCAGATGATGGGGACATGGGCCATGGCCTCTCTGTGGTAGTGCCAAGACTGAAGAATGCTGTGCCCTGGGAAGTCTGACAGGCGCGAGCCTTGCTTTTGAAAATGGTCTTATTCCATTGTGCATTTGATGTCAAGACTTAAATCTGTTTGCGCTTACTATCTTGAAATTATTTTTGGCTCTACTGTTTTGTGTTAATGTTTATTGTAAAATGCTTTAATAGTGTGGTTTTTATTTTATGTTGTAAGCTACCTTGGGGGTCCCATGTCTGGGACACAGCTTGTGGGGTATAAACATTTCAATAAAACAAAAGTGTTACATCCGGCTTTTCTAGTAAAAGACAAAGGCTCAGAAGTCATCCTTGGGAGAAATAACATTGTTCCACTGCTCAGTGTAGACTTCCTCACAGTTCAGTGTAAATGCTCTTCTGAAGTATGTTGGTTTGATTTCTCTTCTAGACACTAATCCCCAAAACATCACAAGGAAGGTGAAGTGTATGCGTGTAGAAAATCCAGAGTTTGCAACTGTCATAACAAACTGTGAGGACAGCACCTGTTGTGCTATTTTTGCTGATGGAACCTCAATTATATCAAAGCCACAAGGAACATACCAAGTGAGTCTAAAATTAATAATGTGTTCAGAGATGTTTCAACTTCTTATGTCTAAGTGTTACGTTTGTGTCCCATTGCTTCCTAAACTTCCCAGTTATCTAATGTTCAATATAAAGATAATAAATGTCAGTATTCTACATACAGTCATGCCTTGGATTGAGAGCATAATTCGTTCCGGAAACGTGCTTGTAATCCAAAACACTCTTATAGCAAAACGAAATCCCCCCAAAAAAATTTGTACAGAGATTTTTAATTTAAGCCGTACTACAGTACCTGTATTGCAAGACGTCGCTTGTATATCAAGTTAAAAAATAAATAAATAAATATTTAAAAATTTGCTTGTCTTGCAAAACGCTCTCAAACCAAGTTACTTGCAATCCAAGGTATTACTGTACAACTCCTAATTATTCTGGAGGAGCTGTTATTGTAGAGGAACTGTTATTGTAGAACGTGAAAAGAAGATAAATAGATGGTAGGCAAATAGATATCCACAAAAATAATTGGTTACACTGAGATAGTCAAGTATAAAGGGATGGACTACAATCACTTTTCATACTAACTCACCCTCCATTTCCGTATCACTTACAATGATTGTTATATTTACTGGTGGTTTACTCTCCTTCCTTATTATTATGGTAGATATTGCCCATGAACAAAGGCTGCCTCTTCATCGATGAAAATTGTTCTGCAGTTTACTCCCCAGAAGCATTTGAAAAAAATGAATGTGAACTTATATCTAATGCTGAGAACCAGCAGACAGGGAAATATATTATGAAACACAGCTCTAGCATTGCCTGTGAAGTGATGGATCCTGCAGGAAACCTTTTCAAGGTAAAAACACTAAGCTTTATTGTTGAGGGAATTGTGTGGATTTGTTTAACATAGTTTGGTTTTAAACTGGTCTGTAATTATTAAAGCTTTTTACAGAGCAATCCTATGGCCTTTAGACAGCATCTAGACAGCCATAGGATTTTTTGGAGACCCAGCTACAAGGTTGGAAAATCGCTCAGATCTTGTAGCTGGGTCTCCGCATTCGGAGCACCCACCCACACCTCGCAGTGCCCTCCCCTGCCACAGCTGGCATGGGAAGAAATATGTCAGCCGCATCTCTGAGGTCATAAGAGCGACCTCGGAGATGGGGTTTAGGGGACATTCTATGGGGCGGAGAGGGGAGGCGAGAGATGCTACCAAGATACGAGGTATCCTGGTGGCACCTCAGCCTTCTTCCCTCCCACTCCGAAGCGCCTCAGCTAGATGGCCAAAATCAGCCATCTAGCTGAGTTGCAGGGCAGGCAACCTTCACTTCTGTGCTTCTCCCACTCTCCACAGGATGCCCATAATCAGAGGGTTATGGGCATCCTGACTGGATTGCGCCCTTAATTAGTTAATCATTCAGCTTTTAATTGCTTGAGATACACTTAAATAAATTTGTATATTACCAAAATCAATATAGGTGAGTTTTTGAGGATATTGAAGAAGGGCATAGTTTTTTTTCAGAGTGAGGTAATTTACCCCTAAGTAATTAAAAGCTCCTAGTTTTTAAGAAAGGAAGGCAATATTTTATATTTCTTTTTTATCTATTTAGGGATCTGGAATATAGACTATTTACTATTAAGGTAACACACCAGAGGCAAAGCAGCTTAAAAATGAATGAATACAGGTGATTCCATTAGTCTTGTAGAAAACCTAGATTTCAAAAACCTTCAGTTGCCTATCTTTTTTATTGCTCAAAGGAGAAGCATAGTGGTTATACCCTGAAATGTAAATTATATTTAGCTTTGGATAACACTAGAAGGAAAGTTTCCTTTAAATTTATTTTTCTGCAAATATGCAATACAGAGCAGAGAGTTACTGGCTGTGTTTGCAAGCAATGCTAAACCATACTTTAGTATCCCATGCATGAGCCTTCAGCGCAGCCATGAGGAGGGGATCGGAAATATGGTTCTGTGCAGGGAAAAAACCCAGTTTGGAACTTGATTCTGATAGCGCGTTGCTTCAGTTTGATGCTTTGGACTGACACTTCAGTTCTGATCAGAAGCAGAGCCTTGCTTTCGTTTATTTTCTGAAGCTTTGGATGTCTTCCCATTGACTGGAATGGGGAAATCAACAAATTTACACAATTTTTATTACCGGTATATATATTTTTAAATTATTGTTTCCAAGAATGATCATTCACTCCACTTACAATACCAATACAATACCAATTACAATACCTCAGCTTAACACCTATATAAAATACTTAAAATTGGTAAATCTCCTGGTCTAAGCTTATTCCAATAATTAATGAAGGACCTCCAGCTATTATAAAATGTCTGAGTAGAATTCATTTTTCTCTCCCATAACAGCTTATAGCTTGTTGTTTTATTAATCATCATGAAGATCCAGATCTTTTTTTTTCTACAGTGCAAGACAGTATATGAGGTGTTTGCCAAACTTTTGCTAGAGGAATCCTTGCAGCTATTAATATATTCAATACACACATAAACCCAGCAGTTTATTAAAAAAAAAAGTTAAGGTTTTAACTTTCAACCGAGTTTTTAACCAACCACCAAAAAACAAGGAAATTGTGAGCCAAGGCTCACAAGCCTTAACACCACATCCTCCCTAAGGATGCAGAACATGCAGGTGAAATTCTCATTCTCTCAAAACAGATAAACTCTGTGGACATGATGGAGGATATAATATGCAGAGATGACTGTGGGGTTGTGGAAAACTGATGACTAACCACTTAGGGCCACCTACTTCTCTCTTTTTTTAGAGCAGCCTTCGCCAAACTGTGACCCTCCACATGATATATGTAGTGCCCATGTAGTCATAATTGGGATAGACATGGGATTAAACAAATGTGCCCCTGCCTCTCACCCCCTCAAGAAAAGTTACAGAGTGACAATATAACTGCTTGCTAGCTCGTGCTGTAGTGAAGGCATTTAGCTTTTTTTAAATGCTTAGGCAACACGGGAGATGGTTCCACTGTTCCCCTTCTCTGTTATCACATCTGTCAGCAAGAGAGCTCTGATTTTCATCAGGTGAGCAAGGAGGCTGGTTGGCTAATGTGTAAGGTTGGTCCAAGGCCACCGGCCACCTACTGAACAGACAGCAGTGGGACACCAGTCATCTCCCTGTTACTGAGGACGGAGCTCAGCCTCACTGTCTTTTGAAGTATCACCATAGCTTATTGGCTCCAGATCTCCATTTTGTCCTAACTAAGCTAACTAAGCAGAGGCTTGGGGACAGTCAGAACAAAGTCAGTTGCAGTTTGTACTTACTGACCTCCAACTCCATTAATCAGTAGGTGGACCCTCATCAGGTATACATAGCAGCGTAAGACCTCTGGATATATGCAGCGGCCTTCCTCCTGCCTGGTCCCTCCCTCACCTAATCAATCCTTCCAGGGCACATTCTCAATTGACCAATCCAGTGTCCTGGTGAGGGAAATCTCCATGCCTGAATCATCGCCACTACTGGTAAACCCATTAGCATCCATTAAAGTTAGAGACCTCCACCCAAAATGTGCACACAACCCCATTTTGCATATCCTTCCCACTCATGGTGGGAAATAGACAATCCCACTTATACTAAGGGTACCTTCCTCCTTAATCTGGGGATTGCCCTCCCTCAGGTAACTGACCCTATAAGAGCAACCTCTGAAACGTAGTGTTCAGTCTGCGTGTGGTTTCGAGAAGGCCAAGTCTGAGGATAACCCAAGCTATTCCAGCCCTTCACTAATCAGCTCCACTCCCCCGCTTCCCACTTACCCTTCTCCCCAGTGATCCCTTCCCTTCTCCATTTTTATTATTTTACATTTAGTTTCGTTAGGGATCCCCAGGGAATGCATGGCTTGGCAATGCTTGTGTTCCACCTTCAAGCCTTCGCCAGAGAAAAGGCTAGTTAGTAAAGGGGCTTGAGAGAGCTCCATTTGCCCCCATAGAAGCAACCCCGCTATCCTGGTGCCAAGGACAGTTATGTTGTCCACAGCATCCCTCAGAAGAAGGGGGATCCACCTCCTTTTCCTTCACTGTAGGGGACGTAATATCCATGTTCCTCTTTCTCTGCTCTACCTATATTCTTCCCCACAGCTCTCTCTGATAGCCACACTTCCCACAGTGCTGTTTATATTCTAACTTCTCCCTCCCAATTCTGTATTTGGCATTTGGCTCCCTGTCTCACTATCTCCCCTTGAAGTTAATGAAAGAGTTGCCAGTCCAAGCTGAATGCTGCTTCTGTAATCAACCTTTCCTTTCTGTAACAATTTTTCATATTAATCTCTTTTTTTTATAGTTTTTTAAAAATAAAGCTACATTCTTGATTCTAAGCTCTAGCCTATTTTCCAATTGATAATTCCCCCTGGTACAAGTGTAACACTGTGACTCCTAGTTAAAGGTCCGGAAAAGTTATATTCCTCCAATACATATGAATGTTACATCCCAGTTGGCGGTTTGAAGTTCTGAGGGCCGCTACTGCCTGCCGCGGCCGCCACAGACACAGTTACAAATGCAGAGAAGAACACTGAAACATTTTCTATAAGTTCCTTCTACGTTCCTCCTAAAAGCACTGTGATTGGAAGTTAAAAGAAGATCCCAGTACATTCATTCCCTGGTTAGAAGCTACAGCTGTCAGTAACAAAACTATATTCCCCTTCCCTCCTTCTCCCCTCCTCTTGCCTGATATTTTCCTTTTCTGGAGAGCTTGCCTGTGGGAGGTTCAAAATTGTATCAATTCTGACTCACACAAAACAAACTACCCCCTCCCCCGCCCCAACTGGGTCCAAAGCTCAGGGCCAGCCCTAGGATAATTAGTGTCCCGTGGTCAGTTTTGCAATGTTGCCAAATTGTGTGGCTTGTGCAGTGTAACAAGCCCTATTTTCCCCAGGATTTCCCAGCAATGTCTATGAAAATAGCTCAAAGCTACATCTCAGTAACCTGCTGCTTTGCTGTCAGTGCTCTCCTTTTCCAGCTTTGGGATCCTACTGAAGTCACACAGGCTTTCTCCCCAGTGGCTTAGCTAGGTCATTTTTTATACCCTGGTCTTGCAGGGGATACACACTCCTTTAGACTGTCATGTGTTATTTCAACTGTGAAACACACCATTAACATTTCTCTCTCCCCATTCCCCACCGTTCCATGCTTTACAAATGCTGCTACATTCCCAATATGTTAGAAACAACAACAGTTTAGTAAGACTGATAATACATTTTTAAAATAAAAATTAGATACAAAATGAGCATCTGTAACCATGTATATCAAGGGTGGGAAACACATGTGGGCCGCATGCAGCTCCTGCTGCCCCCTGGTATGGCCCAGCTCCCGGCTGCTGCCAAATTTTGTAAGTTATCAAAATTTGTGGTGGCAGAACAGTTGCAATTGAACTGCTACAGAACACTACACTAGCCAAATTTAGCTTGTTTCCAAATTTAGCTTGGTTTTTTGCAGCTGCTACCAGTGGATTTTTGTGGGGTCCCAGTGCCAGCAGGAGTGTGTTCTTTGGGGAAGGGGAGGGTCTGGGGAGGGGTAAAAATGGCCACTGGACCTCCCAAAGTTGCCCACCCATGATGTACATCCATCTCCCTATGGAAAGCTTTGGAAAGCTCCCTGTGGAAATGTCCAGAGCTGTGACACAAGTCTAGGGTGGCAGCATTGCTAGCAGCTTTGGACTGGGCATGTACCTTCTTCCTATAGTGAGGAGGTTCCTTGTTTTCATGTACTGTTTTTTTCTTAGAGTGGCTTGATAGGGTTTTTTATTTACCTCTTCTAGATAGGTGAGATTATATATGAATGAAGAGTATTTATTTATTATGTGTTTTTTTTCTTCCTTTAATCCCTTCCTTCACGAAACTCAGTGCAGCATGCATGGTCATTTACCCTCCTCACAAGCCTCACAATCACCATGTTAGACTGTTCTAAAGTTACACATGATGCTTCATGTTTGGGCAGAGATTTGAGCCTGGGTCTACACAGCCAAAGGCCAACACTAATTACTAGACCACAGTAGATATGTGAGAAGGACAGCATGGCAGCAGGACAAGTATTCCTGTGTGGAGAGGGTGGGATCATGTTTGGCTTCTGGCAGCTTCACATGTAATGGAATACACAACTGGGGGAGTGGTTTGATGTGACAGAAGGACCCACAGACACATCTTACAACAGCTAGCTAGTAACATTTTGAGGAGGAGAGGGGCTCCTGGAAGTTATATTACAGGGCCAAATTTGTTGCCTCTCTGCATCTTACATTGTTCAGGGCTCCTATTTAAACCAGTTCGGTCATCCACAGGTGTGAACATTTTCAGCACAAAAGGAGGGCTTGGAATTTGGAAGGGATATCCCCTCCCCTCAAAAAAACAAAACAAAAACTCTTATCTTCACCTTGTTCATGGGTGCCTCTTTCTATTATCTGCTACATTTTTGGTCTCTTCTGATAATGTGATTCCCACCAGTCAGGGATCACCTCATACATGTGTTGATGTCATTATGCCAGAGTGAGAGCAGGAAACATATCTCTCTCTCTCTCTCTCTCTCTCTCTCTCTCTCTCTCTCTGAATTGGCTTTGTGCAATGCCCCCTGGTCTCACTTGAACTCTTTAGCTCCTGTTTATAGCCTACACCAAAATATCATCAGAAGGTTTTTTTGTATTGTAAATGTGCTTGTGGAAAAAATGCCACCCCTTCAACCTTTCAACTCAGCCTTCTTTAAATTAAAATATATTTGCCCTTTTGATCTATAGCTGATTGCAGCAGGCGAGGCTTGTGGGGAAAGGATGACACTGACCCACTAGAATAAGCAGCTTCTCCCTACAGTTTCTGTTGGAAACAGTTCCTGCATCCATACAGTACCAAGGTTATGAGTGAAGAAGCTGTTGGTGTTGGGAGATTTATAATCTAATCTGTGTGCTAACAGATGCTTGAAATTTTACACACAGACCTTAACAGATCTCACATTATAGCCATTATAGCCATTTTGAGCTAATTGGGAAATATTTATTAGATTTGTGTCTAGTTCTGGAACAAATAATGCTTTTTGTTGATTTAAAGTAGAAAATTTTATTGTTTTTGTGAAGGACCAGCACCCGGGTCCTATGCGTGAGTTCGGCGCTTAACGGGTTAACCGGCACTGAGTTACAGCCCGTACAAGCAAGTGAAACCGGCTAGGAGGTTTGCGTACACAAGAGGAAACTAGAGCCCTTTAAATGACCAAATAAGGCTTTATTTATTTACACCAGATACGGAGCAGAACTAACAGCTTTCTAGGAATACTATAATGTCAACACAACCTGAGGTGACCTCTACGTTTATCAATGAAACAGGCTCCCAGGCTAGCGCAGTGGGATTAGTGAGATCTACAATCTTTTAGAGATTGAAATATATTTTGGTTGTTAGTTATATGATAAGAAGTTTTAGAGTCAATTATCTAAACATCATCAGAAATTTTTATTTTTGCAATTAAACTTTTGTTTGTTTTAACTGCTTCTTCAGATGAGGTTGCTGTTTTTTGTTTGTTGCTTGACTTTTTAAATTTTATTTTATAATTTTGTTTCAAATGCTCTGTTGATTTACAGTTGAAACATTTTTTTGCTTTTAGAGCGGCAGCTTGGATTATTTTTTGTGTGTTTGCAGCTTTGCTGTTTTCTACACTAGCTTGGCTTTCTGCAAATTTACGGCTAGAGTTGTTTTTTGTTGCTTGTTGCTTTTCTATTTCTATTTCTACAAGCCATTTCTCTAGCTTGAAGCAGAAAAGGCTGCACTTTGTAAATTTTACAAAGATTAAGCTAACACTTTTATTTTTTTCTATAGCACATAGTTGGAGCTAGTTAATCATTCTATTATCTGTGGGTTTAGGGATTGTGCAGCTGCCATTTCTGTGACTGGGGGATTTTGCTCCTCCTTCCCAGAAACCTCAGCTTCGCTTTCTGTGAGCCAGCTGAAAATTTTCCTCCTCCTGCTTCTGCCTTCTTACTGGGTGAAGGTCTAGGAGATAGTTCTTCTTTGATGTCTTCTTTTTCTGCCATTAATCACTGCAATCCACCGGAGTTGAAGCTGTTGCCAAAGTTGTGCCAGAAAACGGGTCAGGTCCTGGTTCTGGTTCTGATCTGGTTCCAATCTGGTTCTGATCTGGGCCCATACAGGGCCGGTGCTACCATTAGGCGAACTAGGCAGCTGCCTAGGGCGCAGGGCTAAAGGGGGTGCCAGAAATAGGGAGGGAGGGCTCAAGTGGGAAGGGGGGCACTAAATATCTGATCTTGCCTGTTGGCATTTACATGCCTGCCCAAAGTCCTGTGGTTCACCTGTGTGCCTGCTAATTGCAACCTTGCTTTAGCTTCCAGCAAACTCAGAGCAAATTCCACCACAGTCCAACCTTTAGTTCTCCTGCTCTGTTGCAGCAATCAGGAAACAGAAGCTTTCCTATTCTAATTGTTTTATTATTTTCATAAAACAATTACACACTACAAAATAAAGACAGTCAGTTCTGTCTTTAACAAAGTTCTGTCATAACAAAGACATCCAAAAAAGAAGAAGAAAAAGCTGAAGAAGCAAGCACAGCAAAAATACACACCCAGCTGTGCTTGAGAGCCAATGGGAATCAAGACAGGCAGATGACAGTATAGCAACTGTCATATTGTAACACCCACTTTCTCCTACTAGATGGCCAAGGACATCTAGATATGGGAACGAGGAACACCTGTTCCAAAGACCTTCAGTATTGCATTGCTGAATTGCTGGCCGCCAAGTTCCACTAGAAGAAAAACCTTTAAGCAAGCTCATGTTGAATCATAATCCAACATTGCCTAGGGCACCAAACTGCCTTGCACCGGCCCTGGGCCCATAACCCCGAAGGAGTTATGTTGGGAGATTTATAATCTAATCTGTGTGCTAACAGATGCTTGAAATTTTACACACAGACCTTAACAGATTCACTTTTTTGCACAGCTTGCAGCGTTAGTTTTAGCGCACTAGCCCAGCCTGCCCTTGTAATGACACTTGCTTCTAGCTTCCCCATTACAAATTAATCTATAGAGTCAAGAAACACTCTAGAACACTACAAGTTCTAATTCTACTTGTTTATTCACTTATCAAATAAAGTTCTACAAAATATACATTTCTTAGTGCAGAATATAAATGCATAGCAAGCATTAAATCTAGTAAAATAAGTTAAAATTCACTCCACCTCAACAAAGACGTTACATTGTTGAAAAAACAAAGTAAAACAACAACAAAAAATGCAATAAACCTTTAAAATAACCTCTAACTAAACAAATTAACACATCATCAAAACATACAAACTATATAACCAGCTTATTTCATTCTCATAATTCTAACTCTCAAACCTAAAAATAAATTCTATAACTTAAACATAACAAACTTATTTACAGGGCCATGCTGTCTCTTTCATATATAAACAATTATACTGCAACTAATAAAATAATACATATCACAACAATGAGTGCCCAGAAAGTACTTGGAGAATAGCAGTTATGGACAAGCAACTTTGCTTTTTATTGCAGGTCATGGCTGATGGCAGCACATTTGAATTCATTGCTAGCATTGATTCTGATGGAAAGGAATCAGAACCCACAGAAATTCAGACTCCAGTCATATATGGAGAACATGCACCCAGGTATGTAATCAATAAATTTTGAGTGCTCTAAAGGGAACTTTATTCAATAGCCCAGTTTTGATTCTCCAGTAATTACTCTGGAATTCTACTTTCTCATTTTATGTTTCACATACTTGAACTGATCAGATTTGTGGGTTGGTGATTTAGATTCTTCATTGTCTATGCTGATGGCTCAGGAACTGAACTCCTCCGTACCAGGGACACAGAAGAATACCTGGCTATGGCATATAGTGATCCAGTTACAGCAGTTCTGCAAGAGCCAATACAAGAATGCCCAGGTAGGAATGCATCATTTCATTTAGATCAGTCTTGCTTCTGAGGGCCTTTCCCCACAAATAGGTTTTTGCACATTATTTGCTGGAAACAGTCCATTTTCCAAACTTAGAGTTGCATTTCTATTTATTATTTTTTTAGAGTTCAAAGTGCTTCCCATCATATTTAATACTGACAACCCTGTAAAGTAGGTCACTATTATTATCCCCATATTATCATAGGTAGAGTTGGAAGGGGCCTATAAGGCCATCGAGTCCAACCCCCCGCTCAATGCAGGAACCCAAGCCAAAGCATCCCTGACAGATGGCTGTCCGGCTGCACCTTGAATGCCTCCAGTGTTGGAGAGCCCACTGCCTCCCTAGGTAGTTGGTTCCATTGGCGTATTGCTCTAACCATCAGGAAATTTCTCCTGATGTCCAGGCGGAATCTGACTTCCTGTAACTTGAGCCCATTATTCCGTGTCCTGCAATCTGGAATGATTGAGAAGAGATCCTGGCCCTCCTTTGTGTGACAACCTTTCAAGTATTGAGGGTGAGAGCAACTTGCTTAAGGCAAGTTCAGGGCAGAGACAAGATTCAAACCAGGGACTTCCTGATTCATAGCTCAGTCACTTCACCATTCTGCTACAGCTTTTCAAAAATTCAAAGAACAACTTACTGTTCTTGGGAAAACACTATACTTCCCACAGAAGTACAGTAATATCTTGGATTATGAGCATAATCCGTTCCGGAACCATGCTCGTAATCCAAAATACTCATACATCAAAGCGAGTTTCCCCATTAGAAATAATGGGAACTCCGCTGATTCGTTCCACAGCCATTTAATCACTGCTTTGCCGGCTCCCTGGCAGGGAGCCCCATGGAGGGAGCCGGCAAAGCAGTGATTAAATGGTTGTGGAACGAATCAGCGGAGTTCCCGTTATTTCTAATGGGGAAACTCACTTTGATGTGCCGGCTCCCAGGCTCCCGGCCGCAACTCGCTCTGCGGGCACCTGGCGCACTGCCATGCCAGCTCCTGGGCAGGGAAGCGGCATGGCAGAGCGAGGTGCCCGCAGAGCGAGTGGCTGCGCCGCGTCTCCCTGCCAGGGAGACACGTGGAGCCGCTCCGCTTTTCCCTACCTTTGCCAGCGGCTGCTTGCTCTGCTGGCGCCTCGCGCGCTGCTATGCCAGCTCCCAGGCAGGGAAGCGGCACAGCAGCGCGAGGCGCCCGCAGAGCAAGTGGCTGCGCCACGTCTCCCTGGGAGGGAGACATGTGGAGCCGCTCCGCTGTTTAAAATCATTTTCCTCCGCTCTGCCCTACCTTTACCAGCAGCCGCTCGCTCTGCTGGCACCTCGCGCGCTGCCATGCCGGCTCCCGGGCAGGGAAGCGGCATGGCAGTGCGCGAGGCGCCAGCAGAGCGAGCGGCTGCTGGTAAAGGTAGGGCAGAGCGGAGGAAAATGATTTTAAACAGCGGAGCGGCCCCACGTGTCTCCCTGCCAGGGAGACGCGGCGCAGCCACTCGCTCTGCGGGCGCCTTGTGCTGCTGTGCCGCTTCCCTGCCCGGCATCTCTAACATTGGAAATGAAGTTCTAAACGTTGGATGAAAACAAACAACAAGCCATTTTGTTTGCCCTAAAAAAAAGTTATTTGGAAAAAAAATTGGCCCCTCCTGAATTTTGGGTGGTGGCAGGGGGCCACACGGGAGGGGCGGCAGGGGCCACATGCAGCCCAAACCTGGTTTACAGATTTGCTTCCTGAAATAATTTTTGCAAACATTGCGATTGAAAGAGCACATAGGACCCTCTGTGCTACTGTTTCCCCCATCAAGGCAAAGGACATAATAACGCGCTTTGTAAAGAGGCACAAAAAACTGCCAACTTAGAAGCTGCCAGAGCTCAGGGGGAAATAACATACAATGCTGCCAAAATATCAATATTCTATTCTCAATATTTACAGTGATTTAAACAAAGCTGAGAGGAGGAGTGAAGATCTCTAGGACATTGCCCTCTCCCCCAACTCTAAATTTTCCCCTGTAGTAACCACGGGTATAAATACCATGGCACAGGACACCTGATATGGGACATCTTGGAAGAAAAAAAAGGGGGGAACATTGTTTTTGCTATGTTTATGGTGTTGTTAAATTTGGAGTTAATGTGGGACACCTACTGTTATACAGGGAAAAGGAAACAGGAAAAACCAGGAGCACATAACGTTCTGCAGAGAAGTATACAGTCTTACTTTCAACTAACCCATGACAAATATTTTTTTTAAAATGTCAGAGGTAATCCAAGTAATAAACAGGCCTGACCCTGCTTAGCTTTCCACACTCAGACAAACTGAGCCAGCATAAGCCACAGGCCTGTCTCATACAAATGAGTTGCTAATGGTTGGTTAAACTATTACTTATTTTTTTTACTTAGAGATAGCTTGAGTGGTCAGTTCAATTAGCAGCATCTGCAGGTTTTCTGTGTGTCTTCCAAACCAGGAGTCCTAAGCATTACTATCCTCCGCCCTTTGACTGAAGCATCTCGATGGGTAATGAAGCGAGACTCTGCCACTATCATTCCTGATAATCTCCAGTCAAGAGCCTGGGAAAATTTTCCTCCGTTTGAGGTACGCAGCTTACAGAACTGTTTATTCAGTACTTGACTGTAATGTGACAGCATTGATTGTGAAGGCTTTATCAATTGCTCGATGCACTGTGTATTTTCAAGTACTATGCTGCCTTAAGCCTGTGAAACTATACCACTATGGGAAGTGTATGATTATGACTATCTATAGTTTTCTTATAGATACATTCTGTCTGCAGGAGTGAAAATAAAAATCTAAAGAATTAGGAGTTATTTGTTGGGGGCAGGAGAGCCCGAGCTGAGTCCATGCATTGCCTCTTCCCCTCTCTCCCATCAGCTATCCAGTGTTCTTCAACCTTGGGTCCCCAGATGTTTTTGGCCTACAACTCCCAGCATGCCCCAGCCAGCTATCCAAGGTTGGAGAACACTGAGCTATGCAGTTGCCTGTCAGGCCAGCTAGACAGAAGACAGTACACAAGAGCACCCACTGCTACCAGCTAAGCAGATGGTCAGGTGGCGGTGTCACGATAACAGCTTTCCTCAGATTTTTCAGCTGCTGTGAGCTGAGCTCTGCCTTATATTTTGGGCTTTTGGTTTTGTTTAATTAAAACATTTTTTCAGCAAAAGTGCATAGTTTTGCCCTCATGCATTTTTCTAGGGCATCAGTAAGTGTTCTGTTATCAGTCTCCATTGTGGGGCAGTGGGAGAGGAGAAGTAAGATATAGATTAAGTAACATAGTTATGACCCAGAAGACATCTTCATTTTAATGTTTAATATATATGTGGGCATGTAAAATTCAGTTCCTGCTCTTTCTAAATGATTTTACATTTGGAAAAATCAGAACCTGGCTCCTAACTTTTCTTTTGAGAACCTCTCTCTATGTTTCATCATGCTATAAAACAGTGACAGTATTTAATGTGCTTATGATAAATAATAACATAAATCTGGGGTCAAAAGCAATAATCATTCAGTCTTTTAAGGTTTATTTATCCCAAGACATGGTTCCTGTTTTCCCTATGTCTGGCTGAAAGCAAATTTGATAATGGGCTGATCGTGAACACTTCTTTGGAAGGGTGTCCTATTAAAATACATAACTAATATCCCACTCTTCTCTTTGTTGTTTGGATTCAGAGGAAGACTCCAGGCCCTCCATTTGGGATGCATGCTTGGAAAGGCCTGAGCATAGAATTCAAGGGGTTAGCAGGATCTCCTGCACCTATAGAAAAATGTCCAAATGTGCTCCAAGTTCGTCGGTTGATCCAATATGAACCAGTCACTGATGAATTGAGACACAAATTGCAGCTTTCTGTCAAGGTAAGGCAAGCCCTGTGAAGACCTAGCTGAGTAAATCCACAGCTAACCTGTGTGTCCTTCAGCTATTAATTAAAATAATAAATGCAGTTGATTAAAAACTGATTTTAGAGTTACCTACATTTTCTTAGAAACCTGGATTGCAGGATGCATCCTAGGATTAATTAATTTATTCACAGTGTTGGGGCCCTCTCTTCCTCTCTCCTTTAGAAGGCAGACACAGACACTAATCTTTTAACTATTAGCTTTATCATTACAAAAGAAACGAGCTTATTTAGAATGCTAAATAATCAGGAAAGGAAATGTGGCTTCTGTAAAAAGAAGTTGATCTCAGACTGAGGGACCCTCCTCCTTTCCTAACTCAAATGATCAAAACCCCGCCTTTAAGGTGGTTCTTGTTGCTTTAGAGCCAACCACTTAGAACATCTTACACTTCTTTGTTGATCTTCCCTTCTCAATTGACACCTCACTCTGGGATTAGTCATGCCCCTCCCACCCGTCCCGTCCCGTCCCCCCTCCTGCTCCTCATCAGGCATGCTTTTTGGCTTCCCACAGTATTTGAGGCCAGCTGACTCTTTTCCACTTCCCTGTTTATCTCTAGTTCAGCTGTCTTCAGCATTTTAGCTGCAAGTTCTACCACCTCCTCATCATCAGAATCAGAATCTGTTCTTATATTCTTTGAAGGCTTTTTTGCAGCAGCAATGGGCCCAATCCCTACACATGGAAACCTCTTATGTCAGTTCTCTTGGCTGTTCAACTTTATTTCTCCTTTATTTTTGTGAGCAGTCTTTGAATGTGGGTAACTCCATTCTTACCTACAGGCAACACAATAATACGAGTTGTAAACTAATTTTTCTGGCTAATGGAGACACCATAAATGTACACTCCCCCTGGGGAAGAAGTGTTTAAGGTGATATGGTTTTCACCCTACTAGTAGTACAACCTACTAAATTGCTACACATATCTTATGGAGGTCAGCACAAGGTTTCACCAATTCACTTTTTCTTATAGTTGTGAGTGGAAATCATATGGGAGAACATAAAAAGGTGTATGCAGAGACACCATTGGTGTGGGAGCTGGAATGCCTCCTGCCCCGGTAACCCCAGGTTTTGGCAAATCCTCCAGAGTAGATTTTAGGATGGTGCGGGGGGTGGGGGCTTCAGGGGGGTGGGGGAAATGCTGAAAATGCCCCCCTCCTTGTTTTGCTAATGGAAGCCTTACATTAGCAGAGGGGAACAAGTAGGATTTCTCCCCTAGACACATCAAATTAGTATACAGTCACACATTGGATTGAGAGCATAATTCGTTCCGGAAACATGCTTGTAATCCAAAACACTCTTATATCAAAATGAAATCCCCCCAAAAAAATTTGTACAGAGATTTTTAATTAATCTGTACTACATACTTGCATTGCAAGACGTCGCTTGTATATCAAGTAAAAGATAGATAAATAAATATTTAAAAATTTGCTTGTCTTGCAAAACACTCTCAAACCAAGTTACTTGCAATCCATGGCATTACTGTACATTACTGTGAGACAGCATTTTAGCACTGTAAATTTAAACAAAACTGTAAAGATTCCCCCCCCCCCCAAAAGCTCAGAATAACATAAACCCAGCTGCACAAAACACTCTCAGGGAAAGGCAGTCTGGAAGAGTTAAGCAGTTAGGCCCATTTGAAATTATGTACTATAGGGGCCAAGTGTAATTAATTTGAAATTACTGAATGAGATGGGGGAGCAGGATCATGCTCTGTTAGTCCTGCCCCCCAGCCTCCATGTATTCAGCTGAAGGTTTGAAAGGGGCTATTAGTACTGTACAGCTATAAGTGCATATAAGGGCTTTCAGACCTTTGACCAAAATAATGAAGGTCAGCAGCTGGGACCAGTGGTGATGTCAGAAAAGGTGTGAAAGCTGTTAATCAGAGTGACAAATCAGAATTATGTATGTCTACATTTGCCACAGCACCTTGATGTGACTTTTCTTTGCATACAATCATCAAAATTATTCTCATTTGCCAGTTAGGCATGACCATGTGGGCCATTTGGGCAGAGTTTTGACACCTGTGGCCTGGACATTCATGTCACATAGAGAAGCACCTGTGAACTGGTCAGCTGCCACCTTCCTAGGATCAAAGCAGGGAGGGAATTTTCTGGCAAGCATACCTGTGGGATGCTCTGTACATGATATGAAGGCTAGTATGAAATGTCACCGTTCAGCCATTGTGACAGGTAAAGTGGAGTTTTAAAGAAACAGGTGCTTATTCTCAGGATTTTTCTCCACTTGCCACACTAGTTATTTATTTATTACAGTTCTAATCCACCCAATAACCAATATTCTCTGGGTGTATTACAAACAGTTAAAAGACTAAAATGACATAGAAACAGTTAAAAATATAAAATACAATACAAATATTTAAAAGAATAGAATACAGTACAATGCAAAACAACAAACAGTACAGGAATGGATAAAACAGCCATAAAAATCTAGAACTAGGTCTTTAAACTGCCTGGGAGAAAATAAAGGTATTTGCCTGGCACTAAAAAGTTAATAACTTATGTGCAAGGTGAACCTCTGGGGAGTTCATTCCAGAAGGAGAGTGCCTCAACTGAGAAGGTCCCCTATTTTGTAGCCACCCATCTAGCTTCCTTCAGCAGGGACACCTGGAAGACGGCCTCCAAAGATAACCTAAGGGTCTGAGCAGGTACATATGGGAGGAGATGTTCCTTCAGATACTCTGGTCCCAAGCCATTTAGAGCTTAAAGGTCAACACCAATGCTTTGAATTTGGCTCAGAAATGGACTGGAAGCCAGTGCAGCTGAGCAAACACTGACTTCACATGACCAGTCCCAATTACTAACCTAGCAGCTTGGTTTTGAACAAACGGAAGTTTCTGAACCATCTTCAAAGGTACTCCTCATATGATGCATTGCAGTAATCCAACTGGGAGGTTACCAGAGTGTGAATAACTGTCACCAGGCTTTCTTGGTCCAGATAGGACCAAGTGACAATTATGTTGATGATAATGACATGGATATGTGCTCTGAAATGTAATCCAACCAAATAAACTAAAATGGGAAATGGTTCTCACTGATGGCATGGCTATGGTGCATATCATATAAAGACATCCAATTTGTTAACCTTCAATATAAATATGATGAATTCAAGTTGTATCCAAACTGTAATATGTTCCTTTTCCTCCAGTTCCTTTTATCCACTTTTTTCCTTCATCAAATGTTTGGTGTACCAAACACAATAATATTTCATCAAAACGTACTACGGTTTGAATGAATTTGGGGACAAAACCAAATGTTATTATATACAAACCTGTCTTATACGAGGTCAAACTAGTTGTTCATCTAGTCCAGGACTGTATGTTCTGATGGCATCAGCTTTTTGGAGTCTCAGGTAGAGGTTTTTCCTAACTAGTAATACCAGGGATTTGAGGGGCTTCTGCATGTAAAGCATGCACTCTACTAGGAGAGCCCCGTTGTTGTTGTTGTTGTTGTTGTTGTTGTTGTTGTTGTATTTCTATACCACCCAATAGCTAAAGCTCTCTGGGTGGTTCACAGTAATTCACAAAACACAGATACAATAATACAATACAGCATAAAATACAGATACAATAAATAGAGCATAACATTTCAATGCACAAAATAAAAAACAGTTTAAACAACTAAAACAATTTCAGTTTAAAAAAACTAGACCTGTTAAAACAGCTGACATGTCCCATCATATGCCATTAAATGCCTGGGAGTAGAGGGCAGTCTTAACCTGGTACTGAAAAGATTACAGTGTTGGTGCCATGCGGGATCATTCCATAATTGGGGGGTCACCACTGAGAAGGCCCTCTCCCTTGTTGCCACCCTCCAAGTCTCCCTTGGAAGTGGCAATTGGAGGAAAGCCTCAGATGCAGATCGTAGTGTCCAGGTAGATTCAGGTTGGGAGAGGCGTTCCATCAAGTATTGCAGTCCCAAGCCATGTAGGGCTTTATAGGTTAAAATCTGCACCTTGGATCAGGCTCAGAAGCATACAGGAAGCCAGTGCAAGCAGGCCATAATTGGTCTTATATGTTCAGACCTTCTGGTCCAAGTTCTGACCCTGGATGCTGCAGTTTGCTCAAGTGGCAGCTTCTGAACAGTCTTCAAGGGCAGCCCCATGTAGAGTGCATTGCAGTAGTCTAACTTGGAGGTTACCAGAGCAAAGATTACTGAAATCAGCTTATCCCTGTCCAGACAGGGGCATAACTGGGCCACCAGCCGAAGCTGGTAGATGGCAATCCCATCCAAAACAGCTTGAGCACCCTCCATTCGGTCAGAAGAACCACCCACTAACAGCATCTCAGACTTGTCTGGATTGAGCTTCAGTTTATTAGCCCTCATACTGTCCATTGTCACAGTCAGGCACCGATGTAGCACGTCCATGCCTTACCTGATGAAGATGAAAAGGAGAAATAGAGCTATGTGTCATCAGCATACTGATGGCAGTGCACTCCAAAACTCCAGATGACCCCACTCAACAGTTTCATGTAGATCTTGAATAGCATGGGGCACAAAACTGATCGCTGAGGAACCCCATGCTGGAGAATCCACGGGGCCAAGCAATATTCCCTAAGCACCACATTCTGGACCCAGACATCCAAGTAGGAGCAGAACCACTGCAATGCAGTACCCCCCTCTCCCAGCTCAGACAGTCACCCCAGAAGGATACCATGGTTGATGGTATCAAAAACCACCAAGAGATCCAGGAGTATCAACAGGGTCACACTCCCCCTGTCTCTCTCCTGACATAGGTCATCATACAGGGTGACCAAAGCTGTTTCCATGCCAAAACCTGGCTTCAACTGAAATGGATCCAGATAATTGGTCTCATCCAAGAGTGTCTGGAGCTGATATATCGTGACCTCAGCAATCCAGTGGCTTTGAAACAATCCAAAAACATTTAAGGTACTTTGAAGGTGCCTTCTATTTAAAGATTGATCCCAGCTGCAAGTCAAGAAAGGGGAAATGGACAGATGGAATCCATGTGATTTCTGAAGTTTCTTGTCTGCCAGGCAACACCAAACTGAATAAAATCATACTCAAAGGACTAGGTGTGAATGGATCCCTATACATGTTTCACCTTAGTGATAATCTCAGAGCAGCTTTGAAAGTAAATAGTGTGGAGTACACAGGGAGCACAAGTGCCTCGTGCTTCCAGTTTATCTATATCTCTGTAGCATCCAAAATAGAACTCTTCCCTCCCCCTGCTCCCATCCCTTGGGAGATGCAAAATCTTCCCATGTTGATGCAGAGAGAGCTTGCACATCTCCCCAGATGTGAACATTCTGTTTCAGACAATACAGAGACAATGTGAGACAACTGGAAGTTCATGGCACTTGTATTTCCAGTTCTCTCCACAATGCTGTCACACCTGAAGCAGCTCTAGAAACCTCCTGCCATCTAGCTCAAATAGACCTGATGCTACACAAAATGGATATATTTTGGAAAAGATATTGAAGTGAATATGCACATCCAAATATTAATTTTCATTATCCACCACCGCTTACTGTAATAAAGATTAACTGTGCAATCCTATGCATGTTGACTAAAAAGTAAGTCCCACTGAGTTCAATGGAGCTTACTCCCAGGGAACCGTTTATAGGATTATGGTCTTTAAAAAGTTTTTTTCCTTCTCTTCCTTCTTCACTGCCTTGTTAGGAGTACATTGACAAAATAATGAAGCAAGAAGATGAAATGCAAGAAATGACTATTAAAGATCCAAGAATGGAAGAGGAGAGGGAAAATGCTGCAGATCTTCTCAAGCTAGTTATGGTGAGGACCGTGCATCTTTTATTGTGCCTTATTTCAGTTTAAAGCAGTTTAAATTAGGCATCTATACCAGAAAAAAAATAGCACTGTCATCACTACTAGCAAGAACGTCTCAGTTCACATTCAACCTGAAATTCTGCATCTGTTCCCTCCTCCTCCCCTTAGACATAATTGCATTCTTTATCCTTAATGTAAGGAAAGTTACTAATCCATTCCTGGGTTTATCTAGTTTTTTGGCTGTAGTACACTCAATCCAAATCACAGTTTCTATACCCACTGCAGCAGTATGATCAAAATTCAATTATTCTTTTAGAACCTCTCCATAAATCCTACTATATCATTTTTTTCCCCTCCAGTGATTAAGGGGTATCCCAAAATTTAAGGTTTTGGACTCTACATTTATTTTGAACTTCCTATATCTTATATTTTAATATTTCTACTACTTTATACCTAGCAGATGCCTTTCTTACATCAAGGATTTCCTTACCTGCCTGTTTTATATAAGCCTGTAACTTATCTTGTGCTATTTTCTAGTTATCCATTTCCTTTTTCTGCTCTCCTGGTTTTGCTTCAACTCTAGACGATAGGTGGGTTCATACTAGGGATGTGTGAGGAATCCGATGGGATTGAATGTAGACAGGAAGTCCATTGAGCTCGAACAACCTAGACTTCCCAGCGTCAGCACATCCCTAGACTTCGCATGACTTGGCAACCCACACTGTGGCACAAGCCACACAGTGTGGGTTGTCTGCCCAAGGTCCCATGATGTGCCTGACAGACAGTAGGGCATATCATGGGTCCTTGCCTACCTCCTCTCCCCAGAGGACCCCCTGGGAGCACCGAGGTTTCTCCCCACTGCCATGAGAGCTTGCAGCAGTGGCGGGGAATGGGGGAGCAGGGAGCGCTGTCACCAACTCACGAGTCGGCAGCAGTGATATTTGTTGCCTGCTGCGGCAGTGAGCCGAAATGGCTCACTGCCATGGTGGGCAGTGGGGGAGCCATGATCGCTGCTACCGACTCATGCAGCAGCGAAGGCAGCTCCCACGCTCCTAGTTGCCGCGCAGTGCCCCAACATTGCAGGATGGCATAGCGACTCGGAGCAGTGGAGCCGCATTCTCTGCCACCAACTCGCAAATTGATGGCAGCAATCTCCACTGACCCCCATGGTGGTGGACCAAAAGGGCTCTCCACCATAGCAGGCAGTGGAGGAGCCTCTTCCCCACTGGCCCAAACTGGAGATTGCTCCAGCTGGCTATGCGCATAGCTGACTGAAGCGACCTCCTCTTTCCTGCTAGCACTGCTGGCCCAAAACAGCCGGTGGGGGTGGTGGGGAACTAAAGATCACTCCAGCCCCGCTATGTGCATAGCTGGCTGAAGCAATCTCCTCACCCTGCTGCCCCTGCCAGCCCGAAACAGCTGGCGGTGGAGAGTGGGGGAAGCTTTTGCTAGTTGCCCCCAACTACCACTTTGACACTTTGGGGGCAGCTGTCAGTGGCGCTTGCCGCCTAGCCGGCTAGCCACTTAGCAAGAGCAGCAAAGGGATTTTGCTGCTCTTGCCAAGCGACTCACTCGTAGTTGGGCTTGATCCACGATAGGTCGTGTCATCCAGGTTCGGACAACATGACAACCGACTATGGGTCAAACAACTCCAAGTATAAGCTATGGGTTTTCAGGGTGGCTTATAAGCTAAAAAATAAGCCATCCTGACAAACTCATCCTGGGTTCACACAACACAACAACCCACCATGGCTTATAATCCACGGTGGGTTGTCGTGTTGTGTGAACGCAGTCATTTTCTCAAAAATATCAGAAAGCTTAGCATGCCTCTTATCTAAATAAGCTTCTAGTTTGTTTAACTCTGTCTTCCAATTTAATTCCAAGTTTTTTAACTCTTCCTTTTAACTTCTGATCTAATATTGCCTCTACATTCTGAAGTTCTTTCCCCCAAATCCTGAAGTTCTAGCATGGACTGAGTCCTGCTGTCCCGCATTCCCCTGTGTTATCTCTGATCTCAGATCCTTGCTTCTGCTGCTGGTGCACAGTGGATTGGAGAACACAGTGGGGATGTGGGATGGCTGGACTTGGCCCACACTGGGAAGAGCGGCTGCTCTTCCCCACGCAGGTGAGGCCCATGTCTCCTGCATCCCTGCTGTTATCTTCAATCGGCGATAACGGCAGGGATCTCCAATTGGAGATAACGGCAGAGGTTCTGGTGTTGGCATGTGCCAGCAGGGGAATCCCTACTATTACCTCTGATCTCAGATCACAGATAAGAGTGTGGGACATGCTTCGAGGGGATTCCTCCTGGGGCTTGGGCTCACCCCCTTGAGGACCCCAAGAGGCTCTGTGGACCGGATTGGGGAGCCCCACAGGCCACACGTTCTGCATTCTTGAATTAAGGTAATATAGAAGTCTAAAGGAGAGCATGTCACCTAATTAATTCATACCAATCACAAATTTTATCATTCACTGATTTTCATATATCAACTAATAATGAGGTTACTAAAATTCCAGATATTTTAAACTACTAATCAGCTTATCTCATCCAATGACTAATTACTTTGATTAATGGCAGCCCCACCCTAATATACATTGGAAGTGAGAGGGGTGGGTTTCAGAACTAATTGGCAGCAGTATAAGCAAATGAAATCCTCTCCACACATATCCAACTTCCAGCTTCAGCCTAATGTCTCCTGATAACCCCTCCCTAATATGGGAAGCAGGAGACGTAGATTTCACAATTGATTGACAGTAGTATAAACAAATGAAATCCTCTCCCTCACACACATCCAGCTCCAGCCCCAGATTAATTGAGCAGTCCTAATTGGCACATGGGGAAAGGGGGGATGAAGTGGCAGATGATCCGCCACTTCCAACCTTGTGGGAGGTGAGAGAGGCGGCTTTGTGGGCTTTTGAGCCTGGTGGATCTTCAGTAATCAGAATTCCCTCCACCCCTTTGAAACTAATGGAAGGGGGGGATTAAATGTACCAGTTGCAGCTGTGGACATCTGCCCCCCCCGCCCCCCAGCAGAGTGCCTCTCTGCCATAGGAGTGTTATCCCCACCACATCCTAACCCCTTTGGCGGCATCTGAGGGTGTTAGGATTGTTCTGCCCATGGCAGAAAGCTCTGCTTTGGTCAGAGAGACATGTTTAGGACAATGAAATGCCCAAATCTATAATATAACGTTGAATTCCTATGGATTCTTGCAAAATTCTCCTCTGTCAAATTTCTCTGTAGATTTTAGAGTTCTGTATTACTAAAAAGGTTTACTGGAGCAGAGTTAATACTATTGGATCTAGGATTCTTCCACAGTTGTATTTCCAGTATGCGTATTCTAACAAGAAGTAAATGTAAAATCAAACATTTTTTATTTTGGCTGAAGCAGTTAGTTTTGAAGGGTTTGTTCTGCAGAAGAGCACTGGTAGAATAAAATAAAATAAAACAAAATTAAAAATATTTCTTCAGCTCAAGGGGTTAGTGTGAAAGGGGCTTATTTTTATTGGCTATTTATGTTGCTCAAGCAGAAATATTTTTCCCATTAAAAATGTTTATTTTGCAGAAGTGCACAGGGGCTTCTGTGCAACATAAAAATAGGAACAAAAATTAACTACCTTCAAAAACAGCCCCTTGGGCCAAATTCCCAAAACACTTTTAAAATTATTTTTTTAAAAAAAATGGAAGATGAGATTATTTTTGAAGTTTGTTTTGTTGATTTTTAATGTTGAATAGAAACACTGCTGCACTACATTTTAAAAAGTATTTAAACTTTTTAATAATTAATTTGTTACTGTAAAATTTCAACAAAACAGAACAAGAATAGGAAAGGGAAAATTGTAGCTACATAGATTTGAATATATCAATTTCAATGTATGCATATGAAATAAATGTGTGTGTATGTGTGTGTGTATAAATTCAGCTTTCTAAGAATTATACCTAAACTTTAACAAAAGCAGACCAAATATCCATATATGTGTCCATTCGCAAGTGGTGTCTATATACCACCCCTTCAGATATTGAAAGTGTTGTTAGGTCCTCAATCCATTGCATTATAGGAGGTGAGTGTTTATTCTTCCAATATTAAATGCTGTCAAAAGGCCACAGAGAATCTATTTCCACTTACCATGTGTTAACTTCCAGGAAGCAGGTAGATAATTTAAGAGGACATGTACATCAGTAAATATTAAAGAGTGTTCTAATACAAGGTTTATCAGTATAATAACCTCCTCCCAAAAAGAGTCAACTATTGGGCATTGCCAAAAAATATGGTTAAAAGAAGCATTAGCTGTGTTACATCTCCAGCAAGTAGCTGACTTAGACAAACCCTTATTAAAGATACATTGTGGCATCCAATAGACACGGAACAAGAGTTTTTGCTGAATAAGGGGTAACCTGAGATCCATAGACACTTCAGATACAGCTGTTAAAGTGACGCTCCATTGATTAGGCAAAATGCCTAATTCCATTCCCTATTCCATTCCTGGTTAAAACCCTTTATATCATCATATTTATTCATGAATAGTAAGTATTTATAAACAACGGATTGTGGGTCAATATACCTGATCAATAAGTGCTTCCAATAGCTAAGGAGATTCTGACGTTGTAAAAGTGGCAGGGCCAAACTTCAATTCTAACAAATGTTGCAATTGCAAGTATTGCCATTCAGCCATAGCAGGCAAATCATATTTGGCATGCAAAGCCAAGAATGACAAAAACTCATCATCACCAGCACCCACTAGTTGATCCAAGATTAAAAAATCAGCTTATCTGTCCAAGTCTGCCACAAAAACAGTTTCTTGCCAAATTTTTAATCTGGGTTTCCCGTCAATTTAGCATGAGAAAATGGATCAAATTGTAATTGACGTGACATTATATGCTACATGTCTCTAATTGTTGTAACTGTGGGAGTAACCCTATCCATTTTAATGTGCCGAGAACATAATGCCATCCATTTAAAGAGAGGATTCAAACAAGAAGATTCCAAAACTGACCAAGGTGGAAAAGCTGATCTTTGTGGAAAACACCAAAATCTAGTACAAGTCAACAAATATGCCCAATTATATAAAGCAAGATCCGAAAAGCCAAACCCACCTTCTTTAATTGGAAGTTGCATCCTGTTCAAGGATATTTGTAGTGGGGAGGAACCCCCACAACATTTACGAAACAGAGCATTTGGATTTTGAAAATATTTGCCAGGTATAGAGGAATCCCATGTATAACATAAACAGTTCCAAGGTATAATATTCATCTTGAGTATATTTACCTTGCCCCACAAACTTAACTTTAAAGATGCCCATCTACGTGAATCCCCTGAGATCTCATTAATCAACTTATTCAAGTTTAGCTTTATCATTTGAGATATGACTCTGGGAATAAATATTCCAAAATAGGTAATAACATCTGTGCACCATCAAAATTGCCAATTAGCTAATATATTATGAGATATAGTATCTCCAATCAGCATCAATTCAGACTTTGACCAGTTAATTGAATAGCCAGACAAATTACCAAAAGTATGAATCAACTGCATCAAAGCTGGAATAGATGACGACTTTGGAGATAAACAATTAAAAAATCATCAGCATAAAAAATAATTTAATATTTTTAACAGTCATGCAAAGCTGTAAATACTACTATTCTGTCTAATATCACAAGCCAGAGGTTCCAGACATAAATCAAATATCAAAGGAGAAAGTGGACATCCCTGTCTGGTACTTCTTCCAAGTGAAAAGAAAGCTGAAAAAAGACTATTGGTCATAACTTTAGCTCTTGGAGTTGAATATAAAATTCTGACCCATTTCAAAAATTCTACAGGAAAGCCAAAATTACTCAACGTGGGAAAAATAAATTTCCAATGAATTTTGTCAAAGGACTTTTCAGCATCCAAAGAAACAATGGCAGCCTGGTCTGTTCTATCAGTGTTTAAAGCTATCAAATCAATGACGAATCTAAGGTTATTAATCCCCTGTCTATGTTTAATATATCCCACCTGATCTACTCAAGCCAATGTTGTGGTAACATCTTGCAATCTATAGGCCAGAATTGCAGTTAATTTAAAAGTATTTAAATTAAAATCATTATTTTTAATTGCCAAGGGGGCTGTTTTTGATGGGCTTTATTTTGGTGTTTTTATGTTGCATGGATGTGCTCCTGCAGGAAGGAAAAAGAAATATTTAAAGTACAAAAGTGGTTTAATATTTTTTTAATGGTGGGTTTTCTCTTTTACTTACTTTTGTACTGTATATCTCTATACTGTAATGTCTTGGATCTTCAGTGAAGGTCCTTTGATGGCTATAAGCCCCACAACACTAGCTGTTAGCAAAACAGTTTGGATGGTTGAAATATCTCAGAAAGCTATTTGTGTCCATTGCAGTCTTTCCCCAGCCTTGAAGAATCTTCAGATCTTTGCACTAGAGGTAAGACCTTAGTAGCCATTTTTTTAAAAACAAAAAAACTTGCCTTATTTTGTTTAGTGAACCTTTTGTATAATATTTGCCTCCATCTGTCTCAGTATTTTGCTAGCCGTTTCCTTTTATAACATACATTATGAATCAGAATTTTAATAAATAAGGAGACTTGGCATAATCAACAAGGTCCAAAAAGTAATAATTCAATAATCTGGTAGTCAATCAAGTTTGAAATCTGTAAGTGGGTTCAAGAAATTAAAAGATTAGTTCAAAAACTCAGACACAGTCTGAAGATTTTAAGATTTGAAAGTGGTATAGTAGAGCTATCATTGCCTTTTTATGCTAATTTCTTTTGTCTCACTATTGTCTCAAGTTCTGCAGGCTTTTGAACAAACTGTTTGATGCCTACACACAGAGGAGCCACTTCCTAATGGTGTGATCCCACACCACTGGGGGATGTATGAATAAACAACCATGTGGGCAGGGTAAATTTTGTGGACCTTCCCCACCTGATCAGTGCAATTCACTCTCCTTTTGCCTTAGAATGAAATAGTGTAAACAATACCAGCATAGAATGCATAGTTACATAAAGAAAAACAATGATTGGCACAAGACTGTCTGCACAGGGCCACAGCCAAAGTACTCTGGAATTCCTTGATGATGTAGCTAGGATTTTTATCTCAGGATAACAACCTCTGCATCTTGTCTAAGTAAATATGCTCTACTTCAGATATTATTCAAAGCAGATTTAGAATCCATAGTACTTAGATAAACTTTAATAATAATTTTAATATAAAATTATTATTAAGCCAGTGAGCCAGTGTGGCGTAGTGGTGAGAGTGTTGGACTGGGACTCAGGAGATCCAGGCTCTAGTCCCTGCTCGGCCATGAAACCCACTGGGCGACTTTGGACCAGTCACTGACTCTCAGCCTAACCTACCTCACAGGGTTTGAGGATAAAATGGAGGGGAGGAGGAGGATTGTGTAAGCTGCCTTGGGTTCCTTGAAGGAAAAAAGGCGGGGTATAAATAAAATAAATAAATAAATAATTTTACCACATTGATTACTTGCAACTACAGGCAGTTCCTGGGTTATGAACGTCTGACTTACAGACAACTCGTACTTACGAACGGACCGCCAAGCCTCCAGCGAGCACCAGCTGAGCTGCTCACTGGACTTCCTGGTTCCCTGGCTCTACGTCATTTACGTAGAGTATAGTGTAGTATACATAAAAACGGCTGCAATTTGCGTAAATGCCCTTTTTAATGTATACTACGCTATACTCTAAAGGGCATATCTTACGCCGTTTTCTACATAAACGATGTAGAGCTGAGGAACCGTATGTACCTGTTCCGACTTACATACAAATTTGACTAAAAGACAGACTTAAGAACGGATCTCATTCGTAACCCGGGTACTGCCTGTATTTATTTATTTCTTTTAAGGTTTTATAGATCACACTTTCATCCACTGAAGATCCCAGGGTGGTCTATTTATTTATTTATTTTTATTTCATTTCTATACCGTCTAGTAGCCAAAGCTCTCTGGGCAGTTCACAAAAATAAGAAACCACAAATACAAGTTAATAAAAACATACTATAAAATCTTTAACATACAAACTTTAAAACAATTTGAACAGCTAAGGGCACAATCCTATGGCTGCTAGACAGAGTCTAGATGGCCATAGCATAGGATGATTTGGAGTCCCAGCTCCAACCTTAGAAAAGCACTCCAAGGTCAGACGTCAGAGCTGGGACTCCGAATTTGGAGTGCCCTCCTCCCGCCCTTGTAGTCATGCCAGCTGCAGCTTCAAGTCTGGAAGACTGACCTCAGAGCTGGCGTTGGGTGGGCATTCCAGGGGCTGGGGAGGGGAGGAGTGAGGCTCTGCTGAGATACGATGTATCCTGGCAGCACCTCAGCCTGTCCTCACAAGCAGGTGCAAAAGACTTAGATGGCCAAAATTGTCAAAGTCTTTTGCAGGGTGGGAGAAGCGCGGAGGTCACCTTCTCCTCTGCGCTCCTTCCGTCCTCAATAGGATGCCTGTAATCCTCAAGGTTCAGAGGGTTATGGGCAGCCACATTGGATTGTGCTGCCCAACTGTTACAATAAGATACTGGCCCTGATAAAAACAACTGGCATAAATACCCCATCATATGCCATCAAATGCCTGGGAATAGAGGATAGTCTTAACCTAGCACTGAAAAGATGGCAAGGTTGGTGCCAGGTGGACCTCAGTGGGGAGAGCATTCCATAATCAGGGGATTACCACTGCTAAAGCCCTCTCCCTCGTTGCCACTTACTGAGCCTCCCTTGGAAGAGGCACTCGGAGGAAGGCATCAGATGTTGATCATAGTGTCTGGGTAGGTCGATGTTGGGAGAGGCATTCCATCAAGTATTGGAGTCCTGAGCCATGTAAGGCTTTATAGGATAAAGCCAGCACCTTGAATTGTGCTCAGAAACATACAGGCAGCCAATGCAAGTGGGCCAGAATTGGTGTTATATGCCGTTCTGGTCCCTGTTATTTTCTGGCTGCCGCATTTTGCACAAGCTGCAGCTTCTGAACAGTCTTCAAGGGCAGCCCCGTGTACTGCATATTACAGTCATCTAACTTGGAGGTTACTGGAGCATACACTACTGATGCCAGGCTATCCCTGTCCAGATAGGGGCATGACTCCAGGAGAATCCCTCAAGCTACAAACCTGCTCCTTCAGGGGGAGTGCAACCCCATCCAGAACAGGATGAACACCCTCTATCCGGTCAGAAGGACCTCCCACTAACAGCATCTCAGACTTGTCTGGATTGAGCTTCAGTTTATTAGTCCTCAATCCAGTCCATTTTGCAGCCAGGCACTGATCTAGCTCAACCACAGCCTTACCTGATGAAGATGTAAAGGAGAAGTAGAGTTGGGTATCATCAGCATACTGATGGCTACACACTCCAAAACTCCAGATGACCCCACTCAGTGGTTTCATGTAGATGTTCAATAGCATGGGGGACAAAAGTGACCCCTGAGGAGCCCCATACTGGAGAATCCACGGGGCCAAGCAATATTCCCCAAGCACCACCTTCTGGAGCCAGATATCCAAGTAGGACTCTAGGAGCAGAACCACTGCAACCTGGACCACCCAAAATGCGAGTGCGATCTGGATCAAGCATTCATTCCAGAAATCAGCTCTGCTTTCCACAGGGCTCTGGAATTCATCTGCAGTACCCCCCTTTCCCAGCTCAGACAGTCACCCCAGAAGGATACCATGGTTGATAGTATCAAAAACCACCAAGAGATCCAGGAGTATCAACAGGGTCACACTCCCCTTGTCTCTCTCCCAACAGAGGTCATCATACAGGGCAACCAAGGCTGTTTCCATTCCAAAACCCAGCCTGAACCCCAGCTGAAATGGATCCAGATAATTGGTCTCATCCAAGAGTGTCTGGTTGGCCAGTACCCACTCAAGGACTTTGCCCAAGAAAGGAGCATTTGCCACCAGGCTTAAGTGGGTAAGATCTTCCTTGTCCAGGGAGGATTTCTTCAGGAGTGGCCTCACCACTGACTCTTTCAGGTGGCTTGGGAACACTCCCTCTCGCAAGGAGGCATTAACCACTCCTTGGCCCAGCCAGCTGTTTCCTCCCTGCTGATTTTTTGAAGCCAAGAGGGGCAAGGATCCAATATAGAAGTGGTTGCTCGAACCTGTCCAAGCTTGTCAACGTCCTCAAACTGTACCAAGTGAAACTCAACCAACAAAACTGGGCAAAACTGTGCATTGGATACCTCACCTGTTCACCTGCTATAACAATGGAGTCTAAATCCTGGTGGATGCAAAAGATATACAGGCCTGTGGCTTACGCTGGCTCAGCTTGTCTGAGCGTGGAAAGCTAAGCAGGGTCAGGCCTGGTTATTACTTGGATGGGAGACCCCTCCTCTAGTTTCCTGCATTAAGCAGGGGGTTGGACTCAATGGCCTTGTAGGCTCCTTCCAACTCTATGATCTATGAAATCTATGAGATTTTACCTTTGAAGTGCCTTGCAAACATATCACAGCATCCATCCTCTGATGGATCCACAGCATCCTTAGAGCCAGCATAAAATAAGCCCCGGACAACCCTGAAAAGCTCCACTGGGTGACAAACAGAGGACTCAATAGAGGCAAAGATATTCCTTTTTGCTGCCTTCACTGCCCCTGAATATGCTTGAGTATAGGCACTCACCAGTGTTAGATTACATCCGCTGGGAGTTTTCCTCCATTTGAACTCAAGCCATCTCCTATTTTGTGACTTCCGGGTGAACATGGAGTCTTGAAGTCACACAGAATCTCTGTGGGACAACTGATACAGCGTTCCTGGCCAGAGAAATTCTGACTGGGGAATCTACTTCTGATAAGAAGCTAAGATTTGATGTTACCCCCAAAATACCTTGCAGGGTTATAAATCGCTTTCTGTTTGCCTTTCGACGGACAGATTGTCGCTGTAACCTGGGGGGGGGGGGGGAACGGCGCCGTATTCAGGAGATCGGCTTGTACCGATCATTAGAGATGTACGTGTTCGCTTCCAAAATGATGGATTATATCTGGACTGGCCGATTTGGAATCTTTCTACAGCATAGTAGGAATTATAATTAACTGTAAGTTGAATGTGGGTATATCTGGGAGGCAAAGAAGATAAGAAGTGCTAATTGGAAGGAGGGCTATAATTCTTTTATGTGCAGTGGAATTTTGGAAGTACAAGGGCAATATGACTTCAGCATTTATGTTGCTCTGGAAAAAGTTGGAAAACAATATTCTAAATAAACTGGAAAGAAGAATCCAAGGTTGGGGTGTAAACTTTGAAGTAGACTTAACAAAAAAAAGACTAGAATTGGACATTACATAGGAGGAGAAAGAAGTAATTAAGGATGTTGGAGACTTTCCAGAAATTCACAGAGGCGCTGAAGTTTTAATTGGACTGAATTTGTTTAAGGAGAATGCTCGGAGAAAAGTTATGACGCAGTTTTTAAAACCCAAGATGGCGAATGCTGAGATTTACAGAGGCTCTGAACTCGGGACTGAAAAAATTTATGAAGCCGGTGAGCAAGATTATCCATTTGACAGAGGGAAATATGAGCTTTTTTTTAAAAAAAATCTGATTTTGTTTTGACTGGGAAAAGATACAAGGTTGTTGTTTATTGAATTATTCAGATAAAGGGATTGCCTATATGATTTGTATGGACATTAAACATTTAAGAAAAGGGATCTTATATGATTGGTCTGGATTTCAAATATAAATGGTGATGTAAGAGAAAATATTATTATTAAGATATAAGCATATTAGGTCTGTTTGGAAATATTTACTTAAAAATGTCTTTTTAATCTTGTGTGGAAGATTTGACATATTGAAGGGGAAGGTTGTTCTTTGTTTTTGTTTTTTGGAGGTTTTCTTTTTTTTTTTTTGTCTTTTACAAGTAGAATGATGACTTATGTGCTTCTGTTGTTTGGTTAGCTGTTACTTACTTTTTAACTTTCAAACTTTTCTTTAAAAAAAAAAAGATATCTTTAAAATTAAAAGTGAAGTGGTTTATGGATATATAGATAGAAAGAAACAAGGAGTAAATGTACTATACTAGAGAGGGATTCTTAATATTCTTAATAATGGGATTTTAAATTGGATTAAAATGTTGTTTTGCTTTTGGTTTGCCGTAACTGAATGTGAGGTTTTGTTAACAGAAAATGTTGTAAGAATAACTGTGGTTGCTTAAGCTGTGGAGAAGATTGGAAGTCCTTTTTAATTGTGTATATTGTTTGTTATATATGTGTTTTTGTGTTTGTATGAAATGAAATTAAAAAATTCACAAACCAAAAGCCATCTCCTATTTTGTTTCATCACTCTCAGCTCTGGGGTATACTATGGAGCCGTATGAGCTCTACTGCGGAGAGGGCACTCTGTAAAATTATATGTAAAATTATTAAACTATATATAATATAACAACAATAAAATTAAACTACAAGAGCCATTTAAAAACAAACAAACAATACAGCCATCAAGCAAACAGCAATCAATCAGTCAATCCAAAATCAAGTTAGACGGAATTTGAACTTACAATTTTGAAATGTCAAAATTTTTAAATTAAAAAAAAAAAGTGCTTAGGTAAACAGGAACATTGTAATTTGGCACTGAAAAAAATACGAAGTTGGTGCCAATCATATCTCTCTGGGAGTGCATTCCAAAGCCAGGGCACAACCACAGAGAGCCCTCTCTCATTTGTAAATGTGTAATGCACCTTTACAAATGATGGTACTCAGAGACCTGGTTTGCATGGCATGGGATAATTCACTCACGGGGGCTCTGTGCTGTGCGCCTCACGCCATTTTGCATCTGCAAGCTGTGGCAGGGGCGCTATGCAGCTTCTCATGTTGTACAAACCAGGTCTCTGAGTACCGTCATTCGGAGAGCCAGGTCTATGAATACTGTCCTTTGGAAAGTTGCAGAAATATAGAAAATCTAAGGTAAGTATCAGTGACAAAAAGATGAAGTGTGTTATTGTAGGCAGGGATGTCTCATGGTCTTCTTACCCAATTCTCATTGCCAGAGGCGAGTGTAAAGAGACTGAATTTTACTCATGGTTTCGCCAAGGTGTAAGCCAACAACTTAAAGGTCCTCAGCCTTACAACAGAAATATAGTAATACTGCCATAATTCAGTGCAAAATGCAGTGAAAATGCAGAACTGCTTGATACACTCAGATGACTGCCATATACATTCTTACGTTCATTACAAGGGTTATTTAAAAGATCAGAGAGCAACAAGCAGAAGTGATCCTAATTGCCTGACAGAGCCATGACGCCCATGTTTCTTGGACTGGTGAACCTCTCAGTTGTTGAGCCCTGGAAACCTCCAGTCAGCCCAGACCTTCTACTCCAGGGACTGATAAAATTAGAATCCAAAGATGCTAAATATAACCACTTAAAGAACATTCTGAAACACCATGGCTGCTCCAGGAAGAAGATAGAAATGTTTCTGTCCTCTAGGCATACCTCAACCAACAGATTCTACAACATCACAGAAAAAGCATTCATAGCTTGGTGCTAGAGAAAAAAGGGGGAGCTCCTTGTGGCAGGTCCTGTGGAGGTTCTAAGGTTCCTACAAGGCAGTTTATCATCAGGCCTCAAACACTCGCATTTTGGGTGGTCCAGGTTCCAGCTTGTCGGGCACCCACTCACACATCTGCAGATTCCTAAGCGCTGCTTCTCTCCTTAATCCTCCAGTGCACCAGGTGCCTAACCAAGCCTAACTTGGTTTTGAAGGCTCTGACTAGACCACCCTTTGAGCTTTTAGGAGCTTCCTCACAAAGTTCTAACTCTAAAGACCATCACAATTATCTCTGCATGCAGAATGTGTGTGTGTGTTTTGCCAGAAAATGAATTGGGCATCCTTCATAAAAACAAAATATTTCTCCATCTGGATCAAGCATTCATTCCAGAAATCAGCTCTGCTTTCCACGGGGCTCTGGAATTCATCTGGCCTACCTTCTTTCCTCATCTCATCTTGCCTCTTGAATGGGAATGGCTTACACTGGCTGTCTCATGGTGCTCAGGTTCAATTCTCAACAGAACCAAACTCTTCCATCAAGACTGTTCACTGTTTGTCTCCATCAAGAAATTGGGCCTGGGGAGGATGTTGTTCACAGATTCCTTGGTCTGAGGGAATGCATAGGCCTAGCTTACACTTCTAACAATCTTAAGAGCAGGAGCGGGGAGTGGGAAATCCAGCCCTCCTGGGTTCCCAATCCAGCCCTCTGGGATTCCCCAGATGGCCATGCCCCCTTTCCCCCAACCACTGATTATTGGATGGTTTTCCAGCTTTTGTGTTTTTCCCCCATTCTAAAAGGTTGAAATGCCTAAATACGCTAAAATATGTTGTTATTTTGGGGATTTGGCCCCCGCCCACCATTCGAATGTGTCCTCCAAGAGCTGCTCTGAAATTGAATTCAGCCCTCGGCCTGAAAGAGGTTCCATACCCTGTCCTTCAGGATACCCTGTTCCACTCTGTCAGGGATACCACTGCCACCACAGCTTTCTGTGGACCCCTTTGGAGGATATATACTTGGCAAATCCCTTGTCATTGGTGCATACCTTTACAGTGTGTCAGGAGCTGCTCTCCCATCCACCCTGCTTCTTTTCAGTCCTGATGCAGAACAAAGGACAGTGAGGCAGGTGGAACATTCCTCCCCCATGCTCCTCCAAACCCACCCCTAGCCTCAGATAAGGAGAGGAGAGAGTTGATGGCACTCTTCTTCCCATCCTTCCTGCTGACCTCTCTCCCTAGCAAAGGTGTGAGGTTGTGGAGATGACTTCTTGGCTGCTACCCAAGCACTTATGAAGTCTGTGTTGCGAACCAGCATGAGTGTTTCCAAGCCTTCTTGGGCTCAATGAGAGGATGAATTGCACTGCCATGCCCTATGGTGATGGAACTTGGTCACCAAGGATTATAAAATGGATCCCTTTGTCCTTTTGGGCAATGAGTTCTCCAAAGGACCCTACATCCATAGCACCAGAGGGCTTTTTGGAATTGGATTCCCACCCTGCCAAGTTGTATGCATGCTTGTTAGCCATAGGATCCTTCCACTCCTCTTTCAGCACACTATCAAATATCTGAGACTGGTGATTCAGTACTTGGAAAAACCTCACTCCATGGGTTTAGATGAGCCTGCTGTTTCTGTGTATGTGTGTGTTTCTCAGGGCGGTGGTGGTGGTGGGGTATCCCTCTGTTGAATAGCAAGCTGCTAGTCTTTTTATGTTTTAAACCCTACTGGTGCTGTTAAGTAATGGAAACACAGCTGCTCAATTTTCTGGTTCTTTCTGGGATTATTTTTGTTATACTTTCCTCCTTGCCACACTTTCTAGCTTTTACACTGCAAGCTTTTTATTTTGTTTTTATTCGAGCAGGCCTTTGGCATGTAAGTTGGTCTGTTGGGTTGGGTGCTGTTTTTATTATTTTATTGTTTTGTTTTTAAAATTGTGTTTTTAATGTATTTGTTTCATGATTGGTTTAACTAAGTTTTTATTTTAAATTTTAAAATTAATAGTAAAACTGTTATTATTAGTCACCTTGAGTGGAAAGCCAAGGTATGAAATAGATAAATAATTAAAATTATGGGCTTATCTGGACTGGAATGAACATAAAACCATGTTGATTCCAGGTCATACTGCTTTGGTTCTTCCCTGGTGGTTGCCCCCAGCAACTGGTATTCAGAGGTAGATTACCTTTCAGATGTTCCTTTTAGCTATCACAACTAATAGCTGTTGATAGACCTGTCATAGAATCATAGAATAGTAGAGTTGGAAGGGGCCTGTAAGGCCATCGTCCAACCCCCCGCTCACCGTAGGAATCTAAGCCAAAGCATCTCTGACTCTGACAGATGGCTGTCCAGCTGCACCCTGAATGCTTGCAGAGTAGGAGAGCCCACTATCTCCCTAGGTAGTTGGTTCCATTGTCTTATTGCTCTAACAGTCAGGAATTTTTTCCTGATGTTTAGGTGGAATCTGGGTTCCTGTAACTTGAGCCCATTATTCCGTGTCCTGCAAACTGGGATGATCAAGAAGTGATCCTGGCCCTCCTCTGTGTGACAACCTTTCAAGTACTTGAAGAGTACTATCATATCTCCCCTCCGTCTCCTCTTCTGAAGGCTAAACATGCCTGGTTCTTTCAGTCTCTCCTAGTAGGGCCTTGTTTCCAGTCCCTTTATCATCCTTGTTGCCCTCCTCTGAACCCTCTCCAGTTTGTCTACATCCTTCTTAAAGTGTGGTGCCCAGAACTGGACGCAGTACTCAAGATGAGGCTTAACCAGTGCTGAGTAGAGGGGAACTAGTACTTCATGTGATTTGGAAGTTATATTTATATTAATGCAGCCCAAAATAGCATTTGCCTTTTTTGCAGCCACATTACATTGCTGGCTCATATTCAGCTTGTGATCTACAACAATACCAAGGTCCTTCTCACTTGTAGTATTGTTGAGCCAAGTATCCTACATCCTGTGCCTGTGCATTTGGTTTCTTTTCCCTAGGTGCAGCACTTGGCATTTATCCCTATTAAATTTCATTCTGTTGTTTTCAGCCCAGCGCTCCAGCCTATCGAGATCACTTTTAATTTTGTTTCTGTCTTCCAGAGTATTAGCTGTTCCACCCAATTTTGTGTCATCTGCAAATTTGATAAGCATTCCCTGCACCTCCTCATCCAAGTAATTGATAAAAATGTTGAAGAGCACTGGGCCCAGGACCAAGCCCTGCGGTACCCCGCTCATTACCTCTCCCTAAGGACACAGCTGGTTCTAAAATGCTAACTAAATTACTCAGTCATCATCATGCAAGTTCCCTTCTCCCCATCCTAAAGGTTCACAAGGCGAAAATCGTGCCAATATTAACATATGGCGCTGAGCTGTGGGGCCTATCCAAGTGCCTTCTTCTTGAACAAAATCAAGCACGCTTTTTAAGAATCATTTTGTGGACTGATAGGAACACTCCTGCTGCTGCAGTAAGGGCTGAAACTGGTACACATTCCATCCATAGCCTAGCAGCAGTCAAAGCCTTTAACTATTGGCGGAAGATTCTTTCAATGGAGCCAGACAGACTACCCAAAATGTGCCTTGAGGAACAGATGGGCTCACCTCAATCCACCTCATGGCTCAAACAACTTTACCAAACTATCTCGCTGCTTGGCCTCTCAACACAATATCTACTCTTTGATGATCACCAGGCCAATGTAAGCTTCAAACAAAGAGTAACGGATGTTAGTGCCCAATCCGACATGGAGTCCCTGGCAAACACCAGGTCTCTTAAATGGCTGGCAAAAAACAAACTGTTCTTCAAAACTGAGAAATATCTAACAATGGGCATGCTTCAACATCACAGAACAGCCCTAACCAGAGCAAGATTTGAGCAGCTTGAATCTATGGTAAAACATGGCCGCTACCACCAAGTGCCATACCCCGACAGAACATGTGTTTGTGGCGCAGGCAAAATAGAAGATATTGCGCACGTCCTACTTAACTGTGAACTCTACACTTCAGCAAGGACATCTTACGTACCTACTTCCGCTTCTTGATAGAACTAAATTCTGGGATCGTCACAAACGTTTGGGATATCTCCTCGAGGGCACAAGTTCATACGTAGCTCTAAGAACTGCCAAATTTATAGCTAGGGCCTCCCAATTGAGATCACAATTCACAGATCAAATTGGAGTTGTATGCAAAGGCGACAAACTAATCTAAATTTATACTGTATTAGGATTATATTATTAGTTGCCCATCTGTCCCCCTACTTTTTAACCTCCTAGTTTTCTAATCATTTATTGATCCCGTAACCATTTTATCTTACCCCTACTCCAATCTGATTTTATTAAATTTTACATAATTTTATTTTATTATATGTATGGTACTTTTGATATGGTCAAATGGACTAATCAATAAAGGATATCCATCTATCATTACCTCTCCCCAGTTTGAGAAGGTACCATTGATAAGCACTCTTTGAGTCCGATTCTGTAGCCAACTGTGGATCCACCTGATAGTTGTTCCATCTAGCCCACTATTAGCCCACTCTTCCTCCTACCAGCTTATTATTGCTTGGCCTCTCAGGACTCTTATGAAATATGGCAGGGCAATTCCATATATGCCATTCTTCTGTCTGGCTTGAAATAAACTTGGTATTGGTGATATGTAAATACTGCATGGATGACTTGCAGTTCATGTTTATTTTCCCTTTTTTCATAGACTCTGGCTTGAAATCAAATTGGTGGTGAATTTTGTCTGGATTGTTTATAGTTGGTGTGCCTCTCTTTTTTTTAATTGACTGTTCGGTGAGGTAATTTTGGGGTGCGGTCATAGGAGGAAAGTAATATGCACCTTGTATTTCCTTGCATTTCATTGTGAGGGCTACAGAATAGTAGGCAGCCCAGTGCCCTCTGGATGTGTTGGATCACAGACCCCATCATTCCCAATCAGCAGGTCATGCTGTATGGGGGGTATGGGAGTTGTAGTCCAACACATCTGGAGGGCACCAGGTTGGGGAAGACTTTGGCCAACTCAGTGTGCAAACTTTTAACAGCACCACTTCCATAGCCATAGGTCTTGTAGCAGCATGGGCTTTATTAACCAGGAAGTTTCATAGATTTCATAGATCATCGAGTTGGAAGGAGCCTACAAGGCTATCGAGTCCAACCCCCTGCTCAATGCAGGAAACTAGAGGAGAGGTCTCCCATCCAAGTTAAATAACGTTCAGCCCTGCAGCCAAACCTTATTTATCTTCACCTGTTTTTCTTCCTTATTCTCCATTGCCTTGTTCTTAGGAAAGTTGGTTTGGATTATGTTGATGATGATGACGATGACGTAATCTTTTATCAGTTTTCATGTTAAAATTTTTAAACATTTTTGGCTAGGTGGATTAGATATTTTTCAGCTGCTCTGTTGGTGCTTCCAAGTGGAGGGCTCCTAGTACTACCAGTCAAAAGACATTGTGCAGCTATTCCTTCTTTCCCTCCTTAACAGATTTGCAGTGGTAAGAAAAAGGATAAAAGAAGTAGTGGGAAAACACAGGCACAGCATTACCTGGTTCCCCCATAAAATTCCGTGTTTGGGCAGGGTGATTCCATAACAAAAGCACTGGTCTGAAAGCACCCTATATCTCAAAAAGGCCTGTGGCTCACGCTGGCTCAGCTTGTCTGAGCATGGAAAGCTAAGCAGGGTCAGGCCTGGTTATTACTTGGATGGGAGACCCCTCCTCTAGTTTCCTGCATTGAGCAGGGGGTTGGACTCGATGGCCTTGAATGCCCCTTCCAACTCTATCTATGAAATCTATGGTGTGGGTGGGACTCCTCCACACCATAGGGATCAAACTAACTGCATATGCCTTTTTCTAGGAGGATGGGAGGAATCAAACCATCCACTGAGAATGAATGCTCACAATAAATACCAATATTCCTTTCTAATACACGAGATGAAAATTGGCAGCAGCTGATCTTTGTTCTTTTGAATTTAAGATTACTAATTTGAATGATCTCTCATGATTTTGCAGCTCAGATTGCTGAAATATATGAGCAGGCAGTAGCTTCACAATTACAGAATCCATCGGGGGAGGCGCTCACAAAGAAAACTGAAGAATATTGGCAGAGGTTCCGGTAAGAGTGCAGTGTGATAAGATATTGTCATAGATCATAGAAATTACTTGTTACCAGGGTATGGGTGTGTGTTTGAAGAAGTGCAAAAAATAACCCAATTTGGTCTGCTAGACAATTAAGCTAACACTTCAATACTTTCCAAAGACGCAGTGTTCCATGTAGCTGGTGAGACATCCAGAAGTTTTTCTTGCTAGGTAGGCATATTACAGATTCTTTGGAAGCATCATTTGATTCTTGTGGTGTCCAAGGGATGATGTGATAACAAAGTTCCACTGGCCAGACACCTGTATTTATGATCATCTGTGGAGGCTCTCCACCCCCTTGAGCTATTGGCATCCCAGTAGCAACAGCAACTAACCAGTCTAAATTGAAAGAAAGAGCTCATTGTGTTTTTATGGAAGTTTACAATTTCTGTAAGTTTCTGGAGCCCACTTCCCTTTTATTATCACGTACTTGATCTTTATCAGGTAATTGGAGCCATTGTGCTACCATAGTGTCTAATTATTTTTGGCAAAAAAGGATGCCCCATCTCTAAGAAACATAGATTTCTTTGGATCTTTTCATAAAACTTAGTTGAGCGTTTTCTGGCTTGATGATCGGCAACAAAATGGGGGAAGCATTTTACAGCATTGTTTACTTACTCTGGTTAGTATACTTCGGAGCGTAGGGATGTACTGGAACGGGGAAATCCAGCTAATTTGAGTTCACCAGATCTCCTGCCCACTTCCGATCCAATGATTGGAAGTGGTCCAAGTCGAGGTTTTTTCGCAGATGTCCGTCTGATTTGCATTTTTTCCCAAACTGCCAATAAATTTTCACAAACCAACGCTGGGAAAGCACGTGGCTTTGACGTGACTAGCACTATGTGCACAAATAGTGCTAAGCCACGTGTTTTTGTCAGGTGCTGTTTTGCACAAAAAGGGCTTTTTTGTGCAAAACAGCATCTGAAAAACACGTGGCTTGGTTCTGTCTGGGCAAATCTTGCCAAACCAGTGTGTTTCAGGTGCTATTTTGCGCAAAAAAAGGCCTTTTTGTGCAAAATGGCACACACACACACACACCAGGCCTTTTTGTGCAAAATGACACCTGAAAAAAACACATGGCTTCACCCAATTTATGCAAATCTTGCCCAATCACATGTTTTTCAGGTGCCATTTTGTGCAAACCGGCACCCCCAAAAAACATGTGGCTTGCTTAGCGCTATTTGCGCAAATAGTGCTACTCTTGTCAAAGCCATGTGCTTTCCTGGCGCCAGTTTGCAAAAATTTATTGGCAGTTTGAAAAAATATACACAAATCGCAGGAGGGGAGGGAAGCAGATGAACTAATATGGATTAGGCGGAGAATATGGGAAATTAAGAGGTGAGCTGTACACTCAGAAGTGTAGAACCTTAGGAGCTAACTAGGCATGTTTCAGAACACAGGTCTGACATATACGTAGCTCTAAAGCTGTGGGGTGTGGTGTAAATCAGAGGATTTACGGTGGGAGAGGGGCTGTCTTCCCCCCATGCCCCATGCCCCAGCTGCTCTTCCCCCAGCTCCTCTTAACCACAAACCCTGATTACATGCTTTTTTTGAAAAACGTATGGTATGAGAAGAAATGCCATTAAACTAAAAAGTGTTGCTGAGTGCACTGGCCAATGAATGTTATTCACAGATGTTCTGTTGGTCAACTGCCCACTCAAAAAAATATTAGACATGAATGTAACATTGTTAAATATTTTACATATTGTTATTTCATTCTTAATATTAATAACAATTTATTCCATTGTAATACATAATTTTAACAGTGAAATAGTAACATTGTTTATAATATTACATGTCATATTTCAAAAAATATATACTTTCTAAATTATCACATTTTATGAACTCTTTCATTTCCCTTCATGCAGCCAGGAAGGGGCAGTGCAGATATCTCTCTGGCAGATCAAGTTAGCACAGACCAGGTAACAGTACTGTTAGTTTTAGGGTGTGATTCAGAAGCCACTGACTGAAAGCTGTGTGTGTGGGGGGGGGGATCTTTTTGAGGTCTGTAGATTTTGAATCAGGCTCTTAATTCTAGTACTGATTTTATGGAGCATTTCCTGTGATAGAAATGCTAAAGTAGTAACTCTAACAAGAGTTCCATAAACTTACTGGTGCTGGGTGCCCCTTATTTATTTTATTTATTACATTTATACCCCGCCTTTTTTCCTGCAAGGAACCCAAGGCGGCTTACATAATCCTCATCCTCCTCTCCATTTTATCCTCACAACAACCCTGTGAGGTAGGTTAGGCTGAGAGTCAGTGACTGGCCCAAAGTCACCCAGTGAGTTTCATGGCCGAGCGGGGACTAGAGTGGGAGAGATGCTACCTCTCCTTTTCTCCTCAGTTCTCCATAGAGGAAAGAAATGTGTGTTTTTTCTCAGCTGTGAGTTGGGCTTTTGCAAAAGCAACAGCAGTTATATGGTGCTGCCTTCTGAAAATACGACCAAAACGGAAAGGGACAGACGAACCCTTTCTTCCACTGACTGGTTGGTGGAAGAAGGAAACAGTGACTTTTCTCCCTTCCTGTTGGATTTTTGCAGGAGGCAGCAGCTAAGCACTACTGGCACTTTTTAAAAAATTAATTATTATTGACATTTATATACTGCCTTATCTGCTAAAACCCATCAAGGTGGTGTACAACAATTTAAAACAACAAAAACTTAAAACAATAAAAACAGAGCATTAAAACAGTAAAGACATCAAAACATTAAAACTACACACTTTGGAAGGCCAAATTGAAAAGATGAGTCTTTACACCCTTTCTAAAGGCCAGAAGAGTTGGGGCCAGTTGTAGTTCTTGAGTAGTTCCATAGTTTGTGGGGAACACAGGAGAAAGACATTTCATGCGTGCCTGGCAGACGGGCCTCTGCAGGTAATGGTGCCCTCAGAAGGGTCTCTCCTGCAGATCTTAGCACTTGGGCAGTTTCATAGCAAGACAGGCTGTACCCTAGATAGTCAGGTCCTAACCTGTTTAGGACTTTAAAGGTTAAAACCAACACCTTGAAAGGTGCCCAGAAAGCAATTGGCAACCAGTGCAGGTCTTTCAGGACAGGTGTAATATGATCCTGATACCGTGCTGCAGTGAGCAGCCTAGCTGCCACATTTTGCACCAATTGAAGCTTCCAGACACTCTTCAGGAGTATCCCCACTTAGACCACATTGCAGTAGTCTAACCGTAATGTAACCAAGGAATGGATAACTTGCCAAGTCAGACTGACTCAGAAAGGGTCACATCTACATAAGAACATAAGAAGAGCCATGCTGGATCAGACCAAAGGTCCATCTAGTCTAGCATTCTGTTCATACAGTAGCCAACCAGCATTGGCCAACCAGCTGCCCACAGGAAACCCACAAGCACAACATGAGCGCAACAGCACTCTCCCACCCATGTTCCCCAGCAACTGGTGTACGTAGGCATACTGCCTCTGATACTGGAGGTAGCATATATCCAATCAGGACTAGTAGTCACTGATAGCCTTCTCCTCCATGAATTTGTCCAATCCCCTTTTAAAGCCCTCCAAACTGGTGACCATCACCACATCTTGTGGAAGTGAATTCCATAGTTTAACTATGTACTGTGTGAAGATGTCCTTCCTTTTATCTGTCCTGAATCTCCCACCAATCAGCTTCATGGGATGACCCCAGGTTCTAGTATTATGAGAGAGAGAGAGAGAGAAATGTCTCCCTGTCCACTTTCTCCACACCATGCATGATTTTGTACACCTCTATCATGTCTCCCCTTACTAGCCTCTTTTCTAAGCTCAACAATCCCAGATGTTGTAATGTTTCCTCATAGGGGAGTTGCTCCAGCCCCTTGATCATTTTAGTAGCCCTTTTCTGCACTTTTTCCAACTCTACAATATCATTTTTAGGTGCGGTGACCAGAACTTTACACAGTATTCTAAAAGCGGTCGCAGCATAGATTTGTTTAAGGGCAGTATGGTCTTGGCAGTTTTATTTTCAATTCCTTTCCTAATTATGTCTAACATGGAGTTTGTCTTTTTCACAGCAGCCGCACACTGGGGTGACATTTTCATTGAGCTGTCCACCATAACCCCAAGATCTCTTTATTGGTCAGGCACCACTAGCTCAGATCCCATCAGCTGATACTTGAAGTTGGGATTTTTTGCCCAAAAGTGCATTACTTTACACTTGCCTAAATTGAATGTAGGATTTGCCATGTTGATGCCCATTCTCCCAGTTTGAGAGATCCTTTATTTATTTATTTGTTATATTTATGAATCGCCCATCTGGCCGGCAAACCGGCCACTCTGGGTGATGTACAACATGATAAAATATAAAATACATTTAAAACAGTATAAAATTTTAAAATCTTAACCCACCCCATATTCCCACTTGAATAGCCATGTTTTTAGTGAGCGGCGGAAGCTCAGCAGAGAGGGGGCATGGCGGAGGTCACTAGGGAGAGAGTTCCACAGTATGGGGGTCGCCACAGAAAAGGCCCTCTTCCTCGTCCCCACAGGTCTAGCTGCTCTGGCTGAAGGGACAAGGAGAAGGCCGTCTGTGGCAGATCTTGTTGAGCGGCCTACTTGGTGTTGCTGGAGACGCTCCTTGTGATAGACTGGACCGGAGCTGTATAGGGTTTTAAAGGTCAAAACTAACACCTTGAATTCGGCACAGCAAGCAACTGGTGGCCAGTGCAGCTCCTTCAGCACTGGCGTGATGTGATCCCACCGGCGGCTGCCTTTAACCAGGCGAGCCACCGCGTCCTGTACCAGCTGTAGCTTCCGAACCGTCTTCCAGGGTAACCCCACGTAGAGCGCATTACAGTAGTCTAGGCAAGAGGAGACCAAGGCATGAACCACTGATGGGAGCAGGTGATTAGGAAGGTAGGGGCGCAGCTGCTGTATGAGATGTTGATACAGCGCCGCCCGGCTCACAGCTGACACCTCTAGAATGACCTTCAAGTTGCGGACCTGGTCCTTCAGGGGTAGATGTACCCCATTCAACACCAGGTCAACATCCCCTAACCTCTCCTTGTCCCCCACCAGAAGTACCTCGGTCTTGTCGGGGTTCAGCTTCGGCATGTTCCTTCCCATCCAGCCACCCACTTTTGGAGCTCCTCACAATACCTTTTTGTTTTAACCACCCTAAATAATGTGGTGTCATCAGCAAAATTGGCCACTTCACCGCTCACTCCTAATTCCAAATCATTTAAAAATACATTGAAAAGCACTGGTCCCAATACAGATCCCTTTGGGACCCCACTGTTTACATCCCTCCATTGGGAGAATTTACATTTATTCCTACTCTCTGCTTTCTGTTCTTTAACCAGTTACTGATCCATAAGAGGACCTCCCCTCTTATTCCATGACTCCTAAATTTGCTCAGGAGCCTTTAGTGAGGGAATTTGTCAAAAGCCTTTTGGAAGTCCAAGTAAACAATGTCTGCTGGATCACTCCTGTCCTGGCAAATGGTGGGGAGGAAATATTTGGGTGGTGGGGTCTCACTGCTACCTGGAGGTCCTCCTAGAAGCTGGCAGACACAATTTTATCTTTCTCAAAAGTCCTTGGGTATAATGGTGCATGATGAATTAATGATGAAATAGCTAGGGCAGAGCCAAAAATCCATCCAAAACCCCCTGGGAGCTTTTGGGAAATAAAAATGGCAGTTGTTGGTCACTGTTCTACCCCACCCCCAATTCCCCTGTATGAAAAATCAGCCAAAGTCCTGTCCCCCCCTGTCCCCCCCCCCCCGCCTTTTGCCATGACCATCTACTATTGGGGCAACAAAATGCGGGACGGGATTTGGCTTGGTTCTGGAAGCAGCTTTTTTCCTAGTTCAACAACCAGTTTCTATTAAGACTATAGGCACATTTGTATTAGAAGTTAAAACCAAGAAGCTTAATTTAAGCGTAACTGTTATAGCTTCCTCCACAGGATCGTGGAAATTGTACTTTATAAAAATGCAGAGAATTCCAATAAATTCCCTAGCCTAGACCCTTCACAGAATTCTGATTCCCAAGATTCCTTGAGAGAGCGGCAGCATCTGAGGTTTATGTTTATGTTATTTAGACATGCCATTTGAGAGAATCTGTAGATAAGCCCTTTCCTATCTGTGCATACAAGTCTTCTATTTGCTGAAATGGTAGTGCTTGCTAGTAAGGATGGGCAGCATCACTGAACAAGCACATCTTCTCTGGGAAGAGTAAGGTGCCTTGTCCAGCAAAGTGTGATTCGTGCCTGGTGTGCTACTCAGCCCAATAAAACACACCGAGGTACAGAAGCAAAACCAGCTTTATTTGGAATCCTAAAAGCGGCACTCAGAGACAGACAGCAGTCTCAGATCGAGAGCCCCGAAGGCTCCTTCTTTGCATCTATTTATACAAAGCACATTCACTGTTTGCATTAGATACTGATAGCAAAAAAAAAAAAGAAATCATCTGACAGCAAAAATGAGAAAAACATATCTGAAATTTAATAGGGATAAATGCCAAGTGCTGCACCTAGGGAATGGAAACCAAATGCAGATTTACAGAATGGGGGACACTTGGCTCAACAATACCACAAGTGAGAAGGATCTTGGAATTGTTGTAGATCACAAACTGAATATGAGCCAGCAATGCGATGTGGCTGCAAAGAAGGCAAATGCTATTTTGAGCTGCATTAATAGAAATATAGCTTCCAAATCACGTGAAGTGATAATTCCCCTTTACTCATCTTGAGTACTGCGTCCAGTTCTGGGCACCACACTTTCAGAAGGACATAGACAAACTGGAGAGGGTTCAGAGGAGGGCAACAAGGATGATAAAGGGACTGGAAACAAGGCCCTATGAGGAGAGACTGAAAGAACTGGGCATGTTTAGCCTTCAGAAGAGGAGACTGAGGGGAGATATGATAGCACTCTTCCAGTACTTGAAGGGATGTCACACAGAGGAGGGCCAGGATCTCTTCTCGATCATCCCAGTTTGCAGGACACGGAATAATGGGCTCAAGTTACAGGAACCCAGATTCCACCTAAACATCAGGAAAAATTTCCTGACTGTCAGAGCAATAAGACAATGGAACCAACTACCTAGGGAGGTGGTGAGCTCTCCCACTCTGGAGGCATTCAAGGTGTGACTGGACAGCCATCTGTCGGGGATGCTTTGACCTGGATTCAGGCATTGAGCAGGGGGTTGGACTCGATGGCCTTGTAGGCCCCTTCCAACTCTACTTTTCTATGATTCTATGACCCTTTCCCCAGTTTCTCCCCAATCCCATTCCACCTACACTGTCTGTGCCTCATAATGCTGACACAGCAAAAGTACAATTATCTTAGGGCTATAGCCAGGGCAAACCACATCCTCTATCTCAAAAGTACATCTCATCCCCCACCCTTCTTGCTCCTTTCTCTGTTCCTCTTATCAGCTTTTCTTGCAACCCCTGTCCCCCCAGCAGCAGAAAGTTTTACAGAATAAGCAAGAATATTAAGAGAATGAGAAATGCCAACAGGGTCTAATGCCTCTAATGCTAACAGGGTCTCCAACACCAGAATGTAAATTCTAACAGTCCCCAACAATATAGCTGCCATACATCACTCTGCTAGGAGAGCTAGTCCAAACTCTCTCCCCCTTACTCTGCCTTGAAGGAAGCAACTTGTGGTCCTGAATTGCATCCTCTTTCTCTATAGATTTGTTTACAGAACATATTTATATTGGTTTTATGCCAAATTGTAGGATTTGGTTCAATTTTAAAAAAAGAAACATGACTTTTTGGCCAAACTGTACGAAATATAATTTACAGGTTGATGTCTTAACATAAGCAATGTTTATTACAGACGTTAGTTAGGGTGTATTGGCAACAAAACAAAGGTAGTTGTTCCATTCATATGCGACCATGAAATATCTGATCTTAAAGAAAAATCAGGTTAATCCTGAGAGTCTACAGGTGATGAAGAATGACTGTGCCAAGTTTCGGGTAGATCCGTCAAAACGTGATGGAGCCTATGTGCCGACACCCCACACACAACAGTCATTCAGTCATTTAAAAAGTTTCCCTCCCTTTTCACCCCCTTAGAGAACATCCTAAATGGCCTAGGGGAGATTTGCATACCCACTCCTATTGACCCCTGCAGGAATTCATAGGAACATTCTAAGTGTCGTATGGGCTATTTGCATAACTGCTCCTATTGGCTCCTGCAGCAATTATGAGGTGAGGCCGATTTGCATAACTGCTCCCCTGTTGTTTTGCCCATAGGAGATATGAGAGTAGGGTGATTCCCCGCCCCTTTCACCCTCTTAGGGACGGAATTTCCAAAAATCCTTCCTTAGTGGGTGTCTACGTCATAAAAACAATGTTCCTTCAAAATTTCACATTCCTAGATTAAACCGTCAGTCAGAACTTCTTTTATATATATATATAGATTATTTTTTCTCTTCACGTATGGCTAGCTGTCAATTATGTTTGGCAAGAGAAAAGATTGAAAATTGTTGATTTTTGCATAAGTGAAAAATAGTATATTTGGGGGATCCCAATGCCTCGATTTAGAGAAAGGCACAGGAGGATTAATTGTGGGCTTTCCCTGTGTTCTTTCAAACAACAGCTGCTTTTAACTTACTTCCTTCCAGAGTGGCAGAAGCAACTTCCAATATGGTAAAAGGTAGCTGGTATTCAAAATGGAAGGCAAAAGTTGTACATGCATTCACAAGGCCATACAAGGGTCTTACTCAATTGGAGCCCACGTGTATCAGTTATGTCAGTATCGGTTCTCTTTTCTCCTTAATCATGTTGGTAAAGTTGGTAAAGTACAAATGACATCCATAGATACTATCAGGAAGAGATGCCAAGTTGTCCAATATTTTCATTTTTAAACATTTTAAAACTGACCATGGGTATGTAATGGGTTTGACTGAGACTTAGTCATGCTTAGAGTAGACGCAGTGAAATCAGTGGAGCAAGTCTTGAATAACTTAAGTCCCTTTGATTTCAGTGGGTCTACTCTAAGCATAATTAAGTCTGGATTTTATTCCTGGATAAATTATTACAAAATAATATGAAATAATTGAAATGTTGTGGATTTACTCTTCCCCCCACCCCCCTTCCCATTTAAAAACCTTTTAGGCAGGAACTTGAGGATGGAAAGACGTGTCTTATGAGGATGAGGAACAAAATCATCCCCCCCTATTTCAGATCAGAATTTGGCATTGAATTTCTACAAACGCAGGTAATTGAGTTGTGGGAACTTGGTAAAGTTGAGCTAGCACAAATATCTCATCTTGACAATAGGAGGTGACTTACAACCTGCTCCTATAACTTGGCCCTTTTTGTTACTGAAACATGTGGAACTGGGTGTAAGGGTTGGTGTCCCTGTACTGAAAGCAGAGCCATTGGCCACTACCATGCAAGGACATGTGTCAGCAGGAGCACAGAGGGAGCATTATTCTGGACAGCCCTGCTGTGGGATATCTTAGCAGCCAAAAAGCAACTAAATATTTAGGAATATGAATATGGAACTTCCATGCACACAAGTCCTTTTATTGGCCTCCTACTACTATCACGAAGTAGTGCCATGACAAGCTTCCAGAAAATATTAACCATGAACTACTCCATACATTGTTATACCACTTCTTATGCACATATTCCAAAGGAAGGAATAAAGATACTTAATTTTTTTCCCACATGTACATAATTGTTTATAAATATGAGTCACTTCTGGTCCTTTGGGCCATGGTCTTCAATTTCAGGTTGCTGTTAGATGTTTTTATTCTTTACTCCCTTTAAATACCGTTGGACCATTTTTAAAGAATGCAGTGCTCGTTTTATTTCAATATGGTGGTTTCGGTTACTTTCTATGCCTCTGGCATAGAACTTCACACCCACCTGACATAGCCACGCTTGAAGCCCTGATGGAACCTTTATAAAGTATCTTCTCAGATAAGAAAATGGGGTGGGGGAGAGAGTTGCAATGGAACTGGAAGGACTTGGATTATATGAATACACTACTTATGTATCTGAAGCAAGAATAAATCTTATTAAGATGATTGATCTTTAGGGTTGCAATCCTGCAGCCTCCTCCAAGCATTTAAATCCCAACTAAGTTAGGCCATTTTATTTATTTCTTTTCTTACTCCCCCTCAATATGTAGGCCAGCCCCATCCATCCTATGTGGGTGCCCGTAACCCTCCGAACCCAGAGGATTACGGGCATCCAATTGAGTGCAGGAGGAGCGTGGTGGATAGGATTGCTGCCACGCTCCCCTCGTCCTTAAAAACATTTAGGTGACCGATTTCAGCCGTCTAAATGTTTTACCTCTCCTCGCGAGGAGGAGAGGCTGAGGCACCACTTGGATTTCTCAGAAGCTGGCAGTGCCTCGCTCCTCCCCTCCCCAACCCCCGGGAACACCCCCCCCCCAAGCCAGAACTGAAGTCGGTCTTCCAGCTTCGGTTCCCAGCCAGCACAGAAAGAACTGCACCGGCTGCGAGGTGGGTGGGGGTTGGTGCTCCATGCTCCGGCTCCCTACTATTACCTCAGGTGGGCGCTCCACGCTCCGAGGTCTCCTACAGCCCCCAGACAAGGTCGGAGGGCCATAGGATTGCGCACTAAATCTATTGTGGGTTTCAAGCTAACAAACCCATGTTGACCTATTTTAGGGATGTTTGTTTCTGTTACTTCCTCTGTTTTGACAGTATTTTTGTTAGAAAGTGACTTTCCTCATTTGTTTCCCCCCCCCCCTTAAAGCTTGCTGATGTTGAATATTTTTCCAAAATGCTCCCTCCATTTCCAAAGAAAGAAAAGAAGGAACCTTTGTTGGACACAATTACAGAATCCAGTGAAAGCAGACAAACTGAATGCAATTTAGGTAACATTACAATACAGAATGACTTTCTTCTGAATTTGCAGGGTGGTGGATCCTGCTGGGGCCCCCACCCCAATTTTGTTCTTAACAGTCATCATGTTTGGACATGGTAGTAACGTTTGCAAGTCTATGGCATCTTCTCATGCTCCTGGTGTGCTGCTGTAAAGCCCAGCTGGGCACATACAAAGCATCACAGCAAAAGGCCTGTGCCTTTCCCCTCCTTCAGGACAGCCCCACATGTACAGTGAAGTTGAAATTAATATGATCGTAAATGGAACACAAAGACCAGCTTTACCCTCTCTATAAAATATGGAACAACTTTCTTTTCCCTCCACAAACATACATGCTGCCTTTTCTTTTGGAATCATTATCAAATACAGTACCCCTTTTGATCATATGATAATGTAGCAAAGAAGGCCCCTGTCAAGGTTCCACCTGTACCAGGACACCTTGATCAGCTCCTTAAAGATATCTGCCTCTTTAAGAGCCCCTCCTGTCTCAGGATGCCAATTCTCTGCCTTTTTACCTCCTCTTCCCAGTAAGTGGGATTAGGCCTTAGGCGTGGTGTAAAAGACACTCCAACAACTTGCTGTTAACAATAACTGTTTACTTTAATAATTATTGGTAAAGCAGATTCACATTAACTTAGGGTAATTACACAAATAGGAAATAAAAGGAAAAATAACGCAAGGTTCTCTAACCTAGCTACACTGTCACCTGTAAGCTTAGTAGAGATTCCTTTCCCCAGCCTTTCTCCTAGTTCTGCAGTTCTTTAGTGATAGTCAGACTCTCTTCTCTGGCTGCTTCACTCTCTCTCCAATGTCGCTCTCTCCCTCTGCCACCCTCTGCAGATCCACTCCTTATAAACACTCCCCCCCCCCCGACCTAGAATCATAGAAAAGTAGAGTTGGAAGGGGCCTACAAGGCCATTGAGTCCAACCCGCTGCTCAGTGCAGGAATCCAGGTCAAAGCATCCCCGACAGATGGCTGTCCAGCCGCACCTTGAATGCCTCCAGAGTGGGAGAGCCCACCACCTCCCTAGGTAGTTGATTCCATTGTCTTATTGCTCTGACAGTCAGGAAATTTTTCCTGATGTTTAGGTGGAATCTAGGTTCCTGTAACTTGAGCCCATTATTCCGTGTCCTGCAAACTGGGATGATCAAGAAGAGATCCTGGCCCTCCTCTGTGTGACATCCCTTCAAGTACTGGAAGAGTGCGATCATATCTCCCCTCAGTCTCCTCTTCTGAAGGCTAAACATGCCCAGTTCTTTTAGTCTCTCCTCATAGGGCCTTGTTTCCAGTCCCTTTATCATCCTTGTTGCCCTCCTCTGAACCCTCTCCAGTTTGTCTATGTCCTTCTGAAAGTGTGGTGCCCAGAACTGGACGCAGTACTCAAGATGAGGCCTAACCAGTGCCAAGTAAAGGGGAATTATCTTTACTTCCCGCGATTTGGAAGCTATACTTCTATTAATGCAGCCCAAAATAGCATTTGCCTTCTTTGCAGCCACATCGCATTGCTGGCTCATATTCAGTTTGTGATCTACCACAATTCCAAGATCCTTCTCACTTGTAGTATTGTTGAGCCAAGTGTCCCCCATTCTGTAACTCTGCATTTGGTTTCCTCTCCCTAGGTGCAGCACTTGGCATTTATCCCTATTAAATCTCATTCTGTTGTTTACTGCCCAATCCTGTGACCTCAAACTGGGGAAATGAAACTTCTCTCAATGAAAAGGAAACTTAACTCCATGAGGGGAAAATGAAACTCACAAACTCAGGAGATGTTTGGGCCTACAGGCTTCAAACTAACTCAAGCCTGTGTAAGCCTCAATCCTTCACAGCCCCATTATAATAAAAAATGAAATCTACCATCCAGTGAAGAAGGCTTGTGGTCATTGTTCTGGCCCATCACAGTCAAAATGACCCAAATAGGTACCGGTAGTGATTCCCTGAATACTTCCCGTGTTTATTTATTTATTTAAAATATTTCTAGGCTGCCTTTCAGGGCAGGAGCTCTCCCAAGGTGGCTTCCAACACTAAAATACATATAATAAAAACTGATGCAATAATAAAAAGAGGAAACAGTCCAAAAAACAAGAAACAGCTGCTTAAGCTGAAACCTACAACACCATTTCAGCTACAGACCAGAACAGTCCAATAAAACATAATCAGGGGAAGGCTAGAATAAACAAGTACGGTAAGTCTTCATTGCTTTCCTAAAAGCCTGCAGTGATGGGGCCTTGTGGACCCCCGATGGCAACACATTCCAGAGTTGTGGGGCCACTGTGGATAAGGTCCTCTCTTGTGCACTCTCCCACCTAACTGTTCTCAGAGGTGCACAGGTGAGAAGGGCCTCTGTTGCTGATCTTAAAGTATGGGCAGACTTATATGGGTGACAGCGGCCCTTCAAGTTATTTGGTCCCAAACCGTTTAAGGCTTTAAAGGTCAAAACCAGCACTTTATTTGGGCTGAGAAACACACTGGTGACCAATGCAGCTGGCACAATATAGGTGTTATATGATCTTTTCTATATGTTCTATTTGCCTGTCTTTCCAGGGAATTTCTTAGCATATCAACGCTCCTGGGGTCTTCTAATATTTGGCCTTCCCAAATATCTGCCAACTTGGAGGAGATCTGTTATTAATATCAACTTAACTTTTTATGACTGTAATTTAGAGCATGAATCTTTATGAAAGAGAGAGGAAAACATCTGTGCTGTGCTACTGGGCTGCACAATCAGGAGACTGCTAATCCCTTCATGGAAAAATGGAATGCTGGGAAGAAGTTGTTAGAATGGAAAAGTTTGAAGGGAGAAGTAGGAAGGGAGTTGTAAAATTAATTGGTGTCCTAAAATCTATGTGTAATCAGGAAGGAGCAAGAAATGTGAATGCTAGAATCTTGGTAAAAATAAGCCTGAGATCTACAGGAAAGAAAGAGGGTGTACAGTGAAAAAGGCGGCTTGTACCGCAGCTGTGCATGTGGCAACTTGGTGGAGCTGCAGAAAAAACACAGAATGTGGTACATAGGCACAGAATTCAGCTTTCTCAGAATGTCAGTTTTCATTTTAAAAGAGTGTGAGTAATACTTGGTGAAACTTCAGAAGCCAGAGGAATGTGATGAGTGAGATTGCACTTTGTAAGCCACTTTGGTCTAGTTCAGGGGTCCCCAACCTTTGTGGACCATTAGGCACATTTGGTGATTCGAGAAACTGTTGTGGGCACCACCACAAAATAGCTCCCATGGAGGATGTGCTAGTCATATAGTGGCTGCCATGGGGGCCTGGCTAGTCAAAAGACAAGTAATTCAACCAAGAAACTGAGTATAACCAGAGGAAGGGTCTGAACTCCAAAGCCAATCCACATATTTGATCCCACAGAAGCACAACAAAATTCCTATTTAAGGCTTTAGCAAATCTCAATTGGGAAAGAAATTCCATTAAGAAAGCCCATTCAACCTTGTCGAATACCTTGAGGGCAACTAGACACAGTATCAGGGATTTAATATTATTAATTTTACTATGGTGGATTAAATTTAGCAGCTTCCAAATAGGGTCTGAAATGCTCCTATGCTTGATGGAGCTGGATTCACTGGGGTGAATATAATTTCCTGTCACAGCCGCTGCCGCAGCACTCCATAACAAGGGCAGGTTAAACCAGTTGGGCTTGGGGAGGCGCGTGGCGGCAGAGGGCAGGATCCAGGTGCTTGGGCTCGCTTCCCCGAGAGGAAGTGGAGTGGTGTGTGTAGGGGGGGCGGTATATGTGTGAGAATGGGATTTGTATGAGAGAGAGTGGGGGTGGCTCTGCTCACTTTGGCCTGTGGCCCTTCTCACTGCTGACATGTGTCCCCCTATGGCTTTCCCAATGAGCAAATGTGGCCCTGAGACCAAAAATGGTTCCCCTCTCCTGGGTATGTTTCTGTGATTGTATGAAGCAGCCTTACACAGAGCCTGATCCTTGGTCCATCAAGCCCAATGTTGTCTACTGTGACTGGCAGCTGCAGCTCATCAGGATCTCAGGCGAGGGTCTTTCCCAGTTCTACTCCCTGGGGTACTTTTTTCAGAAATGCTGGTGACTAAATCTTGGATCTCCTGCATGCAAAGCATGTGCTCCATCACTGAGTTATCGAGACCATCATATACAGTAAACAGGAAAAGACCCCGTATATTTTAACAGAAGACATTATGGTCTTCAATTACAATGTTTGTTAGCAATGGGCAAAACCTCCAAGATGGTCTCCTGCACACTTTCCATTGAGATGAACTATTTAAGAGTCATGCTGTTGTGCATAGTCCCCATTAATTTCAATGGGATGTGCATAGGAGAACCTCTTGGAGGATTTTGCCCTATGTGTGTAGAATGTATGCTGTTGCTTTGTCAAAATAACTATTATATTTCCGTAGAAGCTCAAGACGTCAGAAGCAAGCATTCTGGAGATTTCTACCCTAACTCATCAGTTTGTTCTTCAATCCCTGCTGAAATCTATCCAGATCTCTCTGCAACAGGTAAAGCATTTCAATAGTTGGTTTGGAGAAGGCAGTCATGCATTGGGTTTAATAACAAATTAACTGTCAGCTGTTGAGAATCTGCTAATTTACATGTTGACAGAGTGATGGACTAGCAGGCTGTAGATAAAAACAGTGCAAAACAAATGTAAAAAAATGTAATAAATATTCAATAAAAATCTATAAAAGCAGATACCATCAATAAAAGCTGCAGCCCAAGCACTATGGAAAGGACAGCTAAAACAGGTGGGTCTTCAGAGCCTTCCTGAAGACCTGCAAAGAAGGAGCCTGACAAGCCCCTGAGGGAAGCTGATTCCAGAGGTGTGGGGCCACCACTGAAAAGGCCCTCTCCCTTTTACTCACCAGCTTCACCTCTGTTGGTGGCAGGCAGGTGAAAAGAGCCTCTGCTGATGACCTCACACTGTGAGCAGGCTGGTACAGGAGAAGGTGGTCCTTCATATAACTTGGGCCCAAACCACTTAAAGCTTTTATTATTTATTTATTTATTTATTTATTAATCACCCATCTGGCTGGCCACCCGGCCACCCTGGGCGATGTACAATTAAAACAATACAATAAAATATGATAATTTAAAACAGTATAAAAAATTAAGGTTTTAAAGGTTGAAACCAGCACTTTAAATTGGGCTCTGAAATACATTGGCAAACCGTGTAGCTGGCACAGTATTGGTGTCACATGAGCAGACTTCCCAGCGCCCACCAATATCTGGGTACCTGCATTCTGCACCAGCTGAAGTTAGTCCAGCTGGATGTCATCAGAGTATAAATAACCAAGGCATGATCCTCCATCTCCAGAGGCCATGGGCTGCAGCAGAAATCCCCCTACACCATCTTCTGAGACTCTTCATCCAGGAAAGACTGGAACCCCTGTAACACCATGCCTCCTATGCCCAACCCAGATAAATGAACTGGAAAGATGGTTGATGGTATTGAAAGCCACTGGTCCAGAAGAACCAACAGGATCACACTCCCCTCATCTATTCCCCGGCCTAAGTCAGCCAAGGCTTTTCCCCTCTCAGAACCAGGCTTGAACCCAGACTGGAATGAATTCAAATAATCAGCATCATTCAACAGCACCTGGAGTTGAAAAGCCACCACAGGCTCCAACCCCCTTGCCCCCAAATGGTAGATTATTAGTGAAAATTATCAGAAACCAAACCAGTGGATCTAAACTAGGTTTCTTCAGTAGCCTCACTGCTGCTTCCTTTAAGGTAGCAGAAACCATTCCTTCCCTCAAGGAGGCAGTAATAACCTGCAAGATCCAAATACCCAGCCCAGCTCTGTTTGATTTCACAAGCCAGGATGGGCAAGGGTCCAAAGAGCAAGTGGTGGGCCTCAATCCTACAAGCAGTTTGTCCACATCCTAGCTGAAAGATATTCATGGTAATATCTTTCATGTGACTCTGGTCACATCCATATTCCACCATACCCGTTTCAAAGGGTTGTAGAACTGGACCTGTGTGGAGTCTGCAGTCAGCCTTGGAACTTCTTTTCTTTTCAATAGACATAGAAGTAACTGAAAATAGATTGGAGTTCTTCCAGCCAAAACTCCAGTCTCTTCTGGTGGATGCTGCAGGATCCCCAAGAAAAGAGAAGGTGAAACTGCCCTTATCCATACAGAGAGTTAAGCCACAATCTGTACCCAGGAAAAAGGCAAGTAAAATAACCTTCCACTGTACCATCACTTCTGCTCTGAGCGATGAATTCAAACTTTAGGAGCATATCTTCTTAATCATGTTTCTGATTGTTCTGTTTCCTGAAACCCTTCCTTTGTTTCCAGTTAACACTGGTCATGAGTAAAAGTGTTGTGAAAGATGTATCACTGCATTGTGTCTGCTCAGGTTTTACAAGTTTTGTAGTGTTTCAAAAACCTGTGCAATCTGTTTCACCAAGGAACAGTGGGACAGCGGATAACAGCGGTTATATAACACCACACATTCAGTATTCTTAAAAATTATTGTTTGCCTTCAGTCTTACATTCAGCCTTACAAATCTTCAACATGTCAACCAAAGCATCTAAAATTGTGAATGCTTAGAAGCAGCTGCCAGGCAGAAACATAAGGAGGGACCACAGTTCAAGGGAAGAGCACATGCTTTGTTGTTGAAGGTTCCAAGTAAAGTCTCTGTTATCTCTAGATAAAAGATCTCAGATTATAGGGCTGAAAAAGAATCCTCTATGCAAGATACATTGGAAAGCTATTGCAGAGTACACAGTACTGACTAGATGAACTAATGGCCTGACGCAGTACAAAACACCTTCATATGTTCCTAGATGTTCACTTCTATACAAGCAGTTGATGTTCATTTGCTGATATTTATTTATTTATTTATTTATTATATTTATACCCCACCTTTTTTCCTTCAAGGAACCCAAGGCTCCTCCTTCTCTGCATCTTTTTCTCCACTTACTCCAAAGGTGAAGGGTTGATTTTACATGACCCCTTTTTCCCATGCTGAGTTGACTTGTTCAGTGAATTTGTATGTGTCAAATGAACCTTGTGAATGGTTCCATGCATATCCAGTTCATAGGCCAACATTTTTGGGTTTCACCCCATTTTGTGAAGGTGTTTCAGAATGCTATGTTTTGATATAAACTTGTTGAACTATTCACAAGACTGGTTTAGCATATGCAAATCCACTTAAAAATTCAACGTTCATTTCTACCCTGCAAAAACTGTCATATTCCATGGGAACACAGGCCATTTCTAATATAATGTTAGATATGGATTCTGAACACAGAGCTTCAATTCACTGTTAAGGTATCAACTAGCTGCTGTGAATGGAGGTTTGCTTAATAATAGGGTAGCTCATATAATGAATAAATATTTTTTATTGTTGCCAGTGTGCCTTCAGATTAGGAGCACAACATGTGTTTGATCTTTCTAATCAATCCCTCTCATTTATGAAGGATGAAGATCCTGTCTCCGGCAAAGTTCATACATGCTCTGTTGCAGCAGCTCCCCAGCTACTGTCAGGCTTCCTTCTCATCCCGCCTAAGGTCACGTTTGGGGTTCTTAAGGAGGGCTGCACTTATGCAGCTTCAGTGGCCTTGAAGAACGTTGGAATGGATTTCTGCAGGTTTGCACAGGTTAACAATAAACAGATTGTGAAGTTCCCATACACTGCTAGCTTAAGGTCAGTTAATAAACTCTGTATATGCCTGGGGACAACGCACCAAAATACTGTGTTAGGAGAATTGCTTGACTGCAACGTACGGTAACTGTTTACAGATTACTGAGCGAATCTCCATTAGCTTAATTAGGAACATCAGGAAACAAAAGCTGGGAAGGAGAACAAAGATAGCTTCTGTATATCAACTTAGTGTCTGAGAATATCAACAATCGAGGATTCATCTACAATAATACAACGTCAGTTTAACTTTAAAAAGTGGTTTAGCCAGGGGAAAATACAAAAATTGGAGGTAGCCATGTTGGTCCATTAAAAAAAAATCCAGACGCCCATAGTATAGTAATACCTTTCTTTGGACCAAATAAAATGTCATAAAATAGTGTGCAAGCTTTTAACTTCTCCACAATGCTTTGTTAGGCTGGGTGTTAAACAAAACGGTGGGGGGGGGGCTGGGCTGGGCTGGGCTGGGCATAGTGTTATTGATGCCAATTCTGCAGTCTCCAGATGGGATGCAGGAGTTATGCAGATGTAATTGGAATAGCTTCCCTAGGCACAAGACAAATTGCAGGTTGCACCCAGGCTACTGGGACAAAGATGGGCCCCATTTTTTAAAAGATAAAATCTAGTAGTTACTTGGTTCCGTCTCTAGCCCAATAGTATATAGGGATGTTGTAAGAGTTACGAGATACTTTATGTGAAACACTTTGCCATTCAAAGGTGATACATAAATGCTGCTGTTGCTGCTATTAGCACTTCATCATCATCATCATCATCATCATCATTATGACACAACATTACTTTGAGCAATAACCACCAAGTGCTCCGGCCTAGATTTTTGGCAGATATTGCTATTTAAAAATGTCTTTTCATGAGGGAGAAATCAGTTTCATGAGGCTGAATCATGTTTAAGATATGTTCTCCTCTTGGGTTTATCTGTCCATTTTTGTTTCCATGCTCCTACATGGTAGGAGACATCAGAAAGTGGTACAGTATGATAAAAGGGTGCTGAAAAATCTTGGTGATCTTGAAAGCAAAATATATTATTGCTGTGGTACTTTCCTGCCTCCCTGGCTCAGTCATTCCCAACCAGAAGACTAACTCTTCCTGTTACTTGGCAGGTTTCGGGTGAAACAACCACCACCCTGTACTGGATTGCGAGTGAGCTATACCCCAGGGCCTGTAAGTTATGGGGTGTTTGTTTGGCTTGGGTTGTTCAGTTGTTTTTCACCAGTCAGGTCTTCATTGTTCCTAGAAGTTGTCTATGAGGGGTTTCCAACATTGAGCTGCTGGGTTCTAAGTCTTGGGGCTTAGAAGCAAAAACGTACTACCTATAATTCATAGTCAGTTCTCATAACCTGTTGTGCCTCCATTGGAGGCACAACAGGTTATGAGAACTGACTATGAATTATAGGTAGTATGTTTTTGCTTCTAAGCCCCAAGACTTTTTGGGATGGAGGAGGAAGACATAGGGCAACTGAGCCAGAGTGTGTTTGGGGAGGGGCCAGGCACTTGTCATCTGCAGCCTGCAGCCTGTGCTGACGCCAATCAGCGCTTGCTTAAAAGACAGGCCCCAAACACATTTCGGAGGCTGGAAGCAATTGTTGTTGCAATCAGCCATAGCCAGATGCTCCTGCCGGCTCCCGAACTGAGACTTGTGCATTTTGACTCCAGAACGACCTTGACTCCTCTTCGGCCTGCTCCTAAACTGGTTCATGTTTTCTTGATTTCGGATACACATTTTGGCTTCTAACCTTGGACTGTGATAATGACTATGGCTTATCTCTGGACTGGAAGCGCTAATTGGCAAGTCAGCACAGCTGGGCCAGGCTACAGATGACATGTGCCTGGCCACTTCCCAAACACACTCTGGCTCGGTTGCCCTATGTCTTCCTCCTCCATCCCAGATAGAGGCACAACATAACCCCAGGTCTGAGGGTCAATTTACACCTCCTTATGTTACCTCAAGCTGAGTTTGGGGTCTAGCTCAGTGTAGTAGCCTGGTAAGGCCACCACAAGGTGCTATTTTCTAACATAATGACTGGGTTCACACAACACAAGCCTCCCTGGCTTATAAGCCAGGGGGGGTTGTTATGTTGTGCGAACCCTCCATAGCTTATTTGGGGTGGCTTATAAGCCCAGCTTCTGGGCTTATAAACTACTCCGACAGGCTTGTTTTAGGGTTTTAGTAGTCACCCTTGGGCTTGCTGTGTCATCCAAACACGGACACCATGACATGCACAGGGGTAACCCAAACCGCGATGGAGCCGCTTGGCAAGAGTGGCAAAAAACTCCATTAACTCCAGTGGTGGCTCTAAATTATTTCCCCAAAAATTTAAGATTGGATCTAGAGGGTAAACTAAGAGAAGAAAGGGTTATTAGATTATCCGATTGGGTGGAAAAGATGGGGACTAGAGAACAAATAATGGAAATTGTTGGGAGAAGAAGAGTGTCGTGGTTAAATTTATTACAGTTAGAACAGTGGTCGAAGAAGTGGAAAAGGAAAACTGAGTATGAGAGAGATTTAACTAAATTTGAAAAGATTGTTACGTCTAGAGATGGTCTACAAGGCAATGCGTCAACAAGAGGTATAACAAGGGATTTATATAGATTGATTCAAAGAGCAGAAGAACAAGATGACCAGCTAAAGACAGTATGGGATAATGAATTTGAAGAGGTGACCTCGAAGGTGGGTTGGAACAACATATGGGATAGACGGATTGTGAAAGTGATGTCAACTAGGATAAAGGAGAATTTCTATAAACTAATTTGGAGATGGTGCTTAACTCCAGTAAGATTAAATAGAATAGATAATAATTGTTCTGCATTTTGTTGGAGAGGATGTCAGGAAAAAGGGACATATGCTCATATGTGGTGGAGTTGTAAAGTACTGGTTTTTTGGCGAGAGGTTTTTATAGAAATATCGAAAATTATTGGTTTTAATTTCGAGGTCTGTCCAAAATTAGCATTGTTATCAATAACGGAGAAATTTATTTGCGACAAAAATACGAAGGAATTAATTGTAAACTTGTTAACTGTGGCTAGGCTAATGATAGCGAGGAAATGGAAAGTACAACATGTTTCCCTAATAACTAACTGGTATAAGGAAGATTGATTCCATATATCCTTAAAATTATTCTTCTTTAATTTTTTATTTGCATTTGATCCTTTTTTGCATTTGATACTACAAGTTAGTTTATCGTTTAGGGCTATATCCCAATTACTAGATTATGTATTAATAAAGGGGAAGAGGAGCATGCCTTGTCAGGATATGTTCTATTTTTGGAATTTGGAATTCATTTGATCAAGGGGATGGAAGTATATAAATGGGTCCCTTGGAAGGTGGGGGTGCACTTTATGATGTATTGTATGTTGTTTATGTTATATTTTACTGTTATTCTTGTATTTTGTTATATTTTGTCTTGAAAAAGTAAAAAAAATAAAAAATTAAAAAAAAGAGTGGCAAAAAGGCTTGCTGCTATTGCCAAGTGGCTCCGGGTGAGCGCTGACAGCCGCCCCCAAGCTGTCAAAGCAGCACTTGGGGGTGGCAGTCAGAAGCCTACTCAGGAGTAGGCTGAGCATGACTTGGCTGTGGCGCCACACGGGAGGAGCCCCGCTCTGCTTGGCCTACTTGGGAGTACGCCAAGCTGAGCGCGGTTCTGCTCCCGCCGTCTGGCTGCGGCACTGGACAGGAGGAGCCACGCTCTGCATAGCAAGACAGAGGAGCCACGCTCTGCATAGCCTTCTCTGTGGCGGCCCCCACATTATGGAACTCCCTCCCTAGAGACCTTCACCATGCCCCCTCCGTGATGAGCTTCCGCCGTGCATTAAAAACATGGCTGTTCAGGCGGGAATATGGGGTGGGTTAGGTTTTTTAAATAATTTTTTATATTGTTTTAATTATTATATTTTATTGTATTGTTTTATTGTATTTTAATTGTACATCGCCCAGGGTGGCCGGGTGGCCGGCCAGATGGGCGATTAATAAATATAATAAATAAATAAATAAATAAACAGTGCTGGTGCTGGGGCCGATCTCGGCAGAGGTAACTTGCTTATGAGCAAGCCGCCTCTTCCAAGAGCAGCAGCAGTGCCAACAGCCCTCACTGCAGCTCGTGAGGTCTACTCGCAAGTCGGGGTGAAGGCTGCCAGTGATCCCTGCTCGCCCCCCCCCCCCGGTCCCACTGACAAGCGGCAGTGAGTTGGGGGAAACCTTGGTGCTCTCGCGGTGTCCTGGGAGAACTGAGGGGGAGGTAGGATGCACCCAACCCACGATGCACCCAATCATCGCGGGTAGGGTGGCTTATAAGCCAGACTGCTGCAGCAGTTTGGCTTAGCGGGTCATGCGAACTCACCCAGTGACTGGTCTTGTGAATACGTTGAGAGTGTAGTTCATCAGCTCCTGGGACATAATGCAAGACATTTATAAAACTGATCACCAGTTGTGATAGTTTCTCATCAAAATAGTTGGATGAATCAGAAAGCTCTAGAGCTAAATTAGATGTGATGCAAGCAGATCTGTGATGGAAATTGCTCTTCCCTTCCCCAGGCTGCCATTAGTTCTACTGGGGAAAAGGATCGGTACTATATGGTGCGTGTAACTTCTCCTCAGCTAAGCTAACAGGACAAGGCTGCAGAACCTCAGGCCCAGGGCCAAATCCATCCCTCCAGGGCTCCCCAGGCACTCATGCCCTTCCCCCCAACCACTGATTGATTGGGGTTTCCCGGCTTTTGTGCAGTCCCACCACCACCACCCAATTCTAAAAGGCTGAAATGCCTCTCCTAAGCCAGCAGTAAGATCTTTAAGATAAAATATGCTGGTATTTTTTTGATATTTTGGTTCGAACCCCTTTTGCCTTCAGCCCTGCCCACCGCTGGAGTACTGCTTCTGGAAGCTGCTCTGAAATGGAATTGGGCTCCCCTAGCAAGGCATCCAACAATGGACCTCCATCATGATGTCCAGTTTGGTCCTTATCTTGCTTGTCACTTTGCCCTTTCTTTTGCTATCATTCTTTTAGATCTCCATTCCCCACCACCACCAGATTTTCCCCCTCCCTACATAGAGAAGGCAGGGAGATGACAGTGGGGATTACAGGAGTCTTTTGATTAAGAAAACAGGGAGCAATTAAGAGCAATTAAGAGTTGTGGTTAGGATCTACACTGGAGCCCCTTTTGTTGGTGAGGCACCACTGTACCAGTATTTTTTTTCAAACACAATTGCTACTCTGTGGGCGCACGTTAATGAATACAACACAGTATCCACTATGTTTATAATGTGATCAAGTGCCGCACACCAGTGCATAGTGTTATAATTGTGGGAGAAGTTGGAAGGGCCACATGTATTATCACTTTTGTTTAAAGTACAAGTACATGCTGAAAGCCAAGGTTCATGCTGCAGTCATGGTAGGAGGAGGAGGTCATAGTTCTTTCAGGTTTGTTTTTTTTAATGTGGTAACTGCATGCACATCTTCACAGCTATGCAGGAATGCAAGTTTAAAAATATATTGTGTGCTGTTCGCAGTGCATTAAGTGCACAGTGAAAAAATAGCCTCAAAAAACCCCTGCATGAATTTCCTGCAGCACACCCACCCTACCCCCACTGCCTGAGGTTAGCTCAGACCAGGCTGCTGGCTTCCTGGCTACCCTGTGAACCCTGGGATCTCTTCTTTTAGAAATTAACCCTTTGCAGGCCTCAGCCTTGCTGGGCAAAGGGATTGTGCTTCTTTGCTTTTCCTTTCCTTGTCACACCTCCACTGTGCTGGAAGGAGATGCAGCAACCCCAGACACACTTTGTCTGACTGTCCAAGTGGCAGGAGGGAGCCCCCGAGTCAAGATCTTTGTGAGGAAAGGGGAGGAGGAAGGTGCAGGGGGTGGAGGAAGTGGGGAAATAAGTCACAAAACAGGTTCTACAGCTTTAAAGCCACTCCCACCAGTAATGGTTATAATGCCTCTAGGCAGGAAAACTGCCTTCCTTCCTCCAGCCAGTTACAGCAGCCACAAATTCTTTTGCATTCTAATGAAACGAAGACCCACACATGCTGGTTTTAAGAGTTTGTAGATATTTTTATTCATGCACACCAGCAACAATTAATAAAGAGAAAATAAAATGTGGATTATACCCGGTGGTGCAGCAGTAAACTTTGAAGTGCCATCGTGACAGTCCCCACAGCCGTGTCCCCGAGGAGAGTCCAAAAAGTCAGGCAGCTGCGTTGATCCAGATCAACAAACCAGTTCTAGCTGTTTTATCTAGACCAGGAGCAGGATTTTTGTAAAGCTACTGGGTCTTAAGTGCCCATTGTAGACAAGGCCACCCAAAATACTTCACGTTAAACAGGGAATAATATATTGTTTCTGGGAAAATCCATTTCCCCACCAACTACTGTGGGGATTGCAGCTAAGCTCAGAGGGAGCAGGGAAGCCTGAGGGGGTGGGGTGGGGGGTTGTGGCAGATGATATCAGTGCCCTTGCTAACAGAGGAGTGCCAGCACTGGGTCCCTGTGGGCCCTGGCTCCACTGCACCACCGGTTCTATGTGGGTTATATGATTCTCCTGAGTTATCCAGATGGCCAGTCTTTTCGTTCCAGTAGCAGTTCAGAATGAAGACAGATCAGATATCCTCAGTGGCAGGTTGATGAATCAAAACATCCAAGGTCATATCCACTTTCGTTCAGCAATGATGGAGACCACTAGAAACAAGCAAGATTCAGAATTGAACTTATGCTTTTAGTGGTAGACTTTTCTCATGGAGTTTTTCTGCTTCCTTAAGCTCCGATATGGCTTCTTCCAGACAGTCCTGGATAGTCCTATACAACTCTGCTCAAGGACCAGGAGAAACATCTTCCCCCTTTTATCAGGTTTAAGCAAGCATCTTGAGCAAGGTGTCTGAGCAGGTCTGACCATCCTGGTTCCTTCAGACATGATCTTTGGAACACTTCTTTGTTTTCCCTATATGTTGCACCAAACATCACTCTTACTCTTTGGGTTAGCCAAGCCACCTAAGATATGCATGAATCCCTCTTTCCCAAGATAGCATATGCGTGGGGACTTTAGGCAATGGACTACATGTGATCAGTCTGACTGCTATTTCTTAATCCAATTTCTTAGTCTTTCCTGCTTTCAGATGATGTCCTCATTCCATACAGGTTTAAAAGACCACACTCACCTCGCATGTAGGCCATCTTACTATATTTTATTTATTTATTTATTTATTTATTTATTATATTTATACCCCACCTTTTTTCCTGCAAGGAACCCAAGGCGGCTTACATAATCCTCCTCCTCCTCTCCATTTTATCCTCACAACAACCCTGTGAGGTAGGTTAGGCTGAGAGTCAGTGACTGGCCCAAAGTCACCCAGTGAGTTTCATGGCCGAGCCGGGACTAGAACCCGGTTCTCCCGAGTCCCAGTCCAACACTCTCACCACTACGCCACACTAGCTCCTGCCCTCAGACTTTCCTCTCATGGCCTTCTAATGAAACACTTTAGCCAGCTTTCCAAGATTAGGTGGACCTGCTCTTGTCCCTAGATTTGGGAGCTCCACTACAGTATCCTTAATGGCTGTATTACTTGATCTTACTGCTTTGAGTTTCTTTGGTGCTGAACTACTGTACCATCAACCTCTAGGAATAGTACCAAGAGTGGAACTGTAATAAGTTCTAATGTTGAGTTGATGTAGGAAGACCATAATATTGCCAGTTTTGTAAAAAGGGAAGATCTTTTTTACAGAGCCAGTGTGGCGTAGTGGTGAGAATGTTGGACTGGGACTCTGGAGATCCAGGTTCTAATCCCCGCTGTACCATGAAACTCACTGGGTGACTTTGGGCCAGTCACTGACTCTCAGCCTAACCTACCTCACAGGGTTGTTGTGAGAATAAAATGGAGAGGAGGAGGAGGATTATGTAAGTTGCCTTGGGTTCCTGGCAGGAAAAAAGGCGGGGTATAAATATAATAAATAAATAAATAAATAAATATAATAAATAAATAAATCTAATACCAGCCGTAGGAAAAAGGCAGACCCAGTCTCCTATATGCATATGCAGTGGCTAAGTGCTCCAGACTTACCACCTTTATGTTTAACTCTTGCCATATAGTGTCTCACATATGGGTGTAGACAGATTAAGGGGATATGCAACATGGTGCCTTCCAGATGTTTTGGATTACAACTCCTGTAATCCCTGACTATTGGCCATGCTGATGGGTGTTGTATTCCAAAACACCCCTGCTAAGGAAAACTTCATTAAATGAAGAAGCGTTGCTGGTGCAAAATTCAGGGCACTGATGAACACAAGACCCACCAACAGTATTTTCCCCGTTACTTTAAAGAGAGAATTTTAAACGGGTGGAATAGAATGTGTGGGGGGGGAGATGTCTAACTTTGCTCATGGTATATGATCATCTGTTGTTTCTAGGTAGCTGCTGGGCTTCAGACTGAGCTGGAAATTGAAATTTATGCCATGGCTATTGGAGTGGAAGGAGATGAGGGCTTGGGCAAAATTTTCCATCGGATTGAAATTTACACGGAAACTGAAACTCTCTTCCTGCCCGTGGAAGCAAATATCCTTTATTACTTTTTCTCTATGGCCAATTCATACAGGATGAAATGGTGGCCTTCACTCCACTGACATCCATAAAACGATTCCACCCTCTCTTTAGCTCATCTATTTTTTATTTGTTTCAGAGAGTTTTATGCCGCCTTTCAGGACAAAATCTTCCTACAACTACATGCACCATTACCATAATACATAATATAAAACCACAACACAAAACTAAAAAAAATGTAGAGCACAAATACTAAAAAGCAGTTTGAAATAAAACATTTTCAGGGTTTGTTTGAAATCCAGTAGAGCCATATGTGCCTACCATCACCTACTCGAGGCTCTTAGGGCACAGTCCTATCGATTGTGCCCTCGATGCTTGTAAGCCCCCAAACTCAGAGGCTTACGAGCATCCAGTGCAGAGCAGGAGGAGTGGCAGAGGTAATCTCCACCTCCCCACGCCTCCTGCTCTGCATGTCAGCTAGACAGCTGATTTCAGCCATCTAGCTGAAGTGCTTCGGAGGAGGCAGAAAGGAGGCTGGGAGTGGTCAGGATAACTCATACCTTGGTGGCCCATCTCCTCCCTGCCCCCCAGAGTGCCCCCCTTTACTGCTCTCTGCTGGCACAGTTCTTTCTTTGCCATCTGTGGGGGGGGGGGGGAATATCAGAGCGCAGATCCCCAACACCAAGGTCAGAGCTCCGTTTTCAACCCTGGATTTGGGAATCCGAATTATCCTATACCCCCTGGACGCTGTCTCGGAGGCCATAGGATCACTCTCTTGGATACAACTGAAGAAAGGTGTTCACACACATGCCAGGTTGTTTTAAGTTTACCCTGTTCTCAAACTTCAAAACATTTTAAAACAATTTTATAGCAAAAGCTACAATGTTAGGATGGCCCTGTAAAAAGCTCCAGTTGTCCTGCTGCGCTAGTAGCCTGATAACTTCTCCACATTGGCACAGTGTAGTCAGGATCACATCCGGCATGTGGTTTACGCTGGCTCAGCTTGTCTGAGCGTGGAAAGCTAAGCAGGGTCAGGCCTGGTTATTACTTGTATGGGAGACCCCTCCTCTAGTTTCCTGCATTAAGCAGGGGGTTGGACTCAATGGCCTTGTAGGCTCCTTCTAACTCTATGATCTATGAATCTAAGACAAGGTTGGAGAACACTGCTCTAGGTCTCTTGTAAATAGCTTTAGGTAGTGTGGGGTTTGGCTGTTAGGCATGGGGTATGTAACCGGACAAGAAAAGAGAGCACAAGTTTAACAACACAAGTTTAAAAGTTTACTGAATAAGTATTAGTATTAGGGGAAAGGCCTAAGCAATTTACTTTTTGATATAGGGTTAATTTTCTCCCTGTATTTGCTGGAACCAAAAAGTTCGAGGCGAGCGGTTACATCCCTACACTTGTCTTGCAAGACCTTGCTTTATCAAGTCAAAATTTTTCAAAATTTTTTGCTTGTCTTGCAAAACTCTCTCAGACCAATTTACTTGCAATCCAAGGTATTACTGTACATGGTATTATGTTATTACTAGATTTTACATTACTTAATCCAGCCTTTCTTCCAAGGAGCTCAGGGTGGTTTACATGGTTCTCCCCACACCCTTTCATCTTTACTAAAATCCTGTGAGGTGGGTTAGAGTCAGTGGGCACATTTGAAATGTTGAGAATGTTGTGGGTGCATTCACAAAATGGCTGCCATGGAAGGGCTTTGTGAAGGATCAACAACTGGATCCTTTGCGTGAGTTCGGCGCTTAACGGGTTAACCGGCACTGAGTTACAGCCCGTACAAGCACAGGAGACCGCCTGGGAGGTCCGTACACACAAGAGGAAACTAGAGCCCTTTACAGGCCTGTGGCTTACGCTGGCTCAGCTTGTCTGAGTGTGGAAAGCTAAGCAGGGTCAGGCCTGGTTATTACTTGGATGGGAGACCCCTCCTCTAGTTTCCTGCATTGAGTAGGGGGTTGGACTCGATAGCCTTGTAGGCTCCTTCCAACTCTATGATCTATGAAATCTATGAAATCTATGAAATGACCAAATAAGGCTTTATTTGTTTACAATAAGCGGAACTAACAGCTTTCTAGGAATACTACAATGTCAACACAACCTCAGTTGACCTCTATGTTTATCAATGAAACAGGCTCCCAGGCTAGCGCATTGGGATTAGTCAGTTACCTTAGACCAAAGACGTTACGCTAGTCAATGTCAGCCTGACTCCGGGTCGGCCGATCCGGGGATGGGAATGGCTTACTCCAGCTGCCGCTTGGAGGATGAATCTGGTTCCGAAGTACCCTGGGTTCCCAACAACCCTTTACCGGAAGGGAGAGGGGTTTTCTACCCCTGAGTTCCCGCTCCCCCCACCCTTCAGGTCAGGTGGGGGCTTATGCCTGCCCCTTTGTATCAGGTGGGCTTATTCCTGCCCGGGAAGAAGGTGACGTACTGGGTACTTTACAGCTCTTTGAGACTGCCCTGATAGTTTGATGGTTCTTGATGGTCCTTCCTTGGGTTTTGTGGAATTCCACCGAGACTCTCCATTGTTGGGGATGCCGGTCTGTCTGGCTGCTTCCCCTGTGACTTCATCCCCCCTCCTCGCCCCCTTCTCTTGGGCGGAGACTGGGTGTGTGAGTGTGTGTGTGTGTGTAGACTCGTGTCAGGCTTTCTCCACACCCTCCCCTTTGGAGAAAGATGGCATTGGGGTCCACCACCCCAATCCCTATCTAACTGTCTCCTACTGAGAAAGCCCGGGACAACCCGTCTGCCACGATGTTGTCCTTGCCCTTGATGTGCTCCACTGAAAAATCAAAATCCTGCAGGGCTAAGCTCCAACCTTAGCTCCCTCCCAAACATTAATTCGTTGGGGGAGAATCCCAGGCTCTCCTGGGGGGAGTCCCGGTACGCGAACAACAGGTAGGGGAGAGCTTGATCCCAAGTCCCGGGATGCTTAGCCGCATAGGCTCGGATCATTTTCTCCAGAGTCTGATTGAACCGCTCCACCAGCCCATTTGTCTCGTGATGATATGGCACCGAAGTCAGATGCTCCACACCCCCCAATTCCCACATCCTCTTAAACAATTTGGACACGAATCCCGTGCCACAGTCCGAAACCACCGTGTGAGGCATTCCTAGGCGGGCAAAAAGAGAGAGGAGAGTCTTAGCCAGGCTGGTAGCGGAGATGGAGGCTAGGGCAAAAGCCTCGGCATAGCGAGTGGCAAAGTCAACAACAGTCAGTATAAACTTCTTCCCCATCTTGGTGGGGGGATTCAAGGGTCCCACAATGTCCAACCCTATCCTTTCAAAAGGAGTGCCCACAATGGGTAGGGGTTGAAGGGGGGCTTTCGGGTGGTCCCGGTTATGCCCCACTCGCTGGCAGACATCGCAGGACCGACAATATTCTCGGACTTCATTTGCCACCATGGGCCAGTAAAACCCTTCTGTCACCCTGGCTAATGTCCGTTTCTGTCCCAAGTGGCCCCCCCACGCTATGTCGTGGGCCAACTGCAGTACAGCCTGGCGGTACCTTGCAGGCACAACTAATTGTCTTTTCCTTGGCTGGGGACCCAGTTCGGTTTTTGGACAGAACTCTCTGTAAAGGGCTCCTGCTTCCCACAAAAACCGTTCTGACTGGTCCACTGCCCCCAACACTTGACCGGCCCGATCCCGGCATTCTCGGAGGGACGGGTCGTGCTGCTGCTCTTCTTGGAAAGCCTTTTGAGTCCCAAAATCTCGGGCCATTGGGGCGAACCCCCCTTGGCCCTCCTCCCTCACCGAAGCTGAGGGGGGCGGCGAACAGTCGGTTGCCGGGGTCACTTTACCGCGACCGGGATGGGGAGTCGGGGGGCTGGGAGGCTGTGGGGCAGGGGCTTGTTTGGCCTGACGACGTGTCACCACCCCCACCTTGACCTGGGCAGCCCGGAACGCAATGTCGTTCCCAATGATGATCCCCCACTCTTGCTGTCCATGTACTATAACATCCACCTTCCCTTCCCATCCCTTGTACTTGACCCAGACCCGGGCAAGGGGAACAGCTATGTTGGGGGAGTTATAGGGCTTTATGGCACAGGTACGCCCTTTTAACAGCTGTCTCTTCTTTACCTTACTCCGAGGTAAAGCAGTTATGTCCGCCCCGGTGTCCCTATACCCCACATGGGAAACATTGTTCACAGAGATGGACTCACAGAATTTGCTCTGGCTCCAACGCAGTTGCTCCGGCGAGGCAATGCGCATCAGGGATGCTTGCGAGATGGCCCCAAGGGAATGCTGTCCTCCGCTCATCAGGGGCTGCGCCGCATCCTCTGCTTCTTCTTCCAGGGACGAGACCGACTGCTGATCCTCCTCGTGTTCCTCTGGTTCGCGGGACTCGGGAGCGAGCATCCTTCCCACCTTGCCCGGGGCTGTTTTGGGGTTGCAGTTCTTTGCGAGGAGCTTGGGGCAACTCCTCTTGAGGTGACCCGGTTCTTTGCAGTAGAAACAGCCACTGGCGCTGGGGCTCTCTTTGGGCTTGCTTGGGGCTCCCTCCCGAGGTTTGGGGTTGCCCTTCTCCGCGCTCCCTCTGGCCCCGCCACGACTGAGGTTGCCCCCTTTCACTCCCTTGGGCTGCCGGTACAGCCCCATTTGGTCCGCCAACTTGCCCATCTCCCGACAGTTTGGGGGGTCCCGGTCCCTCACCGCAGTAGCCAAATCCTCTGGGATAGTGGCACAAAATTGTTCCTGGATCAGGAGCTCTCGCACCTCCGCCAAGGTGGTCCTCCCGGTGGCCCCGATCCATGCATCCCAAACCTGCCCCAGATGCGCCATCCAGGAGGCATACGTGTCCCCTGGGGAAGGCTGCCCGTAACGAAATTTACGGCGACAGTATTCGGCGGTGAGGGCAAAACGCTCCCTCACAGCTTCTTTAAAGGCAACATAGTCCAAGGGGGCAGTTTGGGTATGAATGCCCAAGAGATCGGCCAGCTCCCCGCTGACCTGTGTCCTCAAGGCGGACATTCGCAAATTGTCCGGCACCTTCTGCTCCTGGCAGGCAGCTTCGAACAGGGTGAAGAAGATCAACACATCCTGTCCAGGTTTGTAGGTGGGAAATTGTTTCTGGTCCCATTTAGGGGTCGGAGTACTCCCACTCTGGGGTGTAGGGGGTCCCCCCCCCGGCGCCCGCAGTCAGCCTTGCTAACTCTAGCTGCATCTGCAGCGTCGCTTGCTGATGCTGGATCATCTCCTGCTGATGTCGCATCACTTCTCTGGTCTGTTGCCAATTCAGTTGGGGGAAGAGGGCGTCCAAACCTCCCCCTCCTATGGCTCCACCAGCAACCCCTCCGTTGAGATCTTCCTCTAACTCGGGGTCCCTCCTGTCGCCTCTCCTGAGGCTACTCGTAAAGCTGGGGCTACCCCATTGTTTGGGTTCCTGCCCCGCCAGCGAGGATGAAGGGGCTCCCTCCCCCTCTTGGTGTGTAGTCTTCGGCCGCACTACCCACTCCATTGTGGAGACCCGGCTCCTCTCTCTTCTTGGGGTCTCTGGACTGCTCCCTAGCTCTAGCTGCTCCTGGCTCAGGCTATTCATTTTACTTTTGCCTGACTACTTTCCAGCAATCCGCTAGCCTGCCCTAGACCCCATTAGTTCCGTCCGTTAACTATAGTTTCCAATTGTCCCGTCGTCTGCCACCATGTGAAGGATCAACAACTGGATCCTTTGCGTGAGTTCGGCGCTTAATGGGTTAACCGGCACTGAGTTACAGCCCGTACAAGCACAGGAGACCGCCTGGGAGGTCCGTACACACAAGAGGAAACTAGAGCCCTTTAAATGACCAAATAAGGCTTTATTTGTTTACACAAGATACGGAGCGGAACTAACAGCTTTCTAGGAATACTACAATGTCAACACAACCTCAGTTGACCTCTACGTTTATCAATGAAACAGGCTCCCAGGCTAGCGCATTGGGATTAGTCAGTTACCTTAGACCAAAGACGTTACACTAGTCAATGTCAGCCTGGCTCCGGGTCGGCCGATCCGGGGATGGGAATGGCTTACTCCAGCTGCCGCTTGGAGGACGAATCTGGTTCCGAAGTACCCTGGGTTCCCAACAACCCTTTACCAGAAGGGAGAGGGGTTTTCTACCCCCGAGTTCCCACTCCCCCCACCCTCCAGGTCAGGTGGGGGCTTATGCCTGCCCCTTCGTATCAGGTGGGCTTATTCCTGCCCGGGAAGAAGGTGACGTACTGGGTACTTTACAGCTCTTTGAGACTGCCCTGATAGTTTGATGGTTCTTGATGGTCCTTCCTTGGGTTTTGTGGAATTCCACCGAGACTCTCCATTGTTGGGGATGCTGATCTGTCTGGCTGCTTCCCCTGTGACTTCATCCCCCCTCCTCGCTCCCTTCCCTTGGGCGGAAACTGGGTGTGTGTGTGTGTGTAGACTCGTGTCAGGCTTTCTCCACAGGCTTTAATTAATTCAAAGGGGTGTGCACTGACAAGATTCGGCTCAGACCCCAACTCAGAAAACAGCCCAATTCAGAGGCTGCCTGATTGGACTTGGGTCCAAATCTGAATCGGAAATCCAAATCTTTGTGCCTCCCATTGACTATCTTGGAAAACAACTAAAGGCTATAACTTTTTAAAGAAGTTTGTAATTCTCCCGTTTTTAGGAATTAAACTGCAGGGATAGTTACCCCTCTGATGGGACCGTGCCTGCCAAGTTTCAGATGAATAGATGCAGAGAGATATGTGCAAGAGCAGCTTTTACAGTTCGCGGGCTTCCAAAAAAGGTTGAGCTTATCCCCCTTGGTTTTTTTGTGTGGATAATTGTTATGAAAAAGACATACAGTATAAAGGTGTCCCTAGTTAAGAAATCTACAACATTTCAGAAGGATAGGTTCAGGGGCTAGGGAGTTGTAATGAAAAACACTTTAAGGCCTTTTTGTTTTCTGTTCAAATGTCACCAAAGGTGCAATGGGACAGGGGTGGATGCTGGATGGGGAGCATATTGTGGCAGAGGCAAAAGCATTGTTTTCCAAGCAAGTACGCAGAGCTACACCCTCACAGATCCAACAAACTCCACCAAAACTCTATTTTAAAGTCCCTGCTCTTTTTAGGTTCTGGGGAGATAACACTAGCAAAGAGCACTGAACACTGGATCAGTCCTGTGATCTATTAGAACATCCCTCCTCCAAAGCATTGGGATTGTAACACCTTGGTAAAACCATTCACTGGGCAGTATCCAATGCTGCTGCTGCTGTGCTAGTGGGAACCACTGCTAGTGCAATGGGAAGCTAGCACTAGCGAGCACAACCAAAAACTTGCAGAAGTGACCACTTCCAGTACAGGACAAGTCAGCAGAAGGGAGCTCTGCTGACTTGCCCCGTTCCAAAGCAGTCATTTGGATATTTTCTGGGTTGCACCGTTGTACTAGTGGTCATTCCTGCAAGATCCTGCCAATTTCCTTCTTAATTCAACTCTGCAATTGTGCTTTCTCTAAGTCAACTGCATTACACCGGTCAACCATGAAAACATGCATATTAAATTCAGACAAAAGAAACAAGGATCCAGGTCCACAGGCCAAAACAAATTTCTGGATACCAATGAGAAATAGGATGGGAAGTAGTTTGCATCAACCCCCTTACCCATCCCTTTCACAGAAGCTACTTTTCATCATCTATTGGAGATTGAGTAAATTGTTCCCCAGGGAGAATCCAACTTCATATCCCACCGTCCAGCAGGGCTTTTTCTTCCTTAACTGTACCTTAAAAAACTGTTGCCCCTTTTCTGCTGAATAAAGCACCTTTGGTCTCATCTCTCTATTCTTGTTTACTCAGTACTTTTTGCGTTACATAAATTAGAAGTGCTAGTGACCAAAGCAGTCCCTGCTGTTTAAATGGATTTTTACCGTTAGGTACACTTTAGACTTCTTGAAGGTACTTTGCAAAACAATGTCCATCCTTAATGTCTTTCACCAGTCTTAACATGCAACATTTATGAATACAGACCACCAAACTACCCTCAGGGGAAGAAGGCCTCCTCCGTCCGGCTGGTTTCAACAAGTCCGATCTCTCGTTTTAGGGTTATACTACCTCACAAGCTTCCTAGTTCATGTAAGTAATTACACTGAAGCACAGAAACTCTGTTCTCCATATCACAATGAAGGTGTACAAGTGGTAGCAATTATACTGTGCATTTAGAAGTGTTCCATCTGGCATAAATGGTAGGCAATGTCATCTTGCGGTGAATTTAACATTATGAACATGAGGACTGGTCCTCAAGAGGAAAAATGAGCCTGCTCTCGAACATAGAGCAGCCCCTTCTTGTATTGTTGCTGCTCTTTGTGCTGCTAGCAAAGAACTTAAAAGTCTTGCTCCTAAAGTAGATGAGAGGAATAATGCTCAGCAGTAAGTCACTCCTAGTCAAGTGTGTGTGTGGTTAAAGTTTTGAATGTGTTTTTCTTGTATTTGTACCCCACTTCATAACTTTTGATGATTTATCCCTTTCGTATGAAGTTATATGAATCGTGGCAGGAAGGGGGGGACTTTCACTACTGGTCCTTCTGTCCAAGGGTTCCCCCAAAAAAGAATTGTGATAAGCTGCCACCATTCAGGTCGACTCTTGACACAACCTAGTCTGTTCAGTTGCTTGGGGGGTTCTAAGTCATCCTGCCAAAAACCCTGCACTTCAGCGCAACTCTAGAAAAAAAATTACAAGGTTCTTTGGATTTACTTGCCCAAAGTTTAGAAAACACAGACGTTAAAACTTTGTGAAATATCTTAGTACCACAAAGGCTAGCTTAGTGGCTGTGCAGTCTTCCACATGGGGAAGCTTTTGAGAAACTTCCTTTTAAAACAATGTAGCCAAATGTCTAGATATAAAAAGTTTATTGGGGGGAGGGAAGAACAAAGAAAAGCTCACACACAGAATTCCAAATAAAAGGAAATAAAGCCAATGTAACACAGCTAGTTACATGTTATATACTTGAGTAGACTCTTGAGTTTCAGAGCATATGCAGAGTTCATTGTAGCTGATAGATGTTTCCAAGAAGCCAGGGTGAGGGTGAAGTTTCACATATTCATGGGAATCAGAGTCCAGTAAAAGCTGGTCCCTAAGCAGAGATGGACTGTTTTGTCCAGTGGTGAGATGAGCTAGATTCCAGCTGTTACTGGCTTAGTCAGCTAATCAGAAAATTATTTAGAGACTAAATCCATCTCCTCAACAACTCTGAATTTACATGTCAAAAGAGTTAGCTGCAGTATTATGAAAAAGAGACTAGCTCTGGATACTTATTCAAAGAATGAAATTCAGGATACATGCTTATTCAAGCTTCACTGCAAGGGTGAGAAATCCCAGAGACTCTGAGATATATCAGAATATAAAGGTTCATCATAACATACAGCAACATTTCCCACAGATTGAAAAACAAACAAGACACAAACATTATCTGAATGCTGGGCACATAGGTCAGTGTTGCCAATTTTACAAATTAACTATACTATTGGTTTCAGCTGTTGAGTAGGATCACTGTTGACAGCCACCTCTCAAGCTCCGTGCATAAGCCTAACACCCTAGATGGTCCCCTGCCTCTAAACACGGCCCTGGAAGGCATCACCGATCATACTATACCCTCCTCCTGCTGAATTGCCCCGTGTGGCAAGCACTAGTACACGTAAGCAAAAAGTGGGGAGTCAGTACCCCAATCTTTCAGATCTTTGAGGAAGGTTCTGCCTGCAGTTTGCACAGGCACATTTCCATGTGTGGGACCACAAAGAACTCACAAAAAAGATCTGGACATTAGAAGGGGAACAAAACGTAAGAACCCTCCTTGACACACATCCCCCCCTCCAAGCACTATATTAAAAACTGTTGTATCTGAAAACAGTTAAAGGAAGAAGTTTATGCTGTTAGAAACTTTTTGAATCTCCAAATTATGGGAATAATCCAGCCCTAGCTGCACTTATTTCACTGGGAAATATCCTTGCTGACAAATCTCTCACAGACTTGTCAGTGCCACATTGTCCTATGCGAGTTTCATTGCTGGAACAAGAACTACAATGATAGTTGTACATATCCTGATATGTTTTAAGTTTGTGTTTATTTTATTTTGCAGAACAGACCGTGGCAGGCTGGAATAAAAATTCCAACATCATGACAGCCCTACCTACAGTGATCAGATTCTAGTCCAGCAGGAATTTTAAACTGATGTTTTTAAAGTGTAATTAAAGTTCCCCTAAGTTTCTTTACTTGTGTTCACCCATTGTGTTGATGCAAGTTGTACCACATCACTTATCAGCATATCCCCACTAATATGAATATTTAGTCATAAACTTGTAGCAATAAAAATTACTTTCTCACTACTGTGTGCTCTCAGTTTGGGGTTTTGATGAGGATTATGTAACAATGGGAAGTTAATTTTCTGCTCAAAGACTGCCACCACCAAGCAGAGCTTTACTGAAGGAAAACAGCCTGCAGCTGCAGCAGAACTGTGTGCCAAATATCGTTTGTGTCTTGAGAGCAGATATGAAGCAGCTGATCACCAAATATTTCTTGAAAAGAATCCTGCCCCTTTCTTTCCAGTGAGCAGAGGAACTGACCACTCTCAGGCACTGTCCAGACTGCGAGCCTCTCACTGCCCAAACTCCAGGAGACAAGTAGACAATTGCATTGCATGTTCAAACTAAGCAATTGCCAGAATTCATTGGCATGAGGCTCATCTTGAGTGGCATCTCATTAATGATTTTTGTTTCCAAAGTTACAGATGTAGCTACAGACTACAAAGGTAGGGGAGGACTGAAAATCTTTTGAAATATAACTTAACTGTGGGTGCTGGAAGTCCTCCTAGCTTCGATATGGAAAATAGGACTAGAAAGGAATTAACCTTCATTCTGCTACTGTACATCCAGAGAACTAATGTTTAGCTTACAGAAAACAGCTTCTAAATAAATAGCCAGTAAAGGAGCTTCATTTGGGTTCCAGGTGTAGAACTGAGCCCACAACATAAAGCACGTTCATGGCAAGTTAAAATGCAATTGATGTCAGTATTCAAGATACAGGACTATAGTAGTGGAGGTTTGTTTGGAAATGTGAGTCTTGGAGCCCACAGAGAAAAGAGATCACTGCTTTATTTGGGTGAGCAACCCATGAGACTTAACTGTCCCTCACACAGTTTGGGGACTTTCTTCCCTAAAAACTTAGGTAAAAATAATGCGCAGCACCATCCCATGTGGGCAGCACCCTCCAAACTCTGAGGATTACAGGCAACCAATCGAGGTGGGAGGAGAGTGGAGGCAAGGATTGTTTCCGCGCTTCCCTTGCCCTGCAAAAGGCACAGGTGGCTGATTTTGGCTGCCTATGTCTTTTGCCCCTGCTCTTCCCCTCCCTACCCCTGGAACAGCCCCCCAGCACCAGCTCCAAAATTGCACTTGTGACTTCAAAGCTGCAACTGGTGTGGAAAGAACCACGCCAGCTGCGAGGGCGGAAGGAGGGCGCACCACAGAACGCATTTCCAAGGTCAGAGCTGGGACTCCGACCTATCCTATGGCCACCTAGACAGTGTCTAGTGGCCACAGGATTGCGCCCTATATGAGCCAATTGCAAAGAGTGATTACTGAGAGGAAAAGTACAGTAATACCTTGGATTGCAAGTAACTTTGAGAGCGTTTTGCAAGACAAGCAAAATTTTTAAATGTTGACTTGATAAACAAGCAACGTCTTGCAATACAAGTAGTCGTAGGGATGTAACCGCTCACCTCAAGCGGGCGTAGAGGGCCGAAATCGGCCCCGCTCATGCCCGCCAGATACTTGCTTTGATATGAGTGTTTTGGATTACAAGCACGGTTCCGGAACAAATTATGCTTGCAATCCAAGGTATTACTGTACAGTCCTGTAAATAAGTCCACATACATCCCTGCAGTTTATGAAGCAGCAAACAATGAGAACTAGAAGTGGCTACTTGCAACATTATTGGGTTCAGAAAGAACTTTCACATCCAAGAGAAAGGAAAGAGCACTGCTCGTTTCCAACTGGATTTGAGAGCAAACACTATAATTTGGCTCTTGTCTTGTATTTGGAACGTGTGCATATAACAGCATCCAACAAGCGCTAGGCACACTTTTCTTGCACATACACTACACTGTATTGTACATAAGAGCTCCCCTGTCACATCCTTTACTACTTTATTGCAAATGCCTAAGAACTTGGAACATGATTTTTATTTCTACAAGTCTTTAGTCAACTTTCATTTGAGGTTAACTGAAGTAAACAAAACCAAGCACTTCAGATGAGGTTATCAAACCATTTCCACCACTTCAATTTTTAAAGGGTTTAGAAATAAACAGCAGGCTCTAACTGCACGCTACTATATTTGCAAAGATTTTGGGCGGGGGGGGGGGGCGCTATTGAAAAACAAGGCTAAAATGTTTGCTGATTCAGAATGATTTGGCTTTGTAATGTCACATACCCAAACCTGCTTCACTGTGTGAGGTGAAGTCACCATTTTCCCTATGTGGATCCTGATTAGCAGGGCAGCAAGAGACTGGGTGTTGTTTTTTTAAGGTTCCCAATCACAGATAAGGAAAAGCAGCAGCATGCAGTGGGTGAAAGGCAACTTGGGGGTGGGGGGTACAGTCCCGCTCTTTTGACCTGAAATTATCTGTGGGTGAGAATTCAACACCGCTCCACTACATTTCTCCACAGAACCTCTTACCCCATCCCAAATTCATGATATCCAGCACACCACCACTGGAGCAACAGATCCCTCCACAAATTGTCCTGCTTAGACCACTGCAAGAATCATCCTCTGTTTCTTCTTTCTCTTCCTCTTTTTCTCCTCAAATCGGTCAGTAGCATCAGCAAAAAAAGTGACTTCATCTTTGGCCTCAATTTCTCTCTTTAGGAACTGGAGACCAGCCATATTAAATCCCAGCACATCCTGGGGACAAAGCATAAGCATGCACGAGTGAGAAGGAAGTAGGGCAAGAGTATACTTGCAAGGCACAGAAGTGATATTCTGACATCGGTTGCTGAGTTCGGTGGTTCTTTTCCTGGTATTCTAAGAAATTCAAGCTACTTTACCAAATCAAACCTTACTTCAGACGCCATCTCAGTAATCCTTACCACCACCCTGTAAGGTTTACCAACATTATTCTCCACTTATTGCAGGTGGGAATCAGAGGGTGAAAAAAAAGTGGCTTGCATAAGATTTTCCAGCTCACACACTTATTACAGCCAAAGCTCTCTGGGTGGTTCACAATACGTAATTAAAACCATAAAATACAACATAGAATCATAGAAAAGTAGAGTTGGAAGGGGCCTACCAGGCCATCGAGTCCAACCCCCCCGCTCAATGCAGGAATCCAGGTCAAAGCATCCCCGACAGATGGCTATCCAGCCGCACCTTGAATGCCTCCAGAGTGGGAGAGCCCACCACCTCCCTAGGTAGTTGGTTCCATTGTCTTATTGCTCTAACAGTCAGGAAATTTTTCCTGATGTTTAGGTGGAATCTGGGTTCCTGTACCTTGAGCCCATTATTCCGTGTCCTGCAAACTGGGATGATCGAGAAGAGATCCTGGCCCTCCTCTGTGTGACAACCCTTTAAGTACTGGAAGAGTGCGATCATATCTCCCCTCAGTCTCCTCTTCTGAAGGCTAAACATGCCCAGTTCTTTCAGTCTCTCCTTCAGCCTGGAGACCATCTAGCTGTGAGTCCTGCAAGACCTGGTCCCTGCTTCCCTGGCTCATCACACCTGGCCAGGGAGGGTGGTGCCTGACTGACTCCAGCTACAAAGGCTGCTGCTGCTCCTCCTGAAGGTGCCTGGAGACCATCTAGCTGTGAGTCCTGCAAGACCTGGTCCCTGCTTCCCTGGCTCATCACACCTGGCTAGGGAGGGTGGGGCCTGACTGACTCCAGCTACAAAGGCTGCTGCTGCTCCTGCCTTTGTTTGTTTGTTTGTTGGTATCTGTAATTATTTCTGTTGTATTTTTTTTTGAATATTTAGTGTTTTTTAAATATTTTTTAACTTGTATTGCTGTTCTTATATTCTGTAGATTATTTTTTTTTAATACTATATTCAGTGTTCCTTGATGTTTTGTGTTCATGTCTTTTAGATTGTGAGCCTGAGGGCAGGGACTGTCTTATTATTAATTTGTGTAAGCCGCTCTGAGAGCCTTTTCTGGCTGAAGAGCGGGGTATAAATGAAATAAATAAATAAATAAATAAATAAATAAAATAAGGCCTTGTTTCCAGTCCCTTTATCATCCTTGTTGCTTCCAACATGATAGACTACAATATAAAAGTTTAAAACTACAGTATAAAATAAAAAAATACTAGCCAAATAAACCTAGCAGTAGTGCAAAGATTTAAAATACAGTAATATTTAAAACAACAGAAACTGACAGACTAAAATGCCTGGGAAAATAAGGTCTTCACCTTATGGAAGATCATTATGATCCATGATGAGAGGTAGGTGGCACTGTGTTTGAGATATTCAGAACTCACTTCTACTACCCCACTCCTTTGTAGCCACTGGAAAAGTGATCAAGGGGCTGTAGAACCTGGAAGAACTGGACTGGTGTCCAAAACACCCTTCCCACTCTGTCTTAGCAACATCTCATAGATGCACACTTACCCTCACTTGACTGACTTTAAAGATGGTGTTTTTCTTCAGATTCTCCATCACTTTAACAAGAAGCTGATTGCTTGTGATCTGTCCGAAGTGTATCCTGGGAGGTGGGTGCAAAAACAACAACAACAATGCAACACTGACCTTTTAGACTACCAAGGCATTTGTCAAGTTCTGGTTTACTAGGTAATCCAGGAGATCTACTCTCGTCTTGATTACAGGAATAAAAGAGGTGCCCAAGGTTTCATGAGCTTACCTCAATGTCTGAGAGCAGAGGTGGGGAACTTGCAGCCTCAGCCTAATTTCATGCAAATGAAGGGAGCCCAGAACCCAGAGGAGAAAAAACACGGGAATATCCAAAATGGATGTAATAATGAAGGGGCGGGAAGCCCCATGCAAGTGATCAGTTCAGACACCTGGCAAGGCGGGGGGGGGGGGGGAATGAGGGGTCAGGGAACCAAAATGGACAGAGTGAAGGGTGGGAAAGTCCTCTGTAAATGATCTGTCAGATCTTTGGCAAAAGCTATCTCCCCACCCCACCCAGCCTGGAGAGAGAGAAACCAGGGTGGTAGTGAAAAGGAGGTGGCCCTGGCCACTTTTGACTCCAGCCCCGTTCACTGCTGGCATGCAGCCCCTGACAGATTACCCCTGCAGGAATGTAGTCCTCAGCAGAAAAAAGGTATGTGTCCCCCCACCATCTTAGGGTGTTCCCATATGTACTCTAAATGCAATTTTCAATCTCATGTGTGCCACTTCTGAAGACTGTTAAAGCAATACAGAAAGCAGAAGGCAGACACTTTTTAATTGAATGTTCATGCTGATCAGTGTGGCCTGTGTAGCCTAAACAGAGAGTATCAGTTCTGCTCCTACTACAAAGGGCTGAATGAGCATGAAGGAACTGAGTTTCACAATTCAGTTTACACATCTGAAAATTAGTGTTTGGAACAAGTGCTACAGAAGGCTCTACGTGAGGGGCAGTGCTTGTCACCATTTTGATAACTACCTTCAAATACTTGCCTATTAATACACGCCATTGGAAGCAGTAATCCGTATGAAAGTCTGCTGTAAAAATTATAAAGGTACCCTCTGTGGCGGAGTGACAGGCAGAAGCCCAGGGAGGGGCCAACCTGAACATTCCGGAGGCTCTGACTGGTTGAAGCAGAGAGCATAGAACCCCAGGGAGTTGGCAGTTAAGGGAGTTGGTTGTCAGTTGGGGAAGAGAGTGGGTTGGAGTGGAAGGTTAGTAGAGTAGGTAGGGAAAGGTGGTACTGAAGAGAAGAGTTCAGACAGGAAATCTAGTAACTAAGTTGTGAGAAAGCAAACGTGAAGGTGTTAGTAGAGAACAGTTCACAGGAGTTTCCGCTTAGGGAGTGAAGGACCTTCTGTATGAGGAAGAAGGTGAAGCTCTGGACTAGTGTGAGGGACAGTTAAGTTCCCTGGTCTGATACTGTAACTTTTTAAGTAACCAAGCCAAGTTGATACAAAGAGCACTGTATAACATCTGCCTGCCTTTAACCTGAATCTAAGCAAAGAACAAGTTTGAATTAACTGTTGAAAATCCAAGTTATCTGTGCCTGAGTTGAATATCAGTTTAGAGACTTTGTTAGAACAATAAATCAACCTTTTTATTCAAAGTTCTAAGTGTTCAGAGTCTGACTGGTGGACAGGAAAGTAAGAAGGGAATTAACGGAGGGGCACCCTACTTCAAGTAATCAAATAAAACAAACTGCTCTTAATAAAGACAAACAGACGTCGGTGAACAGCTACATATAAGGCCTAAGACATATCATCGGCTAACGCAGCTTAAGAAGACAGCTTAAAGTCTGAAGTGAGCGTGAAGTACACATTGAGGGTGCGGGCTTTGGAGGAGGGGTCCCGTCTGCTACACCCTCTATTAGAGCTCAGTCTCAGTCAGGGTTGCAAAAAAGCATGCAGGGTTTTTTGTGTGTGTGTGTGTGTGTGTGTGTGTGTGCGCAAAAAATCGATTTTAAAAAATATATTTGATTTTTTTTATTCAATCAATTCCCCCCCAATTTTTTTTAGTAAAATTAATTTCAACATTTCAGGCAACCACATGTACAAATAGCCTACACTTAATAGTTAAGAACACCAAATTATACAGAAAACACTTTCCTCATATTTTTTTACTTTACCAGTAATTATCGGTTACTAGGCTACCTACACGACAAGGTTGCAAAAAATCATGATTTTTTTTGCAAAAAATGGGGGGGGGGGAATCGATTTTTATTGATGATTTAATCAATGATTTAAACATTGATTTAAATCATTCTGATTTAAATGATTAAATTTAAATCAGCTGGACAGCCATCTGTCAGGGATGCTTTGACCTGGATTCCTGCATTGAGCAGGGGGTTGGACTCGATGGCCTTGTAGGCCCCTTCCAACTCTACTTTTCTATGATTCTATGAACCCTGGTCTCAATATTTTTTTTTAGAACTACTCATGCACAGGCTCAAAGCACTGGGTAAGCCATGGCCTATTTCAAAACTATGAAGATTCCCTGCCCTTTCTTTAGTTGTGAGGCTTACCTGAGCAGAAACAGGAGAGCCCGGCAGAGCAGCTCTATCTCTGAACCCAAATGAAGATACTGATTGAAGAGCGTAAGAAGGTCAGGCACGTATGAGAAGGGCAGCACCAAGAGAGATTCCTCCAATTCACTGTGGGGAAGAGAGGAATGTAAGACTCCAACATCTCTCCCACCCCAGGCATAACCGCAGCAGAACTTAAGATCCTTAAGGATTCTGTGTCCTGTACGTTCTCCAGGATCTTCCCATGCCTGCACACTTTGTATTCCAGACTGCACTCAAGTTCAAATGCTTTATTAGAGTAAGTTATGCCAATGCAGTAACTTCTTGCAAGTTTGATGAACCTGCATAGATTTTAAGCACACCTTTTCTGTACAAAATATACAGATCTTGCTATAGCCAGCTTATTTTCTACTACAGCAGCTCCAATCAGCTAGGCTTATTAACCCATTCACAAATGCCAGGTCTGCACGGTGGGTTGGTTGTTGGCCTGAACAACCAACGGTGCACCTGACCAGATGACTGGGCTCACCATGGGTTGTCCCCCACCCTACCCCCTCAGTCCCCCCATGGGTATCCCAGGGGACTCTGCGACAGGACCGACTTGTCTCCTTTCCCCCTGCCATGATCACGAGCCCTTTTTTAGCTTGCCGCACCTTTTCCCCCTTTCCCCCTTCTTTTTTTGGAGATCGTGAACAGTGATCTCCAAACTGACAGCCCCTCAAAAGTGCCCAAGTGGCCACCTTTTAAAAAAAATTAATAAATTGTACTCCAAATGTGTGCAAACTTTTTTTTAAATAATAATAATAATAATAATAATAATAAGTAGTAGTAGTAGTAGTAGTAGTCAGACTTGTGCAACTGCAGAGGTGTGCAGTTCCACTAGACTGAAAATGGGATCCCCGACTGGGCAATGTCCTGGAGGGTGTCTGCTGTCAAAGTGCAGCAGGCACCCACCATGGACAGTGACCCCGAGAGGCTGCAAAGAGGCTTATTTTTTACTTTGCTTTTCCCTGACAGCTGTCAAAAGGTGAACTGTCAAGGGAAAGCAAAGCTGTGCGTGATCTTCACTCGCAAAAGGGAATGGCTAGTAAATCACCCTCTTCATCATAAGATCCTCAACTTTTTCTGGCTGGGCCGGACTCTTCTCAGTGTCCTACATCTTTTCCATCCTTTCCCAAGACTCTAGGCACTCAGGAAGGAGGAAAAGTGCGAGCCAACCCCTTTTAAAGGAGCACAGAGTTTTTTGACAGGGTTAATCAGGGGCTTTTCACAGGGACATCCCTGTAAAAAAAAACACCTGACTAACCCGGTTAAAAATAAATAAATAAATAAATAAATTAAAAGGAAACCTGAGTGATCTCCAGGAAAAAGAAAAAAAAGCAACCTCCCAAAAAATGGGGGGGAAAGCTGCAACAAATGCAAAAGGGCTCACAATCACAGCTGGGGGGACCGAGCCAGTGACAGTCGCTCTAAAGTGCCACTTGGGCACTTGGCAGAGTGGCTGTCACTGGCAGTGGCTCAGGCGAGCTCGGCAAGAGCAGCAAGGGGTTTTTGCCAAGCAGCTCGCTATCCGCATCTTGGTACCCACAATGGGGTCGGTCACCCAAGTTCAGACAACACGACAACCCATTGTATAACAACCCCTAGAACAAGCCATGGGTTGTCAGGGTGGCTTGTTGCCCTCAAATAAGCCACCCTGCGGGATGCAGTCCAGGTTTGCATGACATGAGAACCCACTGTGGCTTGTCACCCACGATGGGTTGTGTCGTGCGAACCCAGTCAAAGCCTTTGACAGCAAGAACCTTCCAGGCACTCACCTTGACTTCACCTTCTTGAGAATATCTAGTACATAAGCAGAAGGCTGTAAGAAAACACAAGGGTGGATGCCACTATTAGCTCAAGTTCTGTATGGGAAAATCTGTACCTTGGCTTCAGTAAGCAGTATTTTAGGATGCACACTATTTTATTACTTGTGAATTCATATTTCTCAAGGCAAAAAAAAAAAAGTTATTTGTAAAATTTCTTTTCCTATGAGGATTAGTGACAGAAGACAAGTTATACAGAAGACAGTGTTTACAGTAAGCCTGTTAATTCTCCCAAAAATTCACAAAAACTTTGGAATGCAAGCACATACAGACAATCATTTGTAAGCTTCCTGCTGGGTGACAAACTAGATGGCAATCTAGCCACAGGGCAAGAACCATTTTACCATGCTTCTGCAACCCATAGCAAACTTCTATCCATCTCATTACAGAGTCAGGTGTGACAAATAGACGGGCAGCTCACCACATACTGCAACTGCCCATGAGGAGTTCACGCAAGAGGCTTGCCACATGGCCAACAGCTGTCTGGATACAGCCTCAAAAAATCATTCAAGGGTTCTGCTTCACACACTTTCACTGAACAGCCTGCACTACTTATAAGCAGCCATGAACTAGGCTCGTTTTCACCAAGGTGGCAATCTGTATTTAGATTATATCACTTTCATAGATTTCATAGATCATAGAGCTGGAAGGGGCCTACAAGGCCATCGAGTCCAACCCCCTGCTCAATGCAGGAAACTAGAGGAGGGGTCTCCCATCCAAGTAATAACCAGGCCTGACCCTGCTTAGCTTTCCACACTCAGGCAAGCTGAGCCAGAATACAAGTGAGGAGCTCATGTGACTGAGTGCTCTAATCAACATCTTGTACCAAAAAGGAAATTGAGGGGGAAAATAGAAGGGATTTGAGAAAGGGGAAAATGAAGATGGAAGAAAGGTTTTTTTTAAAAAAGAAAGAAAACAGTTGAATTCACTGGAGAAAGAGAAAACACAAGGCTGATTTTTCAGACACATCTGCCAATGGAAACTCAAACAGAGAATGAATACAAGTTATAGCAAGGTAATTCTACCCATGAAAACCTAAAGTTAAGCAAAACATGTGGCTACAGAATCATAGACTAAATCAAAAGGAACAAAACACAAACACGCCAACCCATGATGACCACATCAATCACTCACCAGCATCACACACAATCCTGAACAAAGGATCTGCTTTCATACCAACAAAAAACAGATCAACATTACAGAAAGCGGCCACATATTACACTTACTGAAATATTGCCATATGCCTGGAGAACTGGGTTTACAGGAAGAGGAACCTGCAGACAGAAAACGGGTTACAATTTAGGCACATTTCTTCGCCCTCTAGGCAGACATACTGGTTGACGTCCATGAATTTCCCAAAAACATTTGCTAAGGTGACTGCTTTTGAGAAGATTAAATAATCACTTTTAAATCTTTTTATCTGCAACACAACAAGAACAAAAAAAAGAAAAAAGGGGGAGTAGTCATATCATAAAACATACCAATACACAGTAAGCATTAACAACTCCCTTGATATAGGGGGGAAACGAATACAAAGGGGGAAGTATTTAAAACTTCCATTTCAAATATATACGTTAATATAAGCAGTCCATATATCTAAATAAACATCCATACAACTTGTGGAGATATGCTCAAATGTAGGAAGAGCAGTGAGATCCTTTGGCTTTTTAAGCATTTTCTTTGAGAAGGGATTTGTTTAGATCTGGTCACACTGCACTGAATGTACAACAACACAGATCATAATTCCTTCCTCACCTCCTTTCCAGCAGCTCTGCAGATGGCTTTGTGTTCTTCCAGCTTGGCAGTCTCCTCTCTGTATAGCTCAATGGCTTCCATGATCCGTTCAGCCTACAAACACAAAAACAGCACGCTAGTGGCTGAACAGGACCAAGTGTGTTAATGTGGAGTACATTAGAGTGATTACGCACAGATGCTGGAACTGCCAAACACATCTTACTCTTCAAAGAGCTCTGCTGTGCCATCCTCAGGTAGTGTAAAATGCCTGCTCTGGCAAAAGGAACTGTAATGTGGCAGATGTAGCAGTACAATGTTCTCTTTGGCTGTACCACTGCTAGGAAAGTCAAGTGGATAATCCTCATGCTGTATTAGAAAGTCTGTGCTTCCATAAGAGCGTACTAACAGATAGAGAGCTTTAAACAGAGCATGCAAGCAAAGTTTGCAATTTTTTGTTTAAAAAAAGAGGAAGTTATCTAAGCCCTTTCCCCCTTCTACAAGAGTGAGTGACCATCAGGAAGCATTACAGGAGGGGTCAAACTTACTGCCTTGACAGTTTCAATGGTCTTCTTCCCTGCTAATCCCGCCTCTCCTGGAGTCTCCCCAGCAACCTAAAGAGAAACAAAAACACTGTGAAGCAGAACCATCCAGCTGTATCACACCATATACATCGCCACAATAGCTGCAGCAATTTTATCTCCAGTTTGCTTCAAATACCTTTGAAGTTCTGAGTTTGAATTTGAATGGTAATAACTGAATTTCCAAGAAATTGTTTATAGACTCTCAAACATCTATAACAGTATTCTTTATTTAAATTTATACCCTGCCTTTCTGCAAAAAAACTGGCACTCAAGGCGCCTAGCAATAGTAAAACACAGATAAAAATCATCTAAATTCAACTATTAAAAAAACTTCAATTAAAAATGCTGCAATGAAGAGAGATAGTATAGTACAAATACTCCCCCCTTTTTATGGGCAAGAAAACAATTATAAACTGAGACAAGGAGCAGAAACAGAGGGTGCAGTGGTGGAAATATGGACAGCTGTTACTTCCAGGCTGAAAGAGATCAACATCTGGCTGTGCTGTGGGTTGCTTCTGAAAGCAAAAAACTCATTTCGCTTTCCTTTCTGCTTATGTTTTCCCCATCACACAAGCAGACCAGAGTCCCGTTATACTGAAGCACAGCTGAGGAGCTGTGATTAAACACTCTCTGATCAACTAACTGAATATTATAAACTGAATTATTTCTTTTATTGATTTGCACATTTCATTAACTGACCTGTTGGATTAATAACTAATAGGATTTTAATTTTTCAACTAATTTATTGAAATGTTAATTTGCTAGATTGACACAACAAATTGATTTTATTATGAATATATGGAGGGAGGAGCATTGCAAGAAAATGAAGGCCTTTTTCCTGACAAGATACAAAGTCTGAGGCAAGATCAATATGCAGATGAGCCAATTGCCCCATTAACTCTGGAAGGGTGATTTTATTCCAACAGCATCACACAGAAAAGGCAACTGAAATTTTGGATAAGAAAGCAGAAAACAGGATGATTAAAGCTGAAAGCAAGTTTGGAAGTTTAACTTATGGCCATAATTCCATTGAGTTTGTGCATTTAACTGATTATAGCTAATAGCTTTGATAAAAAACAACAACAACAACAACAAGAGCTACTAAACAAGTTAAGCTAGATAAAATCTTAACAGGGCTGGACTTGATAATAAATGTCTTTTCTTGAAAGAGTGAGAAGAAACTCCTGGACTGTATCTTGATTAGAGCCAAGTAAGAAAACATTAGAGCAGAATCAGCTTTCCAGCACAAGTTCTGCTTCTTGGGACCCAAAACAGACTCACGAAACAATCCTGATATGCTTATACAATTGTGTCCTAGAATGCTAGTTAATTAAGCAAACTTTCTGCTAAAAATTAGAACTGGTGATCAATTTAGTCCCTAGTGCAAACTTCTGAGTGATCACCCATTTCAGTCTAAATCACTAACCCCAAACAGGCAGTTCAAATGTAAAGGACAAACACAACCAAGGAAGTGGGAATCAGCATGTTTAACATTTCCCCAGGACACAGAAACGTCCTGACTTTCCATTCTAACTAGATAACTGCTCCTGGAAGCTCCCAAGAAACTCTGCTACTCACTGGGAGTAAGAGAACACCGTCAACTTGAAACAGATGTTACTTACCACAGGCTGGTCTTCTTTAGCTATACTATCTTCATACTCCATTTCTCTTTGCTGCAGAGGAAAATTATTCAGTGTCAGTATCAGCAAATACATTGAAACGACTCATCCAGATTCAGAACACCTGAAGAAACACGATTTCTAGCATGTATCTCTTCCCACCCAGCTTGGAGACTTTCAGCTGGGTTTTGCAGTGGCACCCACTCCATTCAGTGATCGACAGAGGCTCATCCTCCCTATCGCTATCATCATCATCATTAAGCAGTTGGTTGATTCATTACATTTTTATCCTGCTCTTCTTCCAAAGAGCTCAGGGCAGTGTGCATGTTTCTCTCCTCCTCACAACAACCCTGTAAGGTAAGTCCTCTTCACTGGGTGTTTTTTAAGAAGTTGTGCGGAGCCATGGAGCTCTTAAAAAATCTTGCATTGCAGTCACTAGGCAGGGCCAGTCTGGGAGGGCTGCCCACTGCCACGGGGAGGAGGTTGCTCCTGAAGAGTTTGGAACGCCCTCCATGGTCAAAGGAAAAAGTGGAATCTGAATTCCTCTGAAGATTAAGAATGGATACAGAAAGGAACATCAGGCTACTTTTCTTACCATCTCCCTCTCCTCCTCCAGAATAAGCGGCTCCCTTGTCCTTTCCCAGAGACGCAAGGATTTATCATGAGAGGAGGACACAAGATAGTCACCACTGGGACTAAGTGCCAGACACCACACCTCCTGGTGATGCCCCTGTAAATCAGATACATAAATAAGTGAGTGGGGGGTGGGAGAGAATTCTGCAGCACACTCAACAATCTGTAGGAGAAACCACAACTTCCAACAAACAGCTTTCATATTTTACCTCCAGCGTTTGGATGTGCTCAAACTTATCAGCATCCCACTGTTTAATCTTGTGGTCCTTCCCTGCTGTAAAGAAGAGGTGGGACCTGGGTACAAACTGGAGATACATCACACTAACAAATGAGAGAAAAGGATTGTTAAACATGAGATGATATGGAAGATCACTACCTTTTCCAAAGCAACATTCACAGCAAGAAAAGATGATGCATAACTTCTTGTTCAGCTAAGGTTTCAATTACTACTTCTTTCAGTTGTAGGGAAGATGGGTTAATATGTAGCAATCCTAAGCATACACAGAAAAACAAAGAATTAGACAACTAAGAGCTGAGGATGATATATTATTTTCATTAAGAACACACAAGAATGCCAAGCCCTTATGTAAAGTTTCAAAGTGTACAAGCTTGCACATAATGTGTTTATCCAACGTATTTTTATTGGATGAGTTTTAAAGTTTTAATTATAACTTTTAAAAATCTGTGTTTTGATACCCCACATTGAGTAATGTACTGTATAAATTTAATAAATAAATCTTCTTCCATTTAGTTTTTACATGTACCTAGATTCCTAGATGAAGCTACCATCTTTTGTATCCACCAAACTGGTTCTGTTCTTCACTCTTCCAGATATAAACTGTGATGGCTGAGTGAAAATACAGTCACCTTAATATTATGCCAAAAGGTCCTACATGAAAATAAAAATGTGTAACTTAGCGGTGGCTATGAAGGTTGTCTCAGCCAACCTCTACTATAAAGATGCAAGATGTCTATTTCCTCTCCTGCTTGACTAAAGTTTGTGTGAGAAATGGAAGCAGTAGGAAGACATATTTCCTATCTCCCCACCGCTCCCAGAGACAACTTGTATGCTATCATTTCTCTATACAGAGGATCAGCTAATATATTGTAGGGTTGTCATCCACTTCAGACAAATTCCAACACTTTGGGGCAATTCGGACCTCCTCCAAAGTGAGACAACTCTTTTCCAGTGGTCCGAACTGAAGTGGACTGGTCCTGATACTTTGGAGCCTGATTTTTTGTTTCAGTTTGCAAACCCAATTAGATACAGTTTTGAACCTCCCACAGACAAGCTCTCCATAGAAGGAAACCACCAGGCAGGCAGGAGGGAGGGAGTGGAAGGGGGCATAGCTCTGTGCCTGATAGTTCTAGCTTCCAACCAGGGAATTATTTACCAGGGATCTCCTTTTTATTTCCAGTCACAGTGCTTTGGGGAGGGATGTAGAAAAGAATTATCAGAAGCTGCTCCATTGATTCACTGCTTCTTGTGACTATCTCTGTGGCTGGTGCTCTGAGGGCTTTACAAGAAGGTAGGGTTTTATAGTTTGCACCAAGCACTAGTGTGTGTGTGTGTGTGTGTGTGTGTGTGTAAAATCACACAACAAACAACACAGCAAATTGCCCATAAAGCTTACTGTGAACCCGTCTCTGAAGGAGACACTGTAGTTTCTAAGGTGGCAAGCAGTTGCATCTTTGAACCACCAATGGCTGGTCATCAAGATATGGGAATATAAATATGGCTAGGTCTTCTGAGGTGGCCATTATTACTGCTACTTATTGCAACAAACACCGTAGGGGTCACACACTGCCCAAATGGAAGGAATTTGAATCGGGAGCACTTTCCCCCTGCATTGAGCAGGGAGTTGGACGTGGTGGTCGTATAGGCCCCTTCCAACTCTACTATTCTATTATTCCCTATATGTAAAAATGAGGGAAACTGTGTTTTGGTCTTATAGCAAGCAATACATATATTTTTTAAAAAACATGCATCTTGCAGGTCTACTGCTTTAAGTCAGATATCTTGTTGTAGCAATTGTAGAATATTGCTACCCATTATCTGGTAAAACCAAAGCCAAGAGAGCAGGCGCTGCGGAATCAGCAGGGAAAGATGACCCTGTTGAATTTGACTAGACTGGCAGTGTGAAGAGACATGAGAAGCATCTAACAGTGGAAAGCCCACCCAGGCTACTGGAGAAATACTTTAAGAACAGTTCTGCAGGATCCAACCAAAGGCCTATCTAATCAAGCATCCTGTTTCCCACAGCGGTCAATCAGATACTTATGTAAACGCTACAAGCAGGGCATCAGGGCAATAACCCCCTCTGGCTACTGTTCCCCACCAACTGATATTCAGATGTATATTCTGATCTTGGAAGTAGTATATAGCCATCATGGCTAGTAGCTACTGACAGCTGCACGCTCCATACCACTATCATCATCATTTTTTCACCTACACGATGAATTGAACCCTGAGCAGCTGTCTCATATGGCTTTTGCTGTAAGCCAGGTATCTTGTTTTAGAAATAGCAGAATGTTGTCAATGAACTTGATGGAGAATTTCTATGCACAAACAAATGCATTGAAGCAACTAAGCTCCAATATTGATCTCTAACCTACTCCTTTTTTGTCTGTGAGGGCGGCAACATTATGTGCCTTCTCTGCGGCAGCCCCCCAACTCTGGAACAAGCTCCCCCCTGAAGCCCACCTGGCACCAACTCTACAATCCTTTCAGCACCAGGTTAAGAGTGCCCTCTATGTTGAGGCTTTAACAACTCTAAATAGTGCATGGTGGGGTGGTTATTTTTAACTTTTTTTATTGGTCATGTTGCATTAACTTGTTTTAGCTATTTGTGTCATTTTAAATTTAAATTTTTAAATTTGGTTTTAACATTTTTACGTTTTTATTGTGTATATTTTATACTGTACTGTATTATGTGTTTTTTATTGATTGTTGTAAACTGCCTAGAGAGCTTCGGCTATTGGGAGGTATATAAATAAAATAAAATAAGATTAAATAAATAAATAAATGGAAGTATATTAAACATGAGCTCTGCATGGTAATACTTCCTCTACAGCAGTGTTCTCCAACCTTGGGTCCCCAGATGTTTTTCGCCTACAACTCCCAGCTGGGGCATGCTGGGAGTTGTAGGCCAAAAACATCTGGGGACCCAAGGTTGGAGAACACTGCTCTACAGCTTCCTTATTTAAGAGGATCATGACCTCCTCCAGTCCTACAATAGCTGAATAGTTGGAAATTTCAGTCTATGATTGCAGTGCAGGTGGGATGCCAGCCAAAGGATGGGCTGCTGTTTCGGCCTTCTTATTCCCAATGTTCCAGCTACGCGATCTTTCACCCTCAAACAGCAAACCCTCAATTTCAGATGTAGCGTGATTAGGAAGCTAAGCAGACCTCAATCACACTGGTCTATTCAATGCTGGTTTCAGAATTCACAATATGCTTGGTTATGTTGATCTGCTGTGCCAACTTGACGGCTTCTGCCTTCATTGCCTTGGCTGTCAGTTAATCCTCTTGTAGCATGTTTGTAAACGTCATTATCCTTTCCAAGAGGAAATATTGGTATCACCCACTCTTATATTCCTATGCAGAGGAAGATATCCGATTTCTTCTCTTCACCAGAGACATGCGCAGGTTCTAGTGCTTTTTTTGTCCAGAGTGCTCTATTACTAAGAAGTGTGTTAGATGTGTTAACTCAAATGAACAACTCTCCAGATTTCTCTACATTGCAAGAGTTGAGAATAGTTACATCCATAATCACAACTAGTACCACCAGCCCTTGAGCAGCTGGTTCTATAACCTGAAGAATATGGTCTATTTCTCCCATTGGCACCAAAGGAACTGAATACTCAGGGCTATAGGCATCCTCAGTATTTGTTCACTTTAGAGCAAGGATGAGCAACCTGTAGGCCAAAACAACTGGAGGGCCACAATTCCCATGATCCCTCACCATTAGATACACAGTTATGGGCTGATAAGAGTTGTAAATCAAAATGTCTAGAGGGCCACAAATTGCTTACCACTGCTTTAGAGACATAAGTCCTCATTCGGAGCCACACTACAGGTGACATTACTCACATACTTAAATGGCCACTTTTATTTTGGAGGAGAAGCAGTTGCAGGGCCTGATCCAGAACTTGATCCTGATCTGGACTGGGGCTTGCACAGGTTTTCTGCTGAAAATTGCCTCCTACCTGGCTGCAATTTGCCCCGAAGTTATGTTTGCAGTAAATAAAACTTTCAGGGGGGGAAAGCAACCAGGATGGAGCAAGTTTCAGCAAAAAACCAGTGCAAGCCCCAACCCAGATCAGAAATATGCTCTAGACAGCTTCCCACAGTTGCTCTTTTTCCAAAAGCAATGTGGTCAGCTTAAGCACGCGGGTTGAAGCATCTGAGAAACATCACATGCATCACATCACATTTGGTTCTCAGAGACATCTGTCTCTGCAATCTCTGCTGCTGTACCTGCTGGGGGAACTGGAGACAGGTTTGGGGGAAGTTATCTCAGTGGCTGCAAAACTCTGCCCCGCCCCGCCCCCACCAGCACTATTTTAAGCCCTAATTCCTGGACATCCCTGGCCCTTTTCATTATTTCTTGAGCAAATTGAGCAGGCTGAACTATTATGTTTCAAAATCTCTATACAATTCCACAAATTACACAGCCTTACAAGGCAACTGCATAGAGGCCAAACACATTAGGTAAAACTAGTGACTGTCTGATTAGCCAACGCTTTTTGAAGATTCCCTTTAGTACCACATATGCAAGCCCACAAAATACAGATGCCCCACTCCCTGCAGGGTGACAAATTTCTCATTAAAAAAAAGCATTAACATAAAATGAAGTGAACCTAGAAGAGAGACCAGTGAATGTTCCAAACTTCATGGTGGCAAACTGCAAATTATACAGATGAGGTGTTTGCTTTGCCCCTTCAACTGAGATGCTTCGTGATCTTCTAGCTCTAGTCTAGAAGATTCAGTAAGCTGGCTTGTAGTGATCCAACAGATGGTATGGCAGAGAAGCTATAATGGTAATGGACTTCTTTCAGAAGTCCGAGAGATATTCTTTGATATCTACCTACCTGTCATCATGGGCAAAGAGAGACCTGTGACAATCCCCAAAGTCTAAGCCCCAGATCTTCACATTCCTGTCAGCAGAGCCGGTTGCAATTAATGCCCCATCCTACAACAGAGCAGAGAGAGAAAAGAGAACTCAGTCACTAATGTGAGACAATGATTTCCCTGCCTTCCATCTATGACTGAGCAAGTAAAAACAATACACACGCATGCACACACAGAGACAAAAACCCTTTTCTGGGTCATGACAGGATCTTGCATTATGCTCTAAGGCAGGTGAAAGGAACTCAATATTTTAGCTCTCATCACCAGGCAGCCAAATTCTACATGCCTTGTTTCTGAGGACCTAATATGGGCATTCATAGGCATCACTATCAGTGGATTAAAAAAAAAAAAGATCACTTAGGCTCCAAGGAGCTCTATATTCACTCTCTGCTTTTCATTACACTAGCCAACTATGCCACGCTGCCACAGAGAGAACATATGTTGATGGGTGGCCAATACAAATTCAGTAATAAACAAAATAAATAAAGGAAGAAGTTCTAGTGCATTTGCAATGGAGCAGACCTGCCATATATCATCCCAACACAGAGCAATGCCAGAATCCCCGCATACTTACATAGGAGATATCCATACACAGCACTGGTAACTTGTGTCCATAGAGAGATAGAAAAAACTGGAAAGCAAGAGTTAGACATTTACATCAGTTACACATAAAATGTGCATAGCAGCGTGGGTGTGCCTTGATCTTTCCAGCATCCTCCCACAATCAAAAGCTGATACCTTTCCTATATTTATTTCCCACTTGATTTATTTAGGGTGACTGAGAATCCATCCAAGCAACAGGAACTTGTTGCATTTTAGGATTTAGCCATATCTATTAGAGAAAATAGAAAGCTGCCTCATACGAGGTCAGACTATTTGTCCATCAGGCTCAGTATTCTAACTGGTACTCTAACTGGTAGCAGCCCTCCAGGGTCTCAGGCAGGGGTCACTCTCACCACCTGCTACATGATCCTTTTAGGTGGAGATGCCATGGATTGACCGTGGGACCATGAGCAAAACATGCGCTCTGCCACTGAGCTACGGGCCCCTCCGCTTTATTACACGCTCACATGGAATCTCTGTTTTAAGCTCTGCAAACAATTATGCAGAACAATACTGAAAAGTGATGGCCTTGCCAAGATCTCTTGATGAGAACTGCTACAATAAGATATCGGCAGCACTGACCAAGGGCAAGTTCATACACGTGCATCCATCACCCAATCAACTGATGGCTTGTATGTGTAAAATGGCAATCAAACCACACACAGCTTCACACACACTTTTCAACAGAGGCATTTCACACATTTAGCTGAGGATAGATAGGCTGCTTACCTGTAACTGAGGTACTTCGAGTGGTCATCTGTGTATTCACATATATGGGGCCTGCGCGGAGCCTCACTCTGGGAAGCTTCTATAGCTGAGGAACATTTTGGCCAGAACCCTCCGCTGCTGTCCTAGTATACATGCCCCTAGCGAGTTCCCACCACAGTTCCCTTGAAGCCATCTATTGTGGTCTCAGAACCGAGAGAAACTTGGAATCAACATCGGTACAGACGAAGACATCGATACCAATATTATATCCGCTTCAGGTGCCAGCATCGAACTCGACAATGACACCAAAGCAGGGATGGTGGGAGGGTTGTGTGAACGCACAGATGACCACTTGGAGAACCACAGTTACAGGTAAGCAATCTGTCTTTCTTCTTCGTGGTCTCTGTGCATCACACATATGGGTGACTAACAAGCTGACTTACTGGAGGTGGGTAGGTGTCATCAGCGTAGTACAAGAGAGCACTGCCCATCCAAAAGAGCAGTTGGCCCTGGAATGGACATGAAGTCTATAGTGTCGAATAAATGTGGACTCCCTCGACCACGTAGCCACCTGGCACAGTTCTGGTAGAGGAATGCCCACACCGAAGGCGACAGATGTGGCTACGCCACGAGTAGAATGTACCCTCTGTGGTCCCATAAGATCCAACCCAGCGAGTCGGTATGCTAGGGTAATAGTCTGCATGACCCAAGTCTCCAGTTGCTGAGAAGAGGCAGGCAGTCCTTTAGTCTTGCCTCCGTAGCAGCTGAAGAGCCTTTGTGATTGACGGAAGGGCTCGATTCAGGATGCATAAAATGCAAGAGCACGTTGGACATCTGGGGCATGCAGAGTAGATTTAAGTGATGAAGTAGGTGAAGAGAAAAACATGGGCAAAATAATATCTTGGTTGAGGTGGAAGTCCGACACTACTTTCAGTAGAAACGAGATATCCGGACAGAGCACCACCTTGTCTTTATGAAAGACCATGTAAGGTGGGTCAACTCGGAGTGCACACAGTTTACTGGCATGCCGCGCCGAAGTCACAGAAACGAGAAAGGCCACCTTCCAAGATAAAAGACAAAGGTCAACAGTAGCGAGAGGCTCAAATGGCTTTGATACTAGAGCAGTGTTCTCCTTGGGTCCCCAGATGTTTTTGGCCTACACCTCCCAGCATGCCCCAGCCAGGACCCAAGGTTGGAGAACACTGTACTAGAGCTTGCAGGTTGACGGAAAAACTCCATTGTGGCATTGGAGATAACACTGGAGGTGCAGCATTCCTGACTCCGAAGGAATTGGCAAGACAAAGGATGAGAAAAAACAGAAAAACCCTGTACTGGGAGATGAGAAGCAGGAATCACTACAAGGTCTACTCAGAGTGAAGGAAGCTTGAGTCTCTTCGGGAACAGAGAAAGTAGGAACTGGAGGACCTGAGTGATCAAACACTAGACTGGATTGAGACTGGCACCAGCAGCAAAAGTGGAGAAGAATTTCCATTTCTTGCTGTAAGAAAGCCTTGTAGCCAGCCTTATAGAGACCTCAAAGATGGTACAAAGGCCATCAGGCAAGACAGTCTGGGCGTCTAAGGACGGATTCTCCAGGCCGTTAGCCAGAGGGTCTGATGATCTGGATGATGAATCCTGCCTCAGCTCTGAGAATTCAGGTTCGGCTTTGATGGTAGGCGAAGAAAGTTTCTGTTGAGAGGCAAAGATGTTGGGCAAACCAGACCTGCCTTGGCCACCAAGGCGTAATGAGGATCTTCATCAGTATGCAGGTGATGAGAAGAAACAGGGAGAAGAGTTAGAACAGAGTCCCCGTCCATTGAAACAGGAAAGCATCCCCTAGGGAATGTCTGCCTATTCCTGCTCTGCTACAGAGCTGGGGCACACGGTGTCACCCTCAGATGCAAAGAGGTTGATTGTCAGGATGCCCCGCCCCCCCATCTGAAGATGCCTGTCAAAATTGCCAGGTGCAGTTCCCATTTGTGGGACGTCTATGTCGAACGACTGAGTGTCCGCAAGAGAATTGTTGGTTCTGGCAATGTGACTGGCAGTCAGAGAAATACTTCTCAGGATGCACCAGTTGAGGATTTGAATCACGAGCTTGGCGAGGGGAATAGATTTCATATCTCCCTGTTTGTTCAAATAATACATGTTGTCTGGAATCCATGGCTTCAAATGCCCGAAGAGCTTTCTGCACAGCCAGTAGCTCAAGATAACTGATATGGTGAATAGAGTCTGGGCAGCCCCAGGAATCTTGGATTGTGAGGGTGCTGAAGTGGGTTCCCCATCCAGTGAGGGACACGTCGATAGTGACCATCTGAGTTGGCGAGGGTGGAACAAATGTAACCCCTTCGCAAAGGTTGTGTTGCAACATCCGCCACTGGATGCTTGACCGGACAGAGTGAGGGACAAGCAATTGGGTGCAGCAAGTGTCTCAGGTGAGATCAAAGACGCCAAGAAACCAACGTTGTAAAGGTCTCATGCAGAGCCAAGCAAAGCAATGGTGGCCATCATCAGCCCCAATAGGCGCTGGATTTGAAGAGTGGTGGCTGTCGATCTGCAACGTAACTCGGTTGCAAGGCCGATCAAGGTAGCTGCTCTGTCTCGAGGTAGGTAGGCCCTTGTCAAGGTGGAATCAGGGTGCGCTCCAATATACTGGATAGTCTGTGAGGGGACAAGAACAGATTTTTCAGAGTTGATACACAGACCCAAGCATTGCAATAAACAGCAGGTAAGTGCAACAGATCGTAGCAGTTCTGGCCTTGTTGAAGCAACCAGTATCCGGTCATCCAGATATGGGTAGACTTGGACTCCTTGCAGTCAGAGGTGGGCGCAAACGATGGCTGTGCATTTAATAAGTACCCTGGGGGCTGTGGCCAATCCAAATGGGAGGACTGTAAACTGGTAGCCATTACTACCAATAATAAAATGTAAATAGTGCTGGTGAAAGTCCTCAATTGAGATGTGAAAATATGTGTCCTTCAAGTCAATGGATGCAAACCAATCTCCCTCATGCAACAACAGAAGAATTGACAATAACATGGTCATGCGAAACTTCCAAGGTGTGATGAAAGAACTGACATCCCTAAGGTCCAAGATCAGGCAAAGTCCTCCATCCATTTTCAGCACCGTGAAGTATCTGGAGTAGAATTGAAGAGACTCTCACCATCAAAGATCGATCTTCAATTCTGGAACATGCTTCCTGGGAAAGTCCTGCTGATCTGAGCCAGACCTGTCTCCTCAAGGCTACAGTTCCCACCATCACCTTGGCATCGAAATCAACTTGGTGTTGGGACATGTTGATCTGTTGCCGGGAAAGATGGGAAGCTTCTGCTAAGAAAACTCAGGCCAACTCCCTCTGATCACCAGACAAGTGATCACAGAGCGAACCAATCCTATCCCAAAGAAAGAGTTGGTACCGTGCCATTGCTGCCTGGTAGAGACCAAGGGTGGCCAAAGAGTAGGTATGTCATCCCATCAAATCTAATCTTTGGCCTTCTTTGTCAACCAGAGAGGAGTGCAACTTATGGGATTTGCTTCACGATGACTCGACCACGATGGAGTTCAGTCGCGGGTGTTGGAAGAGCAAGGCAGCATCCTTTTCCTGAACCCGATACATGTTTTCCAGTCCCTTAGATGTTGACTGCATGGACTGTGGTGCTTTCCATGACTGCTGGACTGTTTGCAACAGAGTTGGCAGGAAAGGGATTGCTATAGGTGCTGACATTTCGGAATGGACAGCATTGAAGACAGGATCCTTTACTCTCTGCACCAGCTGCTGGGTATCGATGCCAAGAGACTGAGCCATTCTTTGGATCTGATCCATGAAGTGACCCAAATCTTCCGAGGGTGACAGTGGATCATGCACATCTACCGCAGCATCAGGAGAGGACAAGGATGGACCAACAGAAGAACAGGATGCCAATTCAGAAGAACAGCCATTGGCCTCCGAAGCAGGAGATGCATCCCTTCTTCAAACCCATGTAAATGGTACTGGTGAGTGGTGACGATGGGTGAGAGATTGGGACAGGGCTGCAAAATGGAGCAGCAAGCCCAGAGGACAACTCAACCTAAGCCGAAGGAGAGGGTGCCTGCTGAGTAGGAGGCAACAAAGAGGCCCATGGAAGAGGTGGACAGAAGACATCCTGATTTGGAAGATGAGCCACTGGTGCAGAGTGTTCACACAGTAGGTACCAAGGGGAAGCCTCCCTTGAGTACCGAGCGCATAGTAGTAGTCCCTGTCCCAGGCATATCTCCAGTCTTCTATGTAGTAACAACGGCTAGGTGGTAAGGACCTTTCTGAACACTGCCCCCAGTCCGATAGAGGTGATCGGGATCGAGCATGTTTGGAGTATACAGCGTCCTCCATCTTGTCTCTCTGACGCTGAGGATGGGAGACCATCGATCCCAGCAATGTTGGTTGCTGATGGTATTGAGGGGAAATCAAAGGTAGATCCTGCTGTATGTCCTGGACAGGGGACTTATCTCGGATCTCACCCTCCAGGACCGAAGTGACCGAGACAGGTTCTGCTCTCAATACCGACTCTGACAATAGTATCAACGGCTGAGGCTAGGTCAATATGGCGTGGCAGGGCGAAAGATGAGTCTTAGAATGCTTCTTTCGCTTCTTCGGTTTCTGGGCATCGGATGATTCCGACACCTTGGCCTTTTTTGTAAGTTTTTTGTCCACAGAAATAGTGAGGGAGTGACCCGGAGTAGGGGGGTTAGTATGGCCCTTAGTCGGAGAGCGATTAGGTGATCAACCACTGCTGTCGACAGCGTTGAAGAGTCTGAAGGCATTATGGTTGTCAGGCGATCCTGGCCATGGGTCTCTGGGCATCCACAGCCTCTGACCCTTCTTCCACAAATTGGCCTTACAATGATCGGCTCTATTGCGGCGAGCCTGTTTGGTAAAGGCCTACCAATGGGCACAGGCGTTGACTATGTGCCCTTCTCCTAAACAGAAGAGGCAGAGGGAGTGCCCGTTGGTAGGTGGGAGTTTGCTCCCGCACCTATTACACTTACAAAATGGCGCCTTCAGGGCCATACTGTCTGAAGGAGCCAAAGGATCCGCTGATCGAGAGAAATGAAATACAATAACGATAAAGTTGAAAAGGAGATAATGACAGAAGAGAAAAAGATGGAATAAAACCTCAGCAACAAGTAAAATCGCAGGTCAAAGGACGAGAGAAGTTCCCCCGAGGCAACTACAATGGCAGTCAAAGAAAAACTGAGGGAATAGGCGGGAACCTGCTAGGGACACATGTCCTAGGACAGTGAAGGAGGGTTCCCGCCAAAAAATTCCTCAGCTATAGAAGCTTCCCGAAGCGAGGCTCCGCGTAGACGCAGAGCCCATATGTGTAATGCATAGAAACCACGAAGAAGAACACCAAGTGACAAATCACTCAATAATAAAATACAGTAATACCTTGGATTGCAAGCATAATTCGTTCCAGAACTGTGCTTGTAATCCAAAACACTCTTATATCAAAGCGAGTCTCTGGCGGGCGTAAGCAGGGCCGATTTCGGCCCGCTACGCCTGCTCGAGGTGAGCGGTTACATCCCTACGTATTGCAAGACGTCGCTTGTTTATCAAGTCAAAATTTATTTTAAAAAATTGCTTGTCTTGCAAAACGCTCTCAGACCAAGTTACTTGCAATCCAAGGTATTACTGTAGGTCTATTGATAAGCATTTATGAATCAGGCCCGAACAACAGATATTGAAGTGGTGCAGGATTGGCAGCCAGAAATATGTCTATTTTAATATTTGGGTTACCACATTCTGGTCTTGGGGTTGAGCCAGTTCTTCTCCTTTAGATTTTTGTTCAACAAAAGACCCTCCCCCTTTTAACTACCAAGTATTATGGGAAATTAATCTATACGTTCACAATTAATCTATGCTCTGATTCTGCTCTTTCCTCACAGAATGCACATTATTGATTCTCCATGCACATTACAGCTTGCATCACTATATGCAGAATTTACAACTTTATGCCTAAAATTAATCCCTTTAACAAGCACTCTCCTGAATTCTGTACCTAAACCACCGAAGGTAGTGTTTGTTACCTTGAGTGTATCGGTGTAGAATATTTTTACAGTGCAGTCCAGTAAGGCAACAGCCAGTAGCTTTTGGTTGGGGCTGTACCGGACACAGAGAACATCTTCATCTAGTTGCAAGACACGTGTCTGCTTCATAGAGAGCCTAGGATGGAATAAGCATAAAACTGCACAGGAAATTCAGAAAGCATTGCGAGATATACATTGCTAGTTCTTTGGCAAGGAGTTCCCAAAGGTTTAGTGTCCATTCAGAGGTTCCGTATCCACCCACCCCTTCACCACTTTCTCCCTATTTGTGCCTAAGGAGGAGGAGCCCAGTATGAACTATACGTACTGAACGTGGCCCACAAAGCCAGGACCCTTCAGGTTCTTGGACTTCCATCTCTACACTGTCACTACCTGTCTTAGGATCTTCAACCAGGCTTGTGGTGCTACCGGACAGCCAAGAAGGCACAATTCCCCCTCAATCTGTCCGCAATCCTCCCAGCCACCCATGAGTTTTCATATACCTCACTAGGGGCTGGCCACTGTGATTTAGGAAGCTCTTGCTCTGGCTTACAAAGCATAGTCCAACATTCTCCCTGACTCTCAAAACAGAAGACTGGCAATTCCAAAATAAATTTGAAGAGACTGATATGCAACAGGGCATACATGCAATTAAACGAAATCATGTCTGCTTGCATACAGATTTCCTAATGAAGCTACAGCTTATCAGTGAAAATAAACTATAGGGAACAGTCATAGCTCAGTGGCAGAGCTCACACTTTGTATGCAGAAGGACCCAGGTTTAGTCCCAGCATCTCCAGTTTAGAGGATCTGGGTCTCAGGGCTGGGAAAGACCTCTGCCCAAGTCTTGAGAGAGCCGCTGCCAATCAGAATACACTGCTGAGCCAGATGGACCAATACTCTTATTCAGTATAAGGCAGCTTCAAATGCAAGATGCAAACTGGGAATGGTACAAGTGATTATCAGAAGCTACAAACTGTCTAGATCAGTGTTCTCCAACCTTGGGTCCCCATATGTTTTTGGCTATGCTGGCTGGGGCATGCTGGGAGTTATAGGCCAAAAACATCTGGGGACCCAAGTTTGGAGAACACTGGTCTAGATCAAGCACAGGAGAGAATTTACTCCTAGAATGTACCAGCAACCAGGCCAACATACTTACCGTGCCTTGCAGAAGTATTCACCCTTTGACTTTCCAAATTTTGTTGTGTTACCTGGAATTAAAATGGATTTAATTGGCATTGTTACCGCTTGATGTACACAAGATACTCAGCACTGTGAAGGTGCAAAATATTTTTATCGTGGCGCAAAAGTTAAGTAAACAAAAACAAACTGGCACCTGTTGGTTGCATAAGTATTCCCACCCACCCACCCCGAGTCAATACTTGGTAGAAGCACCTTTGGCAGCAATTACAGCTGTGTCTTCTTGGGTAAGTATCAGCTTTGCACATCTGGATCCTGCAATGTTTGCCCATTCTTCCTGGCAAAATTGCTCCAGCTCTGTCAGGTTGGATGGGGACTGTTGGTGAACAGCAACTGGGCCATTCTAAGACTTTCAGGTTCTTGTTTTTAAACCATTCCAATGGTTTGGCTGTGTGTTTAGGGTCATTGTCCTGCTGGAAAGTGAACCTCCGCCCCAGCCCCAGGTCCCTTGCAGACTGAAACAGGCTTTCCTGTTTCTTCTAGAATTGTCCTGTATTTGGCTCCATCCATCTTTCCCTTAATCCTGACCAATTTCCTAGCCCCTACCGAGGAAAAGCATCCCCACAACACAATGCTGCCACCACCATGCTTCACAGTGGGGATGTTGTTCTCAGGGCAATGAGCTTTATGCCACACACAGTGTTTTGTGGCAAGGCCAAAAAGTTCATTTTGTGTCTCATGAGACCAGAGAGCCTTTTCCCACGTCTGCTGTGGAAGGCCACATGCCTTTTTGCGAATTCCAAACAAGTGTTGATATGGGTTTGTTTCAGCAATGGCTTTCTTCTTGCCACTCTTCCATAAAGCCCAGCTTTGTGGAGCATCCAGGAGATAGTTATCCCATAGACGGTTTCTCCCATCTCAGCTGTGGATCTCTCCAGCTCCTTCAGAGTTCCCATTGGCTTCTTGGTTGCTTCGCTGACTAATGCCCTCCTTACCCAGTCATGGAGTTTGGGTGGACAGCCTTCTCTAGGCAGAGTCGAAGTTGAGCCATATTTTTTTCTGTTTTGTAATAATGGATTTAACAGCGCTCTGGGAGATATTCATAGTTTGGGTTTTTTTTTAATAACCCAACCCTAATTGGCACTTCTGCACAACTTTATCTCAGAGTTGTTTGGTTAATTCCTTGGTCTTCATGATGCTGTTTGTTTAGATATGCTTTCAGACAAACTCTGGGGCCTTCCAGAAACTGGTGTATTTAATCTGAGATCATGTGGCACTGGAACTGCACACAGGTGGACTCCTTTGAACTACTTACGTGACTTCTGGAGGCAGTGGGTTGCACCAGAACTTATTTAGGCATGTCACAGCAAGGGGGGGTGAATGCTTATGCAACCAACATGTGCCAGTTTGTTTTGTTTTACTTAACTTTGCACCACAATAAAAATATTTTGCACCTTCACAGTGTTGAGTATCTTGTGTACAATGCCAATTAAATCCAGTTCACTCCTGGTTGTAACACAACAAAATGTGGAAAAGTCAAAGGGGGGTTGAATACTTCTGCAAGGCACTGTACATCCAGATTATTTAATATTAGCCTTGTTATTAGTTAAGAGAAATAAAAATTTCAAAATCCATCTTAAATTTAAAAAATCAGAATTCGATTACGATTTATTTTTTTTAATTTAATGATCCGTGTTCTAGTCCCCGCTCAGCCATGAAACTCACTGGGAGACTTTGGGCCAGTCACTGACACTCAGCCTAATTACCTCACAGGGTTGTTGTGAGGATAAAATGGAGAGGAGGAGGAGGATTATGTAAGCTGCCTTGGGTTCCTTTCAGAAAAAAGGTGGGGTATAAATATAATAAATAAATAAATGCAAGAAGTAAAAATAAAGAGCGGTGGAGAGGGGGGGTTCACTACCCCAAAGCGGAAAAAATAAAACAAAGAGGTACATAATAAATACACTATTTATTTGAGATAGTAGTTAAGATGCTGAAGAAACATTTCTCAAACCAGAAGACTTACAAAGAAAACACCCTTTTCATTTAAAATTTTGAAAAGGGGGAAAAGTACTCCAGAACATGTTTCAGCCAGCTGCGTTATGAAGCCTCGTGCACCCACGATACTGTTAATCACAACAAAAGCCAGTCTCCTGTGCCCAGCATGTTATGCTGTGTTTTCTAGGGAGCCTTGCTTTCCAAGACTCCAAGCGGTGAGAACAAAATGCAGAGCCCAAACATGCTTTACTTCCAGAAAAACATCCTCACCTCTTTTGGATACTCTTCTCATCCTTCACAAGTTGAAATTCCCAGAACTTGACACATTTATCTGCACCTCCTGTTACAAAGCCATGCTGAAGGAGAACAACGTTTAAATTAAAACTAACCATGGTCACTTTTGCTACATATTAAAAAAACTACTTTCTTCCAAGGAAACACGAACACGTAAAATCTTCAGACAAGGACAGAGATTGATGCGTTTAGGCTTTTGGAGGAGAAGCCTTTTCTATCTCAAAGGCTTATATCCAGAAATACCAGTGTGTAAACTGAAGACACTTTCACTCGTAGGGGTGGGAAGGTCACCAATTCTCAGGTTTTCAGGCCTACATACCCACTGAAAACTGGCTCCAGTGGGATTTCACAGTGGGATCTTTGGATCCAAGCCAATGCATGGGCATGGGGGGGGGAGGGAGAAAGGGTCTTGTTAGATTATTTCCACAGTACTATGGGTTTGCAATGAAAGCAAAAATCCCCAATGCTCTATCTTCTGTATAGCACTGTAAGTAATTAGTGATGAGTGCCCTCCCCATGTCCATTTATCATGAAAGGGAGATTTTATTACCACGTCACATGGATAATTAACATTAAAGTGTAAACCCATTCTACTTTGACATTACGCCTGGAATTTCATCTGAAATTTTCAATAAGTAATATCCTCCCATGAAGCACAATGTCTGCAAAGCATCAAAGCAGAAGGACAAAGTAGTTTTATAAAGGTTGCTTTATAAATTGGCATAAATGTACCCAGATCCCAAACGTACCATACAGCACCATTTATTTACATGTCAGTACTCAGCGATAATGATAATCTCTAATGTGATAATGGTCATCACTAAATATGGTCATCCCTACTACTGACTCCTGCACAGCCACTGGTCAGGGGGCCAAGGAGTGTTGAGCTGTGTGGGTTAGGAGTGTGCATGTGTACATGCATTACAGTCAATTGTAACCTGCCTTGAGGATCATTCAATCAAAAGGGGGATATAAAATTTCTAACTCATTACTAAAATTGAAATACAAATAAAATGGATAGAAAGTAGGCTGGAACTACCTGATCTGATGAAAGACATATGGACCAAAGGGCCCCATCATGAGCATCAAGAGTCTCCAATAAACTCCCAGAAGCCAGATCAAATAGCTGCAGCTTCCCAGTCTAAAGCAAATTGTAAAGTATGATTAGATACAAAGGTCATTAAAAAATTCTACAGAAAGGTAACCTAAAGTAGGAGGAAAAGGAAAGTGGGATGGTTATGCCAGATTCAGTTATATCCACCTAAAAGGAAGTGGGGTGGTTATGGGTCCGCCTAAAAAGAAGTAGGATGGCATCTCATCCTAAGCACTGATCCAACCCCAACATTAACATTTATATCAGGGGTGGGAAACCTGAGATCTTTGGCCTAATTTCAAAAGTCATCAACAAACAAGTAGTTCAGACCTCTGGCAAGAGAGATGTCCATTCCACAGCAGCTTGCTGTAAGAAAAATATAAAAGGGGGTGATAAAGGGCGGGGGGGAGAAAGAGAGAAAAGGAGTGGCCCTACCTAATTTTGGCTCTGGCCCCTCCCACCACTGAGTGGCTCTGCCTATCGCTGGTATGCAGCTCTCAACAGTTATCCCCGAGGGACTGCAGCCATCAACAGAAAAAATATTCCCCATCCTTGATTTATATGGTGGTTTAGAGCAGCCTTCCTCATACTGGCTGGGTAAGATGGCAGTTGTAGTCCAACACATCTGGAAGGCACCAGGTTGGGGAAGGATGGCTGAGGAAGCTCAAAGAATTTCACATGCATCACCTCACTTAAATCTTTGTAATCCTGTAAAGCAAGTCTGTATTATTTTCCATAATATAAATAGGGCTGGGGGGCTGAGGCTGGGAAAGAGAGGCTTGCCTAATCCTACTTTATTGACCTGGTTTGCACGACGTGACAACCTAAGGTGGGTTGTCAGCCTTGTTTGTTTCAGGGTGGCTTGTCATGACGTCCAAACCTGGTGCTGTTTCCTCAGCATGGTTTGCTAACCATGCACAAGCCACTCCAAAAACCCGTGGCTTGTTCTTGGGTTGTTCAAGGTGGCTTGTTTTCAGAGTGGCTTGTGACGTGCAAACCCGGCACAATGACTTGTTGGAAAGGACTACAGAGCCACCTGGCAAGAGCGGGGAAAAACCCGGTTGCTCTCAAGATCTCGTTAACGATATTCCCTTCCTATTATGTTTTGAAATGACACCAGCCAATTTGCTCCTCCAGTTCATTGCCTCCCTAGACAGCAACACTTCCCCCCCATCTTTGGGGAGATTTGTGCAAATTTAACTTTTATTTATTTATTTATTTATTTAAAAAATTACTTTCAGGGAGATTTGCGCAAATTCGTGGGAAAGCACAGTAAATACTGTGCACGGGCGAATTTCTGCAAATCTCCCTGAAAGTTAAAAAAATAAAGTTAAATTTGTGCAAATGTCCCTGAAGGTGAAAAAAAGAGTAAAGTTAAATGTGCACAAATCTTATGCTGGCTCAGCTTGTCTGAGTGTGGAAAGCTAAGCAGGGTCAAGCCTGGTTATTACTTGGATGGGAGACCTCTCCTCTAGTTTCCTGTATTGAGTGGGGGGTTGGACTCGATAGCCTTGTAGGCTCCTTCCAACTCTATTAAATCTATGAATCCCTGAATCTGAAAAAAAATTCTACAAAATTCTACTCCACTAATGAGCGACTTTCCAAATAAGGGAGAAAGACCACCACACAAAATGCAGTAGATAACTCCATGTACATCCAAGGGCATGATTTGAAAGTATATGATGTAGCAACCTTGCTGAAGCTGAGCAAGTCTGGATCTTGTAAGTGCCTTGGGAATTCTACATACTCTGCCTTGAGTTCCAGGCAGGAGAGAGAGATAGGATGGACACTAGGGGCCGGTTCGCACGACCCAGGCTGCGGGCAGGCACCACGGGGCGATCTGCGGGGTCTGGCAGTGCGCCGCAGACGACCTGCGCCCCATGCGCGTGGGTTTAGCTGGCAGTCCCCGCACCACAGTGCGGGCCTCCCAGCGCTAGGGGGCAGGGCCCGGGATGCCCAGAGGGGCCGTTTGCCCCTACAGGATGGAGCGGCGACAGCTCCGGCCGCTCTGGGCTGCCGCCTCTGTGCAGCCCCCGCGGGACGACCGCCCGCTGTTCGCACGGCAGGGTGGCCACGCGCGGTAGGGTCTTACCCCTCTACCGACCATGGTCACTTTGCATGCGTCCCACGCACAGCTGTCCCGCGGGGGCACCCCCGGTCGGCGCTCGCACGACCCAGGAACCGTGGGGGACTTCTGTTGCCCCGCGGTTCCCATGTCGTGCAAACACGCCCTAGGTTCCATCTCCTTTCAGCACTCCATTTGAAGAATAGCTGTTTCCAAGAATAACTCTTCTAATTAAACCAAGGAGATTAAACCAAGGAGATGCAGTAGTTCTATGTTGGATAGATACCTTTTCCTCCAAAGATGACAGCTGAAACATATGGGGATTGTTCAGCATGCCCCCTAGTGATTTAGACAGGATGATAACTTACCTTGGTTCCTACAACGACTTGTCGATCTCCTGGGACAAAGACTGAGCAAAGTGCATACTCGCATATCATGGTCCGGATACATTGCAACGTAGACCTGAGGATAAAAACAGCACACAAAGATACCCATCTTACACACAGGGAGAATCATAGAATCATAGAAAAGTAGAGTTGGAAGGGGCCTACAAGGCCATCGAGTCCAACCCCCTGCTCAATGCAGGAATCTAGGTCAAAGCATCTCTGACAGATGTCTGTCCAGCTGCACCTTGAATGCCTCCAGAGTGGGAGAGCCCACCACCTCCCTAGGTAGTTGATTCCATTGTCTTATTGCTCTGTCAGGAAATTTTTCCTGATGTTTAGGTGGAATCTAGGTTCCTGTAACTTGAGCCCATTATTCCGTGTCCTGCAAACTGGGATGAACGAGAAGAGATCTTTGCCCTCCTCTGTGTGACATCCCTTCAAATACTGGAAGAGTGCGATCATATCTCCCCTCAGTCTCCTCTTCTGAAGGCTAAACATGCCCAGTTCTTTCAGTCTCTCCTCATAGGGCCTTGTTTCCAGTCCCTTTATCATCCTTGTTGCCCTCCTCTGAACCCTCTCCAGTTTGTCTATGTCCTTCTTAAAGTGAGGTGCCCAGAACTGGACGCAGTACTCAAGATGAGGCCTAACCAGTGCCGAGTAAAGGGGAATTATCACTTCCCGCGATTTGGAAGCTATACTTCTATTAATACAGCCCAAAATTGCATTTGCCTTCTTTGCAGCCACATCGCATTGCTGGCTCATATTCAGTTTGTGATCTACCACAATTCCAAGATCCTTCTCACTTGTAGTATTGTTGAGCCAAGTGTCCCCCATTCTGTAACTCTGCATTTGGTTTCCTCTCCCTAGGTGCAGCACTTGGCATTTATCCCTATCAAATTTCATTCTGTTGTTTTCGGCCCAGCGCTCCAGCCTATCGAGGTCACTTTGAATTTTGTTTCTGTCTTCCAGAGTATTAGCTGTTCCACCCAACTTTGTGTCATCTGCAAATTTGATCAGCATTCCCTGTACCTCCTGATCCAAGTCATTAATAAAAATGTTGAAGAGCACCGGGCCCAGGACCGAGCCCTGTGGTACCCCGCTCGTTACCTCTCCCCAGTTTGAGAAGGAACCATTGATAAGCACTCTTTGAGTCCGATTCTTTAGCCAATTGTGGATCCACCTGATAGTTGTTCCATCTAGCCCACTCTTAGCTAGCTTACTAATCAGGATATCATGAGGCACTTTGTCGAAAGCTTTGCTGAAGTCCAGGTATATAATGTCCACAGCATTCCCACAGTCCACAAGGGAGGTTACCCGATCAAAAAATGAGATCAGATTAGTCTGACAGGATTTGTTCTTGACAAATCCATGCTGGCTTCTAGTAATCACTGCATTGTTTTCAAGGTGCTTGCAGACTGACTTCTTTATAATCTGCTCAAAAATCTTCCCGGGGATTGATGTCAGACTGACTGGCCTATAGTTCCCAGGTTCCTCCTTCTTGCCCTTTTTGAAGATGGGAACAACATTTGCCCTCCTCCAGTCGTCTGGCACTTCACCTGTCCTCCATGATTTCTCAAAGATAATAGACAGTGGTTCTGAGAGTTCTTCTGCCAGTTCCTTTATTACTCTAGGATGCAGCTCATCAGGCCCTGGAGATTTAAACTCGTTCAGAGTAATCAGGTGCTCCTTGACCATTTGCCTATCAATCTCAAGCTGCAATTCTGCCCCTTCAGTCTGCACTTCAGGTTTGCCAGGGGGGTCATAGACCCTCTTTTGGGAGAAGACCGAGCCGAAGTAGGAATTGAACACTTCTGCCTTTTCTTGTCTTCTGTTATCAATTTGCCATCCTCATTGCGTAGTTGAACCACCAGTTCTTTCTTCTGTCTTTTACTGTGCATGTATCTGAAGAAAGCTTTTTTGTTGCTTTTAGCATTCCTCGCTAACCTTAGCTCATTCTCAGCTTTAGCCTTCCTGACACTATTCCTGCAGTTCTGTGCTACCTGCCTGTACTCTTCCCCTGTAGCCTGTCCTTCCTTCCACTTCCTATACGTGTCCTTTTTTGTTTTCAGGTCATCTTTGAGTTTATTGTGAAGCCACATTGGCTTCTTCTGTTGCCCTCTGCCTTTTCTCCTTGTGGGAATTGTTTGCAATTGTGCCTTTAAAATTTCCTTTTTTAAAAACTCCCACCCCTCCTGGGCTCCCTTTCTCGTGAGAGTCACTTGCCATGGGATCTTACTAATCATTGTTCTGAGTTTGTTAAAATTGGCTTTCCTAAAATCCAGGGTACGTGTTTGGCTACACTCAGCTTTTGCTTCTGTTAGAATCAAGAACTCAAGTATAACATGGTCACTTTCCCCCAGAGTTCCCGAAACTGCCACTTTATCCACTAACTCGTCTCTGTTGGTTAGAATCAGGTCAAGGATAGCCGATCCTCTAGTTCCTTCCTCCACTTTCTGTAGGAGGAAGTTATCAGCAGCACAGCTCAGGAATTTCTTGGAGGGGCCATGTTTGGCTGAATAAGTCTCCCAACAGATATCAGGGAAATTGAAGTCCCCCATTACTACCACATCGTGCCTCCTTGAAACAATGGCAATTTGCTTTTCAAAAGTTCCATCCTCGTCTTCTCCTTGATTGGGTGGTCGGTAGTAGACTCCAACCGCCATGTTCGCTTTATTCTTTGCCCCCTTTATTTTAACCCAGATGCTCTCAATGGGGCTGCCAAGCTCCTCTTCCTGTATCTCTGTGCAGAGATACGTATTTTTAACATACAGTGCAACTCCACCTCCCTTTCTGTTGCTTCTGTTCCTTTTGAACAAGTTATACCCTTCAATTGCTGTATTCCAGTCATGGGAGTCATCCCACCAGGTTTCAGTTATCCCTATCAAGTCGTACTTGCCCTCATGTATCAAGAGTTCAAGTTCGTCTTGTTTATTGCCCATACTCCTGGCATTAGTATAGAGACATTGAAGATTATGTGCTTTATAGTCCGACTTTCCCCCTACATTTTGTGGTAGACTATCAATGGGCACCGCTGGAGCTGTTCTCTCCATTGTGGCATAGAGGCCTTCTTCCATTGGTACCCCCGAGTTTATGTCTCCCTCCCCTGTTGGATTCAGTTTAAAGCCCTCCTGATTAAGTTCCTCATGCTGTGGCCAAACACATTCTTCCCAGTCCTTGTGAGGTGCAACCCATCCTTTGCCAGCAGTCCATCTTCCAGGAAGTGTAGCCCGTGGTCCCAGAATCCAAATCCCTCACGTCGGCTCCACCTTCGTAGCCAGTCATTCACTCGGAGTATTTTTCTTTCCCTTTCTATGCCTCTTCCAAGTACTGGAAGGATGGATGAGAAAACTATCTGGGCCCCGAAGTTCTTGAGTTCCCTTCCCAGCTCTTCAAAGTCTGCCGTGATTTCTTTGTAACTCCGCTTGGCAGTATCATTTGTACCCACGTGGAAGAGAAGAAAGGGGTATGTGTCGGTGGGCTGCATGAGCCTCGGCAGCTGCTCTGTCACATCCTTAATCCGTGCCCCAGGGAGACAGCACACCTGGCGAGTCCATGGGTCTTCGCGACATACTTTGGCTTCGATCCCCCGCAGGAGGGAGTCTCCCACTACGAGTACTCTTCTCTTCCTCTTGCTGTAGGCCTTGGTTTGATTGCCTCCACTTGACTGACCCTCAGCCTCTTGCTCGCTGTCACGTTGGGTGCCCGATAATCCGTCCTCTGCAGGCTGTCCTCTGCTCTCGTCCTCAAGTACATGGAAGCGGTTCCTTAGCTCCACTGCTTCCACAGGCGCAGAATGTCTTGTAGTTCTTCTGCTCCTAACAGTCACCCTTTTCCAGGGGGTTCCCCCTGCGTTATTTTCCCTTGCCTCTGCAGTCTCCGACTCCGCCTCTTCCTGCCGTTGCCCTTCTGGCTCCTGTACTGTGCTTTGGTGCTGTAGATCCACCGTTCTGTCTAAGAACTCCTCACTTTCTCTTATGCTCCTGAGGGTTGACACTTGCTGCTCCAGTCCTCTGACCTTTTCTTCCAACAGTGTGACCAGCTTGCACTTGTTGCACGTGTAGGCCATGTCGATCTCCGGCAGGAAAACAAACATTGCACACCCCTTGCAGGTCACCACCACTGCTGAGTCCTTTCCTTCCATAGTGCTCTGTTTCTGTCTTCCTAGAATATATATATATATATATATATATATATATATGTTTTTATTTTTTATTTATTTATTTATTATTATTATTATTATTATTATTTTTTTTTAGGGACCTCCCCCTTGACCTCCCCTGCCGAACTCCGCTGCCAAACTCCTGTTTGCTCTCCCTGTTCGCTCGCTCTGTTCGCTCTCTCTCTGGGAGCCTGCTTGCCTTTTCACAGTCCCAAAAACAGCTGGAGCCTCTCTCCTGTTGTGCTCCTGCTCAGCTGGGAGTCAGGAACAGAATGAGCTCCCAGGCCACGCCCTGCAATCAGCCCCACTTCCTGCAATCAATCAGCTGCAATCAGCCCCAGGTGGTTGCAGTCAGCAGGAGCTTCTGCTCAACAGAATGAGCTCTCAGGCCACGCCTTTCCCTTGCAGCACTTGTTGTTGTACTACTCCGCTGCCAAACTCCTGTTTGCTCGCTCTGTTCGCTCGCTCTGTTCGCTCGCTCTCTGGGAGCCTGCTTGCCTTTTCACAGTCCCAAAAACAGCTGGAGCCTCTCTCCTGTTGTGCTCCTGCTCAGCTGGGAGTCAGCTTTATGCTATTTGGAATAACGTACCTTCCCTTACAGTATGGCATGTTGTTGCCCAATCTGGCCTGCGTAGGCCCCACCCCCTCCCTCCCAAGCCTTTCCCCCTCACCTAGAGAAAGGAATCCCCTTGTTACCTCCATCTCTATGTCAAAGAGCAAAAGCAGTCCTTGGAAGTTTCAAAGAAATGCCAGTGTTACCGAAACAACAACTTCTGAGAACAAACAAGAACTTGCCCCAACACCCAAAAGCAAACAATGAACTAGGGATGGGCACTCGACTTGTGGACTGACAAGATCTAAACTGATTCTGGAGCCACTGATAACCTTATCACTCATCAATCTGTCTAATCCCCTTTTAAGCTGCACAAGTTGGTGGCATCACATCTTGTGGTTGTAAACTCCATCGTTTAAACTGTGTGAAGAAGTTTGTCCTCAGTCGCCCATTATTCAGCTTCACCAGATGATCCCTGGTTATTTCGGAAGGGGAAGAAAAATCCAGGCTTAGGAACTCCCTCCCTGGGGAGTCTCACCTGGCTCTTCCTTTTGAAGCGAATACTATTTGTTTCTGTCATGTCTTTGAAAGGATAGGCAGTTGTTTTAGCTCCCTGTTTGTTTGTTTCCCCCCAAATTGCCACTTATGGTTTTTATTTTTTTATTATTTATTTATTATATTTATACCCCGCCTTTTTTCCTGAAAGGAACCCAAGGCGGCTTACATAATCCTCCTCCTCTCCATTTTACCCTCACAACAACCCTGTGAGGTAGGTTAGGCTGAGAGTCAGTGACTGGCCCAAAGTCACCCAGTGAGTTTCATGGCCGAGCGGGGACTAGAACCCGGATCTCCCCAGTCCCAGTCCAACACTCTCACCACTACGCCACACTGGCTTAGTTGCCATGTCATTATTGTACTTGTTTTACTATGTTTTTTACTGCTTTTATGCAAAGTGCCTTGTGGATCATTTTTTCACTGGAAGAATTCATATATAAAAATAAAGTAAAATAAAATGAGACCAGGCACTTTCCCAGCCTACAAGGTCAAGTGTTGCAAAGCCTGAGAATAAAGTCGACAGGCTTAGGAAACAGGCGGCTTGTGTCAAATTAGCTTAGTGACCTGCATGATCCCAAATTCTTGGATTCATTTCCTAAATCACAGTAAGATATTGAGAAATCAATGGCAGAAAAAGAAGGTTTCTTCCCAGGCTCAGTGCTAAGCATCTAATACACACCCAAATTTAAGACGTTTAGCACTCCCTGAAAACATCAACTGCAACTTTAATTTTCCTCCAGTGTTTGGGGGATTTCATACCTGTTCCAAATCTTAACTGATTCAGCAGCAGCAGAGAGCATAGCAATGTTGTCGGAGCTAAACGCTACTGTTCTGACATCACTGCGGTGACCCCCAATAGTTATCTTGGACATCTGCACAACTTGGGGTGACTGTACTGTTGGGTTCAAAGTGTAAGATTCAATTATGTTGTTCTGTAGCATTACAGTAGCTTTGAGCTCCCCTCTTGGACTGAGTATCATGTCAAAAGATCTATTTCAAAAAATAATGATCACTGTTAGAAAAACATTAATTAGCAAATAAAGAGGTAAGTGCCTAAAGAACAAAGCCCCAAAGACAGAGATACCTACAGATCAAGCTGGGGGGGGGGGGGGGGATAAATGCAAGCAGCATTTTCATTAATCAAATTAGTTTTGACTCGCGTTACAACAGATTGGGTGTGTTCGCACGACACGCTAAGGCACTCTGTGAATAAGCTACGCCGTGTGGGTTGTTCGCGGAGAACTGTCAGTGCAACACTTAAAAGCCAGAAGATTACATTGCTAAGGGGGTGATACTATCGCCACCCCCCTCTGGTGCACCTGCTTTTGCCACTTTTCCCCCATTTACTTTTCAGTTGACAGCTAGGCAACTGACAGCTGACAACTGCACAAATTAGCCTATATGCAGTCTCGTCTTGTCAGCCTGTTATCTATTCTACTTCCCTTTCAAAGCTAAAACTTATAAGGCCATTGACAAGGCAAGACTACACATATCGGACAGCTGTAAGCGCGCACTTGCAAAACACTAACAAAAATAATAATATTCTGTGGCGGCCCCCATACTGTGGAACTCCCTCCCGAGTAACCTCCGCCATGCCCCCTCTCTGCTGTGCTTCCGTCGCTCATTAAAAACCTGGTTGTTCAGGCGGGAATATGGGGTGGGTTAAGATTTTAAAATTTTTATATTGTTTTAAATGTATTTTATTGTTTTTATTCTATGTACATCGCCCAGGGTGGCCGGTTGCCGGCCAGATGGGCGATAAATAAATATAAATAATAATAATAATAATAATAATAATAATAAAAAAATGGCTGACACAGTTGCGCAATTTTCTGGGGCCGAAAAAATAACACCTGACCCGCAATTGCGCTTTTTTGAAGAACCGGGGGGGGGGGGGGGAGGAACAGAAGAAAAGGATTTTAATTTTTTTAAGGGTGCTGAACCAGTGATGGCTGCACCAAAGTGCTGCTTGGGCATTGGTGGAGGGGCTGCCATTGGCAGCAGGAAAGGCAACATCACCAAGAAAGGCAGGGGTTTTTTTGCCACTGTTGCCGAGCAGCTCAGTGGCTGATCCCTGCAACCCACGGTGGGATTGGGTCTCCCATGTTCGGATGACATGACAACCCATCATGGGGCAAGCACCCCCTAGAACAGTGTTCTCCAACACTGCCCTAGAACAAACAAAAAATTAAGCCACCCTGTGGGAAGCGGTCTGAGTTTGGACAACACAACAACACACCATGGCTAATTACCCACAATGGGTCATCTGTCGTGTTGTGCAAATCCAGTCATTGTCTGTCTGTGCTTAAAAGAACTGAAATTTTAACCAAGTTTGCTTGAAACACTGATATGATGGGGGGCACTTAAGAGTGTAAGGTCTTATGGTGCTAGTCACTTTGCTTACATAAATCTATAAGGCCATTATGGCCACTCTGAACTCACTTGATTTTAGCAGAAGCTTTGATGCTAATGAGACGTTGAATCTTTTCCTGCAGACTGCACTCCACATTGTTATCAAGTTCTTCCTCCTCCGCATTTGACCTTTGCCTAGGACAGACAGAAAAAATTAAACATTTATATCCAGCCTCAGTCTAAGACTGAAGTAAGAACATAAATATACATAAACAAGATAATGACTGAGTTTGCACAACATAACAAGCCATCATGGGTAGCTACCCGCAATGGGTTGTTATGTCATGCGAACCTGGACCGCTTTCCACAGGGTGGCTTATTTTTTGCAAAAAAGCCACCCTGACAACCCATGGCTTGTTCTAGAGGATGTTCTTACCCTGATGGGTTGTTGTGTCAGCCGAACCCGGGAGAGCAATTGCATTGTAAGTTTCCGGGATCGGCTACAGAGCCACTCGGCAAGAGGGGCGAAAACCTCTGCTGTTCTTCACAATCTTACCTGTGCTGCTGCCAGTGCCCTCCATCAATGCCCAAAAGGCACTTTGGAGCAACCTCACTTGTTTGCCACCCTTTTAATTTTTTTGGTCCCTCAAAAATTGTGCAAATGTGTTCATAAGTATTTTTCCAGTCTGTCTTTCGCAAGTGCGCAGGAGCACACTTGAGGCTGTTCAATTTGTGTAGTCCTGCCTGCTCAATTTCCTGGTATGTTTCAGCTGTCAAAGGGAGCTCCAAGGTAGGGTAAGGAACATACAAGGAAACTGACAAGGCAAGGCTGCATACAGGATGATTTGCACACAGTTGATAAGGACTGAGGGGGGGGGGAATAATACTGAGAGTGAGGAGGAACCCATTTGCGCCATGGAAAAGCATCAAAAACGGGGGAAACAGTGGGAGAAGCAGGTGCATCTAAAAGAGGGAGCGGGGGACAATATCTCCCACTTAGTAATGTAATTCTATCGATTTTAAGTGTTGGACTGGCAGTTCTTAGTGTTCTCCACCTTTTCAACACTCCCTGAGTCTGCACCTAGTCCAGAAAGGGGAAATAGTAGCTCCCCCCACAACACTTTTCACAGCTCTTTTTCAGAGCACTTACTGCTGTGGTTACTGCGGTTCGCTATCAGTTCTAAAAAAAACCCTAAGGAAGCAACTGAATGGGGCAGAGTGAATGGTGGGGGGCAGGTGTAAGTATTGCTGGTGCTGGCGCCACATCTGTTCCATCTTGTTCTGCCACCTCTAAGGTTTTTTTTAAAAAACTTTGGGAATATTTGCACAATTTTTTGGACTCGGAAATATATGCAAATTTATGGCTGGCAAGTAAATGGAGGAAAAATTTGCACACCTACATTAATTGCTCCATTACTGCAGGTGTGCAAATTTCCCCTCCATGTACTTCCCAGGCCTTTAATTTGCATGAATTTCCCCTCTATTTACTTCCCAGCCATCAAATTTGTGTGCATTTACCTTCCTAGTCCAAAAAAATGTGCAAATATTCCCACCGGTTTAAAAAACAAAAACAAAACCTTAGCGTGTGCCCAAATAGGACGGAGCAAATGGGGTGCCAGCACCAGCAGAACTTACATCCGCCCCACTCATGGGGCCCCATTCACTCTGTCTCATGCAGCAACCTTCTTACATCTTTGCTTTGTTTTGTTTTTTAAACTGTCAGGGAACTGCAGTAACCACACCAGTAAGTGATCTGAAAAGGAGCAGCGAGGAGTTAATATCACCCCTTTGTGGAGTAGCTGGAGAGTCAGGGAAGTGTTGAAAAGGTGGAGGACACTAAGAACTGTCAGGTCAACCCTTATAAGCCAGAGGATCACATTGTCAATGAGGAGATATTGTCCCCCTCCCACCTTTTGGTGCACTTACTCCTTCGGCTTTCCCCACCCATTTTCGGAGCTTCTGAACTGCGCTAACGGGTCCCTCCTTTCCTTTACTATTATTTTTCCCCAGGTCCTTTGCAATTGTGCACAAATCAGCCTATAAGCAGTCTCTCCTTGTCAATTACTTTGTATGTTACTTATTCCACTTTGGTGCTCCCTTTGACAGCTGAAAGATACAAAGAAATTAACCAGGAAAGACAACACATATCGGATAGCTGAAGAGCGCACTTGCAAAAGACCTACAAAAAAATAATTTTAAAAAAATTACGACCCCCCCCCCCCCAACTGTGCAGTTTTGAGGCTCCAAAAGAAAGAAAAAAAGGCTGGGGAACAAAAAGGAGTAACAACTGGAGCTGAGAGGGGGCTGGGGTGAGGAGACAAGACGGGTTGTGCCCTAAAGTCCCCTGGGATACATGCTAGAGCTGGCTGGAGTACTGATGATCTGTCGGGCATAACGTGGGTTGTTCAGCAAACAACCCACACTGCGTAGCTTATCTGCAGGGGTGGCTTAGCATTACTTGCGAACCCACCCAATGTCTTACAACTGGCAGACCTTGGGCCAAATTCAGCCTCCTGTGGGGTGTTACCAGGCCCCAAGCTGCCTTTCCCTCTACAGAGGGGTATGAGAAAGAGAGCACCCCCTTTCTTGCTTTCTGTCTCTCCCATCTTCCAACAACGTATTTGTTTCAACAAATATGGAAGCTTCTCTGCTATAGCCCCTTCTACTACTAGACAATTCTCTGCTTTGTCTTGCATGTATGTTGCATTAAGAGGCCAACAAAGATTAAAGTGCTGAGACTCTCCATAATAACCCCAAAGCTCCATGTCAAGGTAGCTAGATAAATTAAGATTTTTGTGGCATAGCTAGGCAAGACACTGGAATGTGTTTTAATGCAGCCATCCCTAACCTGGTGCCCTCCAGATGTTTTGGACCACAACTCACAACATTATTGACCATTGGCTATGCTGGCTGGGGCTGATAGGAATTGAAGTCCAAAACATACAGAGGGTACCAGGTTGGGGAAGGCTAAGGTTAATCAGTTATGTTATGCATTAAAATAAGAGGCCTCCCACGTATAAGTTTTTACTGAGATGATTAGATAACATTTTAGAAGCAATACTTTGGAACTTCATTTTACTGAGCCTCTTATCAACATGTAAAATGAACACACAGTAAATTTGGCTGTTATGCATAATTTATTCTAACTGCAAATGCTGTAGACTTAAAAGTCACAGATTTGGAGACTTCATTCAAACTTTTCTGCTCATGACGGGTTGCCTGCACCCTGACATGGGTTAAGTCTTTTACTAGTTGTCAGTATATAAAAATGAAATGTATTGCCAATAAGCATTCACCTGGCCTTTTTCTTTGCTTTCTTCATTTTCTTCTCTATTTTCTTGCGAACCTCTTCCTTGTTAAGGACGTAGAACATTTCCAGGACAGAATCTGTTCCCTTGGAAAAGGATAGATAAGAGTTCAGTTGCAAAGTCCTCTGAACCAGAAATCTCAATATAACAAAATGCCCAAAGGAAACAGTGGTTCCCCATGAATTCTAAAAGCTAGTAACTTACATGGCAAGCAAGAATCCTCCCTGTCCGATCAGTGGCAAGACTAACAATTCGGTCCCTTCCTTCCCGCATGACAGAACCAGCTTTCCGGCACCTCAAGATGTGCTAAAAAGAATCAAAGAGAAGTGTAAACAGCTATGGTCTTAAAATTTCAACAAAGCCACCAATACCAAAACAAAAGAGAGAGAACAGCAATTCTAAGCTATATCCCAGGGGTAACCAAACTGTGGCTTGGGAACCACATGCGGCTCCGACAGCTTTATTCTGGCTTGATCCAACAAAGGTGCCCACACACTTTGTGGCTCCTAGCATCCTCCCCTTGACAGAGAGACTGGACAGTCCCTGCTCTCTGCAGCCACCACTTGGGAAAAAGTGGAAGCACCTGGCATGCAGGGGAGAGAAGGGCGGGGAGGGAAGCTGCAGAAGTATGGAGGGAAAAGAGACAGAAGCAGCTGCCAAAGAGGCTTGGGTAGTGTAGAAAGGGGAGATACTGTTGGATATGGGTGGTTTGAATAGCATGGGGACGAGAGAGAGGAGAAATGAGGCTCAACAAAAAAGGCACAGATACAAGTGCAGGGCAGGGAGAATCGTGAGAAGGGCCAGGCCAAAGAGCCTTCCCCCGTATTTACACACAAGATACAAAGCAGGCTTCTCAGAACTGTGGGTCTGGGAACAGTCAAGGTTGTTTTGAGCCTCAAAAGTGAATCTCAGCACACACAGAATTATACAAAGAGAAAGCAACATACTGATAAAACTTAGATGGCTACTCAAGGATGTGATGGAGGCAGCAAAGTAAGCCTCTGCTGCCTTCACCACCATGCAGTAGGCACAATTATACACTCTCATGCGAGCTCGATCACCTTTGTGATGAGCCTTGCGTCATTTACTCTTCAGTTGTCTTCTGAGCTGTTTCATTGTCCAGAGCTCCTCAGTAAACTAGGAAGCCTTCTGAGCTCCATAATGTTGAAGAGGGCACTCAGGAGCAATTGTCTTTTTAAAAATGTTATTTATTTCAGCAACGAACACCACACACACACACACACACACACACACACAAACACACGACCCCCCACATACAACGATCAACACAAACTAAAACTAAAAAGGACTTCTGATTTTCTCTGAAACAAATATAAGTAACAATGCTTTCTCTTACTCCAAAAATACAGAAAAGTTCTCTTTTTTTCTATTGTCAAGAGGAGCGATTTTGCCAGTGGCCTGTTGCACCTCGCCATTTGACAGTGTGACAAGGGCTTCAACAGAATTGCTGGCTCTGGCTACTGAAAAATCCACAAGAGCATTCAGGAATCTCTTGGATTCCATAAGTATCTGGGGGCGAACCATCTTAATGGGTCCCCCACCCCTGCAGGCAGGGACTAGCACCGCGAGACCACATTTCACCAGGAAGTGATGACCAGCTCTTTTGTTTCCTCCTTAGTAGTAACCTCTGATCCAGAGAGATGCTCAGCTTTTAATGCACTGGCCTTCCCTTATATAAACCCAGCCAACCTTTAAGATTGCCAGAAGAGGCCTTGCTGGTCATTCCAGAATTAAGGGAATGTCGCCACATAATACCTCAACGGCAGGCCTTCTCAGGAGCGGCACCCATCACGTGGAAAATCCTCCCCCGTACAGTTCAGGAGGCAGAACATTGCAAATGCCTCCTGAAAGGAAACCGCACTTGTTCACCCAGGCTTTCCCTGGCTTGTAATGAAATTAATGATGCTGCTCCATCTTATTGCTCCTTGTATTGCTCTGTATTATTATTGTAATTGTAATTGTTTTTAATATTGTATTTCAAATGTGATTTTAATATTTCTATATGAACCACTTAGGGATTTTATTATATTTAGTGATATAGAAGTATCACAAATAAATAAAAATACATCTTGTTTGGGAAAGTGGGTCAGAGGAGATTGTATATCCCTGCATATCCCTGCCGATACTGCCAGAGATCCTTACAGCATCAAATGAATACTCTGTGTAACCAGCCCAGCTGTTCGTCTCCTTTGGCAGACCATTCTCCATTTCTTGTCTCATCTTGTTCTTCAGTCCTTCAAGTTTCACTATAGAAAGTTGGAAAGACGCCAGGATCTTGTCCACCACCTGGGTCTGGCTTCTAATCCTCATTTCTACAGCTGTCACCAAGGGAATGTGTTCTTCCCCTGAAATTGTTTTTTTATTGTTTTTATATAGACCTAGGTGAGCTAGTAACATAGAAAATGTACCTGAAGTTAACTAAGAGTGTATCAACCCTTTGAATATGTTTTAGATAGGAATATTTTAATACATGTTTAATATGTTAATGAACTCATGCATGCTGCATTATTAAGATTGCACACGGAAAATACCTCATCCTGGATATCCTCCTGATCTTTTGTCCTATGCTCTTCAGGAGATTCTTCCATGCTCTCTGCAGGTCCTTTGCTTCTCTTGTACTCTGGTTCACTGGGGTCTTGGTCCTGTTAAGAGTACCAAAAATAGCAAATTAAACTTAGAATAAAGACAGGGGCTCACATTCTATCTTCCATCTTTCCTCATGCAAATCATTTCCTCATTCATTTTACATTTTAACTGTGTAGAATGGAACCATTTGTACAAGGTAAGCTCACACATAATACTAAACTATAGGCAAGTGTTTGGCAACTAAATTAGTGGAACAACCAAAGCCGAGTACTGGGGCAACGGGGCACAAAAGGTGCTGAACAGACATTTATTGCTCCTAAGTTGTACTAGGGAGTGATATAAGAAACACAGAGGCTGCTTTATAACCCAAGTGATTCTTTAGGTTGCACAGAGATTCTCAGAATAGACCTCATTCCTGCACTTATGAATCTACAAGGGTGAACCTTTCACAGAACCCTTAATACAGGGCAAGCAAATGTCTGTTTCCCTCAGTAGGCCAATAGTAGCCCTCCTTGGGTCAGAGTGAACACAGCATCTATACTTCTGACAAAAGGCCAATGTAGCTGGGCAAAGGAATATTGTGTTTTTTTAAAATTATATCCTATCTTTATTCGTCATCCTCAAGGTGGCTAACAACAATATATGATAAAATACAAACAAAATAATCGTAAGCATAAAGCAATATATAAAAACAGGCAGATACAATAATGTAAGTGTTAAGCTCTTACTTCCTGGATATAGTTGATGTTCCAAACCCTCAGTTCACTGTCAGCAGAACCAGTTATAAGAAGTTTCTCTTCAGAAACCAAAGCTAATCCCCATACCTAAAGGAGAATATGCCAAAGGGCTTTAATATCAGACTCCTCCATCAACAGCAATACCTAATCAACTCAAAACCAATGTGCTTTTCTCATTTTTGTAGGATACAGACATTTTACAGACAAAACACTAAGACAACAGGGTTTAAGGATTCTCAAACTTTGGGATAAGAACATCTGGGTGTACTATGATAAGTTCATTCTCTTCAGTAGATGTAAGTTATCGTTGTGTGGGTTACTCCTCCCACCTGCTCCAATAGGCAGGGCCAATTCAAATTAACATTCCACACAAACCCTACCCAACCCGAGGAGGAGGAGTCCCTATTCAATTTCAAGATCTGTAACAGTGAGAACATCTGGAACCAAAAGCTAACTGTAGAACCACTGAAAATGGGTAAAGTCACCACAGTAAACAGGTAAAAGAAGTATTATGACAAACATGCAGAGAAAACAGACAGAAGATAGGAGAAGAAAATCCCCTTGACTTAATCTCAGACTATCAACCTTAGGAGTTAGAAACCTCCCTCCCGACCCCCATCTATGAGACCACAATGGGATGGGAGGATACCTTCCATCCAATGAAGAGAATGAACAGAACATGCTAAGTCCAAACACTGAGACCCTTCCTTCAGTGAAGGCAGAAATCTTTGCTTAGGATGTCTAAGAGCAGTTACTATTCCAGGGCAGGCATCTTGCTGCAAGAAAAATTAAAGTGGCTCTATCTGTTGGGGTACCTATCTGCTGAAGGATGCCTCGGCAGAAGCAAAACCTTCGTGATGAGCTTCCACCGTGCATTAAAAACATGGCTGTTCAGGCGGGAATATGGGGTGGGTTAGGTTTTTAAAATAATTTTTTATATTGTTTTAATTATTATATTTTATTGTATTGTTTTATTGTATTTTAATTGTACATCGCCCAGGGTGGATGGGTGACCAGCCAGATGGGCGATTAATAAATATAAGAAATAAATAAATATAAGAAATAAAAGTGTCAAGCTTGTAGTGATAGACAAAGGTGGATACCAGTGACTATGTGACTTCCCTGCATATGCACCTCATAGCAGCACTGGTGCACAGAGCCGCCAAAGTTACCATACTACAAGTGGAATTCGTTCTCTGCCCCCCCCCCCCAGTACTTTTTATAGGTGGGGCAAGAATATAGAGGCACTAATCCAACTTGGGAGAGTAAACCTAGAGACCTTGGGAACAGCTGTGGGAATGATCACCTCATCCGATTTAAAAAAACACAAACAAACATCCATAGCTTTTTGGGCAACAAGGCAGCAGTGATGGTAGCTGACCGTTTCAATATTTTGAATGTGTAATAAGCTCTGAGCGGTTGCAAGACAGCTGTGTGAGACTTTTGGAAACCGAAAAGTGGGTTGAAATTCATCCATCACAATGGGCGCCCAATATGGTCACCGTGCTGCTCATTCAGTTGTCCCAGCAGAACTGCTGCAGTGCTCTCCAACCTTGGGTCCCCAGATGTTTTTGGCCTACAACTTGCCAGCTATGCAAGTAATTACTTGCAATTACTTCTTAGTGAACATGCACAGAATTGGGCTGCTTGTTTTCTAAACCTAATAATGACCAAACACACAACTTCCCAGCTTGCCTTGCCTAGAAATCAAACAGAGAAAAGTATAGCAGTCATCATCTTTCTGCCCATTTTTATCATTTGCATCTCTACATTCTACTTACCTCAGTACGGTGCCCAACCAAAGTTTTGAAGCAGTGCTGAGTATCCAAGTCCCACCATTTCACTAGGGTGTCTTTTCCACTGCAAAAAACAAAAAAAGAAAAAGAAAAAAGTTACATAGTGAATGGCAACAATTTCACCCTAAATAACCTGTTAAGTTAATATTAGGCACTCTGGCTTTAGCATCACCATTCTGTGGTTGCTACAGTATGTGTACAGTATCAGGCACACTATATGAAATGAAACATCTAGATTCTGAGTTCCGTGGACCAACATATAGCCTCATCAGGTAGTGGTAAAGCTAGAAAACAAGACATGCTTCATGTAACTTCCATGAAGCAATTTGTAACTATCCCTTCATATTCATGCGAGATCACAAGAGACTAACTGCAGCTGTAATTTCTTGGTGCCCTTCAGGAGTGCAGCCTAGGGGGCTACCACACGTGGCAGGGCCTTCTCAGTGGTGGAGCCCCTACTCGGTGGTGGGTATAGGCAAGTGCTTATCTATTCTGCTGATGTTTCATTGTATTTGATTATATATTAGTGATTTTAGAATTATGATTTTAAGTGCTTGTGTGTGGTATTGTTTTGAAAGTTGTTAGCCGCCCTGAGATCTTTGTGAGGAAGAACAGGATATAAATAAAATAAATATTTATAAATAAATAAAATATTTTCTCTTTGTAAATAAATTGCCCACCCCTGCACTAGGAGCTCAATAAACCTGGTTTTGCTGTCTGCCTAGGACTACAAAAAACACAGCTTGTTAAGAACCTGGCAGACCAAAATATATGGGTGGAGAGCTATATTCAACTTGGTGGTTCAAACCTTGTACAGGCCTGCATTATGTCATTATGGTAAGATTAAGAAACTACTTAAAATTAACTCATATACTAGATCAGGACACTAACATATTTAAGCTGGTTCATCCTATTTGAACACCTTTACCTTGAAATCAGTATATTCTTCTCCTTCAAGAAGAGCACCTGTGTAATGGCATCCCTGTGGCCCTTCAGTCTGTACAAACCACTCTCATTGATCACGTCCCAAATGATGACATCTGTGTCCTAGAAGAGAAAGGAAATTCTGAGGCTCAACACATACCACTTCCACAGCCACATACACTGTAAACTAATTTTAGCTGAGCATCCAATCCATTTCCTGTCTTTATACCACCTCAGACAAACATACAAATACCAACCTGCAACTTACCTCACTGTATAAAGTTAAATTCGTCCCATCCTTTAAACATAAACATATTAAAAGGCCAAGTGCTTGATATATTTGTGACCTAAGTTCAGAAGCGAAGGTTTTCATGCTCATTCCCGTCTACAACTTGGCTAATTCACAGTACACTTGCTAGGTTAACGCTTCACTAACCTGATGCTTTCCCTTCAAGTTCTGGTTTACTTAGATTCTAAGCTCACAAAGCAAATACTTCATCATTCAGTGTTAGAGATCAAGCCTGCCTCGGTGATGCAGATTCCACCACCCACCTGTGGCTTCAGAAACCAGAAGAGACACAGTAAATTGTTTAGGGCATTTTAAATTGACATTTGTTTTTAAATTATATTTATACTAACTTAGCAATGTTGTAAGCTGCTTTGTCTTTTGTCTTGAAAAGTGGGGTATAACTGTGGACACCCACTGGGACTCACCGACTGTTCATTCTGTTCCTGACTCCCAGCTGAGCAGGAGAACAGGAGAGAGGCTCCAGCTGTTTTCGGGGCTGTGATAAAGCAAGCAGGCTCCCAGAGAGAGAGCGAACAGAGCAAGCCAACAGGGAGAGCAAAAAGGAATTTGGCAGCGGAGTAGAACAACAACAAGTGCTGCAACAACAAGTGCTGCTGTACTACAACAAGTGCTGCTGTACAAACAACAAGTGCTGCAAGGGAAGGGTGTGGCCTGAGAGCTCACTCTGTTGAGCAGAAGCACAGGAGAGGCTACCTACTGATTGCAACTAGCTGGGGCTGATTGCAGGGCGAGGCCTGAGAGCTTAAAGGGAAGGGCAAGGCTTGGGAGCTCATTCTGTTCCTGACTCCCAGCTGAGCAGGAGCACAGGAGAGAGGCTTCAGCTGTTTTCGGGGCTGTGATAAGGCAAGCAGGCTCTCAGAGAGCGAGCGAACAGAGTGAGCGCACAGGGACAGCAAACAGGAGTTTGGCAGCAGAGTTCAAGGGGGAGGTCCCTACGAAATTTTCTAGACTGTTCGTTTTGTTCTAATAGCACACACTTATAGGCCAGGGGGACTCTGTTGTTGACATTCAGGGAAGGCAGGGCAAGGCACCGGCCATTCCAGTACGAAAAGAAAGGCAGAAACATAAAGGGAACAGAGAACTATGGAAGGAAAGGAATCTGCAGTGGTGGTGACCTGCAATGTGTGTGCAATGTTTGTTTTCCTGCCTGAGATCAACATGGCCTACACGTGCAACAAGTGCAAGCTGGTCACGCTGTTGAAAGAAAAGGTCAGAGGACTAGAGCAGCAAGTGTCAACCCTCAGGAGTATAAGAGAAAGTGAAGAGTTCTTAGACAGAACGGTGGATCTACAGCACCAAAGCATAGTACAGGAGCCAGAAGGGCAATGGCAGGATGAGGCAGAGTCGGAGAATGCTGAGGCAAGGGAAAATAATGTAGGGGGAACTCCCTGGAAAAGGGTGACTGTTAGAGCAGAAGTACTACAAGACATTCTGCGCCTGTGGAAGCAGTGGAGCTGTGGAACCGCTTCCATGTACTTGAAGACGAGAGCAGAGGAGAGCCTGCAGAGGATGGATTACCGGGCACCCAACGTGACAGCGAGCAAGAGGCTGAAGGTCAGTCAAGTGGAGGCAATCAAACCAAGGCCTGCAGCAAGAGGAAGAGAAGAGTACTCGTAGTGGGAGACTCCCTCCTGCGGGGGATCGAAGCCAAAGTATGTCGTGAAGACCCATGGACTCGCCAGGTGTACTGTCTCCCCGGGGCACGGATTAAGGATGTGACAAAGCAGCTGCCGAGGCTCATACAGCCCACCGACACATACCCCTTTCTTCCCATCCATGTGGGTACAAATGATACTGCCAAGTGGAGTTACAAAGAAATCACAGGAGACTTTGAAGAGTTGGGAACTCAAGAACTTTGGGGCCCAGATAGTTTTCTCATCCATCCTTCCAGTACTTGGAAGAGGCATAGAAAGGGAAAGAAAAATACTCCGAGTGAATGACTGGCTACGAAGGTGGTGCCGACGCGAGAGATTTGGATTCTGGGACCACGGGCTACACTTCCTGGAAGATGGACCGCTGGCAAAGGATGGGTTGCACCTCACTAGGACTGGGAAGAATGTGTTTGGCCACAGCATGAGGAACTTAATCAGGAGGGCTTTAAACTGAATCCAACGGGGAGGGAGACATAAACTCGGGGGTAACAATGGAAGAAGGCCTCTGTGCCACAACGGAGAGAACAGCTCCAGCGGTGCCCAATGATAGTCTACCACAAAATGTAGGGAAAAAGTTGGACTATAAAGCACATAGTCTTCGATGTCTCTATACTAATGCCCAGAGTATGGGCAACAAACAGAACTTGAACTCGATACATGAGGGCAAATAAGACTTGATAGGGATAACTGAAACCTGGTGGGATGACTCCCATGACTGGAATACAGCAATTGAAGGGTATACCTTGTTCAAAAGAACAGAAGCAACAGAAAGGGAGGTGGGAGTTGCGATGTATGTTAAAGATACGTATCTCTGCACAGAGATACAGGAAGAGGAGCTTGGCAGCCCCATTGAGAGCATCTGGGTTAAAATAAAGGGGGCAAAGAATAAAACGAACATGGCAGTTGGAGTCTACTACCGACCACCCAATCAAGGAGAAGACGAGGATGAAACTTTTGAAAAGCAAATTGCCATTGTTTCAAGGAGGCATGATGTAGTAATGGGGGACTTCAATTTCCCTGATATCTGTTGGGATACTTATTCAGCCAAACATGCCCCCTCCAAGAAATTCCTGAGTTGTGTTGCTGATAACTTCCTACTACAGAAAGTGGAAGAAGGAACTAGAGGATCGGCTATCCTTGACCTGATTCTAAACAATAGAGAACTGGGCATGTTTAGCCTTCAGAAGAGGAGGCTGAGGGGAGATATGATCGCACTCTTCCAGTACTTGAAGGGTAGTCACACAGAGGAGGGCCAGGATCTCTTCTCGATCATCCCAGTTTGCAGGACACGGAATAATGGGCTCAAGTTACAGGAACCTAGATTCCACCTAAACATCAGGAAAAATTTCCTGACTGTCAGAGCAATAAGACAATGGAACCAACTACCTAGGGAGGTGGTGGGCTCTCCTATTCTGGAGGCATTCAAGGTGCAGCTGGACAGCCATCTGTCAGGGATGTTTTGACATGGATTCCTGCATTGAGCAGGGGGTTGGACTCGTAGGCCCCTTCCAACTCTACTTTTCTATGATTCTATGACTCAAGGCTCCAAATGGGGTTGACAGCTGGATGAAACATACCAGGACAGAGTTGAAAAGGAAGAGCAATAGCATAACATGGGGGGAACAGAAGAAAAAGCTTGAGCCATCAAAGAGTCCAGGGAAGGAGGAGGCTGGACAGAGAGGCAAGTGATAAGATGGCTGCATAGTAGAGGGAAAGAAGAACAGAAAGGCAAATGGAGAGGATGAGGGGGAAAAGAAGCCTTGGTTGGAACGTAGGAGTAGCCATTAGGGACAGGCAGGCAAGAGCAACTCTAGCAGGCACTTTGGAAATAGAGGAAGAAAGACTTGTTTTGGCCACCTCTGATAGTTACTTCCTTCAGCCCAAGAGATCCTATGCTGAACCTCACTTACCTACGCCTGCAGGGCCTAGAAGGAAAGCAGGCAATGACAATCTTTGCAGGACAAGGCTCAGAAGGAAACAGGACCAAATCACTCAACAGCTTCCTCCCCTGGCCTGGCCCTCTGGCATGCAGGGAAAAGCTCTTCTCTCCAATCAGAAGCTGATCAGAGATAAGTGCTTTCCCCTGCTAAACACTGAGCCTTTTACACTGCTAAGCAGAGAAAAGCACTCACCTCCAATCATCTGCTGATTGGAGACAAGAGCTTTTCCCTTTGTGGCAGAGGGGGCAAGACCAGGGAAGAAACTGCCAGGCTGGAGGTTCCCCTTCCCTGCTCCAGCTCATGCTAGTATTTGAAAATAGGGTACCATGGAGTCATCTTGGTTGAAGTCAAATGAAAATTTTTGCTGAATTGAAGTTTTAGCTCCACTTAGCGTGTGTGGCTAAGCAGATAAGAGACCCCCCCCCCCCATAATACTTGAATGAAACAGACTGCTAATAAATTCAGGGTAGAGAAGAGAAAGTGCTTCTTCACGCAATGCAATGCATTGATTTGTTGAATACAATGCCAAAAGATGGGATGATGACAAACAGCTTTGATGGCTTTAAAAGACAAATTCCTGGAGGAGAAGCAGGCCTATCAACACTTATTAGCCATGCCACCTAAATGTAACTTCTATATTAAGAGGCAGTGTACCTAGGGGCAAACAGCAGTTGAGGTCTGTTGTCTCCTTGCTCTGCTTGGGGGCTACCAGAAAGCATTTAGCTGGCCACTCTTGGAAATAGGATGCTGGACCTTTGGTCTGATCCATCAGGAATTTTCTGCTCAACTGATACACCAGACCGCACCTACAGCTTGCTTCTTACTTCAATTGAACCCCATCACTGACATATGTCTGACACTTTTCAGTTACCCACCAGTTCTCCAAAGAATTCTCACCTTTGATCCTGAAGCGAGCTTCCCGCCCAGCTCATCATATTTCAAGGCAGTAACAGCAGCTTTATGACCATTGAAAGTGACATTTCCTTCACCACTTAGGAGACTGAATACACAGATTGATCCATCCATGTATCCAACAGCCAAATGCAGACCATCTGGGGATGGGCAGAGGGCAGTAACCTCCTGCTTCTGGCCCTGAAGGATGAGAACCTGCAACGTGAAATATAGCCAGGAAACTTTTGTAACGTGGTATGGCACAGACAGGTTCACACAGAAAGGTTTGAAAGAACAACACTTTTAATTAAACACAACTACATACCTTAGTGCTCAAAACACAGATTTCTTAACTATTAGTACACTGGAACCATCCTTATACACTCGGGGCATTTTAAAGTGTAGTAAACTGAATATATACTATCTAACTAAATCAAACAAAATAAAAACAGTTAAGATTGTATAGTGAGGAAAATGTGTACGCATTTTTAAATACCATCTGGTGTATCACAATCAAATACATTTAGGGAGCAACCATATGGCCCCTAGACATTGTCTGAGGGGCCACAGGATACTGGGGATTCCCCCCTCCAAGGCTGGAGACAGTGCTCCGACCTTGGAAGGGGGGATTGGAGATCTGAACCCCCACCCCCTCGCAGCCAGCATGAAAAGAACCGTGCCGGCTGCTCTCCTGAGTTCAGAAAAGCAACCTCAGATGGGAGGAAAGGGGCCATTTTGGTGGGCAGGGAAGGGAGGAGACCAGAGAGCCCAGGATATGAGCTATCCTGAGGCCTCTCCAGCCTCCTTCCCTCCCCCTTCAAAGTGCCGTCACTAGATGGGCAAAAAAGCCCATCTAGCGAAAAATGCAGGGCAGGAGGACAGGGAGGCAAAGGTCGCTCCTGCTGCTCCTCCTGTCCTACATTGGATGATTGGAAGCCTCCGAGCTTGGGGGCTTACGATCATCAAGGGCGCAATCAATAGGGTGGTGTCCTTAAAGATGCTTTTCTGAGGATTCGGAGAGTTCTCTTTCAATCCCCACCCACAAAGCATACAACCATTTAGAATAATTAGATATTTACATTCTGCAAAATGATTCAGCTTTCATTTCAATAACTACATATAATCTGGTGTGTGAGTGTGGTGGTAGGAGCAGAATCACAACCTAAATAGCCTAATATGTTTATTATTTAATGCATTAATTTGAAATAAAACAAAAATGTTAATAAAATTAGTAAGTGCCCACGTGCTTGTCAATTTTTCCAGTGTCTTCATATTCACTGGAAGTTGGATTTATTTCTTAATGGAAAAAATGAAGACTAATGTCTACATGCAGTGGTGGTGGTAACCACTGGTCAGGCGGGTCAGTGACCTGCCGCTCCCAAAAGAAGAAAAACAAATGTTTGGGGAAGTGAACTGGCCAACGCATGCATCCCCTTTCTTCCCCACCGCTAGCTGGCACAATCGTGGCTTGCTTGCCCCTGCCACTGACTATGCACCCCACAAGCCAGCTGAGCTTCCCTATAGTTTCAACTGTTGTATCACGCAAGCAAGCACAGATTACCTTCTCCCCATCCTGGAAAACATGGAGGCTTTACTTGTTGGGTGCTCCTCCTGACAGACAGGACATTGTTTAAAAAAAAAAGGAGAAGAAACCTGTGTTGCCCAGCAGCCTAGCCAATCCAATTTGAGTAGGAGAAGTGGGGTAGGATGGGCATCAGTAACCACACAAACCATTCAGCTGTGTGGTGGACCTGGCTGGGGGAGGTAGTTATTTTCTTCTCTGTTGCACTCAGCCATTTTTCTTCCCTTTCTTCAGTTGGTCCAATCAAGCCAGCTCAGTCAACAGAAGAGATTTGAGGCAAGCAATAATAAAGGTGTGTGGGGGTACAGACCCAGGAAGCCACTGAGCTGATTTTTTAAATTAAATTCTTTTTAAAAAATCTTTTTTTTTAAACTGTGGACTGCAGTGTGCTGAAAAGTGAAACCCCCAGCCTCCAGCTGGCTGCTCCCTCCCTCCTCCTCTTCCCTCCAAGATCCCATCCACCTGGTTAGCCTTCACACTGTACTCCCCTCCCCTAGACCCAAAGCAGAATGACTTTAGAGAGCTTTGGCTATTGGGCGGTATAGAAATGAAATAAATAATAATGTCACAGCTAGAAGCAGCTACATCTTATGTCCTCCATTTTTACTCCAGAGTAAGCTCAGGGGCCCCAATCTGGATCAGGGCCCTGGTGGGGGTAGTTGTGGGCTTTAACGCTTCTCCCCACATGGTTCTGATCCAGAAGGGGGGGCTGTGTGCAACTCCTGCCTGTGTGTGTGTGTGTGTGTGTGTGTGTACGCGTGTGTGAGAGGGGGGAGGGGGAGGCCTGTCTGTGAAAGTGTGAAAGTGTGTGTGTGTGTGTGTGTGTGTGTGAGAGAGAGAGAGAGAGAGAGAGAGAGAGAGAAAGAAAATGACAGCATAATCTTATACATGTCTATTCAAAAGTAAGTCCCGCTGATTTCAATGAGGTTTACTCCCAGGTAAGTGGATACGAGATTGCAGCCTGAGTGTGAGAGTACGTGAATCAATTTTTTCCTAGTTCTCCCTCCCCTGCCCCAATTTTATTTTCTTGTCTTTTCTGTGCAATAAAGGTTGCTGCTAGAGCAGCAAAATGTGGGTCCAAAGGAATGTTTTTCTGTTGCTGTGTGGATCTCCCTCCTTGTTTGGCATTGATGTTGTTAAAGTAACTTGTCTCAATTTCCCGTTGCCGGCTTGCTGGTGGAGCAGACAAATGTAGGTTCAAAGGCTAGAAAAGCAAGGGATAGCTATTTGCACTAACAAGTAGGACCTGCCACAAGACATTGCAGTGTAGAGTGTTCCTGTTCAGGGCTTCAACCAACCATCTAGTCATTCCTATTCCAGGATTCTCCATTTCAATTCCCTCTTCCCTCAGTTTTCCATCCATCCATCCCGTGCAACAGTCAACACTCTGTGGCCACTGAGCATGCTCAGTTCTCCTTGAGGGGTTGGGGGGGCTCCGGGACCTTAAGAGTTATTTTCTTAGTATTTTTTAAACTTCTCTATACCTTAGGATACTCCTGAGCCTGCTAATACCTGCCTCTCATGGATGGTGCCATTTTGGCTACATAAGGATCCAACATTTGGAGAATAAGATCACCATTAGCATATAAATAAAACGGCAAAAATTGCTACAAAAAGGTACAGGCAAGACTGCTCTACGAGATCATCAAGATTTCAGCTCCAGAAGAGTGATTCAAAAATTTCCATACAGCATGCATAGGCCTAGTTCTGTCCAGTACCAGCAAAAGATACCGTATTTTTCCGTGTATAAGACGCCCCCATGTATAAGACGCCCCCCACTGGGCAGTTTTGCAACCACGCGGTTCTCTCCTTGGCTTACTTCCGTGTATAAGACGACCCTCAATTTTTAGTCTAACAATTTTAGGAAAAAGTATAGTCTTATACATGAAAAAATACTGTACATGTCATTATGCCCCATCACAGTTCAGTGTGACCACAGCAATGGTTTTTAACAGTCTCCCACCAGCATCACTGCAGCCTCATACAGCCACTTCTACTCACCAAACAACAAAACACCATTATATACACATGAAATAGTGTGCATGGTGTCTTGGACTGCTATATATTCTTACTGAAGGCGAAAATAATTGCCTACCTTCTCTCCTTTCCGTGTATCCCAGATGAAAACATGTTCACAGGCTGGCACTGCCACATAACGACCTTTCTCGCCACGCAGAGTCAGATAGGCAATATTGCCTTTCTGGCTAGCAACCACTCCAAAGAGGGCAGTGCCTGTGTAGCGCAAATATTGCTTGGTGAGACCCATGGAAAGGTCTCCAGGTCCTTGCTGAATCCAGCCTGGACAAAGAGAGAGGACATTTATTTATTTATTATATTTATACCCTGCCTTTTTTTCCTGCAAGGAACCCAAGGCGGCTTACATAATCCTCCTCCTCCTCTCCATTTTATCCTCACAACAACTCTGTGAGGTAGGTTAGCCTGAGAGTCAGTGACTGGCCCAAAGTCACCCAGTGAGTTTCATGGCTGAGCCGGGACTAGAACCCGGATCTCCAGAGTCCCAGTCCTACACTCTCACCACTATGCCACACTGGCTCATTATTTCTGAAGAAAGATTGGAAATGTAAAGATGCTATTACTGGCCCTCAGGCAGTAGCTGCTACTGCTCTACCTCTAAGAATCAACACAGGAGCATTGCCTTCCATGTTTGCAGTGCTCTAATGCTTATAACACATTACATGGGATTATGCTTCCAACATTGCCTTTAGGGCATTTCTGCACAGCTACTATCCACACATTTAGTTCCGTTAAAACCACAGGAACTCCTTTCCCCAGAATAACTCCACTGTCAGACTCTAGCCATACATACTGAATCTAGCTACATAACCCACATTGGCCCCATAATGTCATTGATCCAAATAAAAAGAACAGGCAGATAACCACTGCAGACTGGAGCCTCCGCACATCTGGGTTTGGATATACAGAGGCACATGAGGTGAGAAAACTCACTATAAATGAAACCCTTTCTCTTCCTAAGCCCTGATATATGGGGATTCTCCCTATCACGGCGGCTCAGCTTGTGTGCGCGTGGAAAGCTAAGCAGGGTCAGGCCTGGTTATTACTTGGATGGGAGAACACCCTCCTCTAGTTTCCTGCATTGAGCAGGGGGTTGGACTCGAGGGCCTTGTAGGCCCCTTCCAACTCTAGAATCTATGCCTGTCTATGCCTGCCATCCACTCTACGCAGGCTCAGGAACACTCGCCCGTCCTCTCTTCCTATGCAGCGTTTAGGAGTTACTCTGGATTGCGAGCGAGCGAGCGAGCGAGCGTCTGTCTTTCCCCGGGACGACGAAGCCTGCCCAGCCGCCCGCTTCACCCACCGTCAGCCACAGGCCGTCCTCCTCTTGCACGCGCTCACCACGAGGCCGACGGAATAACTAACCATCCTATCATCGCAGAAGAGAGGAAAAGAAAGCGGACAGACGACAGGAACCGGAAACAGCGCAACTCAGGTCAGCGCCTCCAACCTTGGGTCCCCAGATGTTTTTGGCCTACAACTCCTAGCATGCCCTAGCTAGCCGCGCTGGCTGGGTTGTAGGCTAAAAACATCTGGGGACCCAAGGTTGGAGAACACTGGTAACTCCCGAGTTCAAGTCGGAAGCCGCATTTCCATTCCCCCAGGACGGAAGTGGGAGTTCCCATATAAATCAAAGGAGACATTCAAGGTTTTATCGCTGTGGTGGTTGCGCAGTGGCATGTCTCACCACACTCCCAACAAAAGGTAGCAGCGGAGGAGTCCGTGCTCGTTATAATTTAGGGCGCAGTCCTACGCTGGAGTGGGGGTGGTATAAGAAGGCAATTTAAGTTAAATTTTGAGCTTTGCTGCAACATGAGGGATGTTTTCTGTCGGGGTTTTTTTGGCCGGAAATGAAAACCAGCCTCAGCCCACCTCCGACCTGCAATATTAACAGGGATCACATTGCAAGCCTGTTGTAAGCCACTCTCAGCTACAGCCCCTTCACCCACCTGCAATACGGGGGTGGGGATATGGAATGGCACAGGCATCCCTTTTTTTTTTTTTTTAAAAAAAGCCTCAAATCAGAAATGAGGTCGGAGCCGGAAAGAGCGCGAAATCCGGTCCTTGCGGCTACCTTTTCTTCAGGAGAGGAGGGTAGGAGCCGCCGCCGCCGCCCAGTCACATGTCTTAAAATCCTAGGTTTATTGATTGAGTTTTTACTTCCGCCCGTTCGGAGGAAGCAAGAGCAATCTCTACGCCATCTCTAGTGCGCCTCTATTTCTTCCCCCCCGTATATCTCTGTGGTAGCCTGAGCCTTTGGGGTTGGACGCTGAGGCGGAAGGCAGCGGGAGGCGCTTCGCAGGATCCGGGCGTTCACCGGAAGACCAGGCGGCCAGTGGAGGGCTTGCCCGTTGGCCGACTGCGGCTTCGCTTTGGGCCGCTGCGGCCTCCCCGCGCAGGGGATGACTCTGAGGAGCGCTCGGTCGACATCCTGCCGTGGCCGAATGGGGGCAGCGGCGGTGGGGCCCGTGAGTGACGCCGAGCGCCGGACCGGGGGTGCGTGCGTGTCCAGATCCGGTTGCCTTTGCGCCTGTCAGTCTCTCGCGCATTGCCCAGGCAGCCGCCCGCGGTCGCTGCCGCCTCGCTCCTGCCTTTCTTTCCTGTCTCTTCCCCCGCCCGCAGTCCTGCCTTGCCTCAGTTTCCCGCTATTCGTGGATTGAGGGAAACTTCTCTGAAAGGCGGGCAGTAGACTTTGAAGAGGAAGGGAAACTTCTCAGCGGAAAGGACAAGCAGCGACCAGCTGCCGCCTCCAGTTTTCCCGGTTTCGAGACAGCTGTGCTTCTGATTCCTTCCTCTGCAGAGAGTCTTGTGGCGGGGGCCTCTATTGTGGTATAAGCTTTTGTTGCCGGAGTCCACTTCATCAGATGCATGAGGTTCCGTTATCCCCAGTTGGCGAGAGAAAGATAACATGCGTACAGAGAAAAGCTAGGGAAACAGTGTTATTAGTAATGGCGAATGGTTCGTTGTTCTTAGCTTTCCATAGAAATGTCATAGTTGTGTTGTTTCTTGCATTTTATGGCCTCTGGCACCGCTATTTATGATTTGTTGCGTGTGAGCACACACACACCCACTTTATTTATATAATTTTCGTGTATAAAAATGCACATACACACACACCTCAGTGTCTGGGCGACAGGGTTGGCTGTGTGGAGATTTATTACTGTTTTGCGTTTTTAATAAAGCCACCCCAAATAACATTAACCAGTAAAGAGTTCAAGCATTTGACTGAATGTATCTTTTATCCATTGTACCAGCAAGACCTCGGTAAGAAGTGGAGTGCTTATAAAGTGAACTGAAATAGGTGTTGATCTCTTCATTCCATGGATCCTTTGGGTGCTCCTTCACATTTTGTGGATATTGATACTTTGCCAGGATGGGCTGAACTTTATGAGGCAGAGCAATTGAACACCTCTCCAATTCCATTTGAAAAAAAACAAGTTGATGTTCAATCACCCTTTCCATATAGGAAAGACATCAGTGCAAAAGTAATATTGTGGTAAGTTTGCACTTAATAATTTTAAAATATTGTATTCAGCAACACAAAACTTTGGTCTACATCCGCCTTCCCCAACCTAGGTCCCTCCAAATATTTTGGATTATAACTTCCATGTTCCCTAACCATTGGTCATGCTGACTGGGGCTGATGGAAGTTGTAGTACACAATATCTGGAGGGACACAGGTTGAGGAAGGCTCATCTACAATCTAGAGCAGGAGTAAACAGAAGCTTGCTCATTAGAATGCTGAATTAGGTGGTTCTTGGTCTAATCCAGAAAGGCTCCTCTGATCTTCTACAAAAGTGCATGGTCAAGGTTACAACAGATTAGTTATGCCTTCACAGTTGAGAGGTTCTTAGTATTGCTACCAAATGTGCTCCTCTAGATATGTGTACAAACTTGCACATGTTTCAAGATAGGCATTTGTTAAGGGATCTTTTAACCTTGCCAATAGGGTGTCTGGCAGGAGGAGACCCAATGTCTCTCACATGCACTCTCATCTTCAAAATGGGGGCATTAAACAGACTCGAGAATTTTAAGATATGTATTCATTAAACAGGGAGATGAACTTGGTAGAGCTTTTGCAGAAATCAAAACATACACAGCACTCGGCATCTTCAAAGTGAATCAGACTGGGGAAGTTAGCTTAGTTCTCTTGGTGGCTGGCTATGGCGTGTGAGCTAGGCCATGGACATGTCTGTAATGTCCGGGGTGGTCAGGGCTGGGCTTCTGAGCACAGAGGTGGTGAGAAGGTCCAGGCTAGGCAAATGGAGAGCCCTAACACTATTGAGTGAGGAAAGGTTTGGGGTAAGCTTGCAAGAGGGGAGGAAAGAAAGGATTTCAAGGAGACTTGTTCTAATAGTGGATAGTGCAATCAGGCTAATCATGGTGCACAGTTACTATAACAAAAGGGGATGGTGGAATAAGGTTACATATAGCTAACACACACAGAAAGAGACAAATACACACAGCATAAAAAGGGGTGCAGAGTAGGAGGCTACACTTTGTAGATGGAGGCCCTCCTGGCAGTAGGATAGAGTTGCGAAAGATTGGGTTCCATTCCTGAAGCTGAAAATTGGGGCACATTTAAACTCCTAGGGTCTCCATGGAAAAATAAGTCTGTTTAAAAAGAAGGTTGCAGTGGGTTTCTGCCTTGGGTAACACGAGAACCTAGGTGGCCAGACCTTGGGGAGTCTGGGCAAAAAGGTGGGGGTGCGGTGGCAGAGCAATGCTGTTCTGTGCCTCTCAAGGGCTCTCTCTGAATCACAAGGGGCCAACGGAACTCTAGAGTTTGCCATTCTCCAAAAAGCGGCTGGAATCCTGCCAACAATGGGGGATGCCAGGAGACCAGGTGGTTATTGTGTTGTCTGAACCCAGTCATTTTGTTACTGGTTCAACAGCCATGAATGGATACAGTCTAGTGAACCAGCATACTGAGGGTTCAAAGCTCAGAGCTCTTCCACTGTTTTAACAAAAGCTTCAAAGGCACAAAGATACTTGAGATGGCAAAGCCACAAATAGACTGTAGGAAGATTCCCAGGTGGCATCAATAGCCATTCTGGACTGAAACAATAAGGTAGGGGCAACTCATGGTTTTCATCATAAATGCAAAAAGGGGTGATTTGGGATGGGAAAACCACTCTCAAAGTGCTGAGCCTGTAGCTATTTGAAAACTGACCTTTCCAAAAGTTTAGAAAGGAACATCTCCCATATTTACCTACCTGGACATTAAGATCATCATCTGAGGCTCTCCTCCAGGTGCCCCCACCAAATGAGGTGAGTTGGGTGGCTACAAGAGAGGATCTTTTCTGTGGTGGCACCCCATCTGTGGGATCCCCTTCCCAGCTTTACATTTAAAATCTCTATTATGCCAGCAATTGAATTCAAAGTTACATAGCAAGTTTCTTGTGATGGCTTATGTTCCCATTGTTAATAAATCAATAAGTGATCATGTCACGTCACGTTTTGACTCGATAGAGAGGGTTTACTTTTTCTGACCACAGTATATTTGAATGCTCTCTTAAATATAAACCACTAGTACTAAGCAGTTACTAATATGTGAATAGTGTATGTTGTACAGTTGTTTGGGAGGGCAATGGAAGTCTCTTGTGTTGATGCATGTTTAGTGGTTTTATTCCTGGTGTATGTGTGTGGAGTGTAGATTTCACCAGATCATTACAGATTTTAGGCAGTAAAACTTTGGATTCTGTTGGGAAAGGGAATACAGTCAGATAATTACTTTTTTCCTTTTAAGCATCTTATAACTATATAATCTGTAAATATTGAAAAAAGAAAATTCTGATTATTATATTAATAAAACACTAGGTGCTGGAAGAAGCATAAACAAAGGATCAGATGGTAGCTATGCCCATCTGTAGTAGACATTTGACAACAGGTCATAACTCTGTGGTACATCACCACTGCTTTGTATGCTGGATGTCCCTGGCTTCTCAATCTCTGGCTTCTCCAGGGAGGGCTAGGAAAGAATCCTGCCTGAAACCATGGAGAGCTGCTGCCAGTCAGTGTTGCCAATACCAGCTAGATGGACCAAGGGTCTGACTCAGCATAAGGCAGCGACTGATGTTCCTCCTGCCCTGAGCCACTATTAGTGTTGTAGTTTGTAATTTAATTACTGCAATAGCAATATACTTCAGAAAGAGCTTATTATAGTGTTGTTGATAGCAGGTAGACATGGCCACGCACTGGAAATTGGGGAGGGAATATGATATCTTGAAGTTGGTTTACAAGAATATGGCAAGTGGCCTTGGCAGAAAAGTGAACTTATCAAGATATGATAGTGAAAGGAATGATTAAAAAATTACAATTTTGTTGAATTCTGGTAACCTTTATTACATACATACAAGCACCTGCAATGTGATTGATCTACTGTAATCTAGTCTTTGTTCTGGAAGGGCACTCATACTTAAGGGCAGCCATAATCTGCTTGTAACATCTATCTGGAAAGTGAAGTCTATGTGTAAACATCTGTGTGGAAATCTTTTTTTTCTTAGTTTTTCATTCTATTGTGCTGAGTTTTATTGTGTGATCAGTGAATGGAACTATTTCATTGCCGTCTTATTAATCCATTCATGTCTAAACAGTTCTGCTGGGGGAAAAGCTGTGCAATATCTGCACAGCAGCTGTGAAGAGCTTCCTTTTTATGTGTAGGGGTTTCCCCCCCTTGTTTTCTTCTGGGCTGCTCACTGAATAGTAGTGATATTTCCTCAGGAGGGGCGATGTAGCATTGCTGAACAGCACAGCTATAGTGAACACGAGCAATGAATCTCTCATGGATAAGAATCCAGTGTCTGAAAGTATTTACATGCATGCAGGACCTGACCTGAGGGCTGAGCTACAGAAACTCAAAGGTAAGTATAATATAAATCTGGTTAATTTCCAAATGTTCAACTGAATCAAAAAGGAAAATCCATACAAAATCCACAGCAGAACTCCCTCGTAAAAATAAGCAATGTCCTAAACTTGCTTAAAATAACAGTAATGCACATAAAACTCAGTGACTAAAATGGATTGATAGTAAAAAAAAAAAAAAATCGCAGAAGTTCTTCAAAAAATATAATACAATGCTTGCTATGGTTTACTAAAACAAGTCAACTTCAAATCGTGGTTTATGAAGTTGGCTAGTTTTAGTAAATTATAGGTAAGGCTAACTGCAATTTGTTTCGGTATGGATATAATGCTAACCTGCAATCAGTCAAAAATGGAAGCAAAAGCTTCCAAAGTCCCTGTTTACAGCTGCACCAGAGGAAGGGGCAGGGTTTGAGCTCAAGGCTCTCACAGGCTGGTTCTCATAATGCTAAACAATGGTTTAGTGTTACATCTGAGGCTATTCTCTTTCCTGAACAGCTGTGCTCCTCTACACCCAGCTACACTGTTCTGCAAGCTGCTTTTTAAACTTCCCTAGGTTTAACGAGTAGTGTGGATATATAGTGTGGTCACGAGTGATCGCCTACAGGATATAATATGGGAAGCTCCAAGCACATCCAGGGGTATAAAGGGGGATCTAAACCTTAAATGCTCATACTTCATTTGCTGTGATAATGCTTTTTATCCTGGGGGGTGGGTTTAGGTTGTCGGACAGGGGAGGCAAAGCTGACAAAGGGCTTTAATCTTGCTGCCCGTTTCATCATTCACACTGTGGGACCCAAATACAAAAGTCGATACCGAACAGCAGCAGAGAGCTCCTTGTATAGCTGCTATCGTAACATCCTTCAACTTGCAAGGTAAACATGTGTCTGCTTATGATAGGCAAGTACTGTGTTTATGTGTTCAACTGCATGTGTGTGTGTCTCCCCCCCCCCCCGCCCACACACACACACACACACACACACACAATGTAAAATTTCAGGATTCACAACTAATATAACTTGCATCCTGCAAAGCAGTGTTCATATAACCTGTGAGCAGTGTGAAAACTAAGATACATGTTATTCCTTAACACAAGGGTCCTCAAACTTTTTAGGCAGGTGGGCACATCTGGAATTTTTGGAAAGTGTCATGGGTGCTGTCAAAAAAAATAGCTGCCATGAGCAGGCATACCCACTCACAAAATGGCTGCCGTGGTGGGTGTGGTAAGTCACAAAACACCCATTTCACAGAAGACAAACTGGATAAAAGACAAATAATTTGCCCAAAAAACCTGATTTCTTTTGAATCCACATTAACTGGAACATCACCCCCAAACCAGTTTTCCGCGAACAGATGCACCCCAAACTGTGAACATATACATCCTGCCCCACTTTGTCTCCATGGTGACCCCACTGCTCTCCCTAGCTTACCAGGGCACAGCGGCATTCCTTTTTCTTTTCTCCCAGCATTTTTCAGGTCAGGACATGCTGCAAAGCATAGCCTCCAGCTTCCTGCAGTTTCACTGGAGAATGCCTCTGGGCCCACATGCACCCAGAGGCATTCTGGGGAAATGAAGATGGCAGCTGGAGTCTCATGCTTTACTTTGGAGTTCACTCTGACAGATTAAAAATGTTTTTTGTTTTGATTTAAAAATAGGAGTGGGGCCCTCATGGACACTGAGGGTGATGTCAGTTGGGGACCCCAGCTGTAACATTCTCTGCCCATAGGGTGGCTTGTGAAATTATAGTTTTGATTCTCCTTCCTCCCCTCCTACAATATTAGGTGCCTGGTATTGGGGGAGTGTAGAAGACTAGGAGCAATACACCTCGAAGAAGCAGTGTATATTGGAAGGCCTGGTACGGGTAAAAGAAAAGCACTCATTAAGTGTAATGCAGCCACCGAGGGGAGGACAACTGAAGAGCTGTCCGCACAATTGGAATATTTGCTTTCTTTATTTGACTTCATAATGGCTTCATTTGCTAAAAAAAAGAAAAAGAAAAAAAACACACCTCCGTATAGCTTTCTCCTGCATTGCTAAAACATCCATAGATTCTGTATAGTTTTCTTCTGCAATACATATCCTCATATTTCCTAAGAAGCTCCCTACCTTCTAATGTCTCCACAGAGTATTTGTTCTATGAATCATAAACTGAAAAACCCAAAACCTGGTTTGGAAACTTCTAAGGCAGTGTTTTCCAACCTTGGGTCCCCAGATGTTTTTGGCATAGCTGGCTGGGGCATGCTGGGAGTTGTAGGCCAAAAACATCTGGGGGGCCAAGGTTGGAAAACGCTGTTCTAAGGTGTCTCCATGTGGATTTTTTGTTTGGCTTGTGTTTTGTTGTAATTTTTCTGGCATTAGAGTGCGGCTCATCTTTTTAAATAGAAAGAGGGCCAGATTAAAGGACATTATGGCCCTTTGGAGAACCCATTACAAAAGCAGGCACACAATGAGATCCTCCCTCTTCCTTGTTGCCCAACATCTGGAAATCAGATATTGTATTTCTTGTCCTGGGCAGGCTGCTGGTGGGTTAAATTTCTCACACCTAGGACTGTGGTCCCAAAAAGCTACCTGTTCAGAGGTGTGGAACCTCCTATCTAACCAACATAGGAGGTCCCTCCAGATTTGGGGCTGGATAATCTAGTTCTATGCTTAATGAGGGATTATAGTACTTTTGGTTTTGCTGTACAAACTAACTTGTCTACTGCATTAGAATTTATGTTCTTGTTTATGCTCTTTGGAACACTAGAATATATAACAAGCTTCTAGGGTGTGTATGATTCTCTTGAACTCCTTTCAGAGAGGTTTCATTCAGTCACTTGACATCACTATCACTCACTGGACTCTACTTTGAGGTCACTTTTGCCAATGGACCTGAAGTCATAACCTTCAGTATACCTAATTGAAAACTATTCAATGATATGATATTTTTGTTTTGAATTTGATTTTGCCTTTTCATAATCTTATAAACTTTGGAAAATTCACCTTTCTTTCTTTGGTAGTTTTAACAATAATTTCTTAATACTTTCTATTTTACTGTGTCCATATCCCCAACGATAAGCATATTACCTTATTTCATTGGATGCAATCTTGACACTTTTTGGAGTAGTTTACTCTTATTCAGTCTGACATTATGATCCATCCTTATGATCTGAAAACCACTGCTTAATAAGTCCTAGCTGGTGAGCATACAAAAATAATACAGGGAACACTTAAATGCCACTTATCAAGAGTGGTTATAATAGGGATTTGGGGTGGGATTTCCCCACTTAAATTGTTATAGCATCTTTTCCCCCTCTCAAAGCTTTTTAAGAGGAATATCAAAACAAAAGTATGAAACAAAATAGAAATCCAGATAGTCATGTTTATCACTGCTACTTTCTCCATCCAGGATAAGTGAATCCATCCAGGATTAGGTCATCTCTGTAAATCCTTTTTAATATTTGATTCATAGAATCATAGAATTCTATGAATCAAATGGAAGGGCCATTCAGGCCATTGAGCCCGACCCCCAGCTCAGTGCAGGAATCCAGTTTAAAGCATCTCTGACAGATGGCTGTCCAGTCTTTGCTTTAATACCTCCAGTGACAGAGAGCCCACCACCTCCCTAAGAAGTTGGCTCTATATGGTGATGCCACAGGACCCTGCATGAGACAGACTAACCTGCTACCTTTGAGTAACTCAGGGGATCTTAATCACCACTGTTGTGCTACCTTTTTAGATAGGAAAACTGGCATGAACCTGTTCTGACTTCAGTAGCCTTGGTGTGCTCATAACTTGCTTACATCTTTCTTTACACTTCTGGCTTTAGGGAGCAAGCAATGTCCTCTGTGGGATTCTGTGTGATAAACACTGTGAAACGAGGTTACCCTTTGGTAGATGCCACCCATATAGCACTGCGTAAGTACCCGAAAAAAGTTGTTGTTGTTGTTGATATAGCCCAATCTATATATATTGGGCTTTACGAAGAATGAGAGGACAGGTCTCTGCACCCAGGGGCTTACAATCTAGAAATAGATGCAAGGGGAAGGAAATGGAGGCTGGGGTAGACAGGAGAAGAACATGTGACATTGGCAGTAGGCAGGGGTGGCCAGAAGGTACTCAGAATCTACTGGTATTGCTCTGAGTGATTTGCAGTAGATCAGCAAGAGTTTCTGACTTCCAGTTGTCTAACAATAGCAAGAGCTAAAAAGCCTTTCCCCACTTAGGTAAAATTAGTTTGCTGTAAAGAATGCTTGAGAGGAATCAACAGTGGATTTTTGTGTGCTTGTAAGTTTGGTTCTTATGCTGATCACAAATTCCTGGCCTAATCTTGTGCTCAGAGGCACCCTGTTCTGCCTGAGTTACTATTTTGCACCTGGTTCCAGTTAGTGGATACAGGGATTGGGCCGATTGCTGCTGCAAAAGAGCCTTCAAGGGATATGGGAACAGATTCTGAATCGGATGAGGAGAAGGTGGTGGTGGAACTCACAGCTGAAATGCCAAGGACAGTTGAACTAGAGATAAACAGGGAGGTGGAAGAGAGTCAGTTAGCCTCAAATGCAGTGGGAAGCCAAAGCACGCCTGACAAGGAACAGGTGGGTGGAATGGGCATGACTGATCCCAGAGTAAGGCATCAATTGAAAAGGGAAGATCAATGAAGGTGTGTAAGATTATTTATTTATTTATTTATTTATTATATTTATACCCCGCCTTTTTTCCTGCAAGGAACCCAAGGCGGCTTACATAATCCTCCTCCTCTTCCTCTCCATTTTATCCTCACAACAACCCTGTGAGGTAGGTTAGGCTGAGAGTCAGTGACTGGCCCAAAGTCACCCAGTGAGTTTCTAAGTGGTTGGTTCTCAAGCAACAGGAACAGCCTTAAATGAGGGGTTTTGATAACTTGAGTTTGGAAGGGAGGAGGCGCCCTCAGTCTGAGATCAACTTCTTTCCATGAAGATGTATTTCCTTAATATGTTGATTAGCATTCTAACTAAGCTTGTTTCTTTTGTTATTGATATCTGCAGTACACTTAATTTGTACTAGCAAAGCCGGCCTTGCTAGTTTGCATTAGCATAATAAAAGCTAATAGTTAGAGGGTCAGTGTCTGTGTCTGCCTTTGGAAAGAGAGAGGGAGAGAGAGATAGGGCCATCTCAGGGCCGACAGTGGAACTCTGGTGTCTAGTAAAACACGGAAGTATCCAGTGTGACACTACTACTGACTTAAACTTCAGGGAAACCTATTGCATCATCACACGCTACTGACATTGTGCTAGAGGTTGTTTATGTTAGCTCAGCATAATTTACGTTAGCCGTAGTGTTGCACTGGATGCTGCTCAAATTAGAACCTGCAAACCTCACATCTTCCCACCTCTGGACTAGGAGGTTGTGCCAAAGGCTTCACAGAAAAGTCTAATACAGACTTGAGGTATGTCACCGTTCTGGTTTTTTTGCATTCTGGAACGGTGAGCTGGTCTGAGCTAAAGGAGAACGTTCGCGAACAGACTCTCGTGACTTCATTAGAACAAAAGTCTAAACTAGGCCTTTTCTGTTACTAAAGCAATTTTAACTGGAATACATACATACGTGTGTGTGTGTGTGTGTGAGAGAGAGAGAGAGAGAGAGGGAGGGAGAGGGAGAGGGAGAGATTCAGTTCAGTCCAATCATCATGCCAAACCATGGTTTAAGCTTCTGAACATAGTGGCAAACAGTGATTAGAATTGCATGCCTGCTTTCATTTTCCATCTACTCAGCAATCTAGCCTCTTGTGTTTGGAGGCAGAGCAATGTCTGAAATGATAAAGCATAATTTCAGCCATCACATCAAAACATAGTTGAGCTTCCTTAATTATGGTTTGATATGTCTGAATTGAGCCAATGACAAGTTCTGTCTAAAAATAAGTTACAAACCTAGCATATTATAGGAGGGACTGTGACTGGGTTTGCATGACAAGATTAGTTTGCTATAAAGAATGCTTGAGAGGAACGAGCAACGTTTTTTTGTGTGGAAGGACTTGTCAGCTTGGAGGGGGAAGCCCTGGCCAGCTGACCCCAAGTGCTTGGGCACTTGGGGGCAGCGCGGTTGGCACTGGTGCTCACCCAGGAACCCCATGGCACAAGCGGCAGGGGTACTTTGCTGGTCTTGCCATGGGGCTCCTGATTTTTGTGCAATTTTTTTTTAAAAAATAATAATTTTGGGGTGCACAACTTTGTGCGCCCAAAAATTTAAAAAAAATAATAAAGGTGGGCAACCATGGGCAGCCCCTCCAAGGTACTATGAGGGACTGCTCATAGCTGCCAAAACCGTGTTCATGAAAGGCTGCTTGACAGCCACCTTTCACCATCTCTGAGCAGTTAAAGGGGAAAAGTGCTTGTAGCGGGGAGGGGGTAAAGTCTTGTTTCTCTCATGGTGACCCATGGGATACCTGCAGGAGGACTGAGGGGGGAGGGACCCCTCTACCCACAATGCACCCAACAGATGATCGGGCACATTGGGGGTAGGGTGGCTTATAAGCCACACTGTGTAGCTTGTGTGACTTATTGTATCATGTAAACCTGGCCTGTATCTGCCACGTCTAAAAAAAGATTCTCAGGCAGTTCATAATGTGATGTGTCAAGGCCATGGTCAATATAACATTTGTTGATAGGTTAGATATAGGGTGAGGAAACAGCAAAAGGGGAAGGCACTTGTGTGTCCCAGAACAGAAAATATTTTCAGGTGCCTGAATTTTTTTTTTTTACATGCAGTGCATTTTGGAAATGACTTTCTTTGTGACACATTTGGGGAAAGATAACTGGATGAGCAAGAAGATAGAAATACATAGAGAAAATGTTTCTGTAGACGAATGTGCTAATAAGGCCATAAAGCAGTGATGGGGAACCTTTTTGAGCCCGAGTGCCCAAACTGCAACACAAAACCAACTTATTTATTTTAAAGTGCCTTACATTTGACAGGAAGGAGGAGGGGGCACTAGCTAATCGCGCCCCGCTCTGTCTCAGGGCATGGCTCTTCACCGGGCGCGTGCGCTGTGCTTCTGAGCTGTCTGTTCAGTTAGAAGGAGGGCTGGGTGCCTGCGCAGTCCGCTTCTGGGGGTGCAGATGTTGGAGTGTGCCTGCCTGTGGAGACCAGCGAGGAATGAGTGGCGAGGAGTTACTAATGGAAACCCGACGCTGAATGCAGAAGGGGATGGTCTTTTCGCGATCTGGCGACCAATGACTCGAGTGCCGACAGAGAGGTCCCTGCGTGCCAACTGTGGCACGCGTGCCATAGGTTCGCCATCACTGCCATAAAGGTTCAATGTTAATGGAATGGTTTGTTTTATCAGCCAAGGGAGTCTACTGGATTAGATTCACCTAAGCTGTGTGTGTAAGCAATCTCATGAAAAGGAAGCTTTTTTATTTCAACATCTGGGTGCGTTTTAACCTTTCAGTAGGTAAAGCCAGTTAATTACGATTCGATTCGATTCAATTTATTACGGTCATATGACCCAAATAAAATAAAAACCAGCCACAACATTTGCAAAGCATACAGAAAAATAGAGAAGGAACAGCTCTCAATTATTATGACCCAAATAAAAATAAAAACCAGCCACAACATTTGCAAAGCATACAGAAAAATAGAGATGGAACAGTTCTCAATTATTACCCAATAGAAAGGCCCTCCTTTGCATGGCAGCTAAAAGGAATTTAGCAACTTGGGTAGTAACAATTGGTTTCTGGTCACACAAACAGTAGGAAACCAGCCACCTATCTGGAAAGCCTTGAAACGTCCTCAAAAGGGGAAGAATTAGATCGTCCCTGAGAACTTTTATCTAATATAATCCAAAGTAAACATTTTCTTTAATGGTTATGTCTTACAAGTGTTCTACATTGTGGATGCATTTTAGTACGTTATTTGTTGTAAGTTTTTAGACAACTTTACAGTTTTAGGAGTGTTTTAAACCATTAATAATGTTTGCAATTATATTTCAGTTACAGCCCCTGAGGAAGGAAAGTCCTTTGTGAAACGCATTGGGCATAATAAAAGATTTTTCAGGCACCTAAGAATATATTCTCTTCTGTTTGGGGTTATATATAGGCAGAGCCAAAGGAGTAGAAGACCTTCTATATTAGGTTATGAACTTGAATGATTGTTTATGGTAGCTTGTACTTGCTTTATCTCTGTGCCACCATAGGCAACTTTATAGATACAACAGTGCCAACCAACTACCATAATGCTGGTGCTACTGCTGTTGATCCGTGACTGCTTATTGAGGTATTCCCTCTTGTTCTGCCACCTGTGAACATTTTTAGTACAAACTCTATTCCAAGAAATCAGAATATATGAGTTCCAACTTATTTATCCTTTATTTATTTATTTATTTGTTACGTTTGTATACGCCCAATAGCCAAAGCTTTTTGGGTGGTCCACAGCAATTGAAACCATAAAATACAGCACAATAAAACATAATATAAAGTTTAAAACCACAGTATAAAACCAAAATAAAAACCAGAAGCAGTGCGAAGATTTAAAATACAGTAACATATTTAAAAACAACAGAAACTGAAAGACTGCTACCAAGGGTTCCACCATCTCTCCTCCTGGCCCAGATTGCAGTGGGCTATGAACCACTTGGAAAAGCTCTGCTGGATGACACTGAGAAGATGCAATGTTGGTGGGAAAGAACTCCCTTTTTTCCACCTTCACGGCCACAGCTCGATAATGAGCTCTAACCTGTGTTCGGTCGGACTCGGCATGAGTCTTCCTCCACCTGCATTCGAGCAGTCTTCCTTCTTGTTTCATGGCCCTCAGCTCAGATGTATACCAAGTAACTGCTCGGGCTCTGCTCAGAGGGAGAGGCTGCTTGGGCTCAATCATGTCCGCTGCCTGAGTCCTCTCTGCATTCCACACAGTGACTAGGGCTTCAACAGTAGCACCAGCCATACCATCAGGAAAAACCACCAGAGCCCTCTAGCAACCATTGAAAGCCATTAGCGGGCTATTTTAATAGGTTGCCCACCCATGCAGAGGAGAAACCTAAACCTCAATAGGAAGTAATCCAACCATGACAGTGGGATAGGTGTTAATACCCCCACTTTCAGATCACCATCCTCCTGCCCAGTCAAGAAAACCAAATCAAGTGTGTGTCCTCTTACATGTGTTGGACCGATGATGTGTTGAGACAGCCCCATCATTGCCATGGCGGTCATGAAGTCTTGGGCAACTGGAACATGGCACAGCGGTTAACTGCCTGGGCCGCGTTCCGCTCACCTGGCTAGCCCTCCACCCAACATCGTATCTCCCTCTACCTGTCACTACACCAATTGGAGCCCCCACATAGTCCCCCCCCAGGTCCCAGATGGAGAAAATAATGAAATGGAGGAGGGCAGTCCTCTATTTTGCTTCTTAAATGTCCCTTCTGGTTTTGCTGACTATGTTCATTGTTTTCCCATCCTCCACCCCACAGGAACAGTCAGGCGATTTTTAGAGGTTCATGGGGAAACGCTTGAAAAAGTGGTGTTTGCAGTGTCTGAGCTTGAAGAGGTATGTGGATTATCCTGTTCATGCCAATAAGCATTTGGTCTGCAATTGTGAGCCCCTCTCAGTTGATCCTAACGTCTTCAGAAGTTGCACAATAAACTTAATTTCAAGACCTTTTCATTCTTGTTTCTTAAGTCAAATATAATCTCAAGTAGCTACCTGATAGACATTTGTTTCTAACCAACAAATGGTTATGCTATTGCATTGTAAATTTCTTCTGGCTGTAAGATGTTGAGGGGCCAACTTCATTTGATCATATATAAAGGCAAGCAGTAAATCTGCTTTGCTGTGACTGAATAATTCTAAAGGGTGTCAAAATAGCCTTCAATAAGTAAAGCAAATTAGCATTGATTAAGATGATGCTTGCTCAAACAAGGTATAACACAGAGCAAAGAGGGAGGAAAATACCCCCACACCACTGTTCCTGGGTTCCATGTGTTGTCTTGAGCGAACATTCCTTTACTAAATGCAGATCAGTTCTTAGTTGAAATGAGCAGGGAAATTTCTTCTTCATCGTCTCTGTGCGTCACACATATGGGCTACGCGCCTGTGCTGAGACAATTCGGGAAACTTCTAAAGCTGAGGAAAGTCAGGCAGGAACCCCTCCTCCACCATCTCACTGAGCAAGCTCCTGCAGGTTCCTGCCCGATCCCTCAGTTCCTCTTTGACCGCCATTGCGGCTAGACGAAAGAGGGGACTTATCTCAACTTATTTGAGACCTTGTTGCTGAAGCTACTTCTATTTTTTTCCTCCCTTTATCTCCTCCTAGCGTTTTTCTCCACTTTGGTGTTATTTATTATTTTTTCTTCATTATTTTCTGTGTTTGATCAGCCGCTCGGCCACTTGGGGCAAATGCCTCTGAAGACTCCCTTCTGAAAATGCAGGAAGTGTGGCGCCAAGCTACCACCGACTGACGGGCACTCTCTGTGCTCTGCTTTGGTGAGGGGCATGTGGTGTACACATGCCCCCACTGTCGGGCCTTCACAGAATAGGACCGTAGGCATAGAGCTGACCACTTGAAAGCAGTCCTGTGGCACAAGGCTTTGGAGGCAGTGGACGCCTCCACTACATCGACCACTATGCCACTCCCGGTCAACCGCCTGGTTACTCCACCACCTCAACCGCTGACTGCAACATCTAGACTGACACTGGGCCACAGTATCTCTTTCTCCTCTGCAAAAAAGGAGAAAGGCAAAAAAGACACTGGCAAAAAAGGCACACTCCAGAAAGGAGTTGCCACATGATACACAAATAGTGTATCTATTTATGTGTCATGTGGCAATTCTATTCTCTAGTTACTGCATCTTGCTTAAGAAGACTCAGATGTTTAGTGTATTGCTCGGTGAACGTTGCTCACGTTCACCGAGCAACGTGAAAGAAAGAAGGGAGGCAAAAAAGGCAAAAGCTAGATCTGGGCAACCAGCCCCACGATAGTCTTCTAGCCCGGCTCCATCTCCCTCAATCTCGGAGGAGACGTCGATTTCGAGGCCACAGTTGCAACTACCAGCAGTGTCTGTCTCTGAGGGGGAGATAGTGGATATCTCCTCGGCTTCAGACAAGCCTCAATCCTGAGATGTTCCATCTCCGAAGACCACACAGCATGGACCCATCTCTGGCTGTTCCTCTCTGCCCTCGGGTTTGACAGTCGGGCTTGAGAGACAGCCATCATTCTTCTGCTCGAAACCATTCTCGATCCCCCCTCTCTGATTGGGAAGCTCATTCATAGTGGTCAGCTCCTCCCCAGAGGGGCTATTATTGGGATGCCTGGTCTTTTTGGCATCCCTACGGCCCATACCATGCCAAGTGCTGCACCTAGGGAGAGGAAACTATGGGACTTGTGGACTATGGGAATGCGGTGGACATAATATATCTGGACTTCAGCAAAGATTTCGACAAAGTGCCTCATGATATCCTGATTAGCAAGCTAGCTAAAAGTGGGCTAGATGGAACAACTATCGGGTGGATCCACAATTGGCTACAGAATCGGACTCAAAGGGTGCTTATCAATGGTTCCTTCTCAAACTGGGGAGAGGTAACGAGCGGGGTACCACAGGGCTTGGACCTGGGCCCAGTGCTCTTCAACATTTTTATTAATGACTCGGATGAGGAGGTACAGGGAATGCCTATCATATTTGCAGATGACACAAAGTTGGGTGGAATAGCTAATACTCTGGAAGACAAAATTCAAAGCGACCTCGATAGGCTGGAGCTCTGGGCTGAAAACAACAGAATGAAATTTAATAGGGATAAATGTCAAGTGCTGCACCTAGGGAAAGGAAACCAAATGCAGAGTTACAGAATGGGGGACACTTGGCTCAACAATACTACAAGTGAGAAGGATCTTGGAATTGTGGTAGATCACAAACTGAATATGAGCCAGCAATGCAATGTGGCTGCAAAGAGAGTGCCCGTCAGATGTCTGGGCACCACACTTTAAGTTCTGGGCACCACACTTTAAGAAGGACGTAGTCGTAGACAAACTGGAGAGGGTTCAGAGGAGGGCAACAAGGATGATAAAGGGACTGGAAACAAGGCCCTATGAGGAGAGACTGAAAGAACTGGGCATGTTTAGCCTTCAGAAGAGGAGACTGAGGGGAGATATGATCGCACTCTTCCAGTACTTGAAGGGATGTCACATAGAGGAGGGCCAGGATCTCTTCTCAATCATCCCAGTTTGCAGGACACGGAATAATGGGCTCAAGTTACAGGAACCTAGATTCCACCTAAACACCAGGAAAAATTTCCTGACTGTCAGAGCAATAAGACAATGGAATCAACTACCTAGGGAGGTGGTGGGCTCTCCCAATCTGGAGGCATTCAAGGTGCAGCTGGACAGCCATCTGTCAGGGATGCTTTGACCTGGATTCCTGCATTGAGCAGGGGGTTGGACTCGATGGCCTTGTAGGCCCCTTCCAACTCTACTTTTCTATGATTCTAAGATTATGGCAGAGACTTCTATCCTGCTGCTCCTGGGGACTTCCCTCGCTTCCAAGAGCCCTCCTCTCGGATGCAAGATGAATCCTCTCCTTGCTGGGAACCTGTCCCTGTACGACAGCCTCCATCGACCTCCTTAGAAAGACCACCGACTCATTCTCCATCTCCTCCTCCAAAGAAGGCCCGTGAGCATTCTCCATCGCCTGCGTTGGTATTGGCATTGATCCCTTGTATCGTTTGCAAACCGAGTATTCTCTTGGTTCCAAAGCCACAATAGGTGGTCTCAGGGAACTGAGGGATTGTGCAGGAACCCACAGGAGCATGCTCAGTGAGACGTGGGAGAGGGATTCCTGACCGATTTTCCTCAGCTTTAGAAGTTTCCCGAATCGTCTCAGCACAGAACCCACATGTGTGAATGCACAGATGACCACTCAAAGAACCACAGTTACAGTTAAGCAACCTGTTTGTGTGGGCAAAGAAGCTTCCATGTGTGGTTCAGAGCTCCTGCAAGTGAGCTCATCAACAAATGATACACTAAGCATCTTAGTCTTCTTAAGCAAGATGCAGTAACTAGAGAATGAAATTGCCACATGATACATAAATAGATACACTATTTGTGTATCATGTGGCAAAACTGTTCCTGGGCTGAACCACTTCAAACTGAAGGGGAAGACTGTGACTGCTTCCACACAAAAAATATAAGTTTAAAAAAAAACCATGTTGAGGGAAATGACTAGTTTTCTATGTGCAGGGATTTAAAAAAAAAAAAAAACCCCAAAGGGTCACTATATTATGCAAATGCCACCCACAATCTGAAGTGGTACAGTCCAGGAAAAGTTTCACCAAGTTATAAGCTGTATAAAAAGTTTGTTTATTACCCATGGGGCAGGATTTGTCCCTAACCTTCCATTGCACCTCTGAAATACAGCAAGTTGAGGGCAATTCCCTGCTCCCCCTGCCCCCACAGCTCCAAAGTTGGAACTGGAAAGGAGGACTGGGGTTTGCTTTGGTTCTGTGCTTTGCGGCCATCCAAGTGCCTCAGACCAGCAGAGCCAAGCCAACAAATTTGCACATCCCTCCCCATCTCGGTGGTGGAGATGCTGTTGCACTCATGTCCTGTTTGTGAGCCACTGTGAGATCAGAATGCTAGGTTAGATAGGCCTTTGGTCTGATCGAGTGCGGCGCCTCTTCTGTTCTTATGAGCTGGTAGTGCAGGCTTGCCCACCCCATGTGCCTCAGAAGCAGGGAGTCAAACTAACAACCTATACCCCACTCTCCAGCTGGAGAAGGGAGGTGGGGACTTGTCATCTTAGTGGTGTGCACTTGGAGCACCTTGGAAGCACAGCACCAAAACTTCTTCCCAGTCTTGGGGCTGGGGAGGGTGAAGCTGTGGAGATTATCCCCATATTATTCCCGCTGAGCACCTCCTAAACACAGCACAACTGCTATTGTATTTGCCAGAGTGCAGCAGAAGACTACCTCTGGTGAACAGAATTTTGGCTCCTGCCTTGTGCAAGATGCTAATGTCAGGAAGATGGCATGGGAGTAAGTGATTGGATTTCTTACTGCCTTAAGCTTTAAACTTGTATTAAAGCATATTATTTCCATCTTAATCTTTCTGTTTCTCAAAAACTGAAAAAGAGGTGCTGAGGGCTGCTAAAAAAAAAAATGCAGCTGAGCTCCACATATAGGAAAACTGAGTAGCTAATATTTACGATCTGTGGTGTTGTTATGGCCAACATGCTATACAAAAGAATGTGGGGCAAACACCATTTATTTGCTTTTTGTCAGTATTTAATGGTCTTTGTGGTCCATCATGTTTCTAACCTGTCCTGAAAAGTGGAGGTGCAAGACAAAACATTCTCAAAACTCTCTCTCTTTTACAGGCTACTTACCAGAAGATGCTGCCTCTGTATTTCCCACGGTCACTAGAAGAGGAGAATCAGTCCTTGTCTTTCCTTCCTGCTGATATTGGCAATGCAGAAGGGGAGCCAGTTGTGCCAGAACGTCAGATCAGAATTAGTGAAAAGCCAGGTGTTTCAGAGGGTGAGCCTGTCATTCAAGTCAAGAGTCTGCAATGCAGATAGGATTATAAAGCAAATAAATTTATCCTCAAGGTATTAGCTGGGGTCTGCAACCTTTTTGGGCCCACGGGCACATTTGGCAATTCGAAAAACTGTTCTATGCATCAGCACAAAATGCATCTGCTATGGGAGGTATGGCTAGTCACAAAGGACAAGTAACCTGTGCTCACATCCTGGATAACCACCCCCCTCCATTTCATGTAGATGTTAAATGATGCGGGTGATAAAATAGAGCACTGCAGAACTGTATGAGCTAATTGCCACAACAGAGCAATAATCCTCCAGAGCCATCTTCTGGAAAATGGCTATTGCAGTAGGAACCACTGTAAACAGTGCCCCTCCACTCCCAACCCAGACAGCCGATCCTGAAGGATACCATAGTCAGTGGTATCAAAAGCCACTGAGAGGTCCAAGAGAACCAATAAGGTTGGACTCCCCCCCCCATCTCTCTCAACAAATGGCATCCCAGAGGACCCAGTTCAAAGTGCTGGTATCAACTTCTAAAGCCATAAAAGACTGGATCACTTTACCTGAAGGATTGTCTCCTCTCATGTATCTACCCAGACCTAAGATCCTCTTCGGAGGTCCTTCTCCAGGTGCCCTCACCAAATGAGATGAGGTGGGTGGTCAGTAGGGAGGCATCCTTTTCAGTAGTGCTGCCCTGGTTTTGGCAAACCCTTGCCGGAGAGGTTTGCCTTGCATCTAGATTGTAGGATTTTCGGCACCAGCTGAAGACCTTTTTATATTCCCAGGCTTTTACATTTTTTGTTTAGCGCTTTTTAAGTTCTTTGCTTTATTTTTTTATGTTGCTGATTTTATTGTGAAGCTGTTTTAACTGTCAGATTTTATGTCTGTTACTTCATGGTTTTATCTTTTATCCCAGGGCCCTCTTTGGAGCCCAGGGGCAGCCAGGGTGGCTCTGCCTGACCCTGTAGAAATGGAATGGTAGTCGTTTCTGAATCTGTGGTATCCCGCTGTTAAATCTAGGAGGCAATCTACAAAGCTTTTGTGAAATGGAGTCAGCAGAAGGAATTTGTCACACTGGAAGCATTACTTGATTAGGTCCTGCCTTATTTCCAGCCTGGACTATTCTAGGGCCTGTGCCCTAACACCCTAAAGGTGCAGGCCATAGCCTTGTCCATTATCATCTGTGTGTGTGTGTGTGTGTGTGTGTTCATTACACGATGGACATGTTTGCCTCCACTGATGCAGCCTTCAGGCAGAGAGGGTGCTACAGCAGCAATTCCACCTCCAATGGGGGCATGGCTATACTACATCCTTTCACAGGATGTTTCCCTCCTTTGAGGCACTTACCAGGAGTGGTGGTCTCCTTGGAGAGAGAATGATTCTGATGTTTTTCTGCTGCTCTAGGAAAGGCAGTGCCCTATTGTCCTATTTGTTCCTTCTCTGTATCATGATATATGATCCATTGGTTTCTTTCTACAGGTCCCTTGCCAGGTACTATATTTTCCATTATTTTTTCAGTGTTACTCATTTACTATTACATATCTCAAACTGAGAGGGGACTCTTCCCTCCACACCCTAGTCAGTGGAAAGGGGGAATCAAGACAAGCCCTGCCTCTAGAGCAGGGCTCTCCAACCTTGGGTCCCCAGATGTTGCTGGATGTTGCCAGCAACATCTGGGGACCCAAGGTTGGAAAGCCCTGCTCTAGAGACTGATGGGAGAAGTTACCCTTCACGGGCTTTCACCCTGTCCCCAAGGAGAAGGAACACTGAAGCTTGCAGTGTTGTAAACTATGAGTGGTAAAACATAGCTTCAATTATTCTGCTTGTTTAACAGAAAGAGACACTGCTAAACTCTATTATGAGCAGCTTCTTCATCATTCTTCGTTATGCTCAACTGGTTTCATTCCAGTCAGGGATCAGGCTAAAGCAGGAGCGGTCAAGATAGCAGGCAAAGGTCAAAGCACAGTTAAGCAGTCAGACATGTTACACAGTCCAGAAGCAGGACTCCAAGTGTCAGTAGCACAGAATGTCAGTCATAAGACAAGGTCCGGAAAACAAGCTACCCAGAAAAAGACACTGCTAAACTCTGATGCAGTGCATAATAGAACCCCGTATTGTACTGTGGTTCTTTCTAGCTGCTTGTGTGCAAATCCCATAGTTTTCCTGTACTGGATTTGTATTGTGCTCTATTATGAGCAGCTTCTTCGTTATTCTTGCATATTTTTTGCAGATAATTCTGATGAGGAGGGACTAGAAGCAGACCTCTCATTTATTGGCTCCCATGCTTTTGCCCGAATGGAGGGAGATGTTGATAAACAGAGGCGTCTCATCCTTCAAGGGCAACTTTCGGAGGCAGCACTACAGAAACAACATCAGAGAAAGTAAGAGGCTATTTCAAACTGAGCACTCCTGTTTGTGATGTATTGTTTTTCAGTCTTCAGTGCTACATGTTTGAGAGCATCTGCACTATGCGTATTGACCATTGGATGGTGTTGTGTTGTTGTGGCATTTTAAAGCCTGAGAAGGACACTTTTCCTTAACTGCTTAAGTCTTTAGGCAAACATTCTGTGCTTTACATGAGACAATAGCAGGTCTGTGATGCTTATTTTAGTTGTTCCCAACATATCCACCTTCTAATTATTAGCATTTTCCTTCATTATGAGAATGAAGAGGCATAACGTTATATGAGAAATAGAGCAGGTTATTTGGGTGTATTTAATAATAGGCCTCTGGTGCTGCTGTATGTGTTTGCTAACCTTGGTACTGGATCACTTAGCAAGTTCTGAAATTGTATGCGACTGCCTTCTAGTTACAACCGCTGGCTTTGTCGGGCAAGAGCTGAAGACCTGTCTGATATCGCTTCCCTTAAAGCTTTGTACCAAACAGGTAAGTTCAAGGTCTCAAATCCTAATTGCTTCATAACTCTTCCTTGTTGATGAATATATTATGGTGAAGTGTGCAAATGAAATGTGTCATCCATGTCTTAATGCTACACTGTATAGGGAAATCCAGCATGTGAATGCATCCTTACAGTTTGGTTTTCCCTGAGTTGCTACACTGAAACAATTTAAAATTTAGTATTTTTAACTTTGTACACATTGGAAGGGCAGGATGTAAATGTTAAGTCAATTCACTTATTCAAAGAAAATTGACAGAGTATTTCAAGAGCTTCAACACTACAAGTAAGAAACATGGGTGAGAACAGTTCTTAGCAGTAGATAAGGGGTGGCTGTTATCCTGAAAAGGGGTTAAACAGCATAGTATTAGTGTACACGAGAGAGAACTTGCTGTCTTTGACTCCTGTGCACTCCCAGACAACTCTGGCCCTGAAACAGTGTACTGTGAAGTGAAAGCTAGTGTTTTCTGAATAGTATTGCTCCCTTATTATGATTCCAGAAACCATGTCTTAATGAACTATGAGTTTTTAGGCTAGATTTGATTGCTGCACGTAGAGATGGGATTTTTTTTAGGAATCTAAAACGGGTTTCTAATGCTCATTCTTTTCATAGGTGTTGATAACTGCGGTCGTACAGTAATGGCAGTGGTTGGAAGGAATATTCCTGTAACTCTTATAGACATGGAGAAGGTGAGATCTTGACAAAACTTAAAAATTATAGTAGTGCTTTTCTAGAATTGTAACAGTATCTTTTTAAATCCGGATTTGTTAAAGGTAGTAGCAATTCTCATCCATCCTAGTCAAGTTGGTTTTATTCATAGACGTCAGGGAGCTGATAATCTTTGGATGTTAGTGAATTTAGTGGCCCTAAACTACCAGAAACCTGAACCTGCTGCCATAATGTCATCAGACACTGAAAAGACTTTGACAAAGTCTATTGGCAGTTTATCACAACTACTCTTACTACATTTGTCCTCCCAAATGAATTTTTAAATTTGGTTAAAATCCTGTATCTCTCTCCCATATCTTAGGTGATAATCAACAGGATTATTTCCCCCCCTATAATTTAGAGAGTGGTACTAGACATGGGTGTCCCCTCTCTCCCCTGATATTTGACCTTTGTCTGAAACCCCTGGCATGTGCTATATGGCAGAAAAATGGCATTCATGGACTGATTCATGGGGGCACTGAATATCAAACAATATTACATGCAGATGATATATTGCTGTTTGTTGACAAACCTGAAGCCTCCGTTCCAGAGCTTATTACACACTGATCAGTACCTTTGGAATCCTTTCTGGATACACCATTAACTGGACAACATCTGAATTGATGCCTCTGGGCATAAATGTAATGTATAATATATTCTCTAGATGTCATTTAGTCAAACTAAATTTGAACTTGTTAATATCAGATATCCTTAGATTTAGAATGATGGACCCTTCTTTCTATGAGTACATGGGGTTACGTCAATATACTTCAAATGAATGCTCTGTCTCATATAATTTATGTCCTTCATGGCATCCCTCGGCATATCTCACGAAAGTATTTCCAAAAGCTTAATATTCTCTTTTGTAAGTTTTTCGGGGGATTTTCTCCCCCAAGGTTCTCTTTAAAAAATGCAACTGCCAACCAAAGAAGGAGGTTTCAGCTTTCCTAACTTAAGCTTATATCACAAAGCTTTTCTTCTTTCTGGCACACAAAAGTGGCAGCACCCTTCCTCTCCTGACACCCCATCATGGGCTGGTGTCATTATTTGACACCAATCCCTCAATGGATGGCACTGGGGTCCACCAATCTATATAGTGAAGAAATAACCCCAATGACTAATACAGCAGGCTACAGCTATTTACCAAGGGCAAGAGGAATATACATATGATTATCTGGATCCATTTCAGTCAGGGTTCAGGCCTGGTTTTAGCACGGAAACAGCTTTGGTCACCCTGTATGATGACCTATGTTGGGAGAGAGTGGGGGAGTGTGACCCTGTTGATACTCCTGGTTCTCTAAGCAGCTTTCGATACCATCAACCATGGTATCCTTCTGGGGCAGCTGTCTGAGTTGGGAGTGGGGGGTACTGCATTGCAGTAGTTCCTCTCCTACTTGGATGGCCAGCTCCAGAAGGTGGTGCTTGGGGAATACTGCTTGGCCCCGTGGACTCTCCAGTATGGGGTTCCTCAGGGGTCGGTCTTATCCCCCATTCTATTAAACATCTACATGAAACTGCTGAGTGGGGTCATCCGGATTTTTGGAGTGCATTGCCATCAGTATGCTGATGACATGCAGCTCTAGTTCTCCTTTCCATCTCCCATCAAGTGAGGCTGTGGATGTGCTAAACCGGTGCCTGGCTGCAACAATGGACTGGATGAGGGCTAACAAACTGAGGCTCAATGGTGTTAGTGGGTGGTTCCTCTGACTGGATGGAGGATGCTCAACCTGTTCTGGATGGGGTTGCACTCCCCTTGAAGGAGCAGGTTCGTAGCTTGGGGGTGCTTCTGGAGACATCTTTGTCACTTGAGGCTCAGGTGGCCTCAGTGGCTAGGAGTGCCTTTTACCAGCTCCAGCTGGTGGCCCAGCTACATGCCTATCTGGACAGGGATAGCCTGGTCTCAGTAATCTGCGCTCTGGCAATCTCCAGGCTAGACTACTGCAATGCACTCTATGTGGGGCTGCCCTTGAAGGCCGTTCAGGAGCTGCAGCTTGTGCAAAATGCAGGAGCCAGACTTATCACTGGGACCAGAGGGTCTGAACATATAGGCTATAGCACCAGTTCTGGCCTGCTTGCATTGGCTGCCAATATGCTTCCGAGCCCAATTTAAGGTGCTGGTTTTAACCTATAAACCTCCACACGGCTTGGGACCTCAATGCTTGATGTTGGAATGCCTCTCCCAAGTGCAATATACCCGGACACTGCACTCAGCATTTGGGGCCCTCCTCAGGAGGAGGACATTCTCAGTCGTGGCCCCCAAATTCTGGAATACCGGTAAGCTCCCCACTGAGGCCCTCCTGGCACCAACTTTACTATCTTTTTGGCGCCAGGTTAAGACTGCCCTCTATTGCCTTGGCATTTAACAGCTCAAAATAGCACATGGGAGGCAGGGGTTATGTCAGCTGCAAGCTTAGTTTATTAACTTGTTCAGTTATTTGTCATTTTAAATTTGGTTTTTAAACTTTCATAATGAATTTTTTTTAATTATCTGTATTTTATAATGTGTATTGTTTTTATGAATTGTTGTAAACTGCCCAGAGAGCTTCGGCTATGGGACGGTATAGAAATAAAATTAATAATAATATGCTAAAGCCTATAGAAGATGCTCTTGAGCTCAAAAGTTGTGCATGCTAGTCATTAGACAACACTCTGGCTGCAGCGTAAATCAGATGCTTATGGATGATGTTACTCCGGAAAGAACTCCTGAAAGAAGAACTCCTGGAAGAGGGTGTCTGATGTTTTATCAGTGGTCAGGAAAAAGTTACTCCCTGTGTTCACTGCCTGTTTCGAACTAGCGATATTTGGGTGCAAAATAAAATGCAAAAGAGCAAGGTCCACCTGTTTCGAAAATAATTGGGAAAGTACTGCTGCCTGCTGCTGCAATGTTACTTAACAACTTCCATATACTCTTCATAGAAGTGATAAACAGAGGATGATTTATTCTGTAAAACTTTTACCTTCATATTATTGAACATGATTGTACGCAACCCATATTTCTATTTGTACATTTGTATTTACATGCGCTTTACAGAATGTGCTTTTCAACTTGTACCTGCTTTAAGAGGTATGGCTGTGTCTCCTATTTGTGGGCATAACTTTGTAAATAATAATCCAATTTGGATATTCCATGCATCAAATTATAGGAGATGCACTTGCTAGCAAATATGTAATAGGCTTGAAATAGATGTGTGGAATGGTTAAAACAGTACGTCAGTCCAAAGCCATTTTTATGCCATAACGTTATAGCTGTTCGCCTGTCAAAGAAAGACTGACAGTGTTATTATATGTTTGGTAGCCCAGCTTCTTACCTTCATTTTGGTAATAATATCAGTTCATTATTGATGTACAATTGATCTGGCATGGGTGCCCGCCTTTAACATGCTGATAACTCATTTTTGAAAACACTTTCTAGATGTTGGCTGGCTCACTAATACATGTTGTCATGCCACTTGTAACAACCTTATGAGCCAGGCTAGGCTGAGAGATAGGGATTGGCTTCAAGGTTGCCCAGTATGTTTCATGGTTGAGGGAGGACTTGAACCCAGCTTCAGATCCAAGTCCACCATTCTGTTCACTATACCTCAGACTCTGGGTTTTTATTTTTACTTCACTGCTGATTTTCTGAGTGGCAAAGGAAATGCATGTAATTACTTGTGCTGGATGAAAATGTATTGTAAAGCAGGGATGGGCAGAAGGTAGGTCTCCAGATGATTTGGGCTTCAACTTGCAGAAGCCCCCGCCAACATGGCCCATGGTCAGGAGTGCTGGGAGTTGTTGTCCAAAACATCTGGAGGGCACCAGGACAGGGAAGGCTGTTCTGGAGTGATATGAGAATGGATGCTGCAATTTGCTGCTGAAACAATAAATCTGACATATGTGACTTTTCTCTCTCTCAGGCTCTCTTGTACTTTATCCATGTGATGGACCACATTGTAGTGAAGGAATATGTCATTGTATATTTTCATACTCTCACTAATGTCTACAATCACTTAGACTCAGATTTCCTAAAGAAACTTTCTGACATTGTCGATGTCAAGTAAGTATTCTCCAGCATGCCTTCAAGTGTTCTCTCCTTGTTTCCCTTCTGGGCCAAAAAGCACCACAAAGATATTTTTACTTTAGGGAGGGGGAAAAAGGGTGGAGGGAGACATGGTGTTTAATGGGTTGGATGTTTGGTCACTCACTATGAAAATCAGTGTATTTATTTATTTATTATATTTATACCCCGCCTTTTTTCCTGCAAGGAACCCTGCAAGGAACCATAATCCTCCTCCTCTCCATTTTATCCTCACAACAACCCTGTGAGGTAGGTTAGGCTGACAGTCACTGATTGGCCCAAACTCACCCAGTGAGTTTCATGGCGGGGAATAGAACCTGGATCTCCCGAGTCCCAGTCCAACACTCTCACCACCACGCCACACTGGCTCTTTGCGCTACTGGAGGTCTAGTTTCAGAAGATGTCAATTTACTCATATGTAATACTTTCACATAGCACCTTTGGCTGCCAGAATAAGCCACCTGGCTTGATAAAGAAGACCTGCTGGATGACATTAGCAGTCTTGAGGCATTACTTTTCATTGTCTGTGTAGAGCAGAGGTGGGTAACTTGCGGCCCTCCAGATGTTTTGGCTTAAAACTCCCATCATCCCTAGCCAGCATAGCCAATGGTAAGGGATGGTGGGAGTTGCAGCCCTCCAGATATTTTGGCCTACAAGTTACCCACCCGTGGTGTAGAGCATTACCGAAGAGAAATGATTCAGGACAATGTTGTACCTCCTTTAATAAGTTACGTCTTGGAACAAGTGTCCTCGTTGATCTGGAGCACAGCAAGAACTTTTCTGATTCTGCAAATGTTTGTTTAAAACTTGAGAAGTTCACTGTTCTTATCATTAACCCAGGTACAAAAGAAATCTGAAGGCCTTGTATTTCGTCCATCCAACATTTCGCTCAAAGGTGAAGTGTGCTATTTCAAAGTGGAAAATATATATTTTGGATGCAGTAATGAATGTGTGGGGTTCCAAAATAATGGGCAGTATTACTTAGGCAATTCCTATGTGTCGTGCCCCCCCCCCCCCAGACAAGGTTGCAGTGACATCAGATTGTGCCCTTAGAGCAGTGTTCTCCAACCTTGGGTCCCCAGATGTTTTTGGTGTACAACACTGCTTTAGAGTATTTTGTAGAACAAAATATTAAGTTCTTGCTTCAAAGCCCACTTTTCCTGGGAGGCCTTTGGCTAACTGCTTAAATCGTCATTCCTAACTATGACCTAAGTGCAATAGCCACATTTCCTGACATGCATCTCTTGCCACTCTTCTCTTATTCTGCTTCCCATTTTTCCTATTGTCTATTTTAGATGGCAGTTTTCTTGCAGAGAAAGACCTGTCTGGTTTTGCCTACAAAACTCTTAAGACACAATATATACTGATGGTGCTGTATAAATAATAATTCTTGCTGCATGAGCCATACTAACCTGAGTTGGGATGACAATGAACCAGCACAGTGTGGATCCAGAGTGGGCTATGGCCAAGGGATATAGATAGATAGATATAAATTATGGTAACAAATGAAAAGAGTCTTGTATGACACCATAGAAATACTGCATAATTCTTGAAATAATGAGACTGTAAAGCAGTAATAGCTTTGACCATGCATGTATGTAGTAGAGAAATCTATATAATATTGCTAAACTAGCAATGTAATTTTTTTGTGTGTGTATTTACCTTTGTCAGCATAAATGTAGAATGAATTACTAGATGGTCGGACTGTCGTCTGGAAAATTTTTGCAGTCAAAGGTTCTTGCAGTAGCATTAATTTTCCATTCTTGTCCATTAGGTTTCAACATGGTTTTTCACAACCTTTACTGTTTCTGGTCTAAAGGACAAAGTCCACCACGTGGAAAGCCTCCAGCAGCTGTTCACAGCCATTCCCCCTGAACAGATTGACTTCCCCCCGTTTGTTCTTGAATATGATACCAGGGTAGGTGGCTTGTGGAGCTGAATGACTGTTCCTGTTTCTGTTTCTGGTCTGTATATAAGCAACTTCATGAAGTAGGCTGAATGAAGGCTTTCCTTTCCCCTGCTTGAAAAGATGTAAGAGGGGATTGCTTTAGAAACAGCCAGTACCTCGAAGCTAATTTAGACCGGTTGTGTTTGTAGAGGGGTTAGATATAGAAATGCTTTCTCTTACAAAAGGAGACTTTGCCAATATGGTTTCGGTAAAACTACACTACCTAAAGTGCACGTTGTCATGGTTCACATTATGCAGTTTTCCAAAGAGTCATGCACGAGCCGCAAATGTGTAGTATTTGGAGCAGAGAGGAATACTTATCATGATGCCAATGTCATAATCTGGAGAAGTTGAAAGTGTGTAGTTCTTAACCCATCTTGAGTTAACTCCTCATGCTCAATGAGGTGGATATGGGGGGAAAGAATAGCCTGTGATTAGCTATGGAGCAGATAATTTATTTTATTTTTAACTGTGTCAGTTAATACATATTTCCATTGTGCAGTTATTCACAATATTATCCCAGTCAATTAATAGTTGCTTATATTGCCTCGTGACTTTATATACCCTTCCCCTTAATACAATATTCCTAACACATAATAGGGTTGCACCTTATCCTGTATTTTATTATTTCAAAACATAACCAAAATAGACCACTTTTCAATAACACTTTTGTTTCCCTGGGTATCCTCTCTAATTCTAATAATATTTGTGTGTTTCAGCATAAACACAAGTTCTCAGACCCTCATCATCCATTCTCTTATACACAGGATATCGTTTTGCTTCCATTTATAACTGATTCCAATTCTTGCAGCTGTTAGTAAATTAATAATTTCCCAATCTTCTTGAGGTACCTCATTCTTCACTGCATGTATCATCATCTGCACCTTGACATATATGACCCAGTCTTTTACATGTTAAGTACCATCTTAAGATGAGTTTGTAGACGGTCTCATTTAAACTGAAACATGTGGTTTCTGAGGGAATGTTCTCCCAAATCCATTTCCAGGGCTCTGCTGAAATCTCTTGACCTAAATCTCTTACCCATTTTTGCTGATATGAGTTGTATTGTTGATTTAGTTCCATTAATAATTTATACACTTTCCCTAATAAACCCTTTGCTTGTTTAGCTGATATTAATTTCTCAAACTTCTATTAATGAGCTAACAAGATACCTGACCTGTAGTTGGTATCCAGCCATCAATGTAGAAATATTGTAGGTTTTTATTCCATTTTTACCATATCCCCAATTCTGTTGATACTGCCTTCTTCCCGTGCCTGAGTGTTACCCATAAATTATCTGTCCTGTATCGCTTCAGTATAAAATATTTATTTTATTTTAAAAAAATATTATAGATACACACACACACACACACCCTGTTCTCTAAAACATATCCAGGTGGTGTACAAGATTGAAACCATAATATAAAAACATAAATATACAATGTAACTAAAACATACTAAAACATAACCGGCAGCCATCGGAGAACAAACAGAAAATAAAAATGGCAGGCATCAAAAGTTGAAGTGAATAAAAAAGTCTTCAGAATGTGTCTGAACTGCATCAGAGTTGGCATGTGCTTTATTTCGGGGGGAGGGGATATTTGAGAGTGGGCATGACCACAGAAAAGGCGCTCTTCCTGGTTGCTGCCAGATGGACATGTGCAGGAAATGGCACAACCAGGAGGGCCTCTAATTATTGCAGTGGCTGGGCAGGTCTGTATGGGAGAAAGTGTTCTTTCAGGTAACCCGATCCCAAGTTGTTAAGGACCTTAATGGTTAATACCAAAACAACTTTAAACTTGGCCTGGTAGCAAATTGCCGACCTTCTCGGTTCTTTCAACAATGGTGTTATACTCGTTCTGGAAACGTGCTTGTAATCCAAAACACTCTTATATCAAAACAAAATCCCCCCAAAAAAATTTGTACAGAGATTTTTAATTTAAGCCGTACTACAGTACTTGTATTACAAGCCGTTGCTTGTATACCAAGTCAAAAAAAATTAAATAAATATTTAAAAATTTGCTTGTCTTGCAAAACGCTCTCAAACCAAGTTACTTGCAATCCAAGGTATTACTGTAGTTTCTAAATGCATCACACACAGTCACCATTGCATTCTACACTAGCTGCAGCTTCCAGACCATGCATAAGGGCAGCCCCACATAAAGCATGTTACAGTGGTGGAGATGTGGTTACCAATGCATGGGTCACTGTGGCTAAGCTATTCCTGTCCAGGAACAGCTGTAGTTGGTACACCAGCCAAAAGCTGGCAAAAGGCACTCCTTGTCACTGCAGTCCTGGACCCAGGAACCACCTACCCACGGGACTTCCATCTTGCCAGTCTCCGTTTGTTGTCCCCCATCCAACCTACCATTGCATCACCACTGCATCCTGACACTGGTCCAGCACCTGCACAACCTCAGCTGATTCAGATGTAACACAGAAATAGAGCTGAGTGTTATCAACGTACCAAGTTCCAACTCTTCTAATGACCACTTCCTACTGCTTTCTATAGATGCTGTGGAGCACTGGGGACAAGATAGTAGTTTGTGGCACTCCCTGAAAAAGTGCAGGGGGCCAAAAAATAATCATCCAGTGTTACTTGCTGCAGCTGTTCCTGCAAGTAAGAGCAGAACCACTGTGAAACAGTGCCTCCTATCTCTAGCGCACGGAGACAGTTCAATAGGATGCCATGGTCAATGGTATCAAAAGCTGCTGAGAGATCAAGCAAGAGTATTAGGGTTGCAGTCCCCCTCGCCCTCTCCTGATAAAGTTCATCCATCAGGGTGACCAAGGCCAATTCAGTACTAAAACCAGGTCTGAACCCAGATTAAAATAGGTCTAGAAAATCGGTTTTCTCTAAGAGTGCATGGAGCTGAACCACCACAACTCTCTCAAGTACCTTCCCCAAGAAGGGGTATTAGCAACCAGGCAATAGTTGTCCAGTATTTCTGGGTTCAGACTTCTTCTTCTTCAAGAGCAGCTACACAGTTGCTTCTTTGAGGGTGGTTGGCATTCCCCATGTGCAACAACACGTGCACCAAACTCTGGACCACAGCAACTGAAAATAGTATAGATGTGCATTGGTCACCCCATTTAAGTTTTTCTGAAGTCAGCACAAAGGTGAGCAATTTTGTCCTTAAAATGGTCAGCAAACTTACCTCAGTGAACTGTTAAGGGTTTGGGTACTCCAGTCACTGGGGCAGCTCCACTGGGCAGCTGCTTAAAGATGCAGTAGAAGCAGCAAAGTAAGTTTTTTTTCACGGCCATGCAATACGCATGTTTATATGCCCTGCTGCATGTTCATGTCACTTTCATGGCAAGTCTGCCAACTGTGTTCTAACCATTGTCTAATTGTTTCATCACCAGTAGTTCCCCTGAATACCAGGGGTTAGTACGGGCTCCATGAGGCCGGAGAGGGCCTCAACAGGATCACCAGTTCTATCCACTGGGAAATCCCTCCAGGGATTTCAAGAATCCATCACGTTCCATAAGTCTTCAGAGGCAGACCATCCTAAGCGGTCCCCACGCCTGCATGGGGGGAACGGATGCCATAAGCCCAGATCTCACCAGGAAATGGTCTGACCATGTCACACATGACAGTGGGATCACTCGCACCGCTCCCATCTTCAGACCATCCTGCTCACACCCAGGGTCAGAACCCAAGTTGAGAGTATGTCCTGTCTTATGTGTGGGCCCAATAACAAACTAGGACATCCCCATGGTTGTCATGGAGACCATGACCTGAGCAAATCCAACAGCTACTTCAGCCTGGATGTTGAAGTCCCCCAGGATCACAGTCCTCGGGTTCTGTACAACCACTTCCAAGACTGCTTGCCTCAGCCAGCTCAGTCAGGGAGGCTGCACCGCTGCAGTATATTTATTTATTTATTATATTTATACCCCACCTTTTTTCCTGCAAGGAACCCAAGGCGGCTTACATAATCCTCCTCTTCCTCTCCTTTTTATCCTCACAACAACCCTGTGAGGTAGGTTAGGCTGAGAGTCAGTGACTGGCCCAAAGTCACCCAGTGAGATTCATGGCCAAGTGGGGACTTGAAACCGGATCTCCCGAGTCCCAGTCCAACACTCTCACCACTACGCCATACTACATTAGCAGCATCACTAAGTTCAGGCTTTCACCTAGTGGAGGAATTCTGGGTGGAGGAATCTCCTTGTGGGGATGATAGGATCTTTGTGGACCATGGTGACTTCCCTCATTGACCCTTCAGCCTGTACTGTTGCAGCACCTAGTACTTGGGTGGGCACAATCTCTCCTAGCTTGCCAACCCAGGTCTCAGTGATGCATGCCAGGTCAGCTCCCTTCTGTATAATTAAATCATGGATGAGTGAGGTCTTATTTATTTATTTATTTATTTATTATATTTTTTAATCGCCCATCTGGCCGGTCACCCGGCCACCCTGGGCGATGTACAATTAAAATACAGTAAAACACAATAAAATATAATGATTAAAACAAAATAAAAAATTCTTATTAAAAACCTAACCCACCCCATATTCCCGCCTGAACAGCCATGTTTTTAATGCACGGCGGAAGCTCATCACGGAGGGGGCATGGCGAAGGTCACTAGGGAGGGAGTTCCATAATGTGGGGGCCGCCACAGAGAAGGCCCTCTTCCTAGTCCCCACCAGCCTGGCTGCTCTGGCTGATGGGATAAGGAGAAGGCCGTCCGTGGCAGACCTTGTTGAGCGGCCTACTTGATGTTGCTGGAGGCGCTCCTTGAGATAAGCTGGGCTGGAGCCGTGTAGGGTTTTAAAGGTCAAAACCAACACCTTGAATTCGGCTCGGCAAGCAACTGGTAGCCAGTGCAACTCATTAAGCACTGGCATGATGTGATCACGCCGGCGGCTGCCCTTAATCAGGCGAGCCGCCGTGTTCTGTACCAGCTGAAGCTTCCGGACCGTCTTCAAGGGTAACCCCACGTACAGCGCATTACATAGTCTAGGCGAGAGGAGACCAAGGCATGAACCACTGATGGGAGCAGGTGATTAGGAAGGTAGGGGCGCAGCTGCCGTATCAGATGGAGTTGATACAGCGCTTCCCGGCTCACAGCTGCCACCTGAGCCTCCATGGACAGCTGGGAGTCTAGAATGACCCCCAAGCTGCGGACCTGGTCCTTCAGGGGTAGATGTACCCCATTCAGCACCAGGTCAACATCCCCTAACCTTCCCTTGTCCCCCACCAGAAGTACCTCGGTCTTGTCGGGGTTCAGTTTCAGCATGTTCCTTCCCATCCAGCCAGCCACTGACTCCAGGCACTTGGACAGGGTCTCAACGGCCAACCTTGGTGAGGACTTAAAACAGAGGTAGAGCTGCGTGTCATCTGCATACTGATGACACTGCACCCCAAACCTCCTGATGATAGCTCCCAGCGGCTTGAGGTAGATGTTGAATAACATCGGGGAGAGGATGGAACCCTGCGGCACTCCACAAGTGAGCAGCCGAGGGTCCGAAGCCTCTTCCCCGAGAACTACCCTCTGATACCTTCCAGAGAGGAAGGACCGGAACCACTGCAATACAGTGCCTCCCAAGCCCAACCCCTCCAGACGGTCCAGGAGGATACCGTGGTCAATGGTATCAAAAGCCGCCGAGAGATCGAGGAGGACTAGAAAGGAGCATTCGCCCCTATCCAAAGCCCTCCTCATATCATCCACCAAGGCGACCAAGGCCGTCTCCGTCCCATGTCCAGACCTGAAGCCCGACTGGCACGGATCTAAATAATCGGCTTCATCCAAGTGTGCCTTCAACTGAGCACCCACCACCCGCTCGATCACCTTGCCCAGAAATGGTAAATTGGAGACTGGGCGAAAGTTGTTTAAATCCTGGGGATCCAAGGAGGGCTTCTTTAGAAGCGGTCTTATTACTGCCTCCTTGAGGGCTGATGGCAGCACTCCCTCCTCGAGGGAGGCATTCACCACCGCCTTGATCCCCTCACCCAGTCTCTCCCTACAGCTCATGATGAGCCAGGACGGGCAAGGGTCAAGCAAGCAGGTGGTCAGCCTCACAGATGAAAGCACCTTGTCCACTTCATCAGAAGGAAGAAGCCGAAACCGATCCCACAAAACCGGTCTGCCATTGGCCTCCTCCCGCTCACTCCCTGTGTCCATGACGTACGATATCCCACTCCTAATCCGATCGATTTTATCTGCGAAGTGCTTCGCTAAAGCCTCACAGGAGGCTTTTGACTGTTCCAGTGGGTCCGGAGCAACTGGACCGACCAGACTCCGGACCACTTGGAACAGCCTCCTGGGGCAGCACTCTGCAGACGCAATGGAGGCAGCATAGAAATTCTTTTTTGCTGCCTTCACCACCACCCGGTAGGCTGAAGATGCAGCTCTAACCCGTGTTCGATCGTCTTCGGAGCGGGAATTTCGCCATCGGCGCTCTAGCCTTCTCATCTCTTGTTTCAGAGCTCGCAGCGACGGAGTGAACCATGGCGCCGCGCGAGCTCTGTTTAGGCGAAGAGGGCGCTTCGGGGCAACTCGGTCTAATGCCCTGGTGATTGCAGCATTCCAGTCATCCACCAGGGTCTCGACCGAGCTACCGTTTGTGTGCTCCAATTCCCCAAGCGCGTTCAGGAATCCATCCGGATCCATAAGACGCCTGGGGCGGACCATCCTAATAGGTCCCTCACCCCTGCAGAGGGGTTGTGGCACCGAGAAATCCAACCCCACCAGATAGTGATCTGACCATGACAAGGGGGTGGTGGATATACCCCCGATTTCCAGATCATTTCCCCCCTCTCCAGAAACAAAAACCAAGTCCAGCGCATGACCGGCTACATGGGTAGGTCCAGTTAATACAGGGTGCAGCTCCCAGGAAGCCATGGTCTCCATGAAGTCCCGAGGTGCCCCCGTGAGGGCAGCCCCCGAATGCACGTTAAAGTCCCCCAACACCAATAGCCTGGGGGACAAGACACGCACATCAGAGACCACCTCCAGCACCTCGGCCAGGGAGTCTGTCGTGCAGCGGGGTGGACGGTACACGAGCAGAATCCCCAGACTGCCCTTTGGACCCAACCTCCAGTACATGCACTCAATAAACTTGGTCTCCCGGAGAGGGAGTCTGGTGAGGACCAAGGACTCCCGGTAGATAACAGCCACTCCCCCTCCCCGTCCCCCAACCCTTGGCTGCTGGGCACACGAGAAACCAGCCGGACACAAGGCCGCCAGAGTTGGAGCAGCGGCCTCGTCCAGCCAGGTTTCCGTAATACATGCCAGGTCCGCACCCTCATCCAGGATCATGTCATGGATTACAGATGTTTTTTGGGTAACGGACCTGGCATTACACAGCAGCAAATGCAAGGGTGGGGAAGGAGCCACACCCCCCCCAGTTATCCCTTGGCTCTGGGCAGGCCTGGAACAAGGGATAGATATTAAGCATCGATCCCCTGTTCCCCTTAATCGGCATGGCCTGCCCCTAGCACTCTGCCAGCGTCTGCCGCTCAACAATGGTATGTTTTGCCCCCCGGAACTCCCCCCATCATCTCCCTGAGATGAACACATGCCCCCCCTGCTTCCGCCGATCAGGCGGGAGACCCACCCCTAAAACCAACCCCTAAAATCCCTAAAACCCCAACCCAGCTCAGACAGGGGGGAGGGCCCTCGCCCTCGTGCCACCCCCCAAGGGGCGACCCCCAAGGGGCGACCCCTTTGGCGTCGTCCCTTTCGGGGACGTCGCCGCCCCGCTCCGCAGGCCGGCAGATGTAGCAGTGGGCTCTGCTGGGGCAGCTGGCACCACTCCCCAATCAGTCCAGTGCAGAGGCAGGGCCCCAATCCAGCAGGGAACCACCAGGGAGGGGAAAAAGTTGGCTGCAGGTGGTGGAAGTCACCAGCTTACCTCCCTCCCTGGAGAAGCCCAAAATGCTGGCTGGGCTGCAGGTCTTCAGGGCAGTTGCCCCACTCCTCCGCAGGCCGGCAGATGTAGCAGTGGGCTCTGCTGGGGCAGCTGGCACCACTCCCCAATCAGTCCAGTGCAGAGGCAGGGCCCCAGTCCTTACTTTGAACTGTCCTGGTTTTCAACAGCAGCAGCATCAGGCTGGAGGGCACAGTAGTAGAGCAATAAGAATCCTGAGAGATGGTAGAAGGACCAGAAAATGTTGACAGGCTGCAGACATCTGTCTGTCTCAATGCCATATTTTCCTTGGCCCATGACCACTACTATAGGGACATCCTTCTGAACTGGCCACCAATCCACATGGTGATTCTTAACCAGAACCACACACTCTGCACTCAGTCCACTCACAAACCCCCCAAAAATCCACCTGCATGCGATCACCCCTTTCTCTTCCACTAAATTCAACACATCCACTCACTTCATGTAACCACTCTGTCACCACACAAATATTCACCTGCCTACCCACATACTTTATTCCTTCGATGCCAACAACCTGGCAATAATCCTCAGGAGCACTGTTAATAAAACACCAGCCAAGCCAACAAGATACTGAAGAGGTATTTTTCATAGGGAGAGCTGGGCTGGGAACCCCTCAGAGCACATCCTCACCCGCATCTCATGCCTTCTGATATAAAGTATATCTCCTCTAAAAGTCTGGCTTCTTGTTTTGTCATCAGATTTAATAGAAGATGTACACCTAGAAGAAATCTTGCCTTTTCCTTCAAATATTCCTAAACTAAGTTCTTGAACATCCTTGCAGTGCAGTTGTTGGGTACCTCTTGATGTTTTCTGCAATCCCACCTTACACTTTGTTGTCTATATGTGTGTTTATAGACATAGATATCTATCTGCTCTGAAAAGCACAGGTGTATTCAGAGCCTCTCTTGCTTAATTGTATTGGTGTATTTAAATACAGGCAGAGGAAGTACCTTCCCTTTGGCAGGTGGAGTTCTTAAAAAAAATGAGAGAAATGCTGAGTTCCAAGCAAGGGGAGATAAATAGCTGACCTTTACTTTTTAAAAAAAGTCTGCAAGCCAACTGCCCTTGGTGTCTTGGTAGTGTGCTCTGGCTGCATTTCATCTCTCCAGCCAGGGCAACTTTCTGTAACTTCCAGTGGCAAGGGCCTCAGCAGCAGCAGCAGCAGCAGCAGCACTTTTTCTCACAAATGTCTAGCCAGCCTGGGTGCACTGTGAGTGGATGCTTTTTCCTACTGGCTTTTCTGGGGGCAGCAGGGGCAGCTCCTTCAGCAGTTGTAGGCTGCTGCTTCCCATTGGGAAGTCACTACACCCAGTATCCTATCATTGGATTAAGCAGGTAGAGATCAAAGTGGTTGAGGTGAAGCTCTATGCAGCAAGATTTAAGAAGTGACTTTTTAGTCTTATTATACATGTGTTAACTGCATCAATTATTCTTTCTCTCTTTGCAGGAAAATGGAACATACTATTCTTATCCCTCTTCTCCAGACCTCTGACTCCGCAGCTTTGCTATTTCTTGTTTTCCCACACCTTATGATATGCTGCTTGCCAATACCATACGTACCAAGCTGACCCAATTTATGTACAGAAATCAGAGAAAGGGTTTCCCTCCCCACCTCTGTTATTTTTTTTACAATGAGATATTTGCAAGAACACAATCAGAAAACTAAATCACAATGAACTGTTTCAGAGCTATCTGTCCAGTGGAAAAGTTGATTTATGGATATGGGAGTAATATATTTTTTTTCTGGATAGCACGATTCCCCACCCCCAATTAATACCATGTTCCCAAGAGATCTGTGGATCTGGGTTTTTTGTTTTGTTTTGAAAAAAAAGATACCTGTTTAGCCGTGTTCTGTGGTCTTTGCATATTGAAGCTGATTAGTGCTGATACATTTACAGAGTTCCTGTAGACCAGTGTTCTCCAGCCTTGGGTCCCCAGATGTTTTTGGCATGCTGGGAGTTGTAGGCCAAAAACATCTGGGGACCCAAGGTTGGAGAACACTGCTGTAGACATATCTGGAGGCTGGCCAAAGCACTGTCATGAGTCCTAAAGCTACCACAAAGGTCAGCATCACAAATGCTACTTAGCTGGAATCTGATTATCTGTTTCTTTCGCTGGATGATGTGAGATGTAAAGGTGCTGCTCCTGCTTTCTCACTAAATAAAACTGAAGGACATATCAGTGGTGTCTCCTGTAGTTCCTAGTACTTTTGCACTCATCTTTGAAAGAACAAGATATGTGGATACTGTTGATTGTCAGCTGGACTACATGCCACAGCTCTAATTATTAAAATATGTATCATTGTATGGAGAAAATCAATAATGCAACTTCATTTTCAAAAGAATAAATTTATTTGTATCTGCCTTCTAGAATGAGTCTGTCACATCTCTTGAAGAGTGTTAGAGCTTTCACAGTTACTTAATCTGTTTTTCCTATGCTTTCCAAGTGGTGAATCGAATGGTGCTCTTAAGACCTGCCTGGGTGGGTGCTTTGCATTAGAGATTGGCTGGAAAATGCAGTTAGCCGGGGTAAATGTTCACACAGGAGCAAAGAAATGGTCTTGGTAGAAAGGAGAGTGGACTATGGTCAAATTTCACATTTAAATAAACAATCACATTTTAGGTACTGGATTCTCCTTTGAATTTGAAAAGAAATGGATAATCTAATAAGATATACAAGAACATGATCACAATCTGATGTGCAGTGGTATTGTAATGAATGAAACTGCAGCAGGAGCTCTTACTGCATAATCTTGTTTAGATAGAAGTGAAGACAACATCGTTATGTTCTCTTAAGGAAGGGGTGGGCCACTTGTGGCCCTCCAGCCATTTTAGGCTACAAAATTCTGGGAAGCCTTTTCTGCTGTCCAACCACCATTTTAATGTTTTCAATGTATTTTTGTTTTATCTGTTTTTATCTTTTTATTGTTCACCGCTCTGGAAGCTGCTTAGATATGGAGTGGTATACAAATACTGTAAGTAAATAAATCTAGCAAGGGGGTGAAGTGATGGGGAGAGCTGCATCTGTCTGACATGCAGGTTTCAAGACAGTAGTCCTGGTAGAAGAAAGCTGGCAACCTCTTACTTTCAGAACGTGTTTCATTGCTGATGCTGTTCAATAAAAGCTGTCAGTTTTATTGATATCTGTGTTGATGGGGTGGGGGTTAACAAGCAAGTATCCCTTTCCTACCCCTTGTTGCTCACCTCAACTCTGCCTCAGGACCGGTGCAGGGCAGTTTGGCGCCCTAGGCTAGGTTATATTTAGCACACCCCTTCTCGTGCCGGGGGGGGGGCCTCCGGAGCAAATGCCTGCTTGCCCAGCACCCCGCCTGCCCGCCTCCTCCAGCAGCCGCTTTCCCCGCTGCCAACTGGTT